>OX246753.1:261221417-261869334 GCA_945910035.1 Brachypalpus laphriformis | reverse complement strand
GAATCACCTGTTTCGAAATCATACAAAGAGTTATGCTGTATTCTAACCACGCATTATACTCCACCAACAATTATTTATCGTGAGCGAAAAAAGTTTCATTCTTCAACCAAAGACAACGGAGAAACAGTTGCGGAATGGTTTGCCCGAGTGAAACAGTTAGCATTAAATTGTAAATTTGGTGAACATCTAGATGCTTTCGTCCTGGATCAATTTGTCATGAGTCTTCCGAGTGCAATTTTTGAGAGGTTGTGTGAAGAAGATGAAAAACTAACTCCTTCAGAAGCACTAAAAAAAGCAATGATAATTGAAACAAAATTAATTTCAAAAGTTGTCAGTGATGAATCTATAAACTATGTGAAAAATCCCGCATGGTCAAAGAATAAGGGCAAAGGCAGAACATCGAACGGTGCTAGCAGGTACAGTAATGCAGGTGGCGGTAGCAGCGACTTTGGCGTGGGTGGAAGCAGAAAAGAAAAATATCGAAAAGTTTGCTCTCATTGTGGATGGAGAAATCACGAATCACAACTGTGCAAATATAAAGAGAGTAAATGTCATTCTTGCGGAAAGCTCGGACATTTGGCTTCGGTTTGTCGAGTTAAGAACCAAAGATCAGTAAATTACGTATCAGATTCAGATAATAATTCTCTTTGTGAATTCAATAACGATTTATTTAATCATTCCATTTACAGTGTGGCCTCGAAGTCTTCCAGTGGTGTTTATTCTGTGCCAGTGATTTTCGACGGTGTTCAGATGGAGGTTGCTTGTGATACCGGTGCTCCTTGCACATTGGTCCCAGTTTCGTTTTACGAACAAATCTTTTATAAAAAATCGCTTAGACCGTGCCGTGTTCCATATGTTGGTTACAGTTGGGACATAATCCAACTCTTGGGTGAGTATGATGCTTCAATAACATATCGAGGTACCACCAAGAAAGTAGTTGTTGTAGTTTCCAAAACCAAAAGTCCGCCTTTGCTTGGTCGTACATTTTTAAGAGCATTTAATTTCGAATTAATGCAAGTAAATTCAGTAAATATTAATAACAAATACTCAGTCATTGTTGAGCAAATAAAAAACGAGTTTTCAGAAGTTTTCAAAGAAAAGCTTGGAGCTTATAATGGTAGTAAAATATCATTAGAAGTTTGTGATAAAGCAAAACCATTATTTTTCAAGCCACGACCATTACCACTTCCATGGAAAGCCAAAGTTGAAAAACAATTGCGAAACTTAATTCAAGAAGGCGTACTTGAACAAGTAGATAGTTCCGATTGGGGTACACCTTTGGTTCCGATTTTAAAACCAAGTGGTGATTTAAGAATATGTGGTGATTATAAAGTCACAATTAATAAATCGTTAGTGGATTTTAAATATCCATTACCTCGTATTGAGGAAATCTTCGCGTCTTTAGAGGGAGGTAAATTATTCACCAAACTTGATTTATCTAATACATATAATCAGCTGTTATTAGATGAGAAATCTCAACTCTTGTGTACCTGGAGTACACATATTGGTTTACTAAAAGTAAAAAGATTACCTTTTGGTGTTAAAACGGCAGCAGCCATCTTTCAAAAAACTATGGAAAATTTATTGCGTGGGATTCCATTTGTTGTGGTTTATCAAGACGACATTACGGTCACGGGAAGGGATATGCAACAGCATATTAAAACTTTAAAATTAGTTTTGAATAAGCTGCAATCAGCCGGATTTAAGTTGAATATAAAAAAGTGTGAATTTTTCAAAGCAAAAATTTGTTATTTAGGATTTTTTATCGATGAATACGGATTGAGTAAGAACAATGATCGAATTTCAAGTGTCTCATTAGCACCTATTCCGAACACTGTTTCTGAACTCAGAGCTTTTATCGGTATGGTAAATTATTATTCCAAATTCATAGACAATTTTGCTCGAAAGATGTTTCCTTTATATCAGCTTCTCCGTAAAAATGTTAAATTTCATTGGTCACATGACTGCCAAAGAGCATATGAAGTAATAAAATCTGAAATCACATCGGATCAAGTCTTAGTACATTTCAATCCTGAGTTACCCATTGTTTTAACTACGGATGCTAGTAGCAATGCTGTAGCTGGAATTCTTTCTCATAGATTCAGCGATGGCCTCAGACCGGTTGCTTTTGTTTCCAGAGCATTGACAAAAACTGAGGGTAATTATAGTACTCTTGAAAAAGAAGCGCTTGCTATAGTTTTCTGTGTTACAAAACTGAAGCAATATCTTTTAGGTAATAAGTTTGTTTTACGAACAGATCATAGACCACTGTTGGGCATATTCGGGGAGAAAAAGGGTTTGCCTCTCATGGCCTCTGCACGTATGCAGAGATGGGCACTTATACTTTCTGGTTTTGATTATACTGTTAAGTATGTGAAAGGCATATTGAATAACGCGGACGGGCTTTCGCGAATGCCACAGTCATTCTCTACGAATGATCATAAGGAGAGTAATTATATCAATTTTATTGAGTCTGAAAATTATTTTCATTTGAGTTTTAAGGATATAGCACGAGAGACAAGACGCGACCCTGTGTTATCAAAGTTCAGTGAAGCTATTCAAAACGGTACGGTTATGAATTTAAAAGGTGACGAATTTATACCATTTCGTAACAAATTGCATGAATTCTCAGTAGAATATGATTGCATTCTATGGGGTTATCGAATAGTTGTACCCAAAAAGTTACAAAATCGTATACTGAAAGAGCTTCACGCTTCGCATTTAGGAATTGTTAAGACTAAAATGTTGGCTCGTTCTTACGTTTGGTGGCCAGGAATGGATGGTGAAATTGAAAATTTAATTCGAAATTGTATTCCTTGTCAAGAATTACAACCGAGTCCCGAAAAAAGTCCTTTAATACCGTGGAATCCTGCTGATTCAGTATGGAGTCGAATTCATGTAGATTTTGCTGGTCCAATTAAAAATTATTATCTCTTAATTGTAATAGACTCATACTCTAAATGGGTTGAAGTTTTTAAAACTAAAGAAATTACTACTTCCTTTACTATTAATAAAATGAGGGAATTGTTTTGCCGTTACGGTTTAGTTGACGTACTTGTAAGCGACAATGGACGACAATTCACGTCCGATGAATTTAATAAATTTGTAACTAATAATGGTATAAAGCACATTTTTACTGCACCTGGGCATCCGGCAACGAATGGTCAGGCCGAAAATTTTGTTAAGACTTTAAAAAAATCACTTTTCGCGAATCTGAAAGACAATAAAAACACTTGCTTTGACACCATTATAAATCGGTTTTTGATCGATTATCGCAGCACTAAACATTGCACAACTGGAGAATCACCAGCAAAGCTTTTCTTTGGCCGAGTTTTGAAAACACGGTTTAGTGCTATAAAACCTCCAATGGTTAGAGATAAAATAATTGAAAACCAAAAGAAAAACATCTTAAACTTTAAAGGCAAACGCAATGCTTCGTTTCCAACAGGGCAATGCGTTATGGTTAGAGACTATAAAAACCCTTATAAACCAAGCTGGGCTCAAGCTACTATAAAAAAACAACTAGGTCCTCGATCATATTATTGCATCTTAACTCACAATAACAGGGTAATTAAGCGGCACTTAGATCAAATTAGATGTCAAAATAAGAATCGAAATCAACCAACTGAGACCAATATGCAAGCAGACTTCACTGAGGTTGAAAGCGATCCAGATACCGGTGAGATAGTTTATGAGGAAGGTTCCGATATTGTTTCGTCAGACCAAGCACGACAAGTTGCCACTGGAAGAGAGTTGAGACCACGCCAGGATGGAAGGGTCATTAAAAGACACAAATCATGTTCAAATTGATCACGTATAGAACAAAATAATATCTATAATTTATTTTTGAATTGTAAACTAAAACAAGTATTTAATTTCTAAGTATTTAATTGTTTCATTGAATTTAAGCGTATTAAATTGGAAGGGGGGAAGTGTTAGGTATTGGCCAGTTTTGATATATTTGGCATCACCAACACGTCTATTTCCCTTTCTATTTCCTCTCTAATATTGTAAAGAAGAAGAAGAATATAAGATAACTTTCGATAATAAAATTCATTCCTTTGCTAACCATATTCCGGATCACACGTGTTTCATTTATTCTCTGAATACATCACACTTACTTTACTTATGTATGTCCTATATCCCCTTGTGGGTCCTAGGGCCTCTACTACGCCTACGTGCCATCGTGTACGGTTTTTGGCAATGTGTCTGAGTTCTCCCCAACTTTTCCCCAACTGCCATGCCTCCTTCTCGACTGATCTGCGCCATGTTCTCCTCGGACCGCCAGGCCTTCTGCCATCCTCAGTTAAAGGGTTCCATTGCATAACATGGTTCGTTATGGAACTGTCACCCTTTCGGAACGTGTGACCAATCCACTGCCACTTCCGTCGTTGAATGGTTATGCCCATTGGTTCCTGACCCGTTCTCTCATAGAGGTGTTCGTTAGAGATACGATTGGGCCAGTAAATCCTTGCGTAGGCACATACCATATTAACGAACGTTCGCAGCTTTCTGGTGATAGTAGTGGTCACTCTCCACGTGCTGCAACCATATAACAGCACGACTTCAACGTTGGAGCGGACCGGTCTTATCTTGGTGTTCAAACTGATTGCATTGCTTCGCCATATTTTGGACAACACACCGAACGCGGACTTTGCTTTGGCGATCCTGTTGGCTATATCCAGTTCGGTTCCACCATCGGTCGAGACAATACTCCCAAGATACTGGAAGTCCTCTACTCTCTCTACCGGTTGTCCAGCAATGCATATTTGAGCCGATGAGTTAGTTCCAAGGCTGATAATTTTAGTTTTTGTCGTATTAATTTTCAGCCCGATGACGCCTGCCTCCCTCTCCGCATCTGCTGTCATTTGGTGGAGGTCCATAGTTCTGTGGGAGAGTAAGCATATGTCATCAGCGTTTTGAAGATGTTTTAGTTGAGATGTAAGAGTATATCGAATTCCTCCGTTTCCCGTCGACAAAGCTGCACGAAGCACATCGCTAATCACCAACAGAAATAATATTGGTGAAATGATACAACCTTTGCTATGGGCGTAGGGTGGATGAAGTGGCGATAAAATTCCGCTATCTTCTGTGACAGAAAAATGCCACCTAAGTTGAAGGGAAGGCTCTACACCGCAGTTGTGTGTTCACAATGTTGGACGATGTACAAAACGTATGAGAGTAAATTAACGGCAGCTGAGATGAAGATGCTTCGCATGACAGCAGGAGTGACAAAGCTTGATCGAATAAGAAGTTCGAAGATCCGTGGAAGCTTTCACATCAAGGAAGCCATCGCTGCGACCGGCGCAGCTGGTATTGCCACGTTCAAAGAAGAGATCATTTGAACCCAGTTAAAAAGGCAATATCAATGCACGTTCCAAAGTCATTGCGATGTAGGAAAAGCAGGCCTATAAACGCCTGGATCAGACAAATGCGACGACAGCGGCATTTCATTGGCCTCAGTAACCGAGTGATCCAATATCGGCGGACCTGCCGATATTTTCTGAGGTCAAATAGGCGAACACCACAGGCGGATCAGTAGAAATGCGGTGAAGTGGGAGGGTTATGATCCCTTGCTTTCGGATCATAACATCGCTGATAAAAGGAAGAAGAAGAAGAAGATACAGCCTTGTCTTACCCCACTTTTGATCTCAAATTCCTCAGACAACCTTCCCCTGTGTACAACATGACACTTCATACGTAGCTTTGATAATAGCAATTAGTTTATCGAGGATACCTCTCATGCGTAAGACACGCCAAATAAACTCCCTGTTGACACTATCGAACGCCTTCTCAAAATCGATGAACAGCAGGTGGAATCGATATTCAACGCACTGTTCGATGATAATCCGCAGGGTGCGGACCGGAAACCTGCTTGTTCGGGATTGAATGTGTCTTCGAGATGTGGTTTGATTCGATCTAGGATGATTTTAGCTATTATCTTAGCTACAGCTGGCAGCACGCAGATACCCCTCCAGTTTCCGCACTCCATTAAATTTCCTTTTTTAGGAAGCTTGACGATCATTCCCTTTTTCCACTCATTAGGAAGCTTTCAGCTTCCCAAGCTCTCTCTATAAGTGGAAGCAGTAGTGGTCTTATCATTACTGGGAGTCGTGGTGCGTATTTGGGAACTTGTCACCTCGGGCATCTCAGTCTGATTTGGGAGCATATCGCTAGCGAATACGTGATTCAAAACCAGAGCAAAATGCTCTTTCCATCTTTTGAGTTGGTCCTCATTCGAAATGGCTTCTTGCTCATTTAGGCTAGGCTTTTCACTGGGTGTTGGTTGGAGCTGCGACCACCTGTCAGCACTTTAGCGATTCTGTAGACGGTCCTACTGTCACACCTCCGTGCAGCTTCTTCTGCTTCTGTGGCCAGCGCGTTGATGTAGTTGCGCCTGTCGCGTCGCACGCTACGCTTTTTAGGACATCGGCAGACTCATTTGAAATTGTCAGATGTACGAAGCTTATGCGAATAGCATCATTGTATGATGTTTTTGATGTCAATTCAGTGAAATATTTTTGACGCGTACAACAACGGGTCTGCCGATTTTTTGTGAGAACTCATCTACCAACCGTATGAACTGACAATTTTTAGTCTGACAACGTTGTCACAAAAAGCATTGTCAGACCAGCCGTCTGACAATGAAATTGTCAGAAATTGGGACAAAATCTGACAACCGTATGAACTGACTATTTAAGGTTGGAAGATAGTTTGTCATTGTCAAATCATTGGCAGCTAATTGTCGCACATTGGTAGACCTGACAATATTGTAAGATCTGACAACCGTCTAAAAATAACTTAATTAATCGCGGATGCCAGAAAACTTGGTCTGCGTAACTGGAAGCAGCGTGCCCGCGATCGACGAGGATGGAAGGATGCTGTTTCTCAGACAGAGAATCTACATGGGTCGGGACCCTATTTAAGTAGCTAAGTAAGTAAGTGTTTAAGGTTTTTTGTACAGTTGAGTTAAATAAAATTTTATTACATTACATTATTATAAAAAAAATAAACATAAGATAAGATAGAACAAACTGAAAACAATACCCGATCCCATGTGTCCAGCTAATAGGACTAAATTTCATATGCATGGTTTTCGGAACTTAAAAAAAATATATAACAAATTATATACGTTTTACATATAGGTATATACGTATGTTCATATGTTTAATAGATATTAAAAGAAAGGAATTTGAATAAAATCTCACAAGCAACATCTGAATTGCAACGAAAAGAGTTCCAGACGGATTCCAGACATATAGTGACTTCTCTGGGTTTTGCTTACCTACTTACTTACTTAAAAACCTCCCGATCCTGAAGAGTCTCTTCCTGAGACACGGCCCCCTTCCATCATCGCAGTTGTATCTCCTTCTCCATTCGCCCTCCTCGCATATGGGACCTAATATCCGGCGAAGTATTTTTCGCTCAAAGGTACCCAATATTTGCTCGGCTTTCTTACTTATAGTCCAGCACTCGGCGCCATAAAGCAAGGCAGGTAAGATTAGCGTTCTGTAGAGCATTAAATTGGACCATCGAGTTGGGTTTTTTGAACCCAGTTGTTTTACCAAGCCGAAGTAGCAGTGGTTTGCTAGGGTTATTCTTCAAATGATCTCCATGAAGGTGTCTCTGTGTTATTATGGTTTTAAAATTCAAATTTAGATAAACAATTTTTGACAGAACTCTCTCGCCTATAATATAATAAATTGAGTATTTGTACCGACTTCTGAAGACTATGGTTTTCAAATAGAAATAAACTAAATAAAATTAAATTTAAATTCTAAGTACAACCTTCAGATCCCATCAACAAAAAGCAAACATCAACACCTGTTTACATCGATTTTCTTATTCTCTTCCCTGGAATTTCACACACCTAAGCCAATAAAATCTCTTCGTAAAGTGTTGATATAACATGCATACGTAACGTACATGGCGTACGAAGGCGGAATCCTTTAATAGTGGACTACATCCAATAAATCTTTCATGCGCACACGTAGTGAAAAATCAATCTTCAAGGATTTACACAAATGGCAGGAAATGATGCGAGATCCTGTTTTTATTGTGAGAAAATGGAAAGTGCTCTAAAAAAAAAAAAACACTGATTCTTCAACCCTTTTATGTTGGCGACATGGCACTACGCACACCGTCTCCTTCGTCATATCATCGGTATCGGGTACATTTTTTGACCAACTAAATTTTTAATGACCGAACGTGTTTCTCTGGCTACGGGTTTGCCATTCAAACACAACTTATCGATTAGAAAATGCGCCACCATGCCAGCCGATTGAAAAACCCACAAACTTTGCAAATTTTCAATTAACCGCAATTGAAATCCATACTATCCACAACAGCAATCAGGGTTGACTTGGAAAACTAGAAAATTATTCCATACATGATGAATGGAACCTCTGTACAGATGGATGCGGTCAGAAATGGCATTCGAACAGACACTGATTGGACCGGGATATAGAAGGATTTCGCAATTTTAACAATCTAACCGCATACATTTTAATGGAACACAGATAATGGTTTTGTTTGTTTGTTGAGTAAACAAACAGTTTTGTCAGTTTATTTATGAACTTTCAATTAAATTGGGACTGATTCACTTACCTGGACTCGCGATTCGGTTAAACCGATACGCATTGCAATTTCTTCCCGCATAAAAATATCCGGATAATGGGTTTTCGAAAAGCATCGCTCCAATTCGTTTAGTTGGGCCGGAGTGAAGCGTGTCCGGTGGCGTTTTTGTTTATTTGATTTGTCGGAATTCTAGAAAATAAAACAAAAATGTTATGAAAATGAGCAGACATTTAGAGGTAGAAGGTGAGAAATATGTATTTAAGAAGCACAAGTACAAATATTGTTAAGACTGTCATAGAAAATGCCTATTTGACATAGAGAATGACATTTTACTGTCTACGCGTGGATCAACAGTTAGACTAGGTTAGGTTATGTAGCGCTGTGCGGATATCATAAGACACTAGGCACCCTTGGCAATCTTTATAAAAGAATCAGAAACCATTTAGAACCTACCTTCTCCAAGTCATTGAAAAAGTAACTACCAGAAATTTCTTTTGGGTACGGGCAATTCATAGGCACTCGCATAATACACTTATAATACGACACTCCCAACGCGCAAAGCAAACTTAACCAGGTGATGAGACGTGTGCATTTCTGGATGGAAGAACATGGTCTAGGTTTGGACACAGAAAAGATAGAGATAGTCCTTCTAACCAAAAAGAGAATTCCGACTATTGTCGATTTTCAAGGTGGTTCTGAGGTGATAACCAGCAAGGAAGCGGTGAAGAACTTAGGGATGGCCCTAAACACGAAGCTCACTTTCGGGTAACAGATAAAATCTGCATCTGAACGAGCCGCGAAGGTCACAGCGTCGCTGAGCAGACTAATTGCAAACGTATGTTGTCCTATGGCCAGCAAACGAAAACTCCTGATGACAGTCACCCACGCCATTCTCCTGTATGGATGCGAGATATGGGCCAATGCACTTCAACAAGAAAAATACAGGAAGCAAATGCCCGCAGAACAGAGGCGCGCAGCACTACGGGTTGCAAGTTCGTACCGAACGGTGTCGGAACCAGCCGTTCTCATAGTTGCGGGAGTGACCACTATCGATCTGTCTACGACAAAAAGGCGGAAATTGGAGTGAAAGCGGCAACCGAGGAGGCGAAGGAGCTTACAAAACAATAGTCGCAGGAGAGATGGAGCTCAGAAAGCAGAGGACGATGGAGCGCGAGGGTGATCAAGAATATCGTCGAGTGGAACAACATTTTTACGACAGACAGTTTTTTACCGGACAAGTATACTTCAACGCCTACCTCCACAAAATGGAGAAAACAAGAAGTTCGGCTTGCCAGTACGGCGACTCACAAGTGAACGACGCAAACCACACGTTCTTCGCCTGCAGCCGATGGGAATCCGAAAGAAGGGCGCTGGAATCGATTATCGGCGTCATCACCCCGGACAACATAGTGGCGAAAATGTTAACGAATTCCCAGAACTGGAATCGAGTATGCTATTTCATAGAAAATACATTTAAAACAAAAAAGGGAGAGGAAGACCAAATTACTTTCCTCATGAGATATATGTAAGCCTAAAGAAAACCTCGCCGGCAAGAAAGAATAAATCCGCAACAGAAGACAGATATAAAAAACCCGGCCCCGAAAAGGGGAAAGAAAACGATACCACTCTGAAGTAATACGAAATGCAGTCCCGGTGTGGACGATGTCAAGTCGAAAAAGGGTAAAAAGTGGTTTTATAGTGAGTAGAAAGTCCCGCACTGCTCGAAACAGAGCGGGCTTGTGTCTCGTGAGGAGTAGCGTTTTCCACCATTCCTTAGGTAAAAAAAAAACTCTTTAGTAGTATATAACTTCATTTCAGTAATAATCTCATTTTCTTGTTCTCTGTGATAGGAATAGGATCATCACCATGTCAGGCGAAATCAGGAGAATCGCCTAAAGAAATTTTCGAAGACATGTCATCGAATCTCCAGAATTCTGGGTCTTCATATACCTTCGTCAAAAAAAGGGGTTACTTATTTCAACAAGGACGAAAGAGCTGTGAAGACGAGCCCCGCCTAGGGCGTCCTGTGTCAGTGGTCACTGAACAAAACATCGGAAAAGTCGAAAAATGAGTTCTGGCCTACCGAAGAATAAAAATGTGGCAGATAGCGAACAAGTTGCATATTAACAAGGAACGAATTGGACAATTTTGACGAAATTTCCAACCAATTCGTAACTGTAGATGACGAACTTGGATTCGCTTTTCCTTTTTTCAAATTTGAAAAAGGAGCTACGGGGCGGGAGATTTGCAGATGAGCAAAGAAAAAGATTTTGTCGGTGGTATTAGGCACTGTATACCCGGTGTGAAAAATGCATTTAATTTGAGGGATATTACATTAAGAAATTAAATTGTTTAATCGGATCTCTTCTTTCACCTTAGGTCGCGAACTCATCAGCCGCCCCTCGTACCCTCTACGACAATTTTTTATAATTCGCGCGCACTCAAGGGGTTATGAACACCCTTAAAACTGTTTTTACACAGTACGGGCGTTGGAGAGGATAAAATAAGAGAAAGAGAGAGAGAGAAATGGTGGGAGAGACAGAGAAAGTTTGGTGTAATTGTTTGAACTTCAGATATTAGGTTTCAGATAAACTCCGGTGGTGGTGAAATTTGTATTGCTATTTTGTCTTTCCTTCTCATTCAATAAATGCTTGATGACATCAGGATTTGAACCATAAACCAATCAATGACGTTATCATTGCACCATAGCCACCCCTAGTATTAGTCATTGTAGTATTTGTATATACCCGTGCCCAACAGTCCTAGTCGCATAGCGTGCTTTTAATAGACAGTAACCTGATACGACTTACATCACTGTTTTTAATTCTGACCTTCTTAGTTCAAAAACACTTCTAGTTTTCCGATCCAATGTCGGCCAAAGGGCTTTACTCTATGCCCTTCTATACATCCCTATTTTAGGCTAGACGTACTGGGTCAAGTTGTCAAAGAAGCCAAATTGACATTTTATTTCAAATGCCATCCCGCACTTAGAATACAGATGCTTAAAGCATTAGAAACCAAATATTGTAGAGACAAGAAAAGATACAGAGAAGGATTGAAGATTGAAAGGTAAAGAAAAAAACGTGAGTTCACGTGACATATGATTCCGGAAATACTGAGAAGAGCAATCTATTCTACATTCCTGCTATGCGGGTAGAAAAACAATCTTCTGAACTTATCGGTGCGACCGAAACCAATTTCCAAGGCTAGCTACATACTCGTATGTGCAGACCTGCATGCAGGTCGTATTGGGGACCTGCATTGCGATTGATCGGAAACTACTGGCTGCTCAAAACTTGGCTTGGGTCAGTAGCGCAACGTCAAGTTCGTGATGAAGTGCTTACTTTATCTCCTAGTGGTGGTCCCCGGGCAACTATACGTATAAGCCCTTATACGTGTAGGCTAAAATTGCAAGTGCGGGTTGTCTAGGGCCTTGAATCTAGACTAGGTAACGTGGGCCAGCAACCTGAGTTACTGAAACCAGCTCGCTACAGAAACCGACATTATGCCTCGAATAAGGACTGATCACATGTTGACGACTTTTGGCTATTGTACCCGGACAAAGATAGATTTCTGGAATGTAAAGACGCTCCTCGACTCGAGAAGAGAAGGTCCTTACAATGCCAAAAGAATTCATGCGATATCATTTGGACATTTTGGGGGTAAGTGAAATAAGATGGTTAGAAGTGGGCAAGTACCAGTCCCCAACGCGTAACACTGTACTACTCTATTTTGGAAGACCTTCCGGAAGCCCGCGGGAATATGGAGTCGGACTTCTGTTAATAACAACAGCACGCAAGGGCCTAATTTCCTGGCAGCCTCATGGTGATAGGATTTTGACGGTCAGGTTCCGGACTAGAGGACGACGGGTCACCATCATACAGTGTTACGCCCCAACGAATAGTTCGTCTAAGGACGAAAGGAAGAGCTTCTACAATCTCTTAAGTGCCCTCTTCAACACAGCACCAAATGGAGACATTGTCATAGTGATGGGGGATTTTAATGCCAAGGTAGGCAACGACAACAAAGGGCTCAAATATGTAATCGTTAAGCATAGAATAGGCAAATGCAATCAAAACGGCGAAAGGTTTGTCGGTTTCTGCAACGCCAACCGCCTTGTGATAGGTGGCACCATCTTTGAGCACAAGATCAGCCACAAAGTCAGCTGGGTTTTCAACGCCAGGCAAGCAACCTCCAACCAAATTGACCATTTTGTCATCAGCCGCCGCTTTTGAAGTAGTCTCCAGGACGTCCGAAACAGGCGAGGGGCAGATGTGGGGATAGTACGTGATCACCATCTTATGACAGCTACTTACTCTCCAACTACGCACTGCTGCAGTTCGAAGATCCCACGACAACACAAGAATGCCCAGGTTCAACATCGGTGGACTTAGTAATCCCTCAGTGCGCCAACAACTAAGGGAGCACTTTTCGCAAGGTGTGGAAGCAATCAGCAGCTCAATGCTCGCAACCATCCAAAACCATTGGTGTGCTGTGAAAAATGTTTTTACATCTGGTGCTAAAAGAATTGTCGGTCGATCGCAGGGAAGACATAGGGCGTGGCTTTCCGAGGAGACAGATTGACGAACGAAAACAGCTGAAAGCTCGCATTGCAGCTACTCTCTATATCGCATGAAGATGAGAGAAGTTGGGCGTAGCGTTCCACGTGACAGGCGCGACTACATCAACGCGCTGGCTACAGAAGCAGAAGAAGCTGCACGGAGGTGTGACAGCAGGACCGTCTACAGAATCACCAAAGAGGTGACAGGTGGTCGCAGCTCCAGCCAACACCCAGTGAAAAGCCTAGACGGCTCCTTTCTCATTTCGGATGTGGACCAGCTTAAGAGATGGAAAGAGCATTTTGCTACGGTTTTGAACCGAGGTGAGAAGTTCCCGAATACGCACCACGACTCCCAGTAAAGATGAGATCATTACCGCGATCAAGGCACTCAAAACCTACAAGGCGGTAGGACTTAACGGTATTCCAGCAGAGCTCTTACGAGCAGCGCCCACAACATCGGCTGAGCTTCTGCTTCCACTTATAGATAGAGCTTGGGAAACTGAGCGCTTTCCTAACGAGTGGAAAAAGGGAATGATCGTCAAGCTTCCTGAAAAAGGAAACTTAAGGGAGTGCGAAAACTGGAGGGGTATCTGCGTGCTGCGTGCTGCGTGCTGTAGCTAAGATAATAGCTAAAATGTTCCTGGAGTGAATCAAACAACATCTCGAAGACACACTCGATGCCGAACAAGCAAGTTTCCGCCCTGGATCCTCCTGTGCCGACCACATCAACACCCTGCGGATTATCATCGAACAGTGCGTTGAATATCGATCGGCACTCCACCTGCTGTTCATCGATTTTGAAAAGGCGTTCGGATAGTGTCAACAGGGAGTTTATTTGCCGTGCCTTACGCATGAGAGGTATTCCCGAGATGGTAGAGGATTTCCAGTATCTTGGGAGTATTGTCTCGACCGATGGTGGAACCGAACTGGATATAGGCAACAGGATCGGCAAAGCAAAGTCCGCGTTTGATATGTTGTCCAAAATATGGCGAAGCATGGCAGTTGGGGAAAAGTTGGGGAGAACTCAGACACACTGCCAGAAACCGAATACGGTGGCGCGTAGGCGTAGTAGAGGCCCTGGGAGCCACAAGGGGATACAGGACATAAGAACGTGCAGACGATGCTGCATATGCATTGCAATTGTAAGACGGACAGGAGGGACACAATTATATACTCGTATATCATTTACACTTGTGGTGGAAGTACCGATAGAAGTGACATTGAAGCGAATAAATGTAGCTGCTAATAGATTGATCACCGATCAGCCTAAAAACCTGACGCTAAACCCGATCAAATAAACTCAAACACTTGGCAGGAACATCCACCAAGACAAGAGAGTTGTATTCAACTTTGGACGAATTCAAGGTGTATAGATCGTAACCATGTCTGCAGGAGTGAAAAAGCGCTTACATCTTTGAAGGTATTTGAGTTATTTAGCACCACCTTTCGTAGATATAGTAATGCGTTGATTCCAACGAAGATCTGGGGAATATGGTTACCATTGATAAGCCACCGGTTTTTTTCAACGGTTACTCCATCTGTATTTAATAACCATTTATAGTGGCCATCGTGACGCAGTGGTTAGTGTGTTGGACCACTGCGCATGAGGCTCACGGTTCGAATCACAAAAAACATGAAACGTTTTTTCACGGTCCCACCCCTCGTGCACCTATGACAAACATCCGAGATTATGTTGTGATGAGAAAGCGGTGTGGCGGAATGAAACAGTTAAGAAAGAAATAAAGAAGCACGAGAAAATTGGTACGCGGCCAAACAATTAGCTAGAGACAGATACATGTGGAGGAACTTCCAGAGGAAAAGAGTGACCTAACTAAGGATGAAACCTCGACACCTTGTGGGTAAAAGAGAAACGGATTAAATAACAAAATGAAAATTGCCCTTCGGATACGGCACAGGAAAGGAGACCACTTATTAGCGCAAATTATAGAGGTATCCGTCTCCTCAACATCGCATACAATATCTTTTCTGTGATATTGTGTGATGGCTTGAAATCTCTCATCAATAACCTGATTGGCCTCTATCAGTACGGTTTCAGGTCAGGAAAGTCCACCATCGATCAAATCTGCACACGTCGGTAAATTTTGGAGAAGACCCAAGAATCCAAATCGATACTCACCATCTCTTTATCGATTTCAATTATCTATAGAAAAGAGCTATGCAGGGCCATGTCTAGTTTCGAGATCCCTGCCAAACTTGTTCGTCTCTGCAGGATGACAATGGAGAACATTCGCTGCTCTATCAATATTGGTAATAACCTGACCAAGACCTTTGATGTCAAAAAAGGTTTCAGAGAGGGTGACGCCCTTCATGTGACTTCTTTAATATTGTACCTGAACGGATTGTGCGGAATTCACAAGCCAACACCAAAGGCACAATACATCAAAAGTCTGTACATCTGCTTACATATGCCGACGAAATAGACATTATTGGAAGAAGTCAGCGGGCTGTCACCGGTGCGTTTGATAGCATTGAAGCAGAAATGGCCGAATGGGCTTAGCGATACACGACGGTAAAACCAAGCATATTCTGCGAACAAAAGGGATAATGAACACTGAGAAATTGGACAGAACGTCGCAGTGGACAGCTATAACTCCGAGGTAGTAAGGGACTTTGTCTACCTTGGCTCCGCTATTAATTTGAAAATGATACCAGCGCAGAGATCAAGCGAAGAATAACTCTTACCATTCGCTATTGGCTTGGGCTTATAAGGCAATTCAACAGTAAAGCTCCATCTCGAACTACTAAGGAGACTACATGTAAGACCCTGATCATCCCAGTCCTGTTCTACGGCGCTAAAACCTCGACTTTTACTGAAAGCGGTCCCGCTTGCGTTAACGGGTTTTAGAGAAGAAGATTCAATGACGAACTACACGAGTTGTACAGCGACATCAACCTAGTCAGAAAACTATGTAATGGACCTTTGAGATGGCTAAGATATGTAGAGCGAATGGACACCAACGCTCCGGCCCACAGGGTCTTCGAATCTAACCCGAAAACAACACAGAAGAGGGCCTCCTCGTCCTAGATGGCGCGCACAAGTCAAGGGGACCTCGACGAACTTGGGGTGCGCAGCTAGATGCAATTAACTAAAGATCGAGCTGAATCGAGAGGCTTGTTGGTTGAGGCCCAGGTTCACCCTAAGCTGTAGCGCCACTTAAGGAAGTAAGTGAGTAATGCCAGCGCATTCTGTGTTTCAAGTATTTTTGAATATGTTTCTATGTAAAACATGGATCTTATTTAACAGAAGTCGTTGTTACACTTATGGTGTAATTAGCTATGATTAACAATAAGAATTATGCAAATGGAGGTGGCATGCGAGAGCACAGACTATATCTTTTGTAGTGAAGAGTTTAGAAAGCTTGGAATGTTTTAGGCGATAAGTCGGATCTCCCTATATAAATGTAACCGAAAAGTCAAGTTTTATATCACATATGGTAAGTTATTCTGAATTCTATTCGTTTGACGCATCCGAATTTCCATATTAAGTTGCTTGGCAAGGATACCATAAAGATTAATGATTACATTCGGTTGAACAAACCTGAGATATCGAAAGATTCGGAAGTTAACTCATACCAAAGTTTTCACATATTTTGTTCTTAGTTGTATTTTTTGTAAAGGTGACGAGTCATAAAACTGAAAAAAATCCTTAACCCCAAATTGATTTCGAACGGATTCTGCATTTATCGTTTATTCCGTTCATGTTTAAAAGCTTTGATTCATAATTCGCTTACAAATAAATTCAAGACATAACCACTTTGAATGACTAACTTACCTGATCTTGATGCATATTATGCGGTTCACACAATCCTCCAGACACATGCAGTCGCCCGCCCGATCCACCATTCGAATCGGAATTCTGTGAATTTGGCACTTGGCCAAAATTATTAACACCGTGCAGTGCTGTCAGGGCGGCCTTTGGTAGATCACAATCTTTCGGACCTGCAACACAATACACATTCGCAGTTATAAAAATAAAATAATCAAACACTAATTGAATTTATAAACATTATTTTCAATGTATCTGTCTATTTCAAATGCGATCAACGACTAGCAGGAGCTCAAACTAATTTCAAACTGCAAGAGATTTCTTCATTCTCCCGCCACATAGAGCGCACATAATCTCTTACTCTTCTCACTAAATCCATGAGATACAAATACAAGACGAGCACGACAAGACCAGACAAAAAAAAAAAAAAAAAGAATGAGTAAATATAAGGAAAATATGAATTTTAACACGTACTTGCGATCGTTGAATTCGATTCTTGGGCTCAAACACAAAATTTACAGAAAAAATTAAAAAAAAAGAGATACAATCCAACTGGAAATGTATCTGTACAAGACATCCGTTGACTAACTGCCTGGACTGACGGGCTTGCGTTAGTCAAACATTTGCTCTTACCGAAAAGCAAAAAACAAATGACTACGGATACAAAAAGTTAAGTAACAACTTTTGAGCGGCTCATATACACACTTAGGAGCCCGTTGGGGTCTGTCGAAGACTGTATTCAGTCCCACGCGGATCACATTAAACAGATCCAGTCAACCAGTCAGAACAGCTACCGTGGCTCCGAAAACTACGCATCTTTCAGTTCGTCTATCTCCTCCCGACCAACAACAGGTGAGAATGGGCAGGTAGACCTGTGCACCAGTAGTGAGATACAATTTCATCTGAACTACATGTAGATACATGGAAAAGGAGTTATATAAAAAAAAAATCAGAAAAAGAAAGAGTGGGAATAGTAATGGTCGCGCATCTGGGAGGTCAGAGCGTTTTACGACGGACAATCCGGTGCACAGGTTCTCAGTGTTTGTACAGCAGCATCGCATCTTCTTCGCATCAAACAACGATGATGCGGGGGCTACGTACCGTACGGTGGATCCTTTCAACGTGTAGCGCATTGGAAAATCACTTTTCACAAATAAACAGATCGTAAAACTCAAACGAAAGGTTTATTGCAGTTCTTTTGTCATACCAGTGATAGGAGCTGCCGGCTACCGGCGATTGATGTTTATATTCATGAAGTGGGATAATGTGCGAGTTAATAGATCGATTACCTTCAGGAGGTGTACAGCATGGTCAGGTGGCATAGGCGCTGCTGCTGCGGATGTGATAAAAGTAGCCGTGGAAGGAAACTGTTTTTAAACGACTTTATTTGCCTCCTGGACTGCACTATGAAAATTATGATGATGGTGGATGGACGATGCTTTACTAGTATACTCAAACGTTTCAAAGTCATTTCAGACCTAAAGTCACAGAAAGTCGAACTTAAGCTTAAAGGCAATTAGCAAGCCAATAGGACTTCTGTTCCAGATATAACTCGAATTCTTGGTGTAATGCAGATACTAGGCGAAGAAAATGCTGGACAATTCGAAGCTGAGAGAGTAGTAGATACTAAGTAAGTTCCGTGGTTCATTCAATGACAAATGAGAAAAATTGTCAATACCGCCTTTTG
The DNA here is from genome assembly GCA_945910035.1 of Brachypalpus laphriformis. NCBI lineage: Eukaryota > Metazoa > Arthropoda > Insecta > Diptera > Syrphidae > Brachypalpus > Brachypalpus laphriformis. The sequence goes on along the minus strand of OX246753.1, from coordinate 261,850,722 downwards.
GATAGAGCTGTTGGCCAAAGAACAGATAAAGCATTTTCAGTGTTGTTTTCGGTCTGATAATTGATTATACCTGCGAAGTGCAATTGGGGTGATTTTAGCCGTTGAACTACTGAGCAAGAGGTTAGAGATTCGGATCCCAGAAAACATCGGTATATCTTAACACCATTCCAACTCTCACCAGCGTCAGAGACAATAACTGTAAGAAAAAGCATTTCAAATCCAATACCAAAATGTAGGTGAATTCCATTCGTGCAAACAATATATCACTCCCCAGGGTCTATATGGACATTTTGTGTGAATATTCATTTTATTTGTAATACCTCTGTTCAACTGTGTTCCCCATGTGTCTTACATTCTTGTTAAGTTCATTCGCTAATGCAAGATCAGGAAACAGAAAACTAAATAGCTCTTCAACTTTAAAATGTGAAACTAATAGACAAACGTAGTTTTGCAGATAATGTCGATTCAATGTCATCCATATCTTCTTCTTCTTCTTCTTATTCTTCCTTTTTCCAGCGAGGTTATGATCCGAAAATAAGGGATCACAACCCTTTCTTCCTTTTTCCAGCGAGGTTATGATCCGAAAATAAGGGATCACAACCCTCCCACTTCACCGCATTTCTACTGATCCGCCTGTGGGGTTCGCCTTCAATACCAATACCATCTAGATGAAGCAGGCAAATCTGCTTACGGTGCTACTTAGTACAAATCAGAAGAGGCTTACATGAATCCTGATATAAGGATAAGATTCAGAATACACTGTATACTGCGTATATGGTGCTAAAACATATTCCTATTTTTTGCTTGATAATTGGGCCCTCGATAAAGTACTCTAAAACCATAAATAGGTCCACTGAGCTGTCACTAGGTAGGAGCGATAGCATCACACTTCATGATCCTGGACAAAAGCACCTTCTGCTTCTTACGATAAAGGTGTACATTTAATTTGAACAGGCATTGCTGAAATTACTTAGATCGAAGAGTACTGACCAGAGAAGTCTAACGGTATTGAATTGATCGAGATGGTACCGTCGCTCTATTTACATTTGCCGCGTGAATAAATTACTTAGCATGTGACATTAGTACCTCAAAGGCGTTAAAGCAAATGTTGTTCATAGCAGAGGAACCTTGTCAGGCTAGTTTGTCAGATTTACAGTTTCCTGGTACCTGATACCCAGCAAAGCTTTATATATTGTCCAGCTATCTCGTTAAGAAATCTGCCGCAGTCTATCACTACTTTAGATCGTATGGTGCTGAGTGCAAAGAATTTGTTAGTTGCAGAATATTAACCACCATCCAGTCAGGGACTTGGCAAACAATGGTGAAAGGAGAGGTGAATATCCAAGTCATTCGAATAGACCCCGACACCAACTTCGTCCTTCATTTTGAACCCAGGTATGAAAATCGACAGTAATTTGTTGATTGCTAGAACTGAAGTCTACTTCAATATATACAAGTGGTCAGCGACGCTGGATAGATGACGATTTCCTTCTTCTTTTTTTTTTCTTTTGTCGTGATGGGAAACGCTCGACTGGAGCACTCAGAAGCAACTCGTTCATTGTACTACCAGAGAGCAAACCCTGGCTTACCCATTTTATTCTGACTTCCTTGTCTTTTTAAGAAAGCCGCTTCGGTGATGAGGAGCTTACAGTACCTTCACTCACCACATCAGCACCGAGGATCTGCCACCTGATAAAAACAAAGGCAGGACACTCGCAGACGTAATGTTCCACAGTGTCATCGTTCTCTCCACAAGCGTCACAGATCGTAGTGTCACTTAAGCCTAGCACATTGATGTGCTTTCCGAATGAGAAGTAGCGTGTCAAGACACCAATCAGCTGTCTGCAGTCTTTTCTGCTAAGAAACAGCAAGAATGCCGCTGATTTCTTACAGACGTCCGGGAGCATTGATTTAGTCAACCTACATCCTGCAGAGTCATGCCACACACAATTGTGTTCGTGGGAAACCCAATAGTCAATGGAAGCATTAATCGAGTACACAGGGAGACCCAACGCAGGTGCGGGACCTGCGAAAGCCTCATCTGACGCTTGTCTAGCAATCTCATTAGAGATCTCGTTCCCCAAGATCCCAGTGTGACATGGGACCTAGATAAGAGACAGAGAATTCAGCCTTGCGACCGAGTTTAAAGAAGTTTTGATTTCACGAACTATTTTGGAAGTGGTTGAAAGGTTAAGCAAGACCTTAAGCGCAGCCTGATTGTCAAAATTTCACTTTGGAGTATACCAAAAACCACCCCGCCTAAGACGATAGATGGCTTTTATAGTTAGTTCAGCCCGTGATATAAGTTCAGCAAAGCATCCGGAGCCGAGCTAAGCGAACTCGGAAAAGCTCCCGTGAAGCCGAGTTTAGATGACAAAGGGTTGAACAAAAATGAGTTGGTTCAAAGAATCTTCAAATTCATTCTAGTAGAAGAACTACGCAAGAAAGAACATAAGCTTTCTAATCCATTAAAAGGCTTTTTGCACTTGTTGGTTGATACCCAGTAATTGCAGATTATATAAATGGCAGAGAATATGCTGCATAACATTGTTTTATTGTGATTTATTCACACAACAATCCCATGTTCCACCCTTCCGTTAGTTTAGACTGATTCCTTGTACCTGGACATAATAAACCAAGGAGCCTAAACTAAACTACTAAATGTGTCATTTGAACCAGCCGCAGCTTCTTGTAGAGCGAGAAATCGTTCTTACGTCAATATTCCTCAAGTCCCTAGGGAGATTAAGTAGAAAAGATCAGAAAGGAGCATTGCACTTGACTTAAGAAATACAAGGGAAATTGATAATAGTTTTCTCATTCTCCTTGTCCCTGCAACTGCTGCGGAAATGGTTTCAAAAGATGCATTTCTTTCGGCATATGAACTTGAGGACACCGATAACTATGCTGTATGACAGACTTGACACTAAATGTTAAGATCTTATCTAGATAGAATCCAGATAAGAACTTCCATGTGACAAAAGGATTCTGAATGTATTACTATTTCTAGTAAGCTCGTCAGCCTGTCAGTTTCCCGAAATATCCTTGAGACTTGATCTAGTGCGGTTTTTATAAAAGGTTTTGGACATTATTGAAACGCGAATTTCATAAGCCTTTTTTGAAGACTGTTATCCGTTCTATTCATAATTTTGATGATGTTATCTGCATTGGCCTTAAGATTCATTAAGTAAAATTATGGAAGCTCAGATTCAACATGTATAGCGTAAGTGGGCGTTGTCATGGGGAACTTAAAACTTCGTTCCAAAGAGTGCGTTCAATGTACTCGAGGTCGTCATGATGTTGGTATCCGAATGTTTGGTTACCGTAGCAAAGACAGGAGTGAATAGCAACATCAAATACCTTGAATTTTGACGTGATATCTACACGCTGGTTACAAAAAAAACCTCGTCCACATAAGTTTAAATGACCGTTTTTACTGCTACTGTGCTTTCCTTTTACATGAGGGCACAAGTATGTCTTCTTCTTCCTTTTTCAGCGAGGCCATGATCCGAAAATAGGGGATCACAACCCTCCCACTTCACCGCATTTCTACTGATCCGCATGTGGGGTTCGCCTATTTGACCTCAGAAAATATCGGCAGACCTGCCGATTTTGGATCACTCGGTTACTGCGGCCAATGAAATGCCGATATCGTCGCATTTGTCTGATTCAGGCGTTTATAGGTCTGCCTTTCCTACATCGCGATGTCTTTGGAACGTGTATTGATATTGGCTTTTTAACAGGGTTCAAATGATCTCTTCTTTGAACGTGGCAATACCAACTAAACCGGTCGCGCTCCATTTTTTGTACGATGGTTTCCTTGATGTGAAAGCTTCCACGGATCTTCGAACTTCTTATTCGATCAAGCTTTGTCACTCCTGCTGTCATGCGAAGTATCTTCATCTCAGCTGCCGTTAATTAACTCTCATACTTTTTGTACATCGTCCAACATTGTGAACCGTATGTGAGCGCTGTACGCACAACTGCGGTGTAGAGCCTTCCTTTCAACTTAGGTGGCATTTTTCTGTCACAGAAGATAGCGGAATTTCCTCGTCACTTCATCCACCCTACGCCTACGCGATGATTGATGTCGTCATCACAAGTTGCTTTGCTATTGATCATAGATCACAGATATTTGAACTTTTCGCACTTGGGAAGCACTGTTCCATTCAAATAAATGTCTGAAATATGCCTGAGGGGATCAGAGAACGGGCAGCACAAGTACTCTGTCTTTTTTGAACTAATGCGACACCCATTTCCCTCCAGAGCGTCCACCCACACATCAAGTGCTCGTTACAGGGATGTAGGATCCTCACTTATGATGACTTCATCGTCAGCAAAGAATAACTGATGTACCTTGGGGTCCACTACTTTACCTTCAAGTAGATAATCAAAGACTGTAATACTGAGCAAAGGACTTAAAATGCTTCCCTGGTGCACCCTGACTTTGATTGGGAACTCTTCGGTTACTCCAGCGGGCCATCTTACTCTTGTCTTTGCTCCTTCGTACATGTCCATGATCATCTGTACATAGGTTTCTGGAACCTCTCGATGTCTTAGCGCCACCCATATCAGATCTCGTGGTTGTCTTTCGAATGCCTTTTCAAAGTCAACCAATACAATATGCAAATCCTTTAAGGAATCACGATGTTTTTCCATTATGATCCTTATACTTTGGATTGCATCTGTGGTTAATTTACCCTAGACAAACCCGCACTAATCATCAGATAGTCGTATTCTTTTTCGCAGTCGGCCACCTAATACCCGCTCAACGATCTTCATGGTTTGTGACATCAGCTTCATCGAACGGTAGTTATCACAGTTTCGCGTATCACCCTTTCCTTTGTATACAGGGAGAAGGTAACTTTCCCTCCATTGATTCGGCATTGGATCACCTCTCACAAATTTGGAGATGAGAATTCTGAGCCATCTGAACCCGATGTCTCCCATCTTTTTCCAGAACTCAGAGGGCATCTCGCCTGGCCCAACCACTTTTCATTTTTCGGAGTATTTGACCGCCTCACTAACTTCTTTGACTGTAATATCGGGTATTTCTTCACAGTTAGGGGTGGCTCTTGGAAATTATAGCCGGGGAAACTGTTCATTCAAAAGTTCTTTACAATACTGCCGCCACCTCTGCAGAATTTTGTCGTAATCCACAAGAAGCTGGCCATGAGCATTGTTAATGAACTTTGGCGAACGAATCTCCTGAGCATTCCTCCTTCTTTGGCACAAGTATATATTGTGCATTATAAGGATTCGTAGATACTTCAATTATTTGACTACTTTAATAGACTCAGTACTTAGACATCAATTTTTCCGAGACACCGTGATTTTAGATTTTAACATCTACACCTTTGAATCTAACGCCACCAGGCATCATCATCACTAGTATAAAAGGAAGTCCCCAAAATGCGTCTGTCTGTATGACTGCGCTTATCTTAAGAACCACTGAACGGATTCAAATGCGGTTTTCATTTTTATTATCGGCCTTCCTCAAGTGGTGGAAACGGGTTCAAATCAATGAACCAAATGATTACACAGCCCTAAATAATGGCTTATTGGATTTAAAAACAAAACAAACAGTTGCTAGTAAATTTGTCCAAAATTCATTTGCCTTAAGTGCTTGAATCGTTTCCGCATTATTGGCTTCACGGTTCCCCACAAAAGACAGTCCAAAGAAGTCAAATCGCAGCTCCGAGGCGGCCAATTGACATCGCCAAGACGGCTGATAACCCGATTTGGGAATTTGGTGCGCAAAAGACCGATTGTGGCGAAGCGATAACGAAGCGGATGGTCGTGCGCTTTCAATTGTTGAATCAATTGGACATTGTAAGCGAATAATCCCAGATCTTTGTGCAGAATTCTCCTCAGGCTAGTGCGTGAAATGTTGAGCTGTTGAGATCGATGACGAGTTGATGTTCGTGAATTGAGTTTCACACTCTAGGCTACAGCAGCCACATTCTTTTCTGTGCGCACCGTACGACGACGGGGACCATGAGTGTTGTCCACTAGCATACCAGTCTTACGAACTTTTTGCACAAACTTGCGTACAGCAAGCGCGGTGGGTGCTTTATTTCGGCCAAAACTTCTTTTCAAAAAACGCACTGCTTGGGCTACACAGCACTCACTTTGGAAACAAGTTTTCAATATTTCCCAATGTTGTTCAAGCGTAAAGCGACTTATTTCGTTCCGCGGAGGTATGATACTGACTTTCTGTCAAGATTTCGAGCGGGAAACAGCTGTCAGCGTCAAAATAACCTATGATTTAAAAAGAAATCACTAGATGGCCCACCCGTTATTATTAAAACAGTTTGTATACAGCCAATCTTCTATTGACGGTGTCGAATGCTGCTTTAAAATCAACAAAGATCGCGTAGAGCTTCTTCTTTTTATTGATATATCATATCTTCTGGCAAAACTGTCCAACGCAAATATATGATCAACTGTTGATAATCTTGCACAAAAACTTTCTTGATAAATGCTGAGGCGGTGATGAGCTTCGACCCAGCTGGCTTATATAAGATCCGTGTAAGTACTTTACGAAGGCTTCTGAGTATAGATATCCCTCTATAATTACCCGGATCATTGATGTTACGATTCTTAAAAATGACAAAGACTTTATGTCTATATATAACCAACGATTGCAACATTCCTCAGCTGGCTATCAATGAAAAGTGTACATAGCTAAAAAACTGCCCACAGCCTTGCCCTATCTCACCCGCAAAAAAAAAAAATCTTCCAACAGTATCTATACGTATCCTTAAAAGTTAAAAGTCCATCTGGTCAATTCTTTCCAGAATTACTGATGTCACGAATTGATTCAAATGAATTATAATATGCAAGTTTTAATAAAATCTGATCAAACGCACTAAAAGTAAAAAATATTGCCAATTCGAAAGATGTTATTGTATATCCAAAATATATAAAGCCGCGAAGTGGACTGACTCTAAAACGCTAGCATGTGTCATGAAGCAAAAATCAAAAATTTAGTAACTAAGGTGACCGAAAAAATGGATCATTGTGTTGAAAGGAAAGATTTTGTTGACTCATAATATAAATATGTACCTATTTCAAATTGTACGAATTGATGAATATGTGTGAAAATATAACAACCAATCACAATATGACTCAGTGGATTACAAACAATAAAGTACGTATTTCGGTTATTGTTAATTAAAATTGGTCATGTGGCTGGAAAAATTGTCCGCTCTGTTGATGATGATTTGCCCTTGACATCGGTTATCGGGAAAAAAGTACTGTGAATCAGAAGCAAAGACAATAATAACAAAAATTTCCCCAGTTATATGGACGCCACCCCCGGAGAATAGCTGAAGCATAAACAACTGAGCTTCAAGGAGCACTACACAAACATCTTTCTTTCTCTCTCTCTATCAGCGTTGTCACTTTTGCTATGTATGTAGCAAAACTGCAACCTTTTGAAGTGCCATGCTACATACTACATCTTTCCCTCATTATGCTGCATTTCTCCAAACAGTCTACGTAATTATTATTTGTTTTTTTTTTTGCTTTTAACGTACAGTATTAACTTCCATATGCTAAACATAATAAAAGACGGTTTGAGAAATAGGTTAAGTTCAGATATTGTGGAATTAATTTTACTGGGCAAGGCGATGTTGAAAAGTGTGGCAATATTTGAGCCTTCTGACGAATTGGTAAGGTTTTGCTTGAGTTTTAAGTTTGTAGATATAATAACTACATAAAATAAGTTAAAAATGAGTAACGTTTTCTAGTCCTCTTAAGAAGTATTTCTCATTTTGTTTACTACAAGAGATTCTGTGCAGTTTAATGTGTGTTATAAATTAATATTGGTAACTTTTTATTTACTCATTTAATCTTTTTACCAATGAATTCTTTAACAATTAATTTATATTTTAAACGTCATTTCTTTTTGGTTAAGTTGTTAAAATTAATTAATATTTTTGGCAAACAGATCCGTCTAAAAGCCTCCTCTCAGTGGTCTACTTATCACATTGGGCACTCCTCGGTCCTTGAGCTTCTCAACTTCACCCACGATAACACGGACTACACCCCTCCGAAACTGAGATTTGACCGAAACTTTCGTACGAGTATCCCTGAACGGGATGAATGGTAGTTCGGTTCACTTCTTCACATATGGCTCTGAGACCGAAGGTGAGGTTGGTTGTGATGTTTTCTCCGAAAAGCTCAACCTGAGCATCTCTTTCCGCCTCTTTGATCATTGTAGCATTTTTCAGGCCGAAATCATGGAGATTAAGGAAGCCTTCTGTCAGGCATATTAGCATTTTCACTGACAATGAAGCAGCAATCAAGTCGCTGGAATCGCGCTCCTTCACTTCAAAGAAAACCTTAAACTACACAGATGGCCGAGCAGTTCAACATTCACCGATGCTAGGTCCCAGGCCACAGGGACATGCCAGGAAACTGCAGGGTGGACGAGCTCGGTAGACAGGGTACAGCTCTAAGTATTCTGCCTGATAGACAAGCCCTAGGTATGCCCCTCTCTATATGTAAGCGTCTACTAAAACTGAACGCTATTAACAATACCAACCACAGATGGCTAAACGGCTCAACGTGTCACATTTCGAGACAGATCTGGTCTAATCTGCACCAGAAACGTAGTGCCTAGTTGGTCAAGTTAAAGCCATCACAGATCAGCTGCGTTATCGGTGTCCTCACTGGACACTGTCTTATAAGCCAACATGCCAAAGACTTGGTCTCTTCTTCAACGACTTCTGCAGAAGAAGTAGGGACGAGAAGGAGGAGGAAACCACACATCACCCCCTATGCACTTGTGCTGCCCTGTCGCATAAAAGAATGCTCCAACTATTAGCCCCTTTCCTTGAACACTTAGGCGATCTGGCGTCCTAGGTATCATGAGCATCCATCGATTTATCAAAAGCTCCGGTTGGTTTTGTTAGTCTCTGAGTGGCCTTATGGTTGATCCATGGTAACGCGAAGGACCTTTACTGGACAGCCAAACGCAAAAATAAAGAAAATTAACAAAAATTTCTATTTTGCTACATTTTCTTGAAAAATGTTGCATTTTTATTGTCAGTACGCTACATTTGCTCTGGAAGAAGTGGGCAACGCTGCTCTCTATCCATCCTTTCTAACGCCCGCACTGTGTGTAAACATGTTAAAGGTATTCATAACCCTTTGAATGCGCGCAAATTATATAAAAAAAAAAAAATGAATTTGGTTGTTGAAAGTAGCTTTCAAAATACCTAATACCGGTTTGCGTTGAGAATTAGCAACTAATTTGTGTAGAGAGAGATATGCAATTGTATCGTATCCAGTGAAGGACAACGTGAATCGAAATGTAAAAAAATACCTAAAGATCAGCAACATTTTTGTATATTTCTATATCCTATTTCAATGGAAAATGTTAGTTTTCAATAGCCTAACTGTCTGAGTATCTACGAAATAATCACCACAACAGTCCAAGTGGTCCCCGAGTAATCGATACCTAGAAGCATTTTTGAAAAGACTATACCTTTGCACTCTAGTCAATATGCATACAGGAAAGGTCAATCCACGGAAGGCACACTTCACTATCTCGTCAGAGAGATACAATCAGCCAACCATTCCAAAGTAATAACCCTCTGAGCATTCCTTTATATAGAAGCTGCTTTTAATAACACTGGTTATGACCCTATCACTAGCGCCATGAGTTGCAAGGAATCGACCAACCTACTCCCAGATGGGTTGAATGACTTACTGTACAGATCTAATACTTTAGGCTTCAGAACTATAGGCTATGCAGATGATCTTGTGATCATTATCAAGGGCAAACATGAAGACAATGTGTGTCAACTCATGCAAGATGCAATCCTTGTAGTATCGGACTGGTGTGCTGGGAAGGACCTAGCAAGGCAGTCGTTGTACCGTTCACAAGAAGAATAATGCTAAACATCGGTTCAGTGACTCTGAATGATACAACCATTAGTTTTCCCCATGAGGTAAAATATCTTGGAATTGTCCCAGGTAAAAAACTTAACTGGAACTCCCATGCTAAACATAATATTGCCAAGGCGTCTACTGCTATGTGGACCTGTCGCCGTATGTATGACAAAACCTGTGGTCTGTCCCCAAAGATCACATCCTGGTTATATACCGCGGTAGTTAGACCTGTCCTTACATACGCGTCCATTGTCTGGTGGACAAAACTAAGGAGATCACAACCATCAACAAACTCAATAAACTTCAAAGATTAGCTTGCCTCGGAATCACAGGCACTATGCAATGCATACCTATCTCAAAACAGTCATAGAGGCTATAATCGGACCTACTCCACTACACATATTCATCAAAAAAGTAGCAATTCGCAGTGCAGTTAGTCCTCAAATGTCGGGTGTTAATAGTACACGGGATCATGTGGATCTCATGGACTTAAGTATTAACCGATTTCCCCGAGCTACATATGCTCACCATGGTTTCTGACTTTATGCCTAGGTCGCTCTGCTTTGGTAGAAAGTTCGAGATTGAGATCCCATGCCGTGATACATGGAATAATGGCGGACCATTGCTTAATTCAAAAGGAATCGTGTGGTATACCGATGGATGAAAAATGTATTCAGGAGCTGGCGCCGGAGTGTATGGACCCAACTATAAAGTTTCGAAACTACTTGGAAAGAGTCCCAGTGTTTTCCAGACGGGGCTTTACGCTATTGAGACTTGCACTAGTACAAACTTGCACTCATTCATGAAAGGTGCCACTCTCCACATACTCACCGACAGCCAAGTGGCGCTTAAAGCACTGATCTCCTACTTAATCAGTTCAAAATCAGTTCTAAGCTACCTCGACAGGGTACCGGGTAATGCAGGCGTTGACGGCAACGAAACTGCAGATCTGCTAGCCAGAAAAGATTCCTCTGAGTTGTTCACTGGACCTGAACCCTTTTGCGATTTATCTGATTCTGCTTTTAAATATACCCTAAACAGTTGGGAACCCAACATGTGCATTTTTCACTGGAATAACTCCCAATGTCTCAGACAAGTTAAAAGAGCTGTCCAACCCTTCCACAAAAAAGGCAGTTGATATCCTTAAATACAGCAGAAACGACTTAAGGCGGCTTGTGAGCTTCCTTATCGGTCACTGTCAATTACTCGACCACGTTAACAAAATGAGAATCACGGAGGATATCATCTGCCGCCTCTGCCTAGAATAGGACGAAACTGCAGAGCACATAGTATGTGAGTGTGCAGGTCTGTGTAGAATTAGGAGAAGCTCTTTTATTAAAGAGATCATATCTCCAACAGACATAAGGAACTCTTTCGCAGCCGTAATTATCGCCTTCGTAAGGAGAGTAGAAGTACTGCTGTCCTAAACGTTGACCCCTGGCACAATAGATCTTTCTGGTCGCAGTGCCTTCACGCCATACGGGTATATTTAGACCAATTGCTGCCTACTTTTCATTGCTGGATTACTGGTATATATTCCTACACCTTGGCGGGCAGTGGCTTTCATTCCAAAAAATGGTAAGGAGGACTACTTTTTGCACAAAAGTTTCAGGCCCATAAGTCTTACCTTCTTCTTATTGAAAAGTGTAAAGAACTGGTGAAACTTCATGTGCGCAAAGTTACAGCGTGGGAAATTCTGCGCTTCAAGATCTAGTGGCCAGAATTGAATGACCGTGGTGACTCTGCCAGACAGCACGGGGTAGACGAAACGTTAGTGTTTGTTGTGTTTTAAACCAATGCTAACGAACAGAACTTTGGTTGTAGACGTGAATTGTGACTGATGTGTTATAGCAGGCGTGAACAGGAGCTGACCGGAAGGCGGCATTCTGTATCCATTGCTATGGTGCATGGTGGTCAATTCTCTGTTGACCACTCTTAGCAGTTCTATCGTCTACGCTAAGGCATATGGGGATGATGTTGCCGTACTTTCTGTCAGGCCATGCCTAACGATGGCTTGTGCTAACGCAGAGACGACGCTGGACATGATCGAAGAACGGGGCACTAGGAGTTAGCTTTCAGTGGACCCTCTTATTCTCTTTACGAGAAGAAGAATTATGACCGGTCTAACACAGCCAGTTTTAAAGGGCGTCACTATCCGTATTTCCAATGAATCCAAATATCTAGGAATGATTCTGAATAAGGAACTTCCTTGGTCTAAGCATGTCGAGTCGGAAACATCCAGTTCTTAGTTTTCTGGCTCTGTAAGAGTGTTTTTGGTGAGACAAAACCATTCCTCGCATATGCGTCGGTTGTTTGTTGGATGGGGCTTTCGCGTAAATATGTGACTGCCTTTTGCGCCAAACTCCAAAGAATGACTTGTCTCGGCTACACGGGAGCTTTCCCGTGTTCTAAATGTTTTTTTGAATCTACCTCCTCTTGATATTTATATAATGGGCTTGACTTTCAAAGCCATCCATCATTTTCGGCGGAGTAGTTTTCGGGTTAATCCACACTGGAGTTTTGACGACCCTGCGCCACACTTATCCTATAACTCCGGTCTGATGGATATGCAGTCTGACGCAATGGCACCACAACTTCGGTTGTTGGGCAAATTCAACGTCGCCTTTTATCGTGTTCAGGACTGACTTCGGCCGGTGAGCCAAAAATGGAATTAAGTCGTATTTTCTCGGATGGCTCAAAAACCAGTCAAGAGTCTGGTGCTGGTGTCTTCGTGAAAGGCGACAATATTAGGGTTGACTTCTCGTTAGGCAAATCTGTTTCTGTTTTCCAAACGGAAACTTATGCAATCCTAATGGCCATGAACTTTGATGCGAAGAACAGGTGGAAGGGTCCTAGTATTTTCGCCTGTAGTGACAGTCACGTTGCGGTTAAGGTCTTGCTTAACCCTTTAACCTCTTCCAATATAGCTCGTGAATGTTAAAACTCTTTGAACTCAATCACATGGCTGAATTCTCTGTCTCTTATCTAGGTCTCAAGTCACACTGGGATCTTGGAAACAAAATATCCGATAAGATTGCTAGGCAGGGCACAGACAAAGTTTTTGTCAGGACCCGAACCTTTGTTAAGTCTTTCTGCGTCCTCGGTTAGAGCTTCCATTGACGATTGGGTTTCTCACGAATACAATTGTATGTGGCATGACTTTAAATAAATAAATAAATAAATATTTGGCGCAACAGCTCTTTTAGTGTCAGGCTCAGGGCCTAGCTTGTCGCAACCATTCGTGTTGTGCGCGGTATGAATATTTTTCACACGAAAGGAAGGGACTTACAGTTTAGTGCCGTATCCGAAGGGCTATTTGTTTTGAAAAGCTTTTCGAGACAAATATACTCTCGGATGTTTGTCAGACGTTCGTGAGAGGTGGGACCGTGAAAAAACTTGTTGGTGTTTTCTGCTTTTCGAACTTGGATCCTCACGCGAAGTGATTCGACACACTAACCACTTACGCCACGACTCTTCAGGATGAAGGTTGACTAAACAAATGCCATCGCTTTCTTAGAAAGACAAGAAAATTCCAATAAAATGGGTAAACCATGGTTTTGCTCTCTGCCAGTACAATGGACCCGTTGCGTCTCAGTGCTCCAGTCGAGCGTTCCCCATCCCGATAAAAAAATAAAAAAGTACCAATTTTGTTTTATTACAATACCCTTGAATGTGTTATGACTTCACTTCATTTCGGTCAAAGATTTAACATTAAATTTCTAAAAAAAATGTTTAGCTTGTGCAGAACTACTGGTTGCCTGAAGACACTTGATTTTACATCTGCTCCTCAACGGTGGAGTTGTAATAGCAAAGTAAATTAGTTTGTGTAAAGATACCGAGTTCATATTTTTAAATTTTGTTGGTGGAGGATTTCTACGGCAAGAAATTTCTGACAAAGTAATCGAAGGGTATTCGGAGAGTATTCTTCTGAGTCCTCAAGTTTAGCCTGGTGTAAGTTTAGTTGTATGTAAATTCTATTTTCTAGTAATGTTGGGGCAATAACACGACACTATTTCCGTAACCGTCATGATCAATATGTGAAGTATAAATACACCTGAATACCTCAAAAAGAAGCTGAAGCAAATACTTCAAGGAAAGCGAATAGCAAATATGAATTCTAAGAACTCTGCGTTAGAGAATTTCGCAAGTAAAGACCGATAGACGTACTATCTTATTCCACATGGAGAAGTGGATATTTGCACAAATTCTAGCAAGCTTATGTCTGTCTTGCTTAGAGAAAATTCCGACCTTTAGCTATAGTCCATGATAAAATTCTCTGAACTCCATTTTGGGACAGACACCATCAACGACATGCAAAATTTGTATGTCGTGCTCCGCAATTCCATTGTGTTTCTCCTCAAGCAAACAAACCTCATTTCGTTTCGTATCAAACATTAAAAGAAAATAATAACAATATAGCATCGTGATGCCTTCGATTCATAGAACAAATAAAAACTTCGAAATATCGTAGAATAGCGCGAAATCACACACAATCTGAAATCGTCTTCGTTCAGTTTCACATCACCCTCACACCTTGTCCGTCGAATACTACACATACCAATTGAATCTACGTATACATACGCTCAACACTTCTAAGTTTATCCACCAAATATGAGATACAAATTTATTTTTCCAGCGCCAGCGTAAGAAAGCTACGTCGACAATGTGAAATTGGTTACGGTAGAGCTGAATCCAACATCACACCTAACACCACACCTTTAATTTGTAACTCACGACATTGAGCAGCGACTGCGGTACCACATACCAGATAAAATACCCCGTGTACACATGAATGTATCTTCAATGCATGACCATAAAAAATTATAAACTTTTTCTAAAAATCAGAAAAAAAAAATAAAATTTGATTTCGGGTGACTTTTAAAGATACTTTTTCTGTAAACCTTCCTTTTACGTCACCTATCTGATGGTGACACTGTATAAGCTGTCATTCAAATCGATCAGTGTATATGCTCGTACGCGTAGGTAGACGTACCTATACCTTTGAAAACCTAGAATTCTGACGTTGAACGGTAGCGGGTAACGAATGAACGTGTCAAAATTAGCACTTTTTCATTGAGCTGACTTTGGAAGAAATCATGAACTAGCGGCAGTGTCGGCGCAGTAATAAACGTGACGTTTACTGTCTTCAGTAGAATTGTTTGGTTTCTTTTTTTTTTTAGATTTTTTCTTGCTCTTCATAGTTTTAATTAAGAAGTTAAATGGAAAAAAGAACCCGAAGCGTGACTAATTCCATCACACGACTTTGTGGATGCTGGTATGCTTCAGTGCAAATTGTTTTATAGATATTGTAGCACTCGAACTAGATAAATGACATGACAATCAAAAATATATGCATACGAGTACATGCATTTATTACGGAAGAGTATGAGTATTTGTTCGCTCATTCTGACAGACCACGGATAAGATTTAAATCCTGCTTTGAGTGATGAGCTATCTTAGTGAGAGGGTTTTTGGCCTAAAACATTGGCTCAATCGGCAAATACATACGTATACATAATAAGGATTTATCTCATTCCGATCGCAGTGTTTTGAAAGCAATGACAGCATACATATGTATATGAGCCCAATATCCAAGTCACATACTATTTATTGGGCTATTTAATAAGGGCTGGGTCCACATATCACTGGAAACCTCAGTGGCTTCTAGTCCTCATTGGAAAAAGCGAGCTGTGGCGTACGTTTTCAATCTTGAAAAATTAGCATAAAGTGAGCTAGCTACTATTATCAACCACGGGCTTGGGTATCCTAACTAAAGCAAAGTATCTAAAAGCCCAACCACGGTATTCATTCAAAGATTAGAAGTCTATTGTTGTTGCTAAGTATGCCCAACATAACTTGACTAGTTATACACTATCTCTGGGATGAATCTTACTATATGAAGTCTTTGACAAGAAATTGAAGGAAGTGACAGACAAGAAGCAACTTTCGAACCAAGTGTTTAACAGTTGCCCAGTTGGTCCTCCTGTCAAGGAGGGCATATCGCATATGTATGTATAGAACTAGCTCTTGATAAAAAATTTAACTGAACTCTGAGTGAGTAAAGTATTTGCTCTAAGATCAAGCCTATCCGCGGGTCTAGTTTGTCTTACATCAGTAATCAACTTGAAATGTATCACACATAGTAACATATTGATACAATCATTTCACGTTGTACATAGACAATCAAATTGTCTACGTAATCTTCTTTCAGCATCAGTATGGTCTTCAATAGGGTCGCGTGATGTATAATATGATGTATAATACCATCCTTCCCGATGTTACGGGTCAAGAAGGAGACATATGGCATAATTCAACCATTTCAGTCTAGGTCTACCAGGAGACACTGTATTTATAGCACGTCTTGAAAGCCAATTTGTGGGCATGCGAACTATTTAAGAAAACCATCAGAGCACGCGTGAGGTTCCATGTTCGAATCCCAGAAAACACCAACAGTTTTTTTCACGGTCCCACCTGTCGTGAACGTCTGACAAACATCCGAGAATATTTGTTGCCATCAAAAAGCTTCTCAAAAACAAAAATGATCCTTGGATACGGCACAAAACGTCCATTCGTGCGAAAAATATAACGCACACAACACGAGTGGTTGCGAGAAGCTAGGCCTAGGCCCTTCATGGGCTGTTGCGTCAAATATGTTTATACATTGTACATATGTTTGTGTGTACCAAAGTGTAAAATATTCTGTGCGGAGAAGCAGCAGCTCAACAATGAGTTCATCGCGAACTCTGTTGTGTCTCTATCTAGTACGCTTCTTCCAGCGTATATTGAGCCGAAATTTTACCTGTCTAAGAAGCCTCAGGTCTGCGTCTAAGATATATGATTACCAGCACATAGCACCATTAGAGCCTTTAATTCGAAAATTGAACCTATTTTTTGGTCAAAGCTCGATAAGGAGAGCGATATTTACTCGAATTAGAAGCAAGAGAAGAGTTATGGTTAAATCACAATGAGAAGGAGTAAAAGGACTTGAGCAATATAAACAAGCTATAAGACTACTGTTGTGCTCAGTTACTTGTCCGAGAGCAGCTAGTCTTAGCTCCTGGTGAACAGTTTGTTATAGTTTACAATGCTTTTTCTAGTTCAACGCTTTAAAAGACTGGGATATAATCAAGTGAGATTCAGTTCCCCTTGCGTCAAACATTTTTTAGGGATACTGCGCTAGCACTACCATCTGCCATTCATTAGTGCCTCTGCAATAATTTTACAACGAGAAGGCGATTAAATGATTAGTAGACGTAGCCTAGTTATTCCGATTTTGATGAATTTGAATGAAACCATCGAATGCTTTTAGAGCTGCTTGGGTATCTGATAGAATGTTTATGTGTGATCTTCGGAGGCCTCTTCTGATGCATTCTCTGTCGCATAACTCTATAGCATAGACCTCTGCTTAGAAGATAAAGGTGTTTTGACCTAATGGTACAGCAGATTAAAAATTGGGACCAGACATTCCGGCATCCTAATTTTTAAGCCATCGGTGTACCAGTTGATATGTCGATCCATCTGAGAGAACTGGGGGTTTTCCCAGTCGACTGTACTCATCCTTATAGACAAGGATAATCTAGGTATACCAATCGCTACTTGCAAATTTAAATTCAAACTGGATGCAATCGAAAGAACAAATCTTAGGTGGACAAGTGGTACAACATGTCTAACGACTAAATAGATTTGGCCGAAGTTGGATCTGAAATTGAGTTCTCTTAACCGATTGCATATTAGCGGTACTATAGATGTAATAACAGGACACTGTCTAATAGGCAAGCATTCATTAAGGTTTGGCGTATATTGAACTAATTTTTGCAGAAGATGCATGGACGAAAAAACAATTTCCCACCTTGTTTGTGCGTGCCCAGCTCTCTCCCATAGAAGAACGCTTTACCTAAGAGCTTTCTATTTTAACGAATTGTGCGATCTGATAGATTCAGACATCATGAGTCTCCATCGCTTCAATAGAAGTTCTAGTTGGTTCTAACAAGTATGCTCGGATTACATGATGCTTCGTGGTACCACAATAGACCTTCCTTGCTCTATGTGTGTTGACGCAAGCTGGCAGATACTTCAACCTAACCTAGTAGCCTTCTTGATGTAGGCAAGTGCCGGATAGGTGCAAAGAAAGTAACTGATGGCCTCTCGTCCCTACAACTTCTGCAGAAATCTGCAGAAATTGCAGGGGGTGCCAAAATCTGTGGGTGTCTTCCTACAGCTTAAGCTTATGTGTGTAACATGGTCATTCCGCATACCAAGTGTCCGGATATGACCTCCAAATGTAAAGTGAGGATTTTACTGCCGAGCTGGGCTGAGCAAACCATTTTCACAATCATTATTTTTTACGGATTACCAAAAAAAATAAATAAATACTTTAATAGTCCCCAACCTGTTGTAGCTAGAGTACACCCACACCCACCGAGGACAAAACTAATAAACTAATCCACCGGCTTTTGGAGTTTTCTCGTAAATTTCGCAATATTTAAGAAGCATTCTCCAACTAGCTGCACCGTCCAAGCTAAGCCTTACTGAAACAATAAATTTATTAGCCGAACACGTAAAAGCCGTTCAGCGTTTACAAAATCAGAACAGAAAAACAAGGACACTACTTTGCATTCGGCTAGGAGTAGGTACATCCTTTTTTTCAAATAAATTTACTAATCCTTTGCGCTAAGCTCGTATGCGCCCACCACCTTCTGGTGAACAATTAAAGTTCTCTTCGTCGCAGGATGTCTGCGCCTCTTCGGTTGCATTTGCCACTTTTTACACCGAGACTCGCAGAACGAAATGTAATTTGAATGGAAAACATTATGCTAATCCTGCCAAATCGTTTCAATGGTTGTGTTTGGCAACAACTTTGCCTCTAACTCGGATTAATTTATTTAATTTCACAAACGAATTTATAATTGTAATGCGCGAATGTTTTGCCAAGGAGAGCGAATCGCTCGAGGCAAAGTGGTAAACTTAGAGCTTGGAGGACGTGAGCTCAATTGGTGGTGAAAATTTGCATTTGAGTCAAGTGGATTCGTCGCCGCCGCCGCCACCAATTAATTTTATATTTTTCAGCAACTCCCCGCCCGCCGCCCACTTATTAATTAATAAATTGCCATTATGCGGTTATTTGGAGGACATGTATCTGCGATTGCACGTAACTGTACGCGCTCATTACATGTACTTGAGTTTATTTAATAAGTTTCGAGCGATATAATAGAGCTGTGTATAGTGCACACCCGTAAACCATGAGGATACTGCACCAAGTAGTGGGTGTGAGCGATGCAACAATTTTGCTCGCATGTTGCGCAAACCTGTGGACTGGTCTATTGATTTATGGATTGGTAAGGACCGCGGCTTCGGTGGTGCACCTAGAGTAGGATACAGGATATTCTGCTAGAAACGGTTACACCAACAGGGACACATTGAACAATCGACTGAGAATGAATTTATTGCCACTATGCGGAGTTAATTTATGAGAGTGAGTGTGCGTCTGGAGCACTATCAAATAATAATTGCACAAATTAAAATATTAATTTTATTTTTATATACATAAATTCAATTCGCATCAAAATAAAATGGTGAATTATTGATAAAAATTGTCGCTTCCTTAAATTGCTATAATTGAGTTGAGGGCTCATGAAATTAAGACACGTTCAAATTATTAAGTTTCAAGTATCTGCAGCATGTATTCGTTTGGTTAATTATCTATTATTACATTTTATCATCTTCTTAGTGCACTTATTTGTGGCCGTTTGTGTCCTTTAATTGATTGAATAGGTTCTCGTGTTGGGAATATTCAATGAAATTCGAAGGAGATCGTATCTGTAGCTACGATCTGAAACGGGGGGATGGATCATCACTGAGTTTTATCATTCATCGTCAAGGACTCATTTTAAATCATGTGGAACTAAACAAACCTTGCCTTGAGTTGAAACGGTTAACTATTATGCCTTTGCTACAATCATAGGCAACATTTTCGGTTGTACAATACAACTGTCGATTTAGATGATGGCTATTGAGAAACTTTTTTCAACCAAACGAGAATTTTCATAACTATTGGAGATACATTTATACTATTTTTCTAAATATTTGTAATCAAAGATCTAAAGAAATTTTTGTAGCTACAGATGGATTGCGTCGAATTTAGAAAATGCTCTCCAATGCAGCAGTTCAACTGCGCTTTATTGTTTTACCATAAACATATAAAAAAACATCAAAACAGATGATAATACAATATTTTATTCTTAGTGCCTGTCCCTTACATATTTTTAGCAAACGGATAGTTTCCAGTGCGGCCATTCAACTAAAAGCCTCCTCGCAGTGGTCCAGTTACCACGCTGGCCACTCCTTGATCCTTGATCTTTTTAACTTTAGCCATGAAAACACCTATTACACTTCGCCGAAACTGAGATTTGACCGTAACTTCCGAATGTGCATCCCCGGCCGCAGAGAATGGGGTAATGCTCCCCATCTGGATGGTTTACTTCTGTACAGACGACTCAAAGACAGAAAGTGGGATGAGTTGTTATGTTTTCTCTGAAAAGCTCAGCTTGGGCATCTCCTTCCGCCTTCCAGATAAAGGTAGCGTATTTCAGACGGAAATCGTGGCGATCTTGGTTGAAATGTAATGCAATGTCTGTCAGGAATATTAACATTTACACTGGCAGTCAAGCGACAATCAAGTCCCTGAAATCGTGCTCTTTCACTTCAAAGGCCGTGGCATTGTCTCTCATGGAGATAACGGAGCATTTCAACATTCACAATTTGCTGGGTGTCAGACCACAGAGACATTCTGGACAACTGCAAGATTGACAAACTCGCTAGAAAGGGTACGACTCTAAGGATTCTGCCGAAACTGCGGACCCTGCGTATGTCCCTCGCTACATGTAAACATTTACTAAAGCTGGACAGTATAAGAAGAGCCAACTACAGATCGGAAAATGGCTCAAAGTTTCATATTCCGAGACAGATCTGGCCTATGCTGGATCAGAAACGTGGTGCCGGGCTGGTTATGCTAAAGCGATTACCGATCAGCTACGATATCGGTGTCCTCACTGGATACATAGGCCAACATGCGTAAAGGTTGGGTCTCTTTTCTAACGACTCTGCAAGAGTTGTAGAGACAAAGATGAGCAGGAACACATCCTTCACATCCTATGCTAATGTCTGCTCTTGAAAAACTCCTACAACCATGGGCTCCTTTCTTTTGATGACCTCGGCAAACTGGCATCTTCATCAGTCATAAGCATCCTTCTTTTTACTAAAATCTCTAGTTGGTTGAATTAGTCCCTGAGTAGTCAAATGGAAAGATCCATGGCATCACAGACAGCCAAATTAACCTAACCTAAACAAGCGCCTGTTTAAACTTGCTTCGTAACGAAATATGTGGCAGGCTAAATCTAAGTCGGCTAAGTGCAACAAGATTTCAATCGGAATCACGTTCACTTCTTTGGTCACGTGGTGTTTCAGTTTCATATTCTTTTATTGAGCCAGCCCAGACTGTTCGCTTTCAGGATGAAATTCGTAGAAGAGGGGAGAATTCACTTAAAGCTACGACTGTACTCAAAGCGAAATTTGTTAACACATATATATACTTATATCTTGTATCCTCTTGGGGGTCATAGGACCTCTACTACGCACACGCGCTACCGTGTACGGGTCCTGGCATTATGTCTGAGCTCTTCCTAACTTTCCCCATATGCCGTACCTCCTTCCCAACTGTTCTGCACCATGTTCTCCTCGGACCGCCAGGTCATCTGCTATCCTGAGTTCAAGGGTTCCATTGCATAGCATGATTTGCTATGGAACAGTCACCCTTTCAGAATGTGTGGCCAATCCACTGCCACTTCCGGCATTGGATGGTTGTGCCTATTGGTTCCTGACCCGCTTTCTCGTAAAGGTGTTCGTTAGAGATACGGTTGGGCTAGAAAATCCTTAAGATATTGCAAAGGCACCTATTAACGAACGTTTGCAGCTTTCTCGTTATAGTAGTGGTCACTCTCTACGTGCTACATCTATATAGCATCACGGATTCAACGTTGGAGCGGAGCAGTCTTGGCTTGGTGTTTAAAATGATTACATTGCTTCGCCATATTTTGGACAACATCCCGAACGCGGACTTTGCTTTGGCGATCCTGTTGGTTATATTCATTTCGGTTCCACCGTGTGGGTCGAGACAATACTCCCAAGATATTGGAAATCCTTTACTCTCTCTACCGGTTGTCCAGCAATGCATATTTGAGCCGTTGAGTTTATTCCAAGGCTGATAATTTTAGTTTTTGCTGCATTAATTTACAGCCCGACGACGCCTGCCTTCCTCTTCACATCTGCTGTAATTTGGTGGAGGTCCATAATTCAGTGAGAGAATAAGCATACATCATCAGCGTAGTCAAGATGTTTCAGTTGGGATGTAAGAGTCCACTGAATTCCTCCGTTTCCCGTCGACAAAGCTGCACGGAGCACATCGCTAATCACAAATAGAAATAGTATTGGTGAAAGTATACAGCCTTGTCTTACCCCACTTTGGATCTCAAATTCCTCAAACAACCTCCCTCTGTGTAGAACGTGAAGTGACCCTTCATTATGTAGCTTTGATAATAGCTATTAATTTATCGGGAATAACTCTCCTGCGTAAGGGACTCCAAATTAACTCCCTGTTGGCACTATCAAACGCCTTCTCAAAATCAACGAACAGCAGGTGAAGTGCCGATCGATATTCAACGCACTGTTTGATGATAATCCACAAGGTGTTGATGTGGTTGACACAGGAGCATTCAGATCAGAGGCCTGCTTTTTCAGCATCGAGTATGTGTTCGAGATGTTGTTTGCTTCGATCCAGGATGACATAGACCAATGGTACGTACGTTTGCCTTATAGTGCGACCAAGGCAAAACGGGCACTTAGAAAACGAAACACTCTAAACATTTTTTTTTTAAAAACAATATCTGGATTTTTACTTTAAATAATCTCAATAGCTGAATGGACAGCTTCCGTTTTGCTGCAAGTTATCGAGAATTATGAAGGGAAGAAAAAGCTGATATTTATCCTTGCTTCTAACTTTGTTCGAAAACAAAGGTAGGCTCAAGATGACATAAATTACAAAGGTACTTTGGGGTTAATACGCATAAGGACGACTCCATTTGTGCAGCATTTCTACGTCTTCAATAAATTATTTCGTTTGAATAATAATTTCGTTTTTTTCTTTTTAATATTAATTATGCAGAAAAAGCGAAATGATAAACTAACTTTGGCAGAAATGAAGTGGCTTCCAATAGAGGTGGATATTAGAGTTGGGCTAATTCATGAATTTATGTTCACAGCTATAACTGTGAGTGTCTTTTTTGTCACTGTGAATACAACCTGTGAATGTATGGGAGTAATTTTTTTTACGAATGAAAAATGCCTTGGGAAGAAAATCAAAATACCATAACTTAATTATAAATTACTTTTAGTTTTAGCTCAATAATAAGAAAAACCGATGGTAGTAAAAAAAATACTATGAATCAGAAGCAAAGACAAAAATAACAAAAATTACCCCAGCTATCTAGACGTCAGTTTATCTTAAACACCACTAAAACTTAAACATTTGATTTTCAAACCACTACACCAAATCTTTCTCCCTCTTTCTCTATCTATCCTTTCCAATGCCCGCATTATGTATCAACATATAAAGGTACCCAAGTTTTTGCATTCACCACATTTTGCTTTGTTCTATCTTTCGCAAAGGATTCCTCCCTTATTCAAACTAGCATTCAGTGTATACACATTTTTGTTCATCTTTCATTGCTCTGCACTGAGCAAGTGTCTTCGTTCATCGTTCGTTGCTCTGCACAGAGCAATGCTTACTTGGTAGCGTTTGTTGTGTACATTTTCGTTCATCGTTCATAGTTATAAACTGAGCAATGCTAGCTGTGTATCGTTTGTTGCAAATATAGAAATGTCATGTAAAAAAAAAGAAGTCCTTATTCACGGATTATTTTAAAACCGTTCGTAGGCTGCGAACGTGAATTTTCATTTGCAGTGAATAATTCACAGGTCGTGTTTTTTGGCCATCTCCACTGGATATGGATTGAGCCACTTTGGTTCATAAGTCCTCAAACAGAACCGACCTAAACAGCTAGCCAAACAAATAGTTGTCGATTGATTTCCTAGAAGATAACTATGTTGATAATATTATGATTATTGGCGATCTAAATGCAAGAATAGGGGTAGAAGCAGGAAGAGAAAACGTTTTTGCGGGCAAAGTGCGAAATTCGAAGGATGCAACTCTAAATGCAAGAGGAAAAAAACTGGTGGAACTTTGCAATTCATTTGGATTCTATGTTGTGAACGGTACGTGTGTTTCTGATGAAAGCGGCGAATACACGTTTGTGGGACAGCAAGGTTGCTCAGTTGTCGACTTTTGTCTTGTAAGAGGGGAGTGATGTCACTAGTTGTTGATTTTGAGGTATTGAGTGTGCCGTTTTCCGATCATATGCCAATAACAGTTAAATTGAGCGCAGATCTAATACCACTTGAGGAATCTAGAAAGTTGCAACTTCCCCCAAAATTGCAATGGAAGGAGAAAAAGGCAACGGTGTATCGGCAGAACCTTAATCGAAACTTACAAACAGAGGAAGAGCTGTGTATGGGAGATATTGAACGTGTAATAAAATCTTCATATCCGGTTTACAGGCAATCACATATGATCGAATCGAAGGGGAGGGCGAAGTGGTTTGATGGAGATTGTGAAGCAGTGAGAAAGAGATCTTTTGGATGGCTTAGAGCATTCCGAAAACATCACAACTTCGGTTTTAAAAGTCTCTATATTGAATCAAATAACTTTTATAAGAAAATATGCAAAGAAAAAAAATTAGATTCTTAGAAACTCAGGCATCAAAGCTCACACACTGTAGAGACGCAACAGAATTTTGGACAGCGATAAAAATCTTAAACGGGATAAGTTTACAAATTAGTGTCAAGTTAACTGCGGTCTCATTACATGAGCACTTTAAAAAACTTCTCAACCCGGTATCCATGACGCCACCTATTCTATATGCAAAACCCTCGTTTACTGATGCTGTTTTAGATTCTTCCTTTACTCTTGAAGAAGCTCTTTTAACAGCGAACAAACTCAAAGATAGTAAAGCACCAGGAGCAGATAGAATTTCAGTAGAGTTTTTCAAATATGGAACGATGGTTCTTATAAGAAAACTTACGGAGGCCTACGATAGAATGTTGGAGACTGGAAATATACCGCATCAGTTCAAGGAATCGATTATATTTCCAATACACAAAAAAGGTGACATATCAGATCCAAACAACTACCGCGGGATATCGTTTCTTAATGCTTCGTACAAGGTGTTTGTGTCACTCTTAAGCAATCGACTTTGTGAGTGGATAAATCAAAATAAAAAGCTTAAGGAATTCCAGACGGGGTTTCGGAGCGGTTATTCGACCAGCGACAACATCTTTGTCCTACGAAGTATTGCGGGAACATTCCTCGAGCAAAAACGGAAGTTGTATGCATTTTTCGTCGATTTCAAGGCAGCTTTCGACACAGTTGATAGAAAAGCATTATTTCACAAGCTGTGAAATGCCGGAATGACAGCAAAGTTTGGAAAGGTCTTAGAAAATCTGTATGTTGAGAACTATTCAGCTGTATGGAACGGAGACGAGATATCGGAAGGGTTCGAGACAACAATGGGAGTTAAACAGGATGCCCCATGAGTCCATATTTTTTTTCTCTATATATTGACGATCTAACTGACTTTCTACCAGGTGGGATAGAGTTTGCCGGAATATCAATGAAAGCCCTCCTATTTGCGGACGATGTTGTCCTCTTCGCACGTTCACCTGAAGCTCTTCAACTTATGATCAACCGTCTTGATGTGTACTGCCGGTTGTGGAATTTGACGGTGAATCTGAACAAATCAAAAGTGATGGTCTTTAAAAAGGGGGCCGGTAGAATGTCAAGGAATGAAAAATGGCATTTAAATAGTGAACCTATTGAAATTGTTAAAGACTATAAATATCTTGGTGTCATAAAAACAAGCAATATGAGTATGGAAAGCCACTTAAAAGATAGACTCGTGAAAGCTAAAAGCGTGATAAATGCTGCTTGGAAGAAATTCTTTTCAAACAAGCTTATAGCCCACATCGTAAAGTACAAGGTTTTTGTAGCAGTGGCCGAATCGGTGATGATGTATGCAGCTCATTTTATGTTAAAAGATGTTTTCAACTACCAAAAAATACTCCAAATTACATGATAACCATCGAAACTGGGTTGTCACCACTGAACATCAAAACGCTCAAACTACACGTGGAGTATCTACTGAAAGAATTTAATATGCCGGAGGGAAGATTGCCACAAATAGTAGCTCTGTATACAATTGGAAAGAGAAATCTATGGTTTGGGAAGCTAAGCGAGATTGCAGACTACTGCGGCACAAACTTTGACCTTGGCCTGCAGGCAAGTAGCAGTAGGGACATTGAAAATTCACTTTTCAACCTCGTCACAAAAGTAGATGAAAAATATAGATTAGACTGTATCAACGAAGCTACTTCGTCTGTACATAGATCAACTTACAGCATTCTACAACACAATCTCTGCGAACGGAATTATTTTCGATCTGAACATAGTCAGAAATTAATTTCAGCTATATTTAAAATGAGAGGAGAGCTGGTAAGGGTGAACTTTATCCCTCACCGTGAGGATTTGCCAATTATTTGCAGTCTTTGCAACCTGTTAGTGAGAGAAGACATTGTCCATTTCATCGGAATATGTCCGATCCTGAAAGAAGTAAGGAGAACATTTCTTGGCAGCGACCTAAAAACTGAAGCAGAAGTACTAGCGATCCTTAATTTGCGATGCAAATCAGCTTTATAACTATTATAGGAAAGCAATTGCATATAGAAATCGAATTTTGAATGAAGCCTTTTAAAACTTTTTTATTTTTTATTTCATTTCATTGTCTTCTCTTCTTGAATTACTTTTTTGTTATTAAAAAAACTACCATTTACTTTGTAAAGTAATGTCAATCGGGCAGACGGGAAAGCCATGCTTTAATGATTTATAAAAAAAAAATTGTATGTAAATTGTACTTTTGGAAATTGATAATAAATCAATCTAACTATCTATCTATCTATCTAGTTGTCGAAAAAGCATTTGAAATACATATGATGTAAAAATGTATCTGGATAAAATGCATTAGGTAAGGGAAACTTTAAGTTTCCAGGTTATAGGTAGCAATGACCACACTCAAGCCATTTTAAATAAAAGAATGATTGTCATGCTGAAGCAAAACCCAAAAATTTGGGTAACAAACGTTCGTGAAAGAAATTCCGTAAAGATCGCTTGTTTGGAGAGGCTTTTTTAAGATTGTTAATTCTTTTGAATTTGAACTACATATATATTAAAAAATAAAAAGCCAAACAAATGGTTATTGTTATTGTATACAAAGTCTTAGAACAGTGTCCTTACAAAATCGGTTAGATTTTAGAATGAAAACTAGTGATGACGAGAAAAAACCCAACTAAGGCATACGCGTTCGAACCGTACTTTTTTTTATTAAGAACTGCTTCTCTTATTGGTTTTTCGATCTACCACATTTGAGTTTGCTCCCACACTGGATCAGCATACAATCGATTACTGCGTCTGCCAATTCCGAGAAACAAAATTCATTAGAAATCGTATTTACGTACGTACACTCACCAGAAGTCACGCAAAACATTTTTTTCTATCTTTACTTTACGCAGCCGAAAAAGATATAAAAAACATTACTTATTACTTAAGGTGCTTATAAAAGTTAGTGCCTACAATAGGAAGAAATTAGCGTAGAATGTCTCCAAAATTTCGCGGAAAAATCGTTTGTACCGATTGTTTGATTTTCTCATTTACTAAATTTGTGTAGTTAGTTAGTCAAATTGTATATGTTGCAACGCACAGTGCAATGAGACGTCGACATTGAGTAAATCCAAAAAAATTCCTGACAATATACGACATGTGGATATTAAAATTTGTATTATTTTGATTCAGCAGTTGTTGCAGATATATTGAGAAAAAGGACCTTGTAGTATCAATAATTCAAAAGAGAAAATGCAAATGAAGTAGGCACCCATAGAGGAATTTCATTCATGAACTGTGTGATAAATATATTAGTGAGAATTAAGCACGGCAGACTATTTAAATAGGAAAAGAAACACAAAATTCTGAACGAAGCTGGATTTAGAAAAAGAATTGTTCTACAGTCGACAACATTTATAACCTATGCATAATAATCAAAATTTTTTTTTTTTTTTTGGTTGCGCCTGGAGGTGCAGGAATCTTCAAAAGATACCAATGGTCCGTACCATTGGTTATGCCCGATTCATATATCTGACAATGCCATCAGTGCTAGTCAGTATATGCCTACGGGCTAAACCTCACCCCCTCAGAGAGGCACTATGAGAACCGGCTGCGCGTACTCATAGTAGTAGGAAATTCGTTCCTCTCATTTTTTCATTTTTTGTGATGACTACGACTAAGTTGCCTTAACGAGTAGTTTACGCTTCTGTAGTGTTAATCGCGTTAGGTAGGTAGCTTTCCAGTGAAGGCACCTACTAATACCGTCATTACATGCGGTTTTTCCTTACGGCGCTAGGTCGAAAGGTCTTGTTCTTTGTAGTCGGCGCTCAAGGCTTGTCACGTCCATAGTACGGATTATTTCATTATTGCAATGAACACGAAGACGGGTACGAAGTTTGCGAGCAAAGTTTGTTACTTCGTCCCTCACGGTAGCAATTCCTAGATCTCTGTGAATATCACTATTCCTTATATACCAAGGAGCATTCACGATTGCTCTTAGCATTTTATTTTGAAATGCTTGCAGTAGAGCCATATTGCTTGGTTTGGTACAACCCCAAAGTTGTATACCATATGTCCAAGACGGTTTTAGCACTTGCTTATACAGAAGCAGTTTGTTGTATACGCTTAACTTCGAGTATCTTCCGAGTAGCCAATACATTTCTCTAAATCTGATTTCGAGCTCTTCGCGCTTCTTTTTAACGTGTGGTTTCCACTTAAGTTTTGCGTCTAGGGTCATTCCTAAATATTTTGCTTCGTTTGCGTAAGGTATTTGTACCGAGTTAATGGATATAGGTAAGTTTTTTATCTTTCTCAACGTAAAATTGACATGCGTTGATTTTGTCTCATTGAGGACAATTCGCCAGGTTTTTGTCCATTCGCATACATTGTTCAAAGCTCGTTGGAGTTTTCCCGTTGATGATTCGACTGACTCATCCGTTACGAGGATAGCCGTGTCGTCTGCGAACGTTGCTACAACGGTCCCTTCATATTGTGGTATATCTCTTGTGTAGAGCAAGAACAGGATTGGACCGAGAACACTTCCTTGTGGAACACCGGCGTAGATATCTTTGAAATCCGAATATTCACTCCCGTGTCTAACACGGAAAAGTCTGTTTTCAAGATAAGATTCCAATATTCTGTACAACTTTTCCGGTAAGATTACCCTTAGCTTATACCTTAGGCCTTCGTGCCATACCTTGTCGAAGGCTTGCGATACGTCGAGAAAAGCGCTAGAGCATATTTTTTTCCCTTCTAGAGCTTTTTCAATCTCGTTCGTTATTCGATACACCTGATCGATTGTGGAATGTTTGACCCGAAACCCGAATTGATGATCCGGGATCAAGTGTCTTTCTTCAATTACTGGTTGCAATCGTTTCAGCAGAAGTTTCTCGAAGACCTTAGATATTATTGGCAGAAGTGAAATGGGTCTATATGATTTCTTGTCATTTGCACATTTCCCCGGTTTCGGAACCATAATAACTTCGGCGACTTTCCATTGCCTTGGGACATATAATAGTCTTAAGGAAGCATTTATAATGTAGAGCAACTTAACCAGCACTTTTTTCGGTAGCTCTTTCAAAATTTCGCCAGTGATTAAATCATATCCCGGAGCCTTGTTATTTTTCCAATTTTTGTATTGTCATTCGAAGTTCGGACAGGGATACGGTTTTTACTCTAAAGTTGTCGGGTGCCATATTATCATTCGGATCTTCGATCAACGGTTGTCCATCGAACGGCTTGAACGTTTCCTCTAAGTGATCGGCAAATAATTCTGCTTTCTCTTTATCTTCTTTTGCCCATTCCCCGTTAGCTTTCCTAATTGGCGGCGAGTGCATT
Source organism: Brachypalpus laphriformis (assembly GCA_945910035.1). Taxonomy (NCBI): domain Eukaryota; kingdom Metazoa; phylum Arthropoda; class Insecta; order Diptera; family Syrphidae; genus Brachypalpus; species Brachypalpus laphriformis. The sequence goes on along the minus strand of OX246753.1, from coordinate 261,820,667 downwards.
ACAGGTTTCCTTATGGACTTCAAGGCTTTCCATAGAGAGTAGTTTGAATACTTATCAGCGGTCAAACCCTCGAGGTAAGTAGAAGTCTCGTGATTTTTTAGGTCCTGCAGCACTTTTTAAGCTTGTTACAAAGATGGTTCAGATAAGTTTTATCCGGTGGCGCGCGGGATTGTTGCCATCTCTTGCGCGCTCTCCTCTTTTAATAATAATCAAAATAAAAAAAAAATGTACGCTTTTTTTGAAGATTTTAAGACAACTGTTTGGATGGTAAACGCCTAACAAACGTCACGTAGGAGTAACATATGCCGATAGGTGTTAGTCCGCTAAAAAACGAGAAAGAGCCACTGCAGCCGAACAACTTTCAGTTCTTTTAGTAAGTCATACACCCACTTTCCTGTGGTGCCACCTGGGAATTTTTCTGGAAATTGCAAACGGAATAGGACGAATGGCAAGCCTCCTGGGCGGACGAGAAGAAACCACTCTCTTACAAAAAATACTGTGGCCGGATATTGGCGTCTAGATTCCAGAGTAGAGAAAGAAAAATGATCATCATACAGTGTTACGCTCCGATCGAAGGCGCGACTTAGGATGATAGAGACATTTTTAGCGTCGGTGGCGTCTACAACCAAACGCCTAATGGTGACCTCGTAATGGTGATATCAACGCCGTGGTAGGATGTGACAATACTATACTTAAGCACGTGACCGGAGTGACAACAGAGAGCAGTATGTGGACTTCCGCAATACCAACTGCATACTCATTGGAGCTACGCTGTTTAAGCATAACACCTACCACAAAATCAATTGGGTCTTAACTGACATTCAGCGAACATCGATTGATCGATCACATTGCGATCAGCCGCCGCTTTAGGAATTCTCTCCTGGACGTCCGTAGACAACATCGGACAAGAACGCGATCACCATCTTATGTTAGCTATTATACACCTTCGTACTGCATCAGTCAACAGCAATCGTTTAAAGTTGCACAACATTACCAGGTTTAATACTGACAGGCTTAGGAATCCGCAAGTGCGTCAACAATTCAGGAATCATCTTGCCTCAGAAGCAAACATAATCAGCAGCACAATGCAGGAAAGCGTGGATGACCACTGGAATGGAAAAATGTTTTTGCAACTGGGGCAAGCATCTGCGTCGGTGCCGATAGCCATGTGTGGTGGTTAACATGGCTATCGGCAGACAATTGGAGACGGGTCAATGAGCGTAAAGCAATCAAGGCTCGGATTGCAACAGCCTCAGCAGTAGAGAGTGCCGAGCTATAAGCCCAATATAGCGTGAAAAAGAAGGAATTGCAGCGTATTGTAAGATGGGACAAACGTTAGTACTTCGATTCATTTGCCTCAAGGGCTAAAGAAGCAGCAAGCAAGTGTGACAGCGGGAGTGTCTATATCATCACTATGGAGCTCATTGGTTGTCGGAGCTCCAAACAATATCCAGTTAAAAATTTAAATGGTAACCTTCTGATTTCGGATGAGGCTCAGCTCACCAGATGCAGATATCATTTCGTTACGGTCTTTAACCACTAAGACAATGGTGATATGATCTCGAACCTTAATGAGTCTTTCGAAGCAAAAAATTCCCAAATTCTTACCCAACCTCCGAGTAAAATCGAAATAACAGCAGCAAAGAAAAAACGGGAGGTATTAATGGCATTCCCGCCAACTATTTCAAGCGGCGCCAAGCACATCGGCTGAACTGCTACACCCACTCATATGGAGGCGTCTTAAAATGAACAATTTCCCCAGGAGTGGAAAAGGGGGGCGATCGTGAAGCTTAAAAAAAGGGAAATCTGATGGATTGTGGAAGTTGGAGAGGTATATGCAGCATTGACGAATAGTAACAATGGAATTCGATGGACTATGACAACTTGCCTTAAACACCTCGACTATGCTGACGATGTTTGCCTACTTTCACATCGGATAGTGGACCTTCAAACTCAAGAACTCAAGTGGGTCTTAACATAAACACAGCCAAAAAAAAAGCCTTGAGAACTTCCACACCCGCGCTCAACTCAACATTGTCGGACAATCGAGAAAGTAGACCACTTTCTACGAGTATACTTAAGCTGCGAGTATAGAAAGAGAGACACATGCAGATAGAGCCGATATGCACTTTGAAACTGCGTTCATGTAAGAAGTTTCGTATTAGAGCAGTCAAGGTGCTTGGAAAACCAAAGTTGATCAATTTATGAATTAAAGCATCACGACAGACAGAATCAGACAGTGGCAACGCTACTAAAATGCCAACAGTAACGCCGCGACTGATGTGCTGGGTCTCGCTCGCCCACCACCGCGAAACCCCTGGTTTGACGAAGAAGGTATACAAAGCGGCACTGCAAAGAAAGACGAGAGCTGCTCGCAAGCTTTACGAGAAAAAGAGCCGAGAAGAACATCGGCTTCCCCAAAAAGAAGAAGAAAGAGCATGAGAAGCTTATACTCTAGGAACAATGTACGTAAGTTTTACCAAAAGGTAAAAAGAACGTGTCAGAGAAGCAATGCCCGTATAGAAACCTCTAAAGATGAAAATAGAAAACTAGTAGTATGTGAGCGCCGCGACGTAAGTGATTATTGTGTCAGATCACTGCCCTTGAGGTTCCAAGTTCAATTTACAGAAAACACCAAAAAGTTTTTTCACGGTCCCATCTCTCGCGAACGTCTGACAAACATCCGAGAGTATTGTTGTCTCGAAAAAGCTTCTAAAAATAAATTGCCCTGAGGATACGGCAATAAACTGTAGGTCGTAGGTGTAGGTGAAGAATATAATGCACACAACATGAGTGGTTGCGAAAAGCTAGGCCCTGGCACTTAATGAGCTGTTGCGCCAAAACAACATCCCGCTGTCAGGCAGAATGAACCATTCAACATGGACGATGGTAGTCAATATTTCCGTCCACCTGAGCAAAACGAAGTGAGGATAACAATATCTTAGCTGAAATCCAACAAGGCAGTTGGACTTGACGGCTGAACTTTTCAAGGCAGCTGGTGATGAATTGGTCAGACGCGTATATGCTTGATGAATGGAATCTCAGCATCGTTTGTCCGATCCACAAGAAAGGAGACCCCCTCAACTGCGCCAGTTATAGAGGCATCCGTCTCCTCAACGTCGCATATAAGATCTTTTCTGCGATATTATGTGAACGCCTGAAACCTTTTATCAACAGCCGCATTGGGACCTATCAGTGGGGTTTCACGCCCGGAAAGTCCACCATCGATCAAATCTTCACACTTCGGCTGATCCTGGAGAAAACCCAAGAAGTCCAAATCGATACTCACCATCTCTTTATCGATTTTAAGGCCGCCTATGACAGCATCTATAGAGAAGAGCTTTACAAAGCCATGTCTAGTTTTGACATCCCTGCCAAACTAGTTCGTCTGTGCAGGATGACGATGGAGAATGCTCGCTGCTCCATCATGGCCTCTCCGGGACCTTACATGTCAAAAAAGGTTTTAGACAAGGTGACGCGCTGTCATGCGGCTTTTTAATATTGTACTTGAACGGATTGTGCGAGGCACAATCTTTTTAAAACCCGTATAACTGCTTGCATACACTGACGATGTTGACATAATTGGAAGAACTCAGCGGGCTGTCACCGGTGCGTTTGATAGCATTGAGGCGGAAGCGGCCAAAATGGGTTTAGCGATAAACGAGGGCAAAACCAAGTATATGCTGTCAACAAGAAGGGACAATCAACACCGACGAATTGGACAGAACGTCACAGTGGGCAGCTATAACTTCGAGGTAGTAAGGGACTTTATCTACCTTGGCTCTGTTATAAACTCTAAAAACAACATCAGCGTAGAAATCAATCGAAGAATAACTCTTGGTAAGGAGACTTTGTATAAGACCCTGATCATCCCAGTTACGGTTACGATGTTACGGCGCTGAAACATCGACTTTATTTAAAGAGGATGAAGATATCATTGATCGCTTCGAGAGAAAATATCTTCGTAAGATATTCGGTCCCGTTTGCGTTGACGGGTTTTGGCGGAGAAGATTCAACGACGAACTATACGAGATGTACAGCGACATCGACCTAGTCAAAAAACTGCGTATTGGACGTCTGAGATGACTAGGACATGTAGAGCGAATGGACACCAACGCTCCGGTCCGCAGAGTCTCCGAATCTAACCCCGAGGGACGACGCAGTAGAGGACCTCCTCGCCGTAGGTGGCGCGCACAAGTTCAAGGGGACCTCGACCAACTTGGAGTGCACAACGGGCGGCAATAAGCTAAAGACCGAGCTAAATAGAGAGGCTTGTTGGTTGAGGTTCAGGCTCATCCCGAATTGTAGCGCCACCTAAGTAATCAACTTACACGAGTCCGGTAGATTTTTCTTATAGTAAAGTTGGAGATAAATTAAAAATATAAAAGTGTATTGAAATTGTTGTGCTCCTACGTTTGTTATAATTCATACACTGAATGTATATTATTATTATTTTTTTGAAACATATGTGGTACTTACCAGATAATCCCGATGCACCGAGATTGTTCAGCATATTTGCCGAAAAATTTCGTATTGATAATGCAGACAGCTTGAAGATTCTCTTTCACCTTTGTCTCGAAATATTTTCCAACAATGAAATTATATATTCTTTTCAAATGGAAATTCAGTTAAAAAAAACTGTTTACATTTTACAGAATCTATCACAGTGCAATATTGAATAAGTTTATCGGTTTATTTCTCATTTTAGAGCGTTTGTTTAACGTTTTATTTGCACTTAAATTAACAGCATTCTAAAAACAAAAAAATCAAAATCAATTATAGTGCAATTATGTTGTTTAAATGTCAGTACACAATGTTAATTTACACGATTCGTTTGGATTTATTTACACGCAAATTGATGTAAATTAAAGGACGATGACATGAAAATGTTGTGAATACAGACGCGACGGCCGGCCGGCATGTACTGGCATACATTGAAGCGCTTATGTTTCTGAAGGGTAGGTATTAAGGAAGAACAAATTCTTGTATTTTAATGACAGATATACAAGGCATCAATATTAGGTCGTGTTCTGTTAGTCTGCATACACATTAAATCAAAATATGCCACTATTTTGATATTCAATAAGTGAAAGTGAGATAAGATGGGATAACAAACGTCGTGGTGTAACAAACATTCCTAATATCCCCATTCGTCGATTTTGATTTTTAACTTTTTTTTGGTTCTATCAGTCATATTAACTAGTTGTCTGTATTTTGTATTAAAAAGAAGAGCGAGGTGATTACACATATATACTTGTAAATATCCGCAGATAAAAAATTAAGGCAAAACAAGAAAATGTTAAGGTACCGGCTCAAAAAAGAAAAAAAAACAAAGTGAAAATAAAATATCTCTTTGTTCTTTGAGAATTAGCTAGTAAGAGAGTCACATCTTTTGAGCCAGTGCGCTAATCGACTTATCAGTTCAGAAATAGTGGGTAGAAACCTCATACTTTGTTCAATACTTAACATACGTTTACTTTTTTTTAGTTACTAGTTTCTCATGTTTAAAAATAATGTTTAAGCCCAAGGCCGAGCTCCCAGTGTGCTACAGCGTGGCGATAAGATAATGGGTTGGAAAGAATCCTCCACTTTTTAAGGGACTTCATCGACTTTTTCAGTCTTTGGTCGGCCAGAGCGGGGTGGATCAACATTTTCAGAACGGAATCAAGCTAACCATCTTTTGGCCGTTGCCTTTGATAAAGTACCTTCATCATAAACAGCACAAATTTGTTCACTAGCTAAATTTAACTTATTCTTACTAAGCGAAAACAGCTGACTGATTGATCAAATGTTACCGTGTGGTACATTATTGATTTCCGGAGTGCTCGGTGCAGATATTCTTCTCGCATTTGCAACAGACTTGCATCAAAGCCCTGCCTTTTCCATGAGGACACATACGAGTAAAGCATCTTTTTCGTCTGGAGAAGTACTACGAGTATGTCTCCAGAATCCTGAACTGCGGAGAGAACTATTTCAGCAATGGCATTTCTTGGTGGCCGAGATTTCTAAATATAATCCATTTGGGCGGATTAGAAAAAATTAAAAATAAAGAAAAGCGGTAACGTACATCTTACGCAGATGTAGCCAGTACTTTTTAGAATTGCTCAATTCCGAACAGGGCACCGAAGATGACAGACCTATGGTCGAGAGTCGGGCGGAAAGTATACGTAGTCTTACGGTAGTGGAAGTAACTTTGGCGGTCAAAGCGCTTAAAGTTGGCAAATCTGCTGGTGTGGATGAAATCCGGCTAGAAATGCTCAAGGCTTTAGGTAACGAGGGAGTGCAATGGCTCTCGCGTGTCATTAAAGTGGCCTGGGAATGCAGTGGTGATTGGCAAATGCGGGTGATAGTTCCCCTTTTTAAAAAAGGGGACAAAATAGATTGCGCCAACTATAGGGGTATATCTCTTTTAAGTCTCCCGCGTTTCTAAGGTGCTAGAAACGCGTTCCAGAGCTGTGGTTAAGGTCAGTTTGGGAGATGAGGAGTGCGGTTTTAGTCCCGGTAGAAACACAACCGACCAGTTATTCATTCTCAGAATGGTTCTTGAGAATGCTGAAAAATTCGGGAGTATGCTAAACCCGTCTACATCTGTTTTGTGGATTTGGAAAAAGCATGTGATAGGGTTCCTCGAGGCAAACTCTGGAGTGTTCTGCAGGAGTATGGGATTGATAGTTCTCTGTTAAGGGCGATTCAGTCTTTATATACAAACTGCAGAAGCTGTGTTCGGATAAACGGTGTTAAATCAATACCTTTCACTGTTGGCGTTGGACTCCGCCAGGGGTGCGTTTTGTCACCTCTCCTCTTCATTGTATATACGGATTGGATGTTGCAGCGCAGCCGTGGCGGGGAATGTTTTAAAGTGGGCGACCTAAGGATTAGTCATCTGCTCTTTGCGGATGATTTGGTCATCCTTGGATCCTCTCAAATCGAACTTCAGCGCACACTCGAAAGGTTTGTAGCTGTTTGTGTTGATGTTGGAATGAAGATCAACGTGAACAAGTCAGAAGTAATGGTCGTTTCCAAAAAACCCATTCAAAATGCACTCTGCATGTTAGTGGGGTTCCACTGAAGCATGTGGACAAGTTTAAGTACCTCGGGGTCTTATTTACGAGTGATGGGAAGAGCAATGCCGAGTTATTCTGTACAATTGGTTAGGCTGGATCAATTTTGAAAGAGCTTGGTCAATTTGTTATAAGGAAGGCCGAACTTATTGTGCAAGCTAAGCTATCGGTTTTTAACTCAGTGTATGTTCCGACTCTCACCTATGGTCATGAAATTTGGGTTGATCGCGGATACAAGCTGCCGAAATGAGGTTCCTTCACGGTGTTGCTGCAATAACTCGTAGGGATCGAGTGCGCGACACCAGAGTTCGACATCTCTCCTGCAGCCATCTAGGGATTCCTCCTGATGGGTTGGAGTCAATGGCGGAGGATCGAAAAGGATGGAGGGTCCACCTTAGCATCTTACCCCCGACCCTCATAAAGGATTAGCGGGCCATTGAAAACGTATGTATGTATCTATGAATAGCTGTACAGTTTTTGTATGGCAATGTCTTGTAAAGAATTTTTTTCATTTTTATATAGTATATCCTTACGCGAGCAAAGTCAGAGAAAGTGGGTTCAGTAACTTGTTAATCTTAAGTAAGAAGTCTTATTAGAACTGAACGGGTGACTGAGAGTCACCGGGTGGGCATATTAGGGTTAAACTATCGTCCTTATACGCCAAATTTAGCTCTCGTGGTGAATTCGCTAGTTCACTAGAACACTATATATGTACGAATGCATACAAGTATGTACCTAATCCTTTTTTGCAAATACATTGGAACAACGTTAAAAAATGGGAAGAGAATCGTAAAAGATTTGACCAAATAAGACATTTTACTAGCGGGTACACAGCGTGCGTTGCTGCGCCTAACATAAAAAAAAAACTGTCAGGCAAGCGCATGGGGCTAAGTATATTAGAAAACTATTTTTTTGTACTAAAGTACTATAATACTAAAGGAGTGGAATGATTTTGACCAAGGTCAATATCACAGGAACACTCTCGGGCCAATGCCGCAGATTGGTACATTGAATTTTATACATAGGGATACATACATGTATACCAGCCAAGGAACTGTCTATATGAGGAGAATGCAGTTCCTATCAGTACGGATCAAGAAAGAGGAAAACCTTAATAGATGGAGTAAGAGAAGTTGCTAAATGGCACTGGTGTGGTAGCATTCATAGACACGAGGTCATGGCATTCGTGAAAAAATTAGGAGACATACAGATGAAGGATACTAACATTTTCTAATTAAATGTGGCTCAAAAAAAAATATATACAAATATTTGGCGCAACAGCTCTTTAAAGTGCCAGGGCGTAGCTTCTCGCAACCACTCATGTTGTGTGCGTTATATTTTTCACACGAATGGAAGGGACCTACAGTTTAATGCCGAATCCGAACGGCGATTTGAGAAGCTTTTTCGTGACAACAATACTCTCGGATGTTTGTCAGACGCTCGCGAGAGGTGGGACCGTGACAAAAAACTTTTTGGTGTTTTCTGGGATTCGAACTTGGAACCTCATGCGTAGTGATCCGACACACTAACCACTTACGCCACGGCGCCCACTTGCGGATAAAACGACTCGAGAAATTGTTACATATCACAATAGATGAACGTATGTTCGGTTCGAGACGATTGATTATTGGAGATCCTCTGAACTGTGCCAACTACAGCACAAGTCTTCTCAACATTGCTTGTAAGATCCTGCCTGCTATATTATGTGAACGCCTAAAACCACTAGTCAGTAGTCAACAACCTGATAGGTCCTTATCGGTACGGTTTCATAGCGGGAAAGTCCAACATTAACCAAATATTCACACTACGACAGGTCTTGGAAAAACCCCATGATTATGAAATCGATACCCACCACCTCTCCATCGATTTCAAAGTTACCCATAATAGCGTGTATAGAGACGAGTTGTACAAGCCATGTCTACTCGCGGCATTCCTGCCAAGCTCGTCCATCTTTGCAGGTTGAAAATGGAGAACTTCAGCTGCTGCATCAAGTCGGTAAGAACACCATCGAAACGTTCGATGTCAGAAAAGTTCTTAGATCGCGTAATATCGTCCTTTAAACATTATATTCTACAACTACTCGCTTACGCCGATGGTATTGACATAGTCGGAAGAACTCAGCGGGCCGTCAGTGGGGCATTTGCAAGTATTCAGACAGAGGCAAAACAAAATATAAGCTGTCTATAAGAAAGGACACCTAACACCGGCGTCTTGGACAGAACGCCACAACTGTGGGATGTTACAAGGAAGGAGACCCCCTCAACTGCGCCAATTATAGAGACATCAGTCTCCTGAACATCGCATACAAGATCTTTTCTGTGACATTGTGTGAACGCCTGAAACCTTTTATCAACAGCCTAATTAGCTCCTATTAGTGCGGTTTCAGGCCAGGAAAGTTCATCATCGATCAAATCTTCACACTTCGGAAGTTCCAGAAGAAAACCCAAGAAGTCTAAATCGATACTCATCATCTCTTTATCGATTTCAAGACCGCCTATGACAGCATCTATAGAAAAGAGCTTTATAGAGCCATGTTTAATTTTGACATCCCTACCAGACTTGTTGGTCTATGCAGGATGACGATGGAGAACGCTGTACGGTCGGTAATGACCTCATCTAGACCTTTGATGTAAAAAAAGGTTTTAGACAAGGTGCCGCGCTGTCATGTGACTTCTTTAAAATAGGTTCAGCGATAAAAGAGGGCAAAAGTATATGCTGTCAACAAGAAGGGATAATCGACACCGACGAATTGGACAAAACGTCACCGTGGCCAGCTATAGCTTCGGGGTAGTAAGGGACTTTGTCTACCTTGGCTCTGCTATAAATCATAAAAACAAGATCAGCGCAGAAATCAAGCAAAGCATCTCTTACCAATCGCTGTTTTTTTTTTTTTTTTAGCTTATGAGGCAATTCAACAGTAAAGCCCTATCTCGAACAACTAAGGAAACTCTGCATGAGACTCACCATCCCAGTCTTGCTTTACGGCGCTAAAACACGCCTTAATCGCTTCGAGAGAAACATTTTTCGTAAGATATTCGGTCCGTTTGCGTTGACGGGTTTTGGAAAAGAATTCAATAACGAACTATATGAGCTGTACAGCGACATCGACCTAGTTAAACAAATGCATATTTTACGTTTGAGATGGCTAGGACATGTAGAGCGAATGGACACCAACGTTCCAGCCCGCAGGGTCTTCGGATCAAAGCCGGAAGGACGACACAGTTCAAAGGGACCTCGTCTAACTTGGAGTACACAACTGGAGGCAATTATAACAGCTAAAGACCAAGCTAAATGGAGAGGCTTGTTGGTTGAGGCCCAGGCTCACCCCGAACTGAATCGCCACCTAAGTAAGTAAGTATTTTGAGGTGAAAGAGAATTCGCGGATCTATAATGAGCCCCGCAAATGACATCAGTGGGGAGATCAAACGAAGAATTACTCGTATCAATCGTTGTTTCAAGAAGACAATTGAGTAACAAAGCCCTCTCCCGAACTACTAAGGTAATTCTGCATAAGACACTAATCATCTCAGCCCTGCTGTATGGCGCAGAGGCGTGGAGTTTGTCATAATCAATTGGTCTTAGTACACAGCCCTGAGGCAGAGCTGTTTTCATACTAAAACAATTTGGTAAAGTGCCTCCGTTCCACATTGTTGCTGAAATGCTTAAAATAAGTTGCTTATAAACTGTAATAAACTTACTTGGCAAGCTACTTGATAACGTCTTGAGCATTTCGAAGTCCAAAGACCGTTTGATGTCTCTCAAACTAGTAATACAAGGAGAGGTGTGGGATATTATCAGTGCATATGCTCCCCAAAATCGGTGCAATCAGAGACATAAAGATGCATTTTGGGTAGATTTCCACAATCTCCTTAAGAACATCCCAAAGGATAAGTTTCTGTTTGTTGGAGGAGATTTGAATGGACGTGTCGGGAAGTCAAACAAAGACTATGAAGACTGCCATGGAGGACTAGGATATGGCAACAGGAACCTTCCTGGTGAAGACATCCTAAGCATGTGCAAATCACACGGTCTTATCGTGTTAAATACCATGTTCATCAAACAAAGCCGACACCTGATCACTTACAGCAGTGGTGGAGATGAAACTCAGATTGATTACCATTTGGTAGCCAGTTTCATGAAGCTGGTAAAAGATTACAAAGTGATCCTAGGAGAGGCAATCGCTCGGCAACACCGTCTCCTGCTAACAGAAATTTTTATGAAAACACCGAAGAAACTCAAACAAACAAGGGTCTCTGAGCAAATCAAGTGGTACAATCTGGACAAAGAAAAAGGCGAAGCTTTTGTTTTCGTAATGAAAAATTACCTCTCTCACACCATCAACGGAGCTGAGGATGAAGAGTGCAGAGCAGAAAATATGTGGGATTCCCTACAGCGAACTTGCTTAAAGAAGACCAAATCACTGCTAGGAGCTTCAAAAGGCCACTATCAACACGCCAAAGAAACATGGTGGTGGAGTTTTTTTTGGAGTGATGAAGCCAAGAAGGTGATAAATGAGAAGAATGCAGCTTTCCAAGCTTGGTCAAAGTGCCCTTCTAATAATAGAGACGAAAAAGCTCACCTCGAAATGGAATACAAATGTTGCAAGAAAAACAGCGAAGAAGAAGTGCGCCCAGCTTTAAGCAGAGAGTACGGAGAGCCTGTATCGGGAGCTGAAGAAAATATCTTTCCCCGGTTGTTAATGCAAACCAGGCTATCCAGGCGCTGCGAAGACACAATATGAACAAGAGCGCAACCATCTTCAAAATAGCCGCCCAAAGAAGGAGGCATGCTCAGGAGATTCGTTCGCCAACGTTGATTAACAAGGCTCATGGTCAGCTTCTTGTGGATGACGACAAAATTCTGCAGAGGTGGCGGCAGTATTGTGAACGACTTTTAAATGAATAGTTTCCCCGGCTATACTTTCCAAGAGCCACCCCTAACTGTGAAGAAATACCCGACATTACAGTCGAAGAAGTTAGTGAACCGGTCAAATACTCCAAAAAACCAAAGCGGTTGAGCCAGACGAGATGCCCTCTGAGTTCTGGAAAAAGATGGGAGACATCGGGTTCAGATGGCTTAGAATTCTCATCTCCAAATTTGTGAGAGGTGACCCAATGCCGAATCAATGGAGGGAAAGTTACCTTCTCCCTGTATACAAAGGGAACGTGATAACTACCGTTCGATCAAGCTGATGTCACACACCATGAAGATCGTTGAGCTGGTATTAGGTGGCCGATTACGAAAAATAATACGGCTATCTGATGATCAGTGCGGGTTTGTCTTGGGTAAATCAACCACAGATGCAATCCAAAGTATAAGGATCATAATGGAAAAACATCGTGATTCCTTAAGGGATTTGCATACTGTATTGGTTGACTTTGAAAAGGCATTCGACAGACAACCACGAGATCTGATATGGGTGGCGCTAAGAGATCGAGGGGTAACAGAAACCTATGTACAGGTGATCATGGACATGTACGAAGGAGCAAAGACAAGAGTAAGATGCCCCGCTGGAGTAACCGAAGAGTTCCCAGTCAAAGTCGGGGTGCACAAGGGAACCGTCTTAAGTCGTTTGCTCTTTATTACAGTCCTTGATTATCTGCTTGAAGGTAAAGTGATGAACCCCAAGGTACATCAGTTATTCTTTGCTGACGATGGAGCCATCATAAGTGAGGATCCTACATCCCTGCAACGAGCACTTGATGTGTGGGTGGACGTTTTGGAGGGAGATGGGTATCGCATTAGTTCAAAAAAGACAGAGTACTTGTGCTGCCCGTTCTCTGATCCACTCAGGCCTATTCCAGACATTTATTTGAATGGAACAGTGCTTCCCAAGTGCGAAAAGTTCAAATATCTGGGATTTATGATCAATAGCAAAGCAACCTGTGATGACGACATCAATCATCGCGTAAGCGTAGGGTGGATGAAGTGGCGGGAAAATTCCGCTTTCTTCTGTGATAGAAAAATGCCACCTAAGTTGAAAGGAAGGCTCTACACAGCAGTTGTGCGTCCAGCGCTCTCATACGGTTCACAATGTTGGACGATGTACAAAAAGTATGAGAGTAAATGAACGGCAGCTGAGATGAAGATGCTTCGCATGACAGCAGGAGTGACAAAGCTTGATCGAATAAGAAGTTCGAAGATCCGTGGAAGCCTGCACATCGAGGAAACCATCGTACAAAAATGGAGCGCGACCGGCTCAGCTAGTATTGCCACGTTCAAAGAAGAGATCATTTGAACTCTGGTAAAAAGGCAATATCAATGCACGTTCCAAAGGCATTGCGATGTAGGAAAGGCAGGCCTACAAACGCCTGGATCAAACAAATGCGACGACATCGGCATTTCATTGGCCTCAGTAACCGAGTGACCCAAAATTGGCAGGCCTGCCGATATTTTCTGAGGTCAAATAGGCGAACAACACAGGCGGATCAGTAGAAATGCGATGAATTGGGAGGGTTGTGATCCCTTGTTTTCGGATCATAACTTCGCTAATAAAAGGAAGAAGAAGGCAAGCTGAGTGTTAGTAGTAGTTACTTGGCAAACTAAGTGTCTTAGTATCAAAGGTGGCTTTACAACCAACAAAATAGGAATAAAAAATGTTTTCTCTTTCCTTAAATCTTCCAGCAACCAAACATTTATTTATTTATTTATTTATTTGTATAGTCTTACACTGTAAGATATAATAAACAGCAAACATCGGATCAACCGTCGAAAATCCAGATCTGAGTCCAGCTGAAAAATTACTAAGGCCCAAACTATTAATATTTTTCCTATGGCACAGGGAAGGGAAGGCTTTTTTCACCTGCAAGGCTTTTTTCACCTTTTTTTGAAAATAGAAAAAAATTATTGATTTCCGGAAAACCGCAGGAACTGATTCGATATCAAATACTGTATTGTATTGTAGAAGAAACTTCAAAAAAGATTTTTGTGGAAAATTTTTGTAATACTCAACATGGATGCCATGCCCCTGGAGCTTTACTGTTTTTCATCTTTGTTCAGGACTGCTATAAGCTTCATCTGGACTATTCGAGGTGAACAGAAGGTGCATATGTATCCGAAGCTAGTAGCTGCATCTCGAGCTGTCAAAAAGTTAAATACATGTATGTGAATGTTAATAAACTCATTTCAACTTCTTAGCGGCACAGATTAAAGATATATATACACAGTGGACTGAATGGAAACTTGTTCCATTTTCTAACTGTATGATCTAACGAAATACGAAAGAATTCATTTGAACAGAGCGCGATTTCGGAAAATAGAAATGGAGGCGCTGTGTTAGGGAATTTTGAGACTTAAGACCCAAGATACAACTGCTGTACTAAGGAAGGAACCAAAAAGAAAAGATATATCTTCCATATTCCTGAATATTTAATATTTGTTTTCACTTTACCCTTCATTTGGTACTTGAAGCATCCTAAATCTAAGAAACTGATGTTTGGGCTGTCTGATCGCAGAGTCCTAGCATAAACTTTTCTGTTTATGGACAGCCCCGCGCAAGAAATTGATTTTTAGATTTGAACGTATTTATCAATCCAATCAAACCAATGCGCTAGAAAATACTAGGACATCCGTCGGCAACTCAAGAGACTTGAAAATACATATTTGCATACAAACATGTTGAAGCACTTTCAATGTTCAATAAAAAATCATTAGGTATATGCCTGTATCCTCTCTTAAGACTAGACAGCACTGCAATCGTTTAACTAATTCCCTCCAATCAGCATAAGTTCCACCGTAATTCCTATAGGTATAATTGTAACTGACACTCCTCCGCGTCCACACTCATGTCCTTGAAACTTTATCGATTCGTATAAATGCATTACGTATCCTTCCAACTTTAAACAACACAAAAACACCATCAACCCGTATTAATTATTTAAATGTATACTCATTCAGGAGTAGTACATCCTTTCATGTTTGTCCTTAAAAAAAAAAACTCAAAAAAATCCTTTCTTACACAAAATCACTGTCATTCCTCTACACTCCATCGATCGTCGCAGCGTTTTTCTCTCTCTCCGGCGGTGGTCGTCCTTTTTCAGGTATCCTTAAGCACACAATTATAATTGCAATAAACAGTGCACATGAGAAGAACAGAAAAAAAATCGATTTTTATCCAAACTGTTACGACTACGTGCAGACAGGTGCGGGTCTCTCTGTGTCTGTATACCTCACTTCAACTCCCTTTGCAGCTTTTTCACACACACAGGGTGTCAGTTAATTAACACAATTAATTCAAATTAATTGAAAACAACATCCTTTTTGAGTACAAAAACGAAAAAAAAAAGTATTTCACCGAATTTCACAACAGATACACCTCTCGAGGACAATCGATTGGGGATGCCTACAAATAGTTCTCAGTGTGGCAAGCTAAGAGCGTTATTTTCAGGCAGGACCAACAACAACAAAAAAAAGTCAACAGAATCTGAATAAAAGACGCGATTTGTTCGTAGCCGTTCGAACGCACTAAACGGATTGAAATACCGAAAACTCAGCCTCTTCGGATGAAGTAATTGTGCGACAGAAAAGTATCTATCCGATACACAAGTGTATCTGAGATGTGTTCTTCTTCATTGTCGTTCGAATCGTTGTCGGTGTCTCAACAGGCGGACTATTGGCCGCTCATCCGACTCTGTTTGGCGCACGTATTTCGACAAGGACGGGGGTATTCCGTGGTGTTGTCCCGGTTTGTTCGATATGTGGCCGTCCGTCGTCGTCTGCCATTTGCTGTATAGTGACTGCGTTGGCCATTTTTTTCCACCATCACACACACCGCGAGAGCAATGGATACTCTCTGAGTAGGGGGTGGGATTCCAGCTTGTTTTGTGGCTCGTTCACGGTGGTTAATGTGAACCAGACACTCACGGAGAAGGCGTGGCCTCGCTGTCATGGTTTTCATCTCTCCAAGGTTCTTGTTGTTTTCGCACGAATACTCTCTTTTGTGCTGGCGGGGGGTTGTTGTTTTTCTTTATTACATATTCGATTTTTGTTTTGGTTTGCACTTGCGCGTGTTTGAGTTTATTTTGAAGTTTTGGAATGTCCTGGCTGTTTCCAGCTGTTTGGAACTCGCTTCTGGTTTTGCTTTGAATGATGCCTAGGTTGTTTTTCTTTGACCCGTTTTGCCTTGTCGAGGCTATCGTTCATTTCATTTTATAGTTTTGTCGATGTTTGAGAATTTCACTGGGTGTCCTCTTGCTGGGGTTGTTGGTCAAGAAAGTTTTCGGCGAGAAGAAAAATCAATTTGTTTCAAAATTGTGGTAGGTAAGGCGGTCAGGTGTAAAGATGATAGCATTAATCTTTATGGGGGGATACCTACCTCAGAAGGATATGCCTGTGACCTTTGTAGAGTTTCGATTATATAAATCAAATATGTACCTAGTCTTGGAAATATACAAATTCCTTGGTAGGTACTCGTATATGGATCACTTTGAAAATAAACATCAATCATGTCCTTGAATCCTTCGTACGTAACAGACAGGCTGAAAGCTTATCAACAGACATAATGACCCAGTTCATACGAGCAGGTATTTCCTGCTCTTCTCACCATTGCACATGAGATGTTATTACCTTTTAGGTATAACGCTTCTTTTTGTTTCAATAACTTACTTTAAAGCAGCGGTAGCGGATTTTAGTGAAAATCTTGTCCTCAATGACCGCTGGTATGATTTCATCAGACATTGTTCCACGGCGGACTTAAGGACCTACCTGAATCGAGTCATCACAGTTAATGCAGACTAGTTTCCCAGAAAGAGGGAAGGCAAATCGGCATCTGCTCGAACCGCAAGAATTTGAGCCGAGAATAGTGAACTAGACCCTATAATGACAGTGGGTTTCCATTTAACGACAATCAACAGGATTTCAGCAAATATTAGATGAGTTTAGAAACACGCAAGGTGACCATTTCCATATTAAAGGAATTTAATAACAGCATCGGTCAACGAACGCTGGGCTCAAGCAAGATTGATGGTGAGACTAATAAGAGGACACATCAATCACTGGGCTTAGACTGGGGCTGAAGGAAACAAACATCCACGCCACAGCAAGGCCAAGACAAAAAATCCTGGGGTCAGCAATAATACCAGATCTAACATACCAGGCTTGTCGAACTACAACACGTTTTTGTTTGTTTGCTCCACAACTTTCCAATACCCGCATCCCCGACCATAGCAATATTGAAAAAATAACTTAACCACACAAAAACCGACAAATGCGGCTTTTTCGTTAACCCGACGAACCGACGAAGACTGAGCTTCTTCTTCTTCCTTTTATCAGCGAGGTTATGATCCGAAAACAAGGGATCACAACCCTCCCACTTCACCGCATTTCTACTGATCCGCCTGTGGGGTTCCGACGAAGACTGAGCTAGTTCTATTTACAAGAAAACATAGACTCCCTGACTTCACTCTACCCAAAATAGGAGGATCCACTCTCAAACTTGACCGCAAGCTAATTTGGAAAGAGAATGTCGTTGAACGTGCCAGGAAATCGCTGGCTGGCCTATGCATTTGCCAGAAGCAGTGGGCTCGCGGCAAATATGGATATTGCTATCCACGTCGATAGTCAAACAGCCATCAAATCCCTCGAATCCAGCACTATGAGATCTAAGGCAGTGAAAGACTGTCGCGTATCTCTTAACGAGATAGCTGGTCAGTAAAACCTCACCCTTTGCTGGGTACCAGGTCACTGTGACATCAAAGGGAATTGCGCAGCTGACGAACTGGCCCGACAAGGCTCCACTGGTGCATACAGTATAGGAATTATCGGCATCAAAGCGCCAACATATTACGTTAAGTACCTTATTCAAACATCTAGGCCAATGCAACACCGCTAGACAATTTTGGCCAATACTTAACAAATCTAGATCCATCGGGCTCCTGAAACACAAGAGAGGAAACTTCTCCAAAATATCAAACGTTCTCACCGGACACTGCGTCATAGGAAGACATATCCAAAGACTAGACATCCCTTACAACGATTTTTGCAGAAGCTGTAGGGATAAAGAGGAGGAGAGACCAATAGTCACTTTCTATGCGCTTCTTCTGCGCCCGCCAACATTAGGAAGTCCACTCTAGGCGAATACTTTTTCTACGATTTAAATGATCTCGGTAACGCCTGCTCGGCTAAAATGAAGACATTCATACAACAAAGAAAATGGTTCGTAGAGTAAGAGGGTGACCCACCCACCTTACACATTTTTGGTACAATGGACCTACTTCTGGTCTAAGTGCATCTTCATCGAGGGCCGATCTTAACCAACCAACCAACCAACACAAAAATAGTGGGATACAACGGCCCCAAATGGAGGTGAAGAGTGCACGCTCACTCTCTGCAACCAATCAACCAGAGAAACATTTGTGCTGGAATAAAAAATTAACTGGAACTCCCATACTTTACTTACGTAGGTGGCGCTACAGTCTGGGGTGGACCTGGGCCTCAACCAAAAAACATCTCCAGCCAGCCCCCTTCAGTTGCGCACGCCAACTTGGTTGATGGCCTCCTCCACTTATTTCCACCTTCTGCCGTGAGGTCATCCTCTACTGCGGAGTCCATCCGGGGTGATTTCGAAGATTTTTCAGGATGCACCGTTGATTTCCATCCGCTCTACATGACCTAGCCACCTTATTCGCTGTATATGAACTATTCTCGCCAAGTCAATGTCATCGTATAGGCCCTATAGTTCGGCATTCTACCTTTTCCTCCACTCGCCGCCTATGCAATCGGGACCAGAGATCGAAGAGCTTTTCCCTCAATGTAACCAAGAGCATCCTCATCCGATTTTGACAAAGTCCATGCCTCTGTGCCATACAGCGGAACAGGAATAATTAGTGTCTTATACAGAGTTACCTTAGTAGTTTGAGATAGGGCTTTGTTACTCAATTGCTTTCTTAGCACATAAAAGCAGCGATTGGCAAGAGTAATTCTTCGTTTGAGCTCTCCACTGATGTCATTTGCTCACCACAGATCCAGGTTGACAGAGTTATCTACCACCTCAAAGTGATATCTTTCAATTGTGTTGTATTGTTGCATGGAGCATTGCTTCTGTCTCAATACTCGCAAGTGCCCACTGACGGCCCGCTGAGTTCTGTCGACTATGTCAATGTCGTCGGCGTAAGCGGATAGTTGTACGTCCGTTGTTGGCTTATGAGTTTCGAACAATTCTTTCAAGTATTAAGTACGTTGAAGGGATCGCATTCTAGCGCTTCACTTTATCTAAGACTTTTCCTGACATCAAACGGTTCGGTAGTGTTCTCTCCGACTTTGATGTACCAGCGAGAGTTCTCCATCGTCATCCTGCATAGATTGTCGAGCTTGGCAGGGGTGCGGCGACTAGTCAGGGCTCTATATAGCTCGTCTCTATACACGTATCGATTTTATATTCATGGGTTTTTTCCAAGATCTGCCGCAGCGTTAATATTTGGTCAATGGTGGACATTCCCAGTATGAAACCGTACCGATAAGAACCTATCAGGTTGTTGAGAAGTGGTTTTCGGCGTTCACATAATACGGCAGACAGAATATTATATGCTCTGATCCTTTCTTCAGGATTGGGTAAACGATGCTGAGGGTCCATTCATCGGGCATACTTTCATCCGACGAACTTTTACGGATGAGCTGGTGCATGCTCCTTACCAACTCGTCTCCACCTGCCTTGAAAAGTTCGGCGGCAAGTCCGTCGGCTCCAGCAGCTTTGTCGGATTTAAGTTTAGATATTGTTATCCCTACTTCATTCTGATCGGATTGACGGGAATCGTGCCTACCATTGTCATGGTTGAATGGCTCATTCTCACTAACAGCGGTTCTCCCTATTGGTCATCGTCGCCTTTTAACAGTCTGCAGAAATGTTTCTTCCATATTTTCAGCACC
This sequence comes from Brachypalpus laphriformis, assembly GCA_945910035.1. NCBI lineage: Eukaryota > Metazoa > Arthropoda > Insecta > Diptera > Syrphidae > Brachypalpus > Brachypalpus laphriformis. The sequence goes on along the minus strand of OX246753.1, from coordinate 261,800,745 downwards.
GACTGCGATTCTACTACTATATTACCATTTTCGTTCCTACAGGCCACTGCTCTGGGCTTTAAGCCTTAGCATATTCTTTTAACCGTTTGGTAAAATTTCCGAATACGATTTTTGCAATAAACTCTCACTCAATTCGTCCGAGTGCTTCTTGTACTCTTTTTTCTTCTTTCTGAGAAGTCGATGATCTACTTTTCATAGTCCTTTTGTGCAGCGCCGCTTTGTACACCTCTTGTTTTGCTTCATGTGGTTGCCAGTATTCTTCATCAAACCAGGGGTTTCGTTCTCCCATATTGATTATAAAAGTTCCAAAGCGACCACTGCCAGGTGGGCTTGTCGCCCACTGTATGGTGAAACTTGACCCAAAGGTCTGATGGACAAAAACAAAGGAAGGCACAACTATCAACAGATTTAATAGACTTTAAGGATAAGCATGCTTCAGAATCACAGGTACAATGCATACCCGATGCATATACGCAAATATTTGTCAAAAAAATGACAATTCGCAGTGCAGATAGTCATCAAAAGTCGAATGAAAATAGCGAATGTGTAATATATCAATGGATCAAAAATGACTTCAGGCGTTGGTGCCGGTGTGTATGGACCCAACCATTAAGTTTCCAAACCGCTTGGAAAGAGTCCCAGTGTTTTTCAGGCCGAGCTTTACGCTACTTAGATTTGCGCCAGAATAAACCTACACTCAGGTATCAAATGTACCATCATCCACATACTCATCGTAAGACAAGCGGCGCTCAATGTATTGATCTCCCACTTGATTAACTCAAAATAAATTTTAAGCTGCTTCGACAGTTTACAAAACTGGGCCCAATACAATATAGCAAAACTCTGGTGTGTACTGGACCACGTAGGCGTTCACGATAATGAAATTGCTGATCTGTTCGTCAGAGTAGGCTCCTCTAAGTTGTTCATTGGACCAGTACCCTTTCGCAGAATATCTGATTCCGCTTTTAAATATATCCACAGTTGTGAAAGCAACATGCGATCGAATAAGAAGTTCGAAGATCCGTGGAAGCTTTCACGTCAAGGAAACCATCGTACAAAAGATAGAGCGCGATCGGCTCAGCTGGTATTGCCACGTTCAAAGAAAAGATCATTTGAACCCTGTTAAAAAAGCACGTTCCAAAGATATCGCGATGTAGGAAAGGCAGGCCTATAAACGTCTGCATCAGACAAATGCGACGACATCAGCATTTCATTGGCCTCAGTAACCGGTGATTCAAAATCGGCAGGCCTGCCGATACTTTCTGAGGTCAATTAGGCGAACCCCACAGGTGGATCAGTAGAAATGCGGTGAAGTGCGAGGGTCTTGATCCCTTCTTTTCGGATCAGAACCTCGCTGAAAAAGGAAGAAGAAGGGAAAGCAACATGTGCATTTCTCACTGGAATAACACCCAAGGTCTTGGTCAAGCTAAGAGAGCTGTCCCACCCGTCCAAAAAGGCAGTTGATGTCCTCAAGTACAGCAGAAACGATATAAGAAGCCCTGTGAGCTTCCTTACCGGACATTGTCCTCTAAAATACTACCTCAACAAAATGAGAATCTTGGATGATATCACTTATCTAGAAGAGGACGAAACTGCAGAACACATGCTATGCGAGCGTGCAACTTTGGGTAGAATCAGGAAATTCTGCATCTGTAATTATTCTCATAAGACGAGTGGAGTTACTGCTATCCTAAAACATGGCCCATGCCCTAATAGATTTATCCAGTCTCAGAGCCTTGAGGCCATAAAAAAAAAAGAAGGAAAACCATCTAATCAGATTAGCTGCCCTCGATATATTCGCATATATCTAAGTCTTTCGATAGAGTGTGGCATAGTGCTTATAGTGTCAGTTGGACTTTCCTGAAATTGATTGTAATTTTTTAAGTAGTTGGTCAATGCAAGTTGTATTAGATGGACACACTTCTTAACCAATGCTTGTGCTCTCCAGTGCTCTTCCCTATCTCCAAGCCTGGTTTTAATTCTTACTAACGATCTTTAATTTTCCAGTAATCTAATCAATTCGTGGGTGGATCATATCACTCTTGACTTTGCCTATTCATTAACAACATCTCGGAAAAGGCACATGGCTGTGAAGTCTCAGTGAATGTCAACCGAAAGCAACGGTGATATTGATTCTATCATCAACTTTGAGTCAAAAAACCGAATGGAGTACAACGCATCAAAAACTCAGTCTCCTGTCTATGAAGCAGGGCACTACCGTAGCAAAACTGAGTATAAATGGGCTTGACATTTAAGAATCCAATGGCATGTAATGTAAGGCCTGCATGTGCCCGGATATTCGTTGGAATCAACAGAAGCTACGAAAGGTAGTGGTAGATGTTTAGGATTTTGTAAGATATAAAAACGTTTCTTCACTCCGGACTTAGATAGAACTTCCACATTTGGGCGAGGGCGTTCGCGATATGCTTTGGTTTACTTGATCGTATGCAGAGCCAATCTTGTAGATTGACCGGTAGTCAGTCTATTTGCAACAAAAATCCTTCGCTTGAACACCGCCGAAATATTGGATGCATGGCGTTGTTTTATCAGTATTTCCACCAAAAGTGTCCCAAGTGTTCACATAACCACTCTTTAGAAACTGGTTTTCGGCGGCGCACAGTTAAGAGTTAACAAGATATTTTTTTGCCACATATACGATTGGGGAACAGCTTGTATTCGTTAGTATCTCCAAAATCATATAACCTGCAAAAATTGAAAACTAAAGCTGGGCGTCCATGATCACCGTTAAATGCCATTCCCGAAGTGATTCATGCATGACATTCCTCAGTTTTTCTTCAACAGCGGAGATAGCAGCTTCTCAAGATTCACTGTCATTTCTAAATGCGTAAGTCGACAGTCAAATGCAAAGGGACGAAAGAATGACACTCATCGCAATGCTCTACATGCATGAATGCAGTTCCACCCATCAGCATTCATCAGTGCGCCCGTTCCGGGAATGGCATTCATGAGTTTTCGTCACCTCGCTTTTTTTTCCCCAACCTTCTTTCTTTAATTCTTATTCACTCGTACATGTCTCCCTTTCACTCCGTTACTAAGCCCCTAAAGTTCTTCGATAGGGCTGGACCGTATTTTTTTTATTTCTGCTGAATTTCCTGTTCTGGAAAGTTCCGGATCGGAGATTTGCTCACCTTTTATTTAGGCTAGGCAGCAAAAAAGTGTGGTACAAGGACGGGCTAAGAATGTCACTGCAGTACTCCCCAACAAACAGTGCTTGTCGTGAATGGCGATTAAGAGGAGAAAGCAGATCTAAGCAATTTAACACCCAGGCTAGCCCAGCTAGCCCCAATACCTAAAAACTCTCCCACAATTTCGTGAGTTGGCATGACTGGACATCATAACAGAAAGATCAAGCAATAATAAAACTGGAACATGCATGTGTCAAAGGCCATCACAAAAATATTCTGGCGAACTCCATAGGCGGATCTGTAGAAATGGCATGATTATGATACGATTACTTCGGCGCTAAAGAAAGAAAAAGCAAAAAGTGTTCGCCCAACTTCATCTTCTTCTTCCTTTTTCAGCGAGGTTATGATCCGAAAATAAGGGATCATAACCCTCCCACTTCACTGCATTTCTACTGATCCGCCTGTGGGGTTCGTCTATTTGACCTCAGAAAATATCGGCAGGCCTCCCTATTGTGTTTCACTCGGTTACTGAGGCCAATGAAATGCCAATGTCGTCGCATTTGTGTGATCCATGCGCTTATAGGCCTGCCTTTCCTACATCGCGATGTCTTTGGAACGTGCATTGATATTGCCTTTTTAACAGGGTTCAAATGATCTCTTCTTTGAACGTGGCAATACCAGTTCGCACAACTTCATATTTCCAGTAAATTCCCAGGCGTGGTTTTGTGCCAAATGAATCGAAGCACTACTTGGATCCATCTTCCATACCCAAGACATCTGGTCCATTAAAATTTTGATTTAATAGTCGCCAATTTATACCTGTTCTCCCGGAAAAAAACCATATCAAGTCTACCATATTATAGCTGTCATTTTAGTCATTGAATTCAAACTTCTCTGCTTACCCCAATAAGCTCGTTATTGTATGTTATCCTTCATTCACGCCTATGCATACGAGACCAAAGATTACTCGTAGTACATAACTCAACAAATACTTTCTTTAGATGGCACTACGGTCCAAAGGGAACCTGAATAGACTTCTCGAGTTAGCTCATTCCTTAGCCATCTGAATCCCATTTTGCACGGCAAATTTGTTAAGGCGCCTTTCCAACTGCTCACATTAGGTGCGATGTTCCGAAGACTCTTCGGGATGGTTTGTTGGTGTCCATAAGCTGGATGCGAATCTTTTCAATTTGGTCGATGTCTCTCTATAACCTCCATCATTCGTCGTTCAATCTTCTCCTTCACTCTCTGATCACAATAACAGGATCGAAGAACGTTTCTTTTAAATTTCATTTGCCGTTGACAAAGTCCATACCTTTTCTCCGCAGAACAAGACTCGGGTCTTATATACGGAGGTACTAACAAAAGTTCGCTTAGTTGGCGTCAATTTGGTAGTTTTTGAAAAAAGAACAGATGCATTTATGTAGCTTATAATCTAGCAATATTTATTTCCAAATTTCTGAATAATAGATAAAAATGGAGACGAGAAAGAAAAAAATTAGTGACGTAAGGTCGGGTGAAGTTCCACCGCCAACACAGGAAGAAATTTGCTTTGCCATTCTCTTCGGATTTCGACGTCAACTCAGGCCAGTCAAAATTCTGCACGAATGCCAAAATGCATACGGAATAAATGCACCATCTCTTGTTACTATTTCAAAGTGGTTTCGAAGATTCCAGACTGCCCATTTTTCTGTACAGGATGAATCTCGTGAAGGTCGGCCCAAATCCTCGACCGACGATACAACGTGGCCTTGATGAAGGCTAAAATTGACGAAGATGCCAGGATGACACAGGAGATGATAGCGAATGAACTGGGCTTGAATGCCATGGTTGTATCATGAATTTTAAATTATCACCTGAAATATTCGAAGAAGTCAGCTCGATGGGTTGCAAACATTTTCAATGGAGAGCAAAAAGAGGCTTGTGTTCGTTTGCTCAATATTTCCTGGATTAGTTTGAAAATGGAGAGTCAACCTGCTTCAATAAGATCGTTACAGGTGATGAATCTTGGTTTTACAAGTACGACCCGGAAACCAAGCAGCAGTCCATGGTATGGAGCCCATCTTCCAAATGGAGCAAATCCTCCAGTAAAGGCGAAACAACAAAAGTCAGCGACAAAAGTTATGATGTCGATGTACTTCACCAGGGCGAAAATGGTTGCCGTCATTCCGCTTAAAACTGTTCAAACAGTCACTGCTAATTGGTATACTGAAACTTGCTTACCACAAGTTTTCCAAAATTTACTAAAACACCGACAAAAAGAGGAGCTGCGCCGCTACTTTTTGCACCACGACAATGCGCCAGCGCACACTGCTGGAAAAACCAACAACTTTCTTGTGCTCTCGGGCATCAATGAAATTCGCCAAGCACCTTATTCTCCGGATCTAGCGCCGTATGACTTTTGGCTGTTTCCAAAAATAAAAAAAGATTTGAGAGGAAAAATCTTCACATCCTATGAGGAGATTATTAATGCAGTCAATGTCGAAATCGAAAAGCTCCAAAAAGAGGATTTTGAAAGCTGTTTTGAAAGATGGATCTATCGGCTGAAGAAATGTGTTGTAATAAATGGGAATTATGTGGAGAAATTAGAAAAAGATGAAGATTGAATATATAAAGTTAAAATTATGTTTGTGTTTTATTATTCAATCAACTAAGCGAACTTTTGTTAATCCCTACGTAGACGCTCCTTAGTTACTCCTGGGATGGCGTTACTACCCGATGTCCAAAGAAAGTCCAAGGAAACAGCGATTTGCAAGATTCTTCACTTGATCTCTTCGCTGATTTCATTTGCAAAGTTTACCGAGGAGCCTAAGTAGACGACATCATGCAGAACCTCAAAATTTTAGCTTTTATAGTTGCGTCTCTCTAGTTGGCACAATTCTGAGGATCTGGTTTCTTCAAGATTAGGCAGACAAAATTCAGGTTTCATTCATTACTTTTACCAGATCATGTTTTACAGATGAGGTGGTGTAACGGGTGGGCCATCTAGTGATTTCTTTTTAAATCATAGGTTATTTTGACACTGACAGCTGTTTCCCGCTCGAAATCTTGACAGAAAGTCAGTATCATACCGCAGAACGAAATGAGTCGCTTTACGCTTGAACAACATTGGGAAATATTGAAAACTTATTTCCAAAGTGAGTGCTATGTAGCCCAAACAGTGCGTTTTTTGAAAAGACGTTTTGGCCGAAATGAAGCACTCACCGCGCCTGCTGTACGCAACTTTGTGCAAAAAGTTCGTGAGACTGGTATGCTAGTGGACAACACTCATGGTCCCCGTCGTCGTACGGTGCGCACAGACGAGAATGTGGCTTCTGTAGCCTAGAGTGTGAGACTCAATTCACGAACATCAACTCGTCATCGATCTCAACAGCTCAACATTTCACGCACTAGCCTGAGGAGAATTCTGCACAAAGATCTGGGATTATTCGCTTATAAGGTCCAATTGATTCAGCAATTGAAAGCGCACGTTATCGCTTCGCAGTTTGGGCCTTAGGGCACCTTGAATTGGACAACGATTTTGGGCGAAAAATCATCTTTTCTGACGAGGCACATTTTCATCTCGGCGGCTACGTTAACAAACAAAATTGCCGCATCTGGGGCTCGGAAAACCCGCACGTTATTGTCGAGAAGCCAATGCATCCACAGAGAGTGACAGTTTGGTGTGGATTGTGGAGTGGTGGCATCATTGGACCGTTTTTGTTCGAAAATGAGGCTGGGAACAACGTTTCGGTCAACGGTGGGCGTTACAGAGCCATGTTAAGGACCTTTTTTTTTTTACTGAAATTGAAGACATGGATTTGGACAAAAATACATGGATTTGGACGACCTCTGGTTTATGCAGGATGGCGCGCCATGCCACACAGCCCATGCCACAATCGGTCTTTTGCGCACCAAATTCCCAAATCGTGTTATCAGCTGTCTTGGCGATGTAAATTGGCTGCCTCGGAGCTGCGATTTGACCCCTTTGGACTTTTTTTTTGTTTGGAACCGTGAAGGACCGATGTTGCGGGGGGTTTTAGGGTAGCTCGAAAATTTGTTGGTTTCGATGGAAGTGCGCTGGTTTCTTCGATATAATTTGAGGGTCGCCAATTGCTGGGCGCAATTGGAGAAAATCATGTGTTGGGAAAAATCAAAGAAAAGAGAGATGAGTAAGAAAAAATGCGTTTTGGGTTGAACAATTTTCTTTATTAAAGAGCAGGTCTTACCTCTATGCGAGTCGGGAAACGAATAGGAAGAGAGCTTAGTTTAAGCCACTTAGCTTAACTTAGAAAAGAGGAAATAGGGAATTTTTTGGGGATATTTTGTGGATATTTTGGGGAGTTTACATCTTATATAGCAGAGTGCCATCTATTATTTCATATTAATATAAAAGTATGATTTTGTAATAGGTTTTAGACATTTGACCTGAACATTACCGGCCGCCTTGCAGCATCCGCTGCTAAACAGTACAGTGAAAATAGGCTCGGTGGTAAGAAAGTAACTTAACCTAACTTAAATCTAGGGGGGAGCCTTTGGTTATGGAGGGACTCCACTCACTCCTTATAAATTACAATAGTATAATATTAATTAGGGATAAGATGCTAACAAACAAAATGAATTCAAAACTATTAACCGATAAGTGGATACTTCTTAATAGCTACTAAAATTGCGTACATTATTTTTCAATATAAGTGCGATAAACGAGTTAATAAGTCGTAGATACTTCATTGCGAATTCGGTGATAGAAAGGTAAAAAAAAGTCATATGCATATGAAATTACTGTTAGGATAGTGATATAAATACAAGGATTAAATTGTGTTTATGGGAAGGACACAAAGCTTGACTATAGGACGAGTGATGAGCCCCTTTTGGGTTTTAATGTCCACTACTCTGACTCGTTTGTCAGGGCCGAAATGAGTCTTCACAATTCTACCCAATCGCCATTCATTAGGAGGAAGCTGTTCGTCTCGAATGCCAACTAGATCGTCCACTTCGACATCCTTCTGTGGATACTTCCATTTATTTCGTTTATGGAGTTCCTTTAAATATTCTTCTTTCCATCGGCGACTGAATTGATGGTGAAGAATCTTAAGTTTTTGCCATCGGCTTATAATATTTAAGGAGCTATTTGCCAGGGATGGCTCTGGAGCGCTGAGTATGGGACCACCTCTCAGGAAATGTCCAGGAGTAAGAGGGACAATGTCTGAGGGATTATCTGATATTGGGGAAATAGGTCGGGAATTAAGGCAAGATTCTACGCGTGCAAGAAACGTTGAAAACTCCTCAAATGTGAGTTTAGTACTGCCTAGTGTCTTGCGAATATGTGCCTTAAAACTCTTGACTCCTGCCTCCCATAGCCCACCAATATGTGGGGCACCAGGAGGTATGAATGTCCATTTTAATTGAGTAAAGTTGGTATTTGGGTAAGTTTTGAGGACATTTTGAAAATCTAGCAGAAGTGATTTCGATGCACCGACGAAATTGGTTCCGTTGTCGGAAAATATGTGATCAGGCATACCTCTTCGGCCAACAAAACGAGAAAAAGATGCAAGGAAAGCGTGAGTTGACAGATCACTTACAGCTTCTAAATGTATTGCTTTCGTTGAAAAGCAGACAAACAGACACACATAGCCTTTCTCCAATCGACAAGTCCTTCCACAGTAATTCTTAATAAGAAAAGGACCTGCAAAGTCAATGCCAACATTCGTAAATGGCAGAGTAAATGTCGTTCTTTCCAAGGGTAGCACACCCATAAGTTGAGTACGCATTTTCTTTTTGTGCAAAATACATACTTTACAATCATGGATACATTTCTTTACCAAATTTTTTAGCTTAGGTATCCAAAATTCGGATCGTAGTATGCGAACCATTAGCTGTATTTCACCATGCAAAGAAAGTTGATGCACAAATGCAACAAATAGTTTCGAGAAGTAACATTATAACATAAGTAACATTATATGGAAGTAAAATAGGATGCTTCTCATTATACGTTAATGTAGAAGAAGTTAATCTTCCATTAACACGAAGGATTTGTTTAGAATAGTGTCAATAAACAGCTAGTGGGTTTGAGGGGCTTTCTGTGACGTAAAGATTTATATTCTAGGGAAAAGTATATTTGTTGAGAAAGCATAATCATTTTATTTTTAGTTAATATTATTTCTTCAGGGGAGAGCAAATGAGTTGAATATTTTCTTTGACGGAATCGGGTTGCGTTGAAAAAACGAAACATGTAGCTAAGAACACGAAGTGCTCTATGCCATGTAGAAAATCTACGAAGCATGAGCTCGAAGTCATCATCTGTGGTGGTCGCAAATGTTTTAAGAGGTTTTGGCTCTAGCAATGACTCTTCTGGGGGAGATGGGATTGAAATTGGCCAGTTACTTGAGGGCTCTCGCAACCAACTTGGACCATGCCACCACATCTCGCTTTCACGTAAATCGTCAGGTGTTAAACCACGAGTAGCCAGATCTGCAGGATTGTCAGCAGAAGAAATGTGGCGCCAAGAAGCGTTATTCATATTAGTTTGAATTTCGGAAGTTCTGTTGGCCACGAACGTTTTCCAAGTACATAGTGGTTTACTAAGCCATGACAAAACAATCGTGGAATCCGTCCACACAAATATCTCATGGTTTTGAATAAAGTGCAATTTTTCGAATCCCACACGAACCATGTTTGAAAGTAATACTGCACCAAGCAACTCTAGACGTGGCAATGAAATTGAATGTACGGGAGCAAACTTTGCTTTTTGCCCATAGCAAATGACAAGAAAAAGAAGATGCGCTATGCTGAACTCTTATATATAAAGTAGCGGAATATGCTTTTTCTGAAGAGTCGCAAAAGCCATGTATTTGGGTTGGAGCCCAGGGGGCATAGTCAATCCACCTTGGGATGCAGATTGTCTGTATAGCAGGAAAGTTGGCTATAAATGATTTCCACATTTGTAGTGTTAAGGGTTTGAGATTTTGATCCCATTCTGACTGATCTTTCCAGATCTGTTGCATGATTATTTTTGCTAAATCACAACCGGAGCAAGCCATCCTGCTGGATCATATAATTTCGCAATGACAGAGAGGACCGATCGTTTGGCAATAGGGCCCAGCAAAGTGTCTGAAGAGACTGAGAAAGAAAAAGTGACTGAAATGGCCTTCCAACAGATACCTTAAGTTTTCGCTGAACTCTTTTGATCAATTACGAGAAAGTCTTCATCAAAAAGATGCTCTTTTGGTATGTGGCTTAACAACTCTGGCGAATTAGAGGTCCACTTTCGGAGACTGAACCCAGCTGAACAAAGAGCGGATACTAGTTGATGCTGAGCAGACAGTGCGGTTTGGATATCATGAGCACCTGATAGTACGTCATCTACATAAAAATCTCGCCGCAGAATGGTCGAAGCGAGAGGGTGCGAATTCTTAACATCATCAGCAAGTTGTCGTAGAGTTCGAATAGCTAGGTACGGAGCGCAATTCACTCCAAATGTAACAGTTTTGAGTTGAAAATCGCCTATGCGATCATGTGGCGTTTCACGAAACAAAATTCTTTGAAAAGATGTATGTTTAGGGTTGACAAGGATCTGCCTATACATCTTTTCGATGTCACTATTAAACACATATTTGAAGCATCGCCAATTTAAAAGTAGTAGGGTTATGTCGGACTGTAATATGGGACCACGGTAAAGAATGTCATTGAGACTCCTTCCATTGGAAGAGGGATTTGAAGCATTGAATACAGCTCTTATCTTTGTAGTAGTACTTTGGGGCTTGATCACAGTGTGATGGGGTAAGTAATAAGAGTGAATTTTATTGAATTCTGAAACTTCAGATGAATCTGTGGGTTCCATATGATCAAGGGTGAGGTATTCTTGGATCACTGAATAATATTGATCTTTGAATTGAGGTTTGGATAGTAAGCGCCTTTCAGTCCTAAGGAATTGCTTCAATGCAATGTCTCTTGAAGTTCCTATTTCGATCTCATTGGGAAAGCTTTCTTTAAATGGCAAAAATACAATGTAACGCCCTGTAGAGTCCCGCCGAGTGGTGTTTGCATACAAACTCTCACAGAATTGATCTGCCGGAGATAGCGAGGGATTCCGTGGCAATTCCTCTAGCTTCCAAAATTTCTCGAGTTGCTTATCGAGCGAAATTTCATTGAAATAAGATACAAACATAGAGTAAGAAGAGTTATGCGCTGTTGAACAATCGACCGGACCCAATAATACCCATCCGAAAATTGTATTCTGCGCCATAAGGATGTTTAATATCTTATTTCTCACACCATCTAATATTATCGATGGATACAAATCTGCTCCAATGAGCATATCTATCTTGGACCGTCGATTAAAAAACGGGTCAGCTAAGGGAAAATCAATTTGACTTTCGAGATCAACAACGTTAAGCGATTGTGAAGGGAGATTACCTGTTAATTGTTTAAGGACCAACGCTTGGACATTGAGAGTGAAATCATTCCTATGGCTTGAACAAAGAGTGAACGAGCATAATTTCGATGATGAGGCGGTGATGGTTTTACTCATACCCGAAATTTGTGCGTGTATGAGCTGGGTGGATAAATTCAATATATTCTGAATCTCTTCAGAAATAAACGATACCTCTGAACCGGGGTCAATTAGAGCCCGCGCATTGAACTGGGTCCCGTGATGGGATATTTTCACCATTGCGGTAGCCAAAATAACTTGCCGATGGTTAGATGAAAAATGGGATTGGTGATTTGTATTTGGAGTGGACTGTATATTTGGGGATGGAACAGCATGATAAGCTGGAGTCGACCTTGAAGTTGAGGGTTCACTGAGGGAAGCAGAAGGGGCGTTGTCTAGATGTAACAATGTGTGATGTCGATTCTTACATTTGAAACATGTATTGTTGCTCTTGCATGCCTCATGTGTATGGGTTATGGCCAGACAAGTAGAGCAATAGTTATAATTTCGAACCGTTGAAATTGTACGGTCAATACTCATGTTTAAAAACTCGGGGCAAAGACGGAGGGCATGTTGACCTCTGCAGACCTTGCAGTTGTGTATGTTGGGTTTGTTGTGATAAGTTTTTACGTTCTTTGAACGAGGGTTGATTTCGGATTGCTGCATTTTGGCAACAACTGGTTTAGATTTCTTACCAATTGCCATATCCGAAACAGTCTCAAGAACACGGTAGCGATTGGAAAGGAAAGTACTCATGTCTTTCCATGAGGGAATTTCGGTGGGGCACGTCAATGACTGTTCCCAAAGGGATAACGTCGCTTCTGGAAGGCGACTTGAGCAAAGAAAAGTAACGATAGAGTCCCAAGAATCAGTGGCTATACCATGCGTTTTAAGAGCAGCTAAGCAGTCACTGATATCGGGTAAAGGGTAAATTGAGAAGAATTTTTATTTGATTATTCACCAGGATCCTTTTATTTTCGAAGTGATCCCTTAATGCTTTCCAAGCAACATCAAAATTTTCGTCCACGACTGGAAATTTCCTCACAATATGGAACGCGTCACCTTTTGTTTTTGCGCGAAGGTGGAAAAGCTTTTGTACCGGGCTTAACTTGGCATGCTTAATGTACACCGCGGTAAACATGTCCCTAAAGGAGGGCCATTCGAGATAACTGCCAAAAAATACTTCGGTGTCACACGGGGGTAACTTTATGGAATGCGAGGAACTGTTATCGATTGGAGATGGCGCAATTGGGCTTACTGGGCTTTCCTTTATTGCTTCTAACTTTTCGATTGAGCTGAGTATTTCACCGAGACACGATACATACGTATCCGAAGACGAACGATATTTGGCCTTAACGATCTCTATGAAATCTTCTTTGCTTTCATTTGTAGTCTCGTCAGAACGCACACACTGTAAATAATGCTTTTTCACTTCAAGCCACAGATCTCGAAGTTCGATCTTATATGCTTTCAAAGACGAAACAGTATGATCAACTATTGGTTTTTCTTTAAAAGAGGCGCGAAACTCAACTAGTTGATCTGCGGATAAAATGAATGCATCTAAATTGCTCATATTGACAAATGAAGGGGGTGGTGAATATGGGTCAATATGGGAGAAATTTGAACTATGTAATGGATCACTCACTTTTAGGCAAATTTAATATATTTCTTCTCATAGATATATGTAGGTTTAAAATATGCACATGATATTTTAAGTAAAATTATATCGTATAATATTGAAACGCGACGAAAAAACTACTTTAACAAAAAAATACACGCGGTAATACTCGCACTCATAAGGGAAAATACTGTACGCACCTGATTAACTCCAATTTCGACTGATTGTCGTGTTCTCGGAATGTAACAGCGATGCAGCGATGTGTTGAAGTGTGGAGCGTGGGGAGCCTGGGCAGCGTGGGGATCGATGCCAATGATGATCGTGTAGAAAAAGTGTGTCTTGATATTCTCTTCTATGATTTTTTGTTTGTTCGAAAATCCGGGTTGATGGACCAAATGTTGCGGGGGGTTTTAGGGTAGCTCGAAAATTTGTTGGTTTCGATGGAAGTGCGCTGGTTTCTTCGATATAATTTGAGGGTCGCCAATTGCTGGGCGCAATTGGAGAAAATTATGTGTTGGGAAAAATCAAAGAAAAGAGAGATGAGTAAGAAAAAATGCGTTTTGGGTTGAACAATTTTCTTTATTAAAGAGCAGGTCTTACCTCTATGCGAGTCGGGAAACGAATAGGAAGAGAGCTTAGTTTAAGCCACTTAGCTTAACTTAGAAAAGAGGAAATAGGGAATTTTTTGGGGATATTTTGTGGATATTTTGGGGAGTTTACATCTTATATAGCAGAGTGCCATCTATTATTTCATATTAATAAAAAACTATGATTTTGTAATAGGTTTTAGACATTTGACCTGAACAACCGATGTTATGCCAACAATCCGGAAACGATTTAAGCACTTAAGGCCAATATCATCCAAGCAATCCGTGAGCTACAGCCCGAAACCATCAACAAGGTCTTGGAAAATTGGAGTGATAGAATGCGCTACTGCGAGGCCAGCCGAAGCAGACACTTGAACGACGTTATGTTCCATAATTAATGGGAATGTTTGCTCTTATTAATAAAGCCATAATACATGGGAAGATTTCATTTTGTTCATTTTATTGCATTTTTAAAAAGAAACTTGTAGTTGGCCCACCCTGTATGATCCGTACCTGATCATCTGTCGCTGATTCAAAAAGTTTGACACATAGGCCGCCAGTTCCAGCAGTTTTGTTGGATATACGCTTAGACATTGCTATCTTCACTCTATTTGATCGCGTTGACGCTATTTCTAGTAAAAATACTGAATACTTTGTTCTGCCTTTCAGCGAGCTGTTGATTATGACTGCTATTTTATGGTCTGCAGAAATGCTCTCTGTAAATTCTCAGCACCGAATGTGACTCTAGTATTACATCGCTGTGTTTGTCTCTGAAAGTAACTTTTCGAAGGTTGTACCCTTGACACGTTCTTCTTACCTTTGAGTAAGATTTTCAAACATCATTCGTGCAGTTATACGTACATCTCTCTATCTATTCGACCATGCGTAATCAACTCTTGAAAGCTTCGTGCCCCAAATTATAGAGCAGGATTGTGATAATCAAGCTCTTGTACAGGGTTATCTTTGTTATTTGAAAGAAGTCCTTCTTAATCCGGTATCTTCTTGGTCCGAAGAAACAACAATAAGTCAAATAGACAGAAGGTGGTCCTCGATGAGATGCAATTAGATGAACATAGATCCATTGTGGTACCATTGAGAAGCAAGGATTACAATACATGTCTGCTCCTGAAACCATCTGCATATTTTACTAACTTCGGTCTGAAAAACGTTCCCATGACTTGGCAATTGAAAGAAAATTAAATATTTGGCGCAACAGCTCTTTAAGTGCCAGGGCCTAGCTTCTTGCAACCACTCATGTTGTGTGCGTTATATTTTTCGCACGAATGGAGTGGACCTACAGTTTAGTGCCGTATCCGAAGGGCAATTTGTTTTGAGAAGCTTATTTGAGACAACAATACTCTCGGATGTTTGTCAGACGTTCGCGACGTTCGTGGGACCGTGAAAATTGCTTAGGCTTAACGCGGAGCCTTGTTGGACCAAGTCTCTTACTATCACATCTAGCGTACAAGTGCTTAACTTACGCTTTTGACCTTGTAACGACCTAACTCCGTAAGTACATGGAGTAGCTTTAGGTTAGGTTAGATTGGCTGTCTGCACCACGATGCAGACACACTTAGACCAGTAAAGGTCCATTGTGATGCCAAGGATCTACCATTAGACCAATCAGGGACTAATAAAATCAACCGGAGCTTTTGATGAAGCGATGGATGTTCGTGACGTTTAAGGAGGCCAAATCGCTGAGGTCGTCAAGGAAGGGAGCTCCTAGATGGAGTATTCTTTTGCGCGATAGAGCAGGACATGTGCATGGGAAGTGGAGAATGGTTTCCTCCTCCTCCTCGTCCCTACAGCTCCTGCAGAAGTCATTGGAAAAGAGGCCAAGTCTTTTGGCATGTTGGCCGATTAGACAGTGTCCGGTGATGACACCGATAACGCAGCTGATCTGTGATCGCTTTAGTTTAACCCAACTCGGCACTACGTAGTAGCTTGGCCTCAAGAAATTTTATTTAACCCTTAAAAAACCCTTACAAATGCGAAAATTATCCAAAATATTCCCCGCACATGATAAACAAGGACAAAGCCAATCGAATGACAACCGTTTACCAATACAAAGTTTGATTGTCTGAAGTAGAAGCCATTTGATTCCTTATTAGAGATACTTCGCATCAATTTTCAAATTCATATTTCCATTATGTAGTTCAGGGCCAATTGTTTGCAAATGGATTTGGATGTCTGTCAAAATAAGGCTTTGGCGTGTGGTGTATTGGTGTATAAACATAATTAAAGAAACTGCATAATCGCCGATAGAGAGGAATTGAAATAGCCACTATGTGCATAACCTGGCTTATGACACTGTCAATTATACAATTTAAGTGCATTTAAGTGCATAGTGCGGGCCATTAAAAATGTATGTATGTATGTATGCATAGAAGTATATTAAAATTATTGTATTCATTATGATCACTTACTTACTTAAGGCGTTAGTTTATTTAAGTATTGCATCTCCACTGAATAAGTCAATTGCGATAGAATTTGTACTGGCTAATCACAAACTCTCTCCGAAATAATATAGGCATGTTTCATCATGTTTTATAAACAACAATCTGAAAGGTGACGATCGAAGTAAAGAATGGCTATACACTACCTAAGTTGACATTATTGGCAATAAAAAAGTACACAAAATAAATCGCCATGGCATGTATTCATCTATTACTTGCAAGGTCCCCAAGCCGGCTTCCAAAGGGCGTCATAGTTGCTGTGCCAGCGGTTAAGCGACCCCTTGATAAGCTAAGAAATAGATGGTTGGAGGTTAGGTTGAAGTGGCTGCCAGCTGAGATTCACCAACACACTTATACCGTGATACCACGGAGATCATAGGGGGAAGTTTCTCTCTACCTACTCGTTAAACCATTTTAAGCTTCTTATGAAGCGAAGGAGGCTATTAATATCTATGTCTATCCGATCGCCTATATCGAGTGCTCCTAAGTGAAGCTTCCTTCCACGGGAGAGAGCTGGGCAGAAACAAAGAGGGTGAGGAATGGTTCCTTCCTCTTCTTCATCCATGCAGCTTCTACAGAAGTCGTTCGCAAAAGGCCTAGCCTTGTAGCATGCTTGCCTATTAGACCGATATTGTAGTGTCAATATGCAATCTATTGAGAGAAATCAAATTCTTAGAACGTTTTAGATCCAGATTTGGACAAATCCGTTTTGTCGCTAGATATGTAGGTCCACTTGTCCACCTAAGACGAAGATAGCATCCAGCTTAAGTTTGAGCTTGCGAGTAGCGATTGGTATACTTAAGGAGCCTTTATCCACCAGGATAGGTATAGTTGTTCGCATTCTGGCGAGTTCATCGGCGGATTCCCTGCAGTGTCCCTATGCCACGGTACCCAACACAGGTGCTGGTTGTCACGCCTATCATCCTTCTGATAGGGCGCGGGGCGGTTCGTCCTTATTCATTACAACTAACATCGAATATTCGGTCGATATAAGCATAGAGCTGGAAAAACTTCAGTTGTGCACGGTAAGGCTTAAAAATAAACACTTGAGCTACAATATAGCATCTGCTTACTGTCCGCCGCGATGCACACTAGAAAAAGATGACTACTTTCGTGTCTTCAATGCCCTTGGTTCAAGTTTCCTTATTGGTGGAGATTTCAACGCGAAGCACACCTTTTGGGGTTCAAGATATACATCTTCCAAAGGAAAAATTCTCTACGAAGTGGCGAATGAATTCGGTTGTTGTTTTTATTCGACAGGAAAACCCACATATTGGCCAACCGATTCAGGAAAAAATCCCGATCTTATCGATTTTTTTTGTTACAAAAGGCATTTACGAGAAGTTTATTACAGTCAAAGAATGTTTTGATCTCTCTTCTGACCACTCGCCGGTAATTTTATTACTTGGAGAAGCGCTGATCAAGAAAAAACGACCTCCAAGACTTACTAGCAATAGAACAAACTGGGAGGACGGGAGCCCCGTGCAGGGACGGGTTAAGAATATCACTGCAGCGCCCCCCCAACAACTAGCGCTTGTCGTAAAAGGCGACTAAGGGGACAAATCAGATCTTGGCAATATAACACCCAAGTGAGCCTAGCGACACATATACTACCTTAAAAACCCTCCCACAAGTGTGCATGCGAGTCCGTGGGTTGACACGACTGGAGATCACCGGTGTCATAAAAGAAAGATCAAACAATACTAAAACAGGAGCATGCACGTGTCAAACAACAAACACCATCGCAATATGGTGCAAAAATTGTATTGCAAAACTGTATCATTATGATAATACTTGCAAAAAGGAAAGGCACTACCCCGCCAGGCACTACCACTGCTGTGCATGGTACTGATCCTGGGCCGAGCAGAAATGTTCGGGTCAGAGCTATACGGATTCCGGGGGCTAGCAACATAATGAAACAGTTTGGACGCAATTTAAGGGTCGCGAGTTGGAACGTTGGAAGCATGACCGGTCGAAGTTACGAGCTGGAAGAGATGATGAATAGAAGGCGGGTGGACGTCTTGTGTGTCCAAGAGACGAAATGGAAAAACACCGGGAATCGGGCGCGTTTCTTGGACGTTAGGACAAAAGATTACAAGATGTTCTACTACGGAACGGAAAAGTCTAAGAACGGAATCGGTATCATCCTTGCGGCAGAGCTACTTGAAAACGTCTTGAGCATTTCGAAGTCCAGCGACCGTTTGATGTCTCTCAAACTAGTAATACAAGGAGAGGTGTGGAATATTGTCAGTGCATATGCTCCCCACAATGGGTGCAATCAGATAGATAAAGATACATTTTGGCTAGATTTCCACAATCTCCTTAAGAACATCCCAAAGGAAGAATTTCTGTTTGTTGGAGGAGATTTGAATGGACATGTCGGGAAATCAAACGAAGACTATGAAGACTGCCATGGAGGACTAGGATATGGCACCAGGAACCTTTCTGGTGAAGACATCCTAAGCATGTGCAAATCACACGGTCTTATCGTGTTAAATACCATGTTCATCAAACAAAGCCGACACCTGATCACTTACAGCAGTGGTGGAGATGAAACTCAGATTGACTACCATTTGGTAGCCGGTTTCATGAAGCCTCGGGTAAAAGATTGCAAAGTGATCCTGGGAGAGGCAATCGCTCGTCAACACCGTCTCCTGCTAACAGAAATTTTTATGAAAACACCAAAGAAAGGCAAACAAACAAGGGTCTCTGAGAAATCAAGTGGTGCAATCTGGACAAAGAAAAAGGCGAGGCTTTTGTTTTCGGAATGAAAAATTACCTCTCTCACACCATCAACGGAGCTGAGGATGAAGAGTGCAGAGCAGAAAATATGTGGGATTCCCTACAGCGAACTTGCTTAAAGAAGACCAAATCACTGCTAGGAGCTTCAAAAGGCCACCATCAACACGCCAAAGAAACATGGTGGTGGAGTGATGAAGCTAAGAAAGTGATAAATGAGAAGAAAGTGGCTTTCAAAGCTTGGTCAAAGTGCCCCTCTAATAATAGTGACGAAAAGGCTCGCCTCGAAATGGAATACAGATGCTGCAAGAAAAAAGCGAAGAAGAAGTGCGCTCAGCTTCAAGCAGAGAGTACGGAGGGCCTGTATCGGGAGCTGGAGAAAATATTTTCCCCGGTTGCTGATTCAAACCAGGCTATCCAGGAGCTGCGAAGACACAATATGAACAAGAGTGCCACTATCTTCAAAATAGCCGCCCAAAGAAGGAAGAATGCTCAGGAGATTCGTTCGCCAAAGTTCATTAGCAATGCTCATGGCCAGCTTCTTGTGGATGACGACAAAATTCTGCAGAGGTGGCGGCAGTATTGTGAAGAGCTTTCGAATGAACAGTTTCCCCGGCTATACTTTCCAAGAGCCACCCCTAACTGTGAAGAAATACCCGACATTACAGTCGAAGAAGTTAGTGAGGCGGTCAAATACTCCAAAAATGGGCCAGACGAGATACCCTCTGAGTTCTGGAAAAAGATGGGAGACATCGGGTTCAGATGGCTCAGAATTCTCATCTCCAAATTCGTGAGAGGTGATCCAATGCCGAATGAATGGAGGGAAAGTTACCTTCTCCCTGTATACAAAGGGAAGGGTGATACGCGAAACTGTGATAACTACCGTTCGATCAAGCTGATGTCACACACCATGAAGATCGTTGAGCGGGTATTAGGTGGCCGACTGCGAAAAATAATACGGCTATCTGATGATCAGTGCGGGTTTGTCTCGGGTAAATCAACCACAGATGCAATCCAAAGTATAAGGATCATAATGGAAAAACATCGTGATTCCTTAAGGGATTTGCATATTGTATTGGTTGACTTTGAAAAGGCATTCGACAGACAACCACGAGATCTGATATGGGTGGCGCTAAGACATCGAGGGGTTCCAGAAACCTATGTGCAGATGATTATGGACATGTACGAAGGAGCAAAGATAAAAGAAAGATGCCCCGCTGGAGTAACCGAAGAGTTCCCAATCAAAGTCCGGGTACACCAGGGAAGCGTTTTAAGTCCTTTGCTCTTTATTACAGTCCTTGATTATCTGCTTGAAGGTAAAGTGATGGACCCCAAGGAAGGTACATCAGTTATTCTTTGCTGACGATGGAGCCATCATAAGTGAGGATCTTACATCCCTGCAACGAGCACTTGATGTGTGGGTGGACGTTTTGGAGGGAGATGGGTATCGCATTAGTTCAAAAAAGACAGAGTACTTGTGCTGCCCGTTCTCTGATCCACTCAGGCCTATTCCAGACATTTATTTGAATGGAACAGTGCTTCCCAAGTGCGAAAAGTTCAAATATCTGTGATCTATGATCAATAGCAAAGCAACTTGTGATGACGACATCAATCATCGTGTAAGCGTAGGGTGGATGAAGTGGCGAGAAAATTCCGCTATTTTTTGCGACAGAAAAATGCCCCCTAAGTTGAAAGGACGGCCCTACACCGCAGTTGTACGTCCAGCGCTCACATACGGTTCACAATGTTGGACGATGTACAAAAAGTATGAGAGTAAATTAACGGCAGCTGAGATGAAGATGCTTCGCATGACAGCAGGAGTGACAAAGCTTGATCGAATAACAAGTTCGAAGATCCATGGAAGCTTTCACATCAAGGAAACCATCGTACAAAAAATAGAGCGCGACCGGCTCAGTTGGTATTGCCACGTTCAAAGAAGAGATCATTTGAACCCTGTTAAAAAGGCTATATCAATGCACGTTCCAAAGACATCGCGATGTAGGAAGGGCAGGCCTATAAACGCCTGGATCAGACAAATGCGACGACATCGGCATTTCATTGGCCTCAGTAACCGAGTGATCCAAAATCGGCAGGCCTGCCGATATTTTCTGAGGTCAAATAGGCGAACCCCACAGGCGGATCAGTAGAAATGCGGTGAATTGGGAGGGTTGTGATCCCTTGTTTTCGGATCATAGCCTCGCTGATAAAAGGAAGAAGAATAACAAACTGGGAGGACTTTAGAACTGATTGCGAAACAAATATCGCCTTAGATGTATCACTTAAAACATCTTGTGAACTAGAGAACGAAATTGATCGTTTCGTGGAAACAATCCAAAGAGCGGCTTGGAGAAACACTACTTCCAGGAGCTATATCAACCGCAACGAAAATTATCACAGAGAAATCATTGAACTGGTGAGGGAGAAACGAAAAGCACGAAAGAAATGGCAAATCATTCGTGCACCGCAGCATAAAACGGTCCTTAACCGACTATGCAATCGCCTTAGAGATAGTATTCGCGAATTTAAAAGCAAAAAGATAGCGACCTACCTTGAAAATCTCTCCGGTAAAAGAGAATCCAATTATTCAACGCAACGACTACTGCCACGGCAACTCTTTCTAATCTCACTATCGTACCTCACCGAGAGACTCTTTCGTGTTAAGCACGGAAATGATTACTCTGACTTCAAGGAAATTGTGGCCGGAGTTCCACAAGGAAGTGTTCTTGGCCCGCTTCTATATGTACTCTACACGCGTAATATCCAGCAGGAAAGAAACTGTGTCGTCGCCATGTTTGACTTTGAAAAGGCATTCGACAGACAACCACGAGATCTGATATGGGTGGCGGTAAGACATCGAGGGGTTCCAGAAACCTATGTACAGATGATCATGGACATGTACGAAGGAGCAAAGAGAAGAGTAAGGTGCACCGCTGGAGTAACCGAAGAGTTCCCAATCAAAGTCGGGGTGCACCAGGGACGCGTCTTAAGTCCTTTGCTCTTTATTACAGTCCTTGATTATCTGCTTGAAGGTAAAGTGATGGACCCCAAGGTACATCAGTTATTCTTTGCTGACGATGGAGCCATCATAAGTGGGGATCCTACGTCCCTGCAACGAGCACTTGATGTGTGGGTGAACGCTCTGGAGGGAAATGGGTATCGCATTAGTTCAAATAAGACAGAGTACTTGTGCTGCCCGTTCTCTGATCCACTCAGGCCTATTCCAGATAGTTATTTGAATGGAACAGTGCTTCCCAAGTGCGAAAGGTTCAAATATTTGGGATCTATGATCAATAGTAAAGCAACTTGTGATGACGACATCAATCATCACGTAAGCGTAGGGTTAATGAAGTGGCGAGAAAATTCCGCTATCTTCTGTGACAGGAAAATGTCACCTAAGTTGAAGGGAAGGCCCTACACCGCAGTTATGCGTCCAGCGCTCACATACGGTTCACAATGTTGGACGATGTACAAAAAGTATGAGAGTAAATTAACGGCAGCTGAGATGAAGATGCTTCGCATGACAACAGGAGTGACAAAGCTTGATCGAATAAGAAGTTCGAAGATCCATGGAAGATTTCACATCAAGGAAACCATCGTACAAAATATAGAGCGCGACCGGCTCAGCTGATATTGCCACGGTCAAAGAAGAGATCATTTGAACCCTGTTAAAGAGGCAATATCAATGCACGTTCCAAAGACATCCCGATGTAGGAAGGGCAGGCCTATAAACGCCTGGATCAGACAAATGCGACGACATCGGCATTTCTTTGGCCTCAATAGCCGAGTGATCCAAAATCGGTAGGCCTGCCGATATTTTCTGAGGTCAAATAGGCGAACCCCACAGGCGGATCAGTAGAAATGCGGTGAAGTGGGAGGGTTGTGATCCCTTGTTTTCGGATCATAGCCTCGCTGATAAAAGGAAGAGGAAGAAGCTAAAATATTCATCGAGATCTGGAATTCCCAGCGTCGTCAAAGAGATAACAAAATTTGCGCGTAAGCAGAAAGGCTGTTTTCACGGCCATTGTAACCGTACCGTCATTCAACTACTTGACGCCAACAATTCAATTCGTCGTCTGCAAAAAACAAAACATTTTGACCTCGCGTCATAGTATATGCCGGTCGAGAAAAACGCAGGAACTTTCATTGGAATTGAACCTGTCTAAAGTGCTACATTTCATATCTCTAACAGATATCACGTTTTTCTTGAGCCATAATTTCGGCCTGGAATACGCTACAATGATTTGGTTAACGGAAGGAGAGCTTAAGAATAAGGCTCTCAGAGAAAACTCCTCCGCCAACTCCGTCCTCCGTTTTTCAGTCGCCAGTATAGAAGTGGTTGGATGCATCTTTTAAAAATGCATCGTCATTCCAGAGCGATCTGGAGGGGATGGTGCCGAGAAAGTTTTTTTTCCTGAACTCATCCAGAGTTTCGTCCTGATGAGTTGGAGTCGGTGGCGAAGGATCGAGGAAGAAAGGTAATTCACCCGAGCGTTCACATACCTGCGACCCTCATAAAGGCCTGGGCCCCAGGCCACACTGGGACCTTGGAGAATAAGATCTGTGATGAGATTTCTAGACAGGACTCAAGACTCGAACATGCGTCCTCGGTTAGGTATTCCACTGATGATTGTATATCTCACGAACACAATTGTTTGTGGTAGTTCCTTTCGGATGTCTGTAAGACCTCAGCGAAGTTCTTGCTGTCTTTCGGCAGAAAAAAATTGCAGGTAATTTTTTGGCGTGTTACTGCTGGGCCTAAATAATACTATAGTCTGCGACACTTGTGAAGAGAGCGATGATACTGCGAAGCACATTATCTGCGAGTGCCCTGCCTTTGCTCGTATCAGGTGGCAGATGTTGGATGCGGATATGGTGAGTAATGCTAGTGTAAGCTTACAATCACTGAAGCGTTTTGCTTTGTTTTCTAAGAAAGGCAAGAAAATTAAAATAAAATAGGTTAATCAGGGTTTTGCTCTCTGGTAGTACGGACCAGTTGCATCTGAGTGCTCGTATCGGGCGTTTTCTATCCCGACAAGCGAAAAAAATAAGAGCGACTTTGCATTCAAGCCTTATCTGAAGAGGTGATGCTGCTAAGAACTAAAATAGTTCATATACCGTAGCTAGAGAGATTTTGAGGCTCTGGATGATGGATGCGTCCATATGGTACACCTGTGGAATATGATGGACCAAAATGATATTATTATAAATTCTTACTCTAATCGAAGCACGTAACCAGTGACTTAGCCACCAAGTTGGACACACCTCGATCTTACATCTGAAAGGGTTGGGTCTCTTGTCAAACAGCAGCTTTTGTATGAGCTGCAGGGACAAAGAGAATGAAGAAACCATCTCTAATTTGACTGCACCTGTCCAACCCTACCCAAAAGAAGGCTCATATCCTGGAAACCTCACAGTGACCAGATATTGACGACTAGGTTCCAGAGTATAGTAAGAAAAGTTTCCGACTGAAGACGCGACTGATAATGAAAAGGAACATTTTTATAGTCAGTATGATGCCTACAAACACATATCACAAAGGACCTTCACTGGTCTAAGTGTGTTTGCATTCTCGTGCGGACAGCCAACCTAACCTAACCTAGACGCCTACAAGCAAACGCCTAATGGGGATACCGCAATGGTGATGGGGCATCTCAATGCCAAGATATCCCAAGTGATGGGAGTTCACGGCCTTGGAGACCGGAATAATAATGGTGCGGTTTGTGCACTTTTGCAATACTAACCGCTTAGTCATCGGAGGTACGCTGTTTAAGCATAACACCTGCCAAAAGATCAGTTCGGCCTTTGATAGGCAGCGAACATCCAAACAGATCGACCACATTGCGATCAGCCGTCGCTTTATAAATTGTCTCCTGGATGCCCGAAACGGACGTGGTGCTGACATCGGACAAGAACGAGATCACCATCTCATGTTAGCTCATATACGCCTTCGTACTACATTCGTCAACAGCAACCGCTCAAACTTAGTCAACATTACCAGGTTTAATATCGACATGCTGAAGGTTCCCCAAGTGCGTCAACAGTTTACTGACCACCACGCCTTAGAAGCAGAAGCAATCAGCAGCACAATGCAGAAGAGCATGGATGACCACTGGAGTGCTGTGAAAAATGCTTTTACGACTAAGGCACGCACCTATATCGGTAAAAGGCAGAATAACCATCGCACATGTCTTTCTGCAGACACCTGGAAACGGATCGATGAGCGTACAGCAATCAAGGCACGAATTGCAGCGGATTCAGCAGTAGAGAGAACCGAGCTATAAGCCCAATACCGTGTTAAGAAAAAGGAACTGCAGCGTAGTGTGAGACGTGACATACGTCAACATATTAACTCACTGGCTTCATGGGCTGAAGAAACAGCAAGTAGGTGCGACAGTAAAACTGTTTATGGCAATACTAAGGAGCTCGTTGGTAGCTGAAACTCCGAACAACACCCAGTGAAGAGCCTAGACGGTAATCTTCTGATTTCGGATGAGGACCAGTTCACTAAATGGAGACAACATTTTGCTACAGTGCTTAACTACTTAGACGATGGCGGTATGATCTCGAATTCGAATGAGCACAAAGCAATAAATTCCCAAATTCGCACCGCACCGCAATCCAGCAGTCCCTGCAGACCCAACTAGGTGGGTATTGATGGCATCCCTCCCGAACTATTTCAAGAGGCGCCAAATACATCGGGAGATCTGCTGCCTCCTCTAATACGGAGAGCTTGAGATATCGAACAATTTCCGCAGGAGTGCAAAAGGTGGATGATTATTAAGCTTCTGAAAAGGGAAACTTGACGGAATGCGAAAACTGGAGTGGTATATGCGTTCTTCCAGCTGTAGCCAAAATAATGGCTAGAATTATTCTGGAACGAATCAAAGAACATTTAGATTGAACTCTCGATGTCAACATGCAGGCTTTCGCGCTGGATCTTCCTGCATTGACCACATAAATACCTTACGGGTTATAATCGAGCAATGCGTTGAGTCTCCATTACATTTACTGTTTATCCACTTCGAGAAGGCTTTCGGCAGCTTAAATCGAGATGCTATCTAGTTGGCCTTGCGCAGAAGAGGCATCCTAGAAAAACTTATAGCTACATATGAGTGCGGTAAGTGTCACGTCCTACACAATGGCAAGGTGTAGGAGGATTTTGAAGTCCAAAGCGGGGTACGTCAAGGGTGCATACTGTCGTCACTATTGGTTATCAGCTATGCACACTGTGCAGCATTGGAAAGCAACTATGGAATTCGTTGGACTATGGCATCTTACCTTAAACACCTATATTACACTGACGATGTTTGTCTACTTTCACATCGGATAATAGACCTTCATTTGATGGCCCGCAGTCTAGAACCTGAGGCAAACAATGGGGCTTAAAATAAACGCAGTCAAAACAAAAGCCCTGAGCAGTTCTAACACCCGCGCTCACCTTAATATTAAGGGACAGGAAGTCGAGAAAGTTGATAACTTTCTTTATCTAGGAAGTATGGTCTCGGCCAATTGCGGTGGCACCGAACTGGATGTGTGGAGCAGAATCGGGAATTCTAAAGCTGCGTTTGGAATGCTTTCCAAAATCTGGAGAAGCAGTTTTATCAGCTCAAGAACTATGCTGCTAATCTTCCGCTCCAACGTCAAATCGGTGCTGCTTTATGGGTGCAGTAAAGAAAGTGGACCCTATTAGGATACACAAGCTGCAAGTCTTAGTAAGCAAATGCTTAAGAATCATCTTGAGGATTTTTTGGCCGAACCGTATCTCCAACGAAGAAATTTATCTAAGAACGGTCCAAGAACCCATAAATTACTATACGAAGGAGAAAGTGGCAGTGGATTGGACACACAATACGGCGCGAAGACAACTGCATTGCGAAATACGCCGTGCAGTGGAATCCGCTCACTCAGGCAGGTAGAATAGCGGCACGCTCTAGACAAACGTGGCGCAGAACAGAGGAGTCGAGCTCCTTAGGAATGAGTTGGAAGCATCTCAAACGCGTTGTAGAGCAACGAACAAGTATTGTTTTCACTTTTGTGAAAAGTGGCATTAAGTATGCACAATCCATGGATTGTTTTAAAATCAAGTGAGTGTTCTCAACATTTGGAAGAGGTTTTTTTGACGAGAATCCTTCAATCTGTTTTTTTTTTTTTTTTTTGTTTCCTTAAGCAGCAACTGAATAAGATCATACGAGTAAATCGCTTCTTACTTACTTTAGAGACTTGATGAAAGAGACTTTGTTGTAAGGTTTCAGGCGTTCACACAATATCGCAGAAAAAATCTTGTACGCAATCTTGAGGAGACTGATGTATTTATAATTGGCGCTGTTGTGGCGTCTCCTTACTCGTGGATCAGGCAAACAATGCTGGGATTCCATTCATCAGGCATACACTCGTCTGACCAAATCTTAGAAATGAGTTGATGTATGCTCTCTACCAGTTGATAACCAGCTGCATTGAAAAGTTCGACCGAGAAGCCATCAGGTCCAGCAGCCTTGTTTGATTTTAGTTCTTTGCTTTGATCAGCTGGATCGAAATTTTGACTATCATCGTCTATTTACGTTAAATTGCTCATTGCGCCTAAAAACGGAATTTCGGTCTTCGTCGCCGTTATACAGTCTGCAGAAGTAGTTTATCCATACTCTCAACACCGAGTTATATTCTACTACGTGATTCCTTCTTCCTCTCTACAGGTTCGTGTACACTTCCGACTTCTCGTTCTCCGATTGTTTAGATGAGGTTGTAAACACCTAAAAAGATGGTAATGGCTAGGGACAATAGCAGGAGAGTATGCTGGATGATTCTTAATGTCCCAAACAAGCCTGTGGATTATCTCTCTTGCGACATATGGCTTGCCATTTGTCTTGATGGAATAGTTTCTCCGGCGATTGGCCAATGCTGGCATTTTCTTCAGCTGTTTTCAATCGGTCTAATTGTTGACTGTAGTACTCCTCCGTAATGGTTTGGTCAAGAGGAAGAATTTCAAATTAGACAACACCACGATTTTCCTACCTGGCAGAGAGCATTAGCTGCCTTAGCCACTTGCTGCGGTTTATCTGAAGATCTCAGTCAATGCCTGGGACACGTAATGTCTCATAGAAAACCTATTTCCCATCCTAAGTAAAAATCCTGTTGAGAAACGGATCGAAATTTAAGCGAGAGATCAAAGAATCTATTGCAGTAGATTTCTTTCGCTCAACTCATGCGGTAGCCATTTTCCGAACTTAGAGACTTATCCAGATGTATTTAGGTGTCTATGCACTCTGAAAGTGAAGGAATTTACCTTCTTAGCTAATTCCTTATTAGATGCGAATGGGTTTTCATTATCAGGTCAACTGATCTTCCAGAGCGGACAGTATTTTTGAGCCCATAATTTCTTTCTTGGAATCTTTTAAACCATCTTTGGGTT
This sequence comes from Brachypalpus laphriformis, assembly GCA_945910035.1. Classification (NCBI taxonomy): domain Eukaryota; kingdom Metazoa; phylum Arthropoda; class Insecta; order Diptera; family Syrphidae; genus Brachypalpus; species Brachypalpus laphriformis. Next base: position 261,772,383 of record OX246753.1, on the reverse strand, counting down.
TGGTTTTAACTTATGACTTGTCTGCCATAAACTTTATGCAATTCACGTGCAACTCCGCTGCATTACGATTCTTATGATATTCCCAAAGCACAACATGGCGAATACGCTCCGTGGTCACTTCCATTTCAATGGTTAATATTTTTCATGCTGACTATTTCATTTCATTTCATTTATTTATTACTTCAACATCTTTTGCAATAGACTTATAGTCTTTAAGTGCAAAAGTTAATGTTATATATTAGTTTAGTTAACAAAATTTTAAGTACAATATTATAGGAGAATATCAAAGAAGAATTATTTGATTTGATTTGATTTCATCAAAGTACAAAAATTGATTTGAAATTAGGAACCATCTGCCAAATACCGGAATAGAGTCATCTCAAAATGCTTTGTGCCACGGAGTTTTCTTATGTCAAGGGGTAAGGAGTTCCACTGCTTGATAACATAAACAAAAAATTGGCGTTCAGAGTTTGTGGATGTGAACCTCGGTTGTATGGTTATAAAGGAACGATTAGACATTGACAATTCAATTTTCTCATACAGATGGCGGCTCTTTGGTAATTAGTACGACATTGAATGTCTTAAAGGCACAGTATTTAATATATATATGTAGGCTGCATCCTAAAATAGTTCGGGAAAAGTTCGATATATAAACGCTTAAGGTTGTAGACATATCTAACAACATTGTTAAAGGCCACGGTAAGGTTTCTCTTCGTTTCGTAATTGAAACTACAAAAAACTTCACATCCATAGAGTAGAATCGGAAGAATTATAGTTTTTGCTAGTTTCAGTCTGATATGTTGCGGCGTGAAGTATTTCGATAACGATAAGCTTCGTAAACAGCCATATATCTTGCCAATTGATAACTGGACGTGATGGTCCCAACTAAGCGTGGAGTTGAACCAAATTCCTAAGTTCCTAGCTTTATCGACATATTCCATTTCAGTGTTGTTCAAATAAATAACTGGAAAATACCTTAAGTCGAGTTAATTTTTATAAATAACTAAGCACTTGCATTTGTTTGGGTTTAAAAAAAAAAGCTTATTTGTTTTTGACCAATACATAATGCTTTTAAGGTCGCTGTTTAATTTATCAGCCCCGTCTTTATTCATACCTAGTTTACAGCTTAGATATACCATATGATTTATGGTATTATGAAAATAGAAAATAACAAAGGCCCTAGTATTCAGCCTTGAGGTACTCCAGACGATAAGTTAATGAATCCTGATGACTTCCTATCTACGACGACAGCTTGACTCCTTCCGGAGAGGTATGATAATATTTAATTAGCAGCTGAATCAGAGAACCCAAACAAGTTCTTCATTTTGGATATCAGCACGTTGTTATTCACCATGTCGAAAGCCTTCGAGAAGTCAAGCAATCCTAAAAATGACACCAAGTCAGAGTCAACAGCGAATTTGAGGTCGTCCGTTACTTTTAAAATAGCTAAAACACAACTGTGTTTTTTCCTGAAACCCGACTGGTGACTACTCAAATTTCAATAAAATTGGATATTTGTTCAGGCAGGAGCTTTTCCAATACTTTAGATAAATAGGGAAGTATTGATATTTAATTCAATTCAATTTTAATTTCAATTCAATTCAATTTATTATTCAGAATTATTTGATTTGTACAATAAGACGTGGTCTTAATAGTACTGCACAGATATGAAATTAACAACATGTTTTAAAAGCAATTTGAAAATTATTTATAATAATAATATATACCTAAGTAATAAGAAATAATTAACTATGCAAAAAGGACAAGTAAAAGTAAAAATTTAATCTATAACTGAAAAATATTTCAATAATTCTTTTTTGTAGTTTCTAGCATTAAATGATCTTTTGATGTGAAGGGGTATAGAGTTCCATAGCCTGATAGCGTGAATGTAAAAAAGTCTTGACGAGTTAAGATAATTAAATGATGGGATATTTACGCTAAGAGTTCTTTGAGATCGAGAAAGACTTAATTTGTTAAAACAATACAAAGGTGTTTTATTTGTAATAATATTATATAGGAAAATGCAGTTACGTGCTTTCAAATATTGTTGTAAAGAGCAACCCAAAACATTATTTAAGTATTGCGATATATGGTCGTATCTTCGCAAGCCATAAATATATCTAACAGTGTCATTAAAAGCAATTTGAAGCTTATGCTGCGATAGTGAATCTAAGCTGCTATATACCACTTCAGCATACCATATGTAATTATTGGTATAATCAGTGCGTCTACCAACTTGCGACGCGACGAGTCTCTAACGGAAACCAGAGGCGAGCACTGAGGTGGAAAGTCAGCCGGTTAAATTAAGAAGTTCTCACGGCCACGCTAGAGGAAGGGAAGGAAGCCATCCTGGAAATGACGGGGACAGCTGAAATAAAAGCTCAAGCGACGATGCAACTCTTACACCGCGCATGCGATGCGTCGATGCCTCGAGTTAGAAACTCAATGGGAGGGCGAAAACCAGTGTACTGGTGGACGGACGAGAACGCTGAACTTAGGAGGAGATGCCTACACCATAGACGCAAGGTCACCAGGGGAAGGCGAAGACACGCTGAAATCACGGAAGGCGCACTCGCGGAATACAAAACCGCAAGATCCGAGCTCAAGAGGGCCATCAATTCGAGGAAGAAACAAAAGTGGGAGGATCTTCGTCGGGAGATTAACAGCGATCCCTGGGGACTCGGCTTAAGGGTTGTCATGAAAAAATTAGGAGCGCAGGCGTCACCTCCCACGATGACCGCGGAGCTTATGAAGAACATAGTGGACACACTCTTCCCGGCTCACCCTTTTAGGTCAATGGAGATCTCTCCTGCCCAACAACAAGACATCCCATTGTTCAGCGAAGAAGAGCTGATTCTAGCAGCTAAATCTCTTCAGAACAATAAGCCCCCCGGCCCCGACGGCATACCAGCGGAAGTATTGAAAACGGTTGCCCAAATTTGCCCACAGATACTGCTATATATGTATAACGATGGGATCTTTTTCAGGAAGTGGAAGGTACAACGCTTGGTGCTCATAAGCAAGGGAAAAGGAGACCCGGATTCCCCATCAGCTTACAGACCTCTGTGCATGCTGGACACGGCAGGAAAACTCCTCGAGAAGATGCTAAAGCCTCGAATCGCAGAAGCAATCCAAACAGCAGGTGGCCTATCCGACCGACAACACGGATTCAGAAAAGGCCACTCCACGATAGGAGCAATTGAGGAAGTAGTCAAAACCACTCACCTCGCCCAAAGGGGAAATCACTACTCAAAGGCGAATCGTCGTGCTGGCAGTTCTGGATGTGAGGAATGCCTTCAATTCGGCCAGATGGGGAGATATGCTAGATGCGCTCGAGAACACCTTCAGAATACCGCAAAATCGTTTGCAAATTGTGAAGCACTATCTCAAAGACAGGGAACTTCTATACGACACCATGGAGGGTACTCATAGAAAGGAAATCACTGCTGGAGCAGCACAGGGCTTAATCCTTGGACCCGATCTGTGGAATATCTCATATGATGGAATCCTTCGCATGGAGATGCCCGACGATACCTTCTTAGTCGGGTACGCAGATGACATCGGTGCGGTGATTACCGCAAGGGACATCGAAGGGGCTCAGCTGAAACTGAACCAGGTAATGAGACGAGTACTCGGCTGGATGGAAGCCCATGGCATTAGTCTCGCCGCGGAAAAGACAGAGATAGTTCTTCTGACTAGGAAACGGATCCCGACCATTGCCGACTTCCGAGTAGGTACAGAAGTGATAATCAGCAAACCAGCAGTAAGGTATCTAGAAATCGCCCTGGACTCTAAACTCTCTTTCTGGCAACAGATTAAGTCCGCATCTGAGCGAGCTGCGAAGGTCACGTCATCACTGAGTAAGCTTATGGCAAATATCGGAGGCCCAACAATGAGTAGAGGACGACTCCCACGCCATTCTTCTGTATGGGTGTGAGATCCGGGCAGACGCACTTAGACAGGAGAAGTACAGAAAGCAAATTTCCGCAGTACAAAGGCGAGGAGCTCTCCGAGTTGCAAGCTCCTATGCACAGTGTCGGAACCAGCCGTCCTCGTAGTTGCGGGTGTGACCCCTATCGACCTCCTAGCGACAAAGAGGAAGTACGCCCACGACAAGAAGGCGGAAGTAGGGGCAGAACTGGCAGTCGCTGAAGCGAAGGAGCTTCCCAAGCAGGCTTGGCAGAGAAGGTGGAGCGCTGAAACGAGGGGGAGGTGGACAGCGAGGCTAATTACAGACGTCACGGCTTGGACAGAGCGGGAACACGGCGAAGTGAACTACTTTGTCACTCAATTTCTAACCGGACATGGGTATTTCAACCGATACCTCCACAAAATGGGTAAAGTAGAGAGCGCAGCGTGCCAATATGGAGACTCAGCGGAAGACGATGCTTTCCACACCTTTTTCGCCTGTAGCAGATGGACACAGGAGTAGACTGGAGTCGGAAATAGGCGATTTTTCCCCGGAAAATGCTATAAGCAAGATGACCTCGAGTACCGACACGTGGGATAGAATATCTTCCTTTATCGAGATGGTACTAAGAACCAAAAAGAGAGAGGAAGACGTTAACATTCCCTCACAAATTACATAAAGAAGATAAAAGCCTTGCCGGCAAGAATGTATAAACCCGCACCAGGAGCCAAATATGAAAAAGCCGGTCCCCAGAGGGGAAAGAAAACGACACCACTCTGAAATAATGCGATAAGTGGTTCCGGAGTGAATGGTGTCAAGTAGAAAGAAGGGGTTAAAGGTGGTTTTTTAGTGCATAGTCAGTCTCACACTACTAGAAACAGAGCGGGACTGTTTCCCGTGCGCATTAGCGTTTTTCCACTACCCCCTAGGCAAAAAAAACAAACTTGCGACGAGTTCCAATAAGGTGTTATTAACTACGAAACCCAAATTAGTGACTTTTTTAACAAATTTAAGTTTTTTGTTCGAAAGCAAGATATCCGGGAGAGAGCTAAGATCTAGGGATCTATGCGAGATAGGTATAATTTGCGATTTTTCGTGATTTAATAAAAGTCCATTTGTCGTTGACCACGAAAAAATTCTTGAGAGGTCTTCATTTAAACTGGACGTAAGTTCAGCGAGTTGACTAATTGGTGAACATCATCCGCGTATAAATATTCAGATAAATGACTACAAACGGTTGGCAGATCATTGATAAACATGCAAAATAATATTGGACTTAAAATAGAGCCCTGGGGTACCCCCTGCCACACAAGTTTAAGAGTAGATAAATTATTGTCAACAACAACTTTTTGCAGTCTGTCAGTCAGAAAACTTTGAAGAAGTTTTAAAGCCCGAGGTCCAAAATGAAAATATCTGCGTAATTTCCAGCATAGAAGGTCACGATTAACCTTATCAAATGCCTTTTAGAAATCAAGTAAGTAAAGATGTGTAATGTATCCTTTATCATAATTCTGTCTGATGTCATCCATAATATTGACCATGGCCGTAGACCAGCTATGGCTAACTCTAAACCCTGATTGTAGAGGATAAAGTAAGGAATATCGCTAAAGGTGAGTACAAATTTGCTTTGCTACTAACTTCTCAAACACCTTTGATAGGGAGGGTAAAATACTAATAGGTCTGTAATTATTCACAGAGCTGGGATTTCGCTTTTTAGCAACAGGTATGACTTTTAGCCTTCCCCGTGCAGGGACGGGTTAAAAATATCACTGCAGCGCCCCCCAACAACTAGCGCTTGTCGTAAAAGGCGACTAAGGGAACAAATCAGATCTAGGCAATATAACACCCAAGTGAGCCTAGCGGCACATATACTACCTTAAAAACCCTCCCACAAGTGTGCATGCGAGTGCGTGGGTTGACATGACTGGAGATCACCGGTGGCATAAAAGAAAGATCAAACAATACTAAAACAGGAGCATGCACGTGTCAAACAACAAACAAACAAAAGGCGAACCCCACAGGCGGATCAGTAGAAATGCAGTGAAGTGGGAGGGTTATGATCCCTTATTTTCGGATCATAACCTCGCTGATAAAAGGAGGAAGAAGGTATGACTTTAGCTATCTTCCAGTTTTTGGGAAAAATACAAGACATGAAACAATAATTTATGACATCAGTCTTACTTACTTACTTAGGTGGCGCTACAGTTCGGGGTGAACCTGGGCCTCAACCAACAAGCCTCTCCATTTAGCTCGGTCTTTAGCTAATTGCCTCCAGTTGCGCACTCTAAGTTGGTCGAGGTCCCCTTGAACTTGTGCGCGCCCCCTACGGCGATGATTTCCTCTACTGCGTCGTCCCTCGGGATTAGATTCGAAGACTCTGCGGGCCGGAGCGTTGGTGTCCATTCGCTCTACATGTCCTAGCCATCTCAAACGTCCAATACGCAGTTTTTTGACTAGGTCGATGTCGCTGTACAGCTCGTATAGCTCGTGATTGAATCTTCTCTTCCAAAACCCGTCAACGCAAACGGGACCGAAAATTTTACGAAGAATTTTTCTCTCGAAGCGACCAAAGATATTATCATCCGCTCTCAATAAAATCCATATTTCAGCGCCGTAAAGCAGGACTGGGATGATCAGGGTCTTATACAGAGTCTCCTTAGTTGTTCGAGATAGGGCTTTACTGTTGAATTGCCTTATAAGCCAAAAAAAACTGCGATTGGCAAGAGTTATTCATCGATTGATTTCTGCACTGATTTTGTTAGTAGAATTCATAGCAGAGCCAAGGTAGACAAAGTCCCTTACTACCTCGAAGTTATAGCTGCCCACTGTGACGTTTTGTCCAATTCGTCGGTGTTGGCTGTCCCTTCTTGTTGACAGCATATACTTGGTTTTGCCCTCGTTTATCGCTAAACCCATTTTGGCCGCTTCCGCCTCAATGCTTGCAAACGCACCGGTGAGAGCCCGCTGAGTTCTTCCGATAATGTCTATATCGTCGGCGTATGCAAGCAGTTGTACAGACTTGTAATAGATTGTGCCTCCGGTGTTGGCTTGTGAGTTCCGCACAATCCGTTCAAGTACAATATTAAAGAAGTCACATGACAGCGCGTCACCTTGTCTAAAGCCTTTTTTGACATCAAAGGTCTCGGTGAGGTCATTACCGACCTTGATGGAGCAGTCCATCGAATTCCTCCGTTTCCCGTCGACAAAGCTGCATGAAGCACATCGCTAATCACCAATAGGATCTTAAATTCCTCAGACAACCTCCCCCTGTGCAGAACGTGACATTTGGAGCCTTCATATGTAGCTTTGATAACAGCAATTAGTTTATCGGGGATACCTCTCCTGCGTAAGGCACGCCAAATAAACTCACTGTTGACACTATCGAACGCCTTCTCAAAATCGATGAACAGCAGGTGCAGTGGCGATCGATATTCAACACACTGATAATCCGCAGGGTGTTGATGTGGTCGGCACAGGAGGATCCAGAGCAGAAACCTGCTTGTTCGGCATCGAGTGTGCCTTCGAGATGTTGTTTGATTCGCTCAAGGATGATTTTAGCTATTATCTTAGCTACAGCAGGCAGCACGCAGATACCCCTCCAGTTTCCCCACTCCATTAAATTTCCTTTCTTAGGAAGCTTGACGATCATTCCCTTTTTCCACTCGTTAGGAAATCTCTCAGCTTCCCAAGCTCTATCTATAAGTGGAAGCAGAAGCTCAGCCGATGTTGTTGGCGCTGCTCGTAAGAGCTCTGCTGGAATACCGTCAAGTCCTACCGCCTTGTTGGTTTTGAGTGCCTTGATCGCGGTAATGACTCATCTTTACTGGGAGTCGTGGTGCGTATTCGGGAGCTTCTCACCTCGGACATCTCAGTCTGATTTGGGAGCATATCGCTAGCGAATACACGGTTCAAAGCCATAGCAAAATGCTCTTTCCATCTCTTGAGCTGGTCCTCATCCGAAATGAGCAAGGAGCCGTCTAGGCTTTTCACTGGGTATTGGCTGGAGCTGCGACCACCTGTCAGCTCTTTCGTGATTCTGTAGACAGTCCTGCTGTCGCACCTCCGTGCTGCTTCTTCTGCTTCTGTAGCCAGCGCGTTGCTGTAGTTGCGCTTGCCACGTCGAACGCTACGCTGAACTTCTCTCATCTTCATGCGATATAGGCACTCTAGCTCGCTTCTCCCTGCTGCTGGGGTAGCTGCAATGCGAGCTTTTAGCTGTTTTCGTTCGTCAATCCGTCTCCAGGTATCCTCGGAAAGCCACGCCCTATGTCTTCCCTGCGATCGACCGACAATTCTTTCAGCACCAGATGTAAAAACATTTTTCACAGCACACCAATGATCTTGGATGGTTGCGGGCAGTGAGCTGCTGATTGCTTAACACACCTTGCGAAAAGTGCTCCCTTAATTGTTGGCGCACTGAGGGATCACTAAGTCTATCGATGTTGAACCTGGGCATTCTTGTGTTGTCGTGGGATCTTCGAACTGCAGCAGTGCGTAGCTGGAGAGTAGCTATCATAAGATGGTGATCACGTACTATCCCCACATCTGCCCCTCGTCTGTTTCGGACGTCCAGGAGACTGCTTCTAAAGCGGCGGCTGATAGCAAAATGGTCAATTTGGTTGGAGGTTGCTTGCTTGTCATTGGAAACCCAGCTGACTTTGTGGCAGGTCTTGTGCTCAAACATGGTGCCACCTATCACAAGGCGGTTGGCATTGCAGAAATCCACAAACCTTTCGCCGTTGTCATTGCGGTTGCCTAGTCCATGCTTCCCGATTACATGCTTGAGCCCTTCGTTGTCGCTGCCTACCTTGGCATTCAAATCCCCCATCACTATGACAATGAAGACGGCGCTTAAGAGATTGTAGAAGCTCTCTTTTTCGTCCTCAGACGAACTAACACTGTATGATGGTGACGCGTCGTACTCTAGTTCGGAATCTGGCCGTCAAAATCCTATCACAATGAGGCTGCCAGGAAATCAGGCCCTTGCGTGTTGTTGTTGTTAGCAGTAGTCCGACTCCATATTCTCGCGGACTTCCGGATGGTCTTCCAGAATAGAGTAGTACAGTGTTACGCGTTGCAGACTGGTACTCGCCCGCTTCTAAGCTTCGATGGACTCTTACATCTCAACTGAAACATCTTGACTACGCTGACGATGTATGCTTACTCTCCCACAGAATTATGGACCTCCACCAAATGACAGCAGATGTGGAGAGGGAGGCAGGTGTCGTCGGGCTGAAAATTAATACGACAATTATTAATTAATTGTCCAGCATTGCTGGACAACCGGTAGAGAGAGTAGAGGATTTCCAGTATCTTGGGAGTATTGTCTCGACCGATGGTGGAACCGAACTGGATATAGCCAACAGGATCGCCAAAGCAAAGTCCGCGTTCGGGATGTTGTCCAAAATATGGCGAAGCAATGCCATCAGTTTGAGCACCAAAATAAGACTGTTCCGCTCCAACGCTGAATCCGTGCTGCTATATGGTTGCAGCACATGGAGAGTGACCACTACTATCACCAGAAAGCTGCAAACGTTCGTTAATAGGTGTCTGCGCAATATCTTAAGGATTTTCTGGCCCAATCGTATCTCTAACGAACACCTTTACGAGAGAACGGGTCAGGAACCAATAGGCACAACTATCCAACTGCGGAAGTGGCAGTGGATTGGTCACACGTTCCGAAAGGGTGACAGCTCCATAGCGAACCAGGATGGCAGAAGACCTGGCGGTCCGCGGAAAACATGGCGCAGAACAGTCGAGAAGGAGGCACGGCAGTTAGGGAAAAGTTGGGGAGAACTCAGACACATTGCCAGAAACCGTACACGATGGCGCGTAGGTGTAGTAGAGGCCCTAGGACCCACAAGGGGATACAGGACATAAGTAAGTAAGTTGATGGAGCAGCGAGCGTTCTCCATCGTCAGCCTGCACAGACGGACAATTTGGCAGGGATGTCAAAACTAGACATGGCTCTATAAAGCTCTTCTCTATAGATGCTGTCATAGGCAGCCGTGAAATCGATAAAGAGGTGGTGAGTATCGATTTGGAATTCTTGGGTTTTCTCCAGGATCTGCCGAAGTGTGAAGATTTGATCGATGGTGAACTTTCCTGGCCTGAAAGCGCACTGATAGGGTCCAATCAGGCTGTTCATAAAAGGTTTCAGGCGTTCACACAATATCGCAGAAAAGATCTTGTATGCGATGTTGAGGAGACTGATGCCTCTATAATTGGCGCAGTTGAGGGGGTCTCCTTTCTTGTGGATCGGGCAAACGATGCTGAGATTCCATTCATCAGGCATACACTCGTCTGACCAAATCTTAGAGATGAGTTGATGTATGCACTCTACCAATTCATCCCCAGCTGCCTTGAAAAGTTCGTGCGGTAAGCCGTCAGGTCCAGCAGCCTTGTTCGATTTTAGCTTGGATATTGCTATCCTCACTTCGTTTTGTTCAGGTGGACGGAAATTTTGACTATCATCGTCTATGTTGAATGGTTCAATCTGCCTGACAGCGGGATGTTGGTCTTCGTCGCCGTTATACAGTCTGCAGAGGTAGTTTTTCCATATTGTCAGCACCGACTGTGATTCTACTACGAGGTTTCCATTTTCATCTCTACAATTTTCTGTACGGATATTACTTCTCTGACACGTTCTTTTTACCTTTTTGTAAAACTTCCGTACATTGTTCCTGGAGTATAGACTCTCGATATTCTCAAACGCCCGCTTCTCATGCTCTTTCCTCTTCTTTTGGAGAAGCCGATGTTCTTCCCGTCTCTCTTGCTCGTAGAGCTCACGAGCAGCTCTCGTCTTCCTTTGCAGCGCTGCGCCGCTGTGTATGCCTCTTGTTTTGCTGCATGCAGTCGCCGGCATTCTTCGTCAAACCAGGGGTTTCGCGGTGGTGGGCGAGCGAGACCCAGCATATCAGTCGCGGCGTTTCTGATGGCATGTTGGCAGCGTTGCCACTGGTCTTCGGTACTTGATGCTGGCGGCAAAGGGGTGATTGAGAGATTTCGGGATACGCGTTCAGCGAAGAGTCTGGCGGTCTCTTGCGATTGTAGCTTTTCGACGTTAAATTTTCTCACAGTAATTCTTCTTTGTTGCTCAGATTGGGATATCCGCATTCGTACCTTGGCTACAACAAGGTAATGGTCCGAGTCTATGTTGACCGCTCGGAAGGTTCGGACATCCAGAATACTGGAGGCATGCGTTGCGTCGATCGCAATATGATCAATTTGGTTGATCGTTGCATGATCATTGGACTGCCATGTCTGCTTATGAATATCGAGATGAGGAAACCATGTGCTTGCTATGGTGACATTTCGCTCCACAGCGAAATCAATTAGCCTTAGTCCGTTATCAGATGTGGTGTCGTGTAGGCTATGCTTACCGACTGCCCTACCAAAGACGTCCTCCTTTCCTATTTGGCGTTAAAATCGCCCAATACGATTTTAACGTCGTATTTAGGACATTGCTCGTATGTTTTGTCGAGGAGCTCGTAGAAACACTCTTTGGTGGCAGGGTCCTTTTCTTCTGTGGGGGCATGAACACATATTAGGCTTATGTTAGCGAATTTAGCCTTGATTCGGATAGTCATAATACGCTCGCTCACGTGTCGGAAGCTTAAGAATTCTTGCCTAAGTCTGCCGCGTATGACAAATCCGCATCCGAATAAGCGTTGCCTGTTGCCTCTGTAGCAATCACCGTAGTAGATGTCACCGTTTTTCATCCTCTTTTTGCCCGGCCCATCCCATCGCACTTCCTGGATGGCGGTAATATCTGCTTTATAGCAGTCTAGGGCCTCTGCTAGTTGTTCGGCTGCACGTGGTCTGTAAAGGGACAGAGCATTCCACGTACAGATCCGAAGGTCGTTGTCCTTATTTCGTTTGCTGGGGTCGTCATTAGTTGAGTTATCCTTATCCGAGGCTTTTGGTTGTTTCGGAACCATGCGTTTTTTATGTGGTAGGGAAGTTACCCCGACGGCACAACCCCCAATCTGGAGGGCCAGTTCCTTAATTATTCCCCTAGGACGAGGGGCCGGGTACACCGGTGCCAGTAGTCTACTACGGGAGTATGAGCGCTGCCGTTGGCCCATTAAGGGCTCCTCCGCCACCATCCCTATTCCAATGTCCTGACCAACATCGGAAATTCCTTACCGACCTGTAATCCGAATATGTCGAAGCAGCTCGCGCAATGTATTCACTAAGTTCAACCTAACTGGAACTATAGACGCCACCGTTGACTCCGTCTAGGGAATTCGTCCGCTGCCGCCTGGAACAGGAAGAAGTGCTCCCTCTCTCATCTGCTGCCACCAAGAATCCGCCAAACGGGGTTGGTTACCCATTTCTTGGATTAAGGTACTAGGCACCCGGCTGTCACCGCGTGGAGGTTGAGAGTAGGAGTTGGTAGGCCTCAGCTGAGTGAAAACGCTTGTGTTTTCATATGATCGCATGCACTACCGTTTGACCAGCCATGGCATCAGTCAGATAAGTAATAATATTTGATAGTATCATTTTTATGAAGCAAAGAATTATATTGGTCTGAATTCGGAAGGAGATGAGCGGGTAGCAGACTTCTTCACTACGGGTATGACCTTAGCGATCTCGCATGCTACTGGAAAAGAACTAGTTAAAATAATAGAATTAAAAATGTGAGTACGAATAGGAGGTATATGAGGCAAAATTATCTTAACGAATACTGGGTGCATTTCATCGAAGCCGATAGATTTAGATTTTATTTTCAGACTAGCTTCTACGACATCAGTCTCAAATATTCTAGTAAATTGAAATCTATCGCCATCATCAGAGTTAATGTCGGTAGCAGCTGATTGCGAAACAACCGGATTTGGTGAGGCACATTGAACTTTGGCAAATTCAGCGTTAAGTGTATCTGGACTAATGTCTTCAATTCAGTTGCAATTCTGAACATCGACCGACGGAAAAATCTTTTTGGAAGGCTTAGTAAGAAAACTTGATGGTATCGAAAACCCGTATTATTTATAGGATGAACGGATACCTAATCGGTTTTTGGTGCTGGGTCACCGCCATGCTCCTGCCTTATTCCCAGATGATTCGCGAACCGAAATCTATCGGAGAATGCTTATTTAGCAAGACCTATGTTAGTCACTTACCATCCAAAGGCTTACATATTTTCCGGTCGAATAGCTATTCATTGAAATCATAGCGAAACATCCATCAATCGCAAGCATATACAAAAGCCGTGCCAGCAATTTGCTAAAATCCCCATATAGAAATTAGATAATTAGCGAAGAATGTTTACCCAAATCTCTCGATATGGAAATTAATTAGCGAAGAATGTTGCACACGGCAAATGTCATTCGCATTGCTTCGCAGAACCATTTACTATCAATTCGGCAAAATATTGGCTTTGATTAAATTCCATTTGGGGAACAGCATATCTTTCTGCCCGACCAAGGGAACACAAATTGCATTCGATCAAAGAGAAACACCAACTATCTGACGTTGGGTATTCAAAAACTCAATCGTTGTCACCTTGACAACACACCTGAAGCCTCTACTGCAGGAATATGAACGCTCGCACGTCCTTTTTGAAGGATGTGCATGTGACCACATTCAATTGGAATCGTGCCGGTTGGTCCAAACGAAAAATATTCCCCATTCGGGTAGATTCATATGTATGGGGTTACGAAATCAAACACACTATACATATGTAGATACATCGTGACTAAAGGAATATTTTAATAATATCGTTCCGAGCGATGTGAACCCATCGCCTTCATAGGACGGTGCCAGGAGAGAGATATATTGATGTCGAACAACCGGGTGGCACGTGCCAGCTTCATCCTCGTCGTGTGCTTCAGATGGTCGCACATTCCTGCTGTCGTATCTACCTGGGATGAATCAACACCCATCAGTATTCGAATGGATGTAGTATGGCACTAGGAGTTATTCTCGTCGTCAACTGAGGGAGCGACATCACAGGTTACGCTATAGATATACTGTAGCTAGGTGTAGTTAGGTTCACGTAGGTTGAGTCCGGAGACTCTGAAAGAGAGACAGAGAGACGATAAGCGGGTGCACTTCAAAAAGTTAATATTGAAATAAAAGAAATTCCTCGTTTTCATATTTAATTATGTTGCTTTGCCGGTGTGCTCCTTTTTGCTTGCGTTAGCGTTGCTATAGCTAAAAGGATCTATGGTAGGATTGCACGCTTTTCCAATTTTCGTAGTTTATATTAAAAATATTTTTTCTCTTTGAATGCGAGAAGAGCGACAATATGAGTTGAATGGGGGCACCGTGGGTAGGTACATATTTCGAGTGACAAGTGTTTGGTGTTTTCATAAAGGTTATTTGAGAGAGATTGATGATGCTGTTTCGTAAAGATTGAGACGTCGTACTTATTCAAAAATAAATATTGAAAAATAAACCAATCGAAATTGAATAGCACTTCAGTCGAAAAGTGCATTTTTGAAGACATGATTTGTGAAATTTCAAAAATTCATAGAAATATGCCTTAAATTGCGATATTCTCCTTGAGTTTTCCAGCAGGAAGCTTCAAAACGTGGCGGTGTACAAAAACGTTCGTTCTGGAAGTTTTCGATTGTGGACGTCGTTTGAAATAAATAAAATGCAAATTGAATACTTGTAACAATATATGCTCAAATTATTGTCCTTCGATGGTACTCGCATTGTAGGTTGCACTATCAAGATACTATGTAGGTTAGGTTTTTTTTTAAGGTAAAAGGGGAGGAAAGTAGAGAATGGCCCCTGAAGCAGTGCGACCTAAAAATGGTCTTTTGTGCTATTCCCTGGTTAGTTGTTTGAATTTGTCCACTAGTTGAAATCAAGTTCATTAATGAAGCTAAGAATAGTTCGAGCTGAAGAAGAGGTGACGTCAGAAGGTGATGTAACGCCTTTATTGAAGTGCTTTAGCCTAAATCTGGCTATGGCCGGGCAATCATAGAGTATGTGATGGGCTGTTTCGGTGTCTTCAAGACAGAGACGGCACGTTTCCGATTGAACACGGCCCATTTTCTTGAGGTGGTAGTTGAGAGAGCAATGTCCAGTTAGAAAGTCAGTAAGAATCTAAGCATTCTGTTTGCTCATTGATAGAATGTCTCTAGTTTCATTTTTTGAGAAGTTAATAAATTTCTTGGAATACCTTAGGCCGGGTTGAGCATTCCACTGAGAGAAAATTTGTTCGCGTCGGAGTAGATCTCTTTTAATCTGGCTGGTGAGTAAACCGCAGAAGGATTCAGGTCCAATATAAGGTGATTGGGCACCTAGTCTGGCAAGCTTATCAGCCGCTTCATTACCAGTGATACCTTTGTGACCGGGGACCCACATTAGTGTGATATTATTGTGTGCGGCAAGCTGCAAAAGCGTCTGGAGACAATTCCAAACCAGCTTAGACTTATAGTCAAAGGACGTGAGAGCCTTGAGTGCTGCTTGGCTATCGGACATTATATTAATATGTGATCTTCGGAGGTTTCGTCTAATGCCTTCTCTGGCGCAGAGCTCGATGGCATAAACGAAGATCCGTGGAAGCTTTCACATCAAGGAAACCATCGTACAAAAAATAGAGCGTGACCGGCTCAGTTGGTATTGCCACGTTTAAAGAAGAGATCATTTGAACCCTGTTAAAAAGGCAATATCAATGCACGTTCCAAAGACATCGCGATGTAGGAAGGGCAGGCCTATAAACGCCTGGATCAGACAAATGCGACGACATCGGCATTTCATTGGCCTCAGTAACCGAGTGATCCAAAATCGGCAGGCCTGCCGATATTTTCTGAGGTCTAATAGGCGAACCCCACAGGCGGATCAGTAGAAATGCGGTGAAGTGGGAGGGTTGTGATCGCTTGTTTTCGGATCATAGCCTCGCTGATAAAAGGAAGAAGAAGAAGCTCGATGGCATAGACCTCTGCCTGGAAGATAGTAGTGGATTGACCTAATGGTGTAAAGAGTTTGTAGTTTTACCCAAAGATACCGGCTCCAACCCCATTTAACATTTTTGAACCATCAGTGTACCAATCGATTTGAGATGTTGATTGAGGGATTTGAGGATAGTTCCAGTAGCTGCGGTCAGGTATGTTTACTGTGAAGGGGTGATTGAGGTGGATCCTTTTAGGCATGAAGTCTGAGATGCATACTGCTGGGAAAGTACTTCTTCTTCTTAAATGGCGCTACAGTCCGGGGTGGACCTGGGCCTCAACCAACAAGCCTCTCCAGTCAGCACGGTTACGAGGTCCCCCTCCACTTGTTTGCGCCACCTACCGCGAGGTCGCCCTCTACTGCGCCGTCCGTCCGGGGTCGATTCGAAGACTTTCTTAGCGGGAAGGTTGGGCTCCATCCGCTCTAAATGACCCAACCATCTTAGTCGCTGTATGTGAACTCTTCTGGCTAGGTCGATGTCCTTGTACAGGCCGTATAGTTCGGCATTGTACCTTCTCCTCTACTCACCGTCTATGCAGACGGGACCAAAGATCGCTCGAAGAACTTTTCTCTCGAAATAACCAAGGGCATCCTCATCCGGTTTTCTCAAAGCCCATGCCTCTGCGCCATACAGCAGGACTGGGATGATTAATGTCTTATAAAGAGTTACCTTAGTAGTTCGAGATAGGGCTTTGCTACTCAATTGCCGTTTTAGCCCATAGAAACAACGATTGGCAAGAGTAATTCTCCGTGTGATCTCTCCACTCATGTCATTTGCGGAGCTTACCATAGACCCTAGTTAGACAAAATCCTTTACTACCTCAAAATTGTATCTGTCTATTGTGGCGTTCTGCCCAAGACGCCGATGTTGGGTGTCCTTTTTTGTAGACGGCATATATTTTGTTTTGCTTTCATTGACCGCTAGACCCATCTTTGCTGCCTCGATCTCAATACTCGTAAATGCCCCATTGATGGCCCGCTGAGTTCTTCCGATTATGTCAATGTCATCGGCATAAGCGAGTAGTTGTAAAGACTTGAAGAAGATTGTACCTCCGGGGTTGGCTTGTGAGTTTCCTACAATTCTCTCAAGTACTATGTTAAAGAGATCGCACCATAGCGCGTCACCTTGTCTAAGACCTTTCCTGGCATCGAACGGTTCGGTGATGTTCTTACCGACTTTGATGGAGCAGCGAGAGTTCTCCATCGTCATTCTGCACAAACGGATGAGCTTGGCAGGGATGCCAAGACTAGACATAGCTCTGTATAACTCGTCTCTATACACGCTATCATAGGCAACTTTGAAATCGATGAAAAGGTATCGACTTTATATTCATGGGTTTTTTCCTAGATCTGCCGTAGTGTGAGTATTTGGTCAATGGTGGACTTTCCAGGCCTGAAACCGCACTGATAAGGACCTATCAGGTTGTTGACGATCGGTTTTAGGCGTTCACATAGTACGGCAGACAGGATCTTATATGCGATATTTAGGAGACTTACACCTCTGTAATTGGCGCAGTTCAGAGGGTCTCCTTTCTTCAGGATCGGGCAAACGATGCTGAGGTTCCATTCATCGGGCATACTTTCGTCCGACCAGATTTTACAGATGAGCTGGTGCATGCTCCTTACCAACTCATCTCCTCCTGCCTTGAAAAGTTCGGCGGCAAGGCCGTCGGCTCCAGCAGCTTTGTTGGATTTGAGTTTAGATATCGCTATCCTCACTTCATTCTGATCGGGTTGACGGGAATTTTGACTGCCATCGTCACTGTTGAATGGCTCATTCTGCCTGACAGCGGAATATTGATCATCATCGCCGTTTAACAGTCTGCAGAAGTGTTCCTTCCATATCCTCAGCACCGACTGCGATTCTACTACTATGTTGCCATTTTCGTCCCTGCAGGCTTCTGTTCTGGCTTTGAAACCCTGGCATGTTCTTTTTAGCTTATGGTAAAATTTTCGAACATCATTCCTGCAATAAAGTCTCTCAATCTCCTCGATCGAGTGCCTCTCATGCTCTTTTTTCTTCTTTCTGAGAAGTCGATGTTCCTCTTTCCTCCTGCGCACGTAGAGCTCGTAAGCAGCTCTAGTCCTTCTATGCAGCGCCGCTTTGTACGCCTCTTGTTTTGCTGCATATGCTTGCCGGCATTTCTCATCAAACCAGGGGTTTCGTTGTGGTGGGCGAGAGAAACCCAGTACATCAGAGGCGGCATCTCTGATGGCTTTTGGCAACGCTGCCACTGGTCTTCCGCATTTGCTGCTGGCTACATAGGACTAAGATTGAGATTAGAAGAAACACGATCGGCAAAAGTTCTGGCGGTCTCTTGCGATTGCAGCTTTTCGACGTCAAATTTCCTCACAGTATTTCGTTGATTTCGCTCGGTTGTGGATATCCGCATCCGTACCTTGGCTACAACTAGGTAGTGATCCGAGTCCACGTTGGCTCCTCGGAAAGTCCGGACACCCAGAATACTGGAAGAGTGCCTTGCGTCGATCGCAATGTGATCGATTTGGTTGACAGTTTTTCGATCAAAGGAGAGCCATGTTCCTTTGTGAATATCGAGACGTGGGAACCGCGTACTAGCTACAACAAAGTTTCGCCCCGCCGCAAAGTCGATTAGCCTGAGTCCGTTGCCGGAAGTGTTGTCGTGCAGGCTGTGCTTTCCGACCACGCTACTAAAGACTTCCTCTCTTCCTAGCTTTGCGTTAAAGTCGCCTAGGATAATTTTAACGTCGTGGCTAGGGCATTGCTCATACGTCTTGTCCAAGAGCTGGTAGAAGTCATCCTTTGTCGCGTCGTCCTTCTCCTCGTGAGGGGCGTGAACGCATATGAGGCTACTGTTGGCAAATTCAGCCTTGATACGGATAGTCATGAGGCGCACGTTCACATGCCGGAAACTCAAGACTTCTTGCCTAAGTCTGTCTCCAATGACAAATCCGCACCCGAATAGACGCTGTCCTTTTTGTCTGTAGCAATCGCCGTAGTAGATGTCGCAGTTTTTCATACTCCTTTTGCCCGGCCCATCCCATCGCACTTCTTGGATGGCGGTAATGTCTGCTTTGAGACACTCTAGGGCATCCGCAAGTTGTTCGGCTGCACGTGGTTTGTAGAGGGACCTAACATTCCATGTGCAGACACGAAGATCGTTGTCCTTTTTACGTTTGCATGGTCGTCAACAGTAAGATCATCCGTATCCGAGGCTGTTGGTTGCTTCGTAACCAAAGGTTTTTTACGTGGTAGGGAAGTTAACCCGACGGCACAACCCCCAACCTGGAGGGCCAGATCCTTTTTTTGTACCCCTAGGACAAGAGGCCGGATACACCGATGTCGGTAACCCACTTCGGGGATATGAGCGCTGCCGTTGGCTCATTGAGGTTTCACCCGCCACCATCTCTTTTTCAATACCCTGACGTAGTATTGAAAATCCTTACAGACCTCAGCTCCAAATATGTTGAAGTAGCTCCAGTAAGGTATCCGCTGGTCTGTAGACGTCACCGTTGATTCCATCAAGAGAATTCATCCGCCGCACGTCCTCCTTCTGAGGACCTCTTGCTAGACTTTAGAGTCGCATATTTCAGCCGATCAGGTCAACAAGAGATGCCTCGTCCGGTTAGACATATGCGCGCTGAAGTTCACCCAGATGTGCTTACGCAGGTCTGAGTGTTCAGCTGCACATATATCGTCAGACTCAGCATACGCTCATCGTTAGTTCACTATCAGATAGCTATCCAGCGGGCACCGCGTGGAGGTGATGATGCGATTTGGCCCACCGCTGGGAAAGTAAGTAGCGGAATTTTTTCAAGGATCTTTATGTGGTCAACTAATTCGGAATTTGTATTGTTGCATAAAAGGTGAAGCTTTAGAGCACTGGCAGCCGCAGTCTTCATAATATTTATGAGAAGGGTTATGGGTAGGGGAGAACATTGCAGTCTACACCAATTCAATGCAGCTAACCTCTTTAACCTAACCTATGCGCAGGGATGAAAGGCTTAAGAGAACTTCCAGCGCAGCTTTTGGGCAGGTACGCATTGCGCCCGTAATACCTACACAGACTAGTCTCTGCACCTTCTGGAGGGCGGAGCGGGTAACGGTTTGATTAACTTTATCCTACCATACGAGCGAAGCATAAGTTATTATTGAAACGATGATTGTGGTATAGGTCCAGTGGATCATTTTTGGATTTAATCCCCATTTTTTACCGAAAACCTAGAACTGGCCCAGAAGGCTTTAGCCTCCTTCTCAGTGGCTCTGCTTATATGAGGTTTCCAGTTTAATTTGTGGTCTACAGTAATCCCGAGATATTTTGTCTCTTTTGAGAACTCAATTTGAATATTGTTTAGTGATAGTGCTTGAAGACTTAAGTTTCTCCTCCTGGTGAAAGGAATGCTTACGGTTTTTGCAGAGTTAGACCTTCTAACTGGCACCAGTTATTTACTTTATTTAGGGCATGTTGCATTTGTTCAGAAATGCTGGTCCTTGTACTTAGCCATTATGACTACGTCGTCAGCGTAGCCCTGGGTGAGAAATCTAGAACTATTGAGGTCGTTTATGATACTGTCCACTACAATGGACCATAAAATAGGAGATAGGACACCCCCTTGGGGACAATCCTTAGTAGTTCTAACGGAGATTGAGATTTGTCCAAGCTTGGCAGTAATAATGAGCATGGAGCATATCCATTTGGTAGTTTGCGGGCCAATGCCTTTGACATCAGCAGCAGACTTAATTGATTGAAACGATGTATTATCGAGGGCGCCAGAGATATCCAGGAAGGAGCATAAGGCTATTTCCTTCTTTGACAAAGTTTCTTCAATAGTGCTGACTAGATGGTGAAGGGCTGTGACCGTAGATTTACCAGATTGATATGCAAATTGAAGATTATTTAGGGGTTGTTCTATAAGGGCGGTTCTCAAACCGTTCGGATACGCCACTAAACTGTAGGTCCTTTCCATTCGTGTGAAAAATATAACACACACAACATGAGTGGTTGCGAGAAGCTAGGCCCTGGCACTTAAGGAGCTGTTGAGCCAAATACTTTTTTTTTGTTTGTATAAGGGCGGAATTTCTTATGTGAAGATCAAAGATTTTTTCCATTACCTTAAGAAACACAGAGGTGAGACTGATTGGCCTAAAGACCTTTGGGTCTGATTGTGATCTGGCGCCGGCTTTAGGAATGAACATTACATTAACTTTTCTCCATATTGATGGGATGTAGCTGAGTTCATAGCTGGATCTAAAGATGTGCACTAAGGATTCAATAAGAGTGTCGATTCCATGATGTAAGAGGGCGGGGAAAATTCCATCTCCACCGGGAGCTTTGTAAGGTTTTTGCGTGGAGATGGCCCATCTTATGGAATCGAGGGTGAAGATTTTCTTGGCCAGAGTCCTGGTGCGTCGATTAGGTGGGAGTAGCATGGCTTCGTGCAGAAGAGATGTGTGAGGGTCAGTAATTAGTGGGTCAGGGAAGTGGGTCTGCAGAAGAAGACCTAATGTTTCGACATATCTCTGTGTAAAACTGCCATCAGGTTTTTGTAGGAGACCAATACCGTTGCTGTGGTTCTTGGATAGGGTTTTCTGGGCCCTAACAGCTGAAGGCAGATTATTTATGCTTTCGCAGAAAGACTTCCATGTACGTCTTTTTGATCTATTAATAGCAGAGTTGTAAGTTGTGAGGGCTATCTTATATTCGCTCCATGAGTTGGTGGCTTTGGCTTTATTAAATAGCCTTCTAACATTTTTTTTAGGGTGTCGAGCTCATTGTTCCACCATGGTACATCGCGGAAGTTAGTTCTGCTTTTGGGATAGCAGCTGGCTTTATATGCGGAGGTGAACTGAGAGCTAAGTTTTGAGGCTTCTTCTTCAAGAGAATGAGAAGAGTCTATATTTGAACAGGAAATAATAAATTCGCCCCTAAGGATTTCTGCATAGAGATTCCAATTGGTGCGTTTGGGAGACCTGCTAGGGGTGATTGGGTCACAAGTAGTTTCGATGTCAAACCTAATGGGCATATGGTCAGACAACGAGAGCTCCTTAGAGACATGCGGGGGGAAGGTTGGAGGAGGAAGCGATTGCCTTGGAGTCGATTAAGGTCAACTCTGAATAACATTCTTTAGGAGAAGGGATAGGGAGGGGAGGGGCAGAGTCTTTCCTGATGAATTGCTTTGTTCGAAGATTAACTTCTCCGAAACGAAAGTCTATTTTAAAGTGAAGCCTTTTCAAACAAGCCATGAATTTGTGGTCTATGGAGAGAGTCAGTATAGCAAAGTTGCCCTTGTCCTCACGTTTTAAGACCCGCCATTCAAAAGTGAGAAGATCTAAATTTTGGGCAGAAACAGCCCTCAGGATCTTCTCGTTTCCGAATGAAGGGTTTGCTGGAAAGTGTCCCACTAAAATTTGTTTCCGAGGAATGTTATCCTCATCAAGAGCTGTTAAAAATGAATAATTAGCAATTCCCCACCATTACTTTTACTTAAATACTTGCTACATTTGTATATTATCTACCTGTTTCAATTTACTCTAATCTACGCTTTTGTATTTCTATCAAGTTAGTCTTGTGAATAAAACTCATTATATCAGACTCGTGTGTTTTTTCTCTCCGAATTTTCCAACAAGAGCTTTCAGTGAGGCACCCTTCCATGGAGTGAAACTAGTGACAATGTCTTTGACCCATTCTGCCGTTACCCGGTGTTTGCAATTTAGGACTAGCCGTCTTGGACGGAAAGATGTACCGCGGAATTTGGGTTTCACTTTCTCGTCCGTGAGGTTGACAATGCGCTCAAAGATGGAGTCTTGGATGGATGTCATTTGCTCGTTGTTAAGCAGGGTTTTTGGAAAGTTGGAGTCGATGATACATATCTTGAAAACCTCCAGAACTTGCTTAAAGGTGGTGATCTGAGCAGGCTTGATAGATGTGGGAACCACATCTGTTGCTCTTGCATGGGGTGCAGTTTTTTTCTTTTTTGGCTCCGAAGCCAGATGCCTCAAGGGATTTTGGCTTTCTCTCTGGCTTTCTCAGGAGATACTCCTTTGGAGAGGAGCCATTTCAAACGTTTGCGACTCGCTCCGCTAAGTCAATCTAGTGCAGTTTTTGATGTGGAAGGCTGAGGATCAGCTTACAAAGGTGAGGCGGTTTCCAGTAGAAGAGCCGCTTCTTCAATTGGACCGACAGTTAGAACGTCTTCTTCTGGAAGACCAATGTCCATGGGTGTGGATGCGTTTAGAGCAGCATCTTGCTCTTGGGTTTTTTTTATTAATGTTAGAAATTTTGTTCCCACGAGAAGCTAGAAAAAGAAATACACCCAAGGCAGGGCCCCGCGTGGCAGCGTCGGGGACTTATATTGAAACCAAGGGTGCCCAATAAACGGAAGTTCACCGTTAGAAGACACATTAACGTAGTGCTATTCATCCCATACAGTAGTTATACACCTGGGATTACGAGTTTTTTCAAGTTTTCCTCTTTAGATCCGCCATATTCAGTATACAACAGGGACACCTCGAGTAGGATGTGGCTCTTCACCATGTATGGACGGTCTTAGGGATAGACTGCTAAGCAGCTCAATTCCTCTGGTTCCTTTGCCTAGAACCTTGCCCCCAACATAGACCCTTGGATCAATAGGACGCATAGAGAGATGAACTTCTACCTGACGCAAATGCTTACTGGTCATGGATGTTTTAAAGCCCATCTCCACAGATTTGGACACTCTTATTGCCCAACGTGCATGGATGCAGTCGGGGATGTGGAACATATCATGTTCCATTGTGAATGGTATCAGGTAGAACGTAACTTGCTGGCGAACAGACTGGGTGTGGACTTATACCAGAGAACATTTCCAGACAGATGTTGAGCACGCAAGAAGCTTGGGAAGCAATAAGCGAAACTATGGCTACCATCATGAAAGAACAACAAAGACAGGAGGGACAGCGAAACGGGGTGCAGTCGGCTGCTAACGCGAACGAGCCGAGTATGTAAGGCTGAAGGGCCCCCTGTTACTGAGTACGGGCTCAGTTTCGTCTTTGAAAGATTCTCACCTTCCAACGCAAAAAAAAAAAAAAAACTTATGACCATCTTAAATTTGCCATGTTGATGATTCCATCTCTAGCCACACACCTTGGCGTTTTAATTCTACCGATTGTACCCTCTCCAGCAGGACACATTACTTCGTACGCTGTGACGAAGTCTAATGTGCCAAGGATATCGTCCAATTCGTCAGGGATATCGGGAAATGTTTCCTTAAGAATGGAGCTATGTTCCACATTACTCGTCTTGAAGAGACCAACATTAGTTAGCTGAAGCGCACTGTTGCCCGCTTGAAATTCGATTTGTAGGTCTAATAATAGGAGATACAGAACGGTCTCAAGTGCAGCCGTAGGCGTTGTGGGTAGAGCACCCGTAATGGAAATGCCGGTGGTTCTTTGCACCATGGCGAACATATCCCGTATGTTCTTCGTATTCGTTGCCTACCACCACATAAGAGCCCCAAACGTAAGAATGGGCCTGACTTCAGGCCCCGTTTTTTCGCCGCAGTCCTTTTACAGATGAAAAGAGCATTATAAGCCTTGCGAACTCTTTCCTGTATATTAAATTTCCAGTTAAGTTTCCTATCTAGCATAATACCAAGATATCGAGCGCGATCCGAAAGAGAAAGCTCCACCCCTGCTAACTTAGGCAGTTTGAAAGATGGTATCTTGTACAATATTTTCTGCTAAAGAGTACCGATTCTGTTTCATCCAGGTTGACATGCAGGCCACAACCTTTAGCCCATTTTCCGAGACTATTAAGAGCTGATTCCATCATTTTACTTAATTTGTTTAGAAATTTCCTATGAACTAAAATAACCACGTAATCCACGTAAGGGGTGACATTTACGCCTGTGTTGCTTAGTTCTTTAAGTGTCCCGTCGATGACTTAAGCCCAGAGAACGGGTGATATAACGCCTCCCTGCGGACTCCCCCTGGTAACGGATTTCCTTATTATTCTATTTCCGATAGTGGAGTTAAGCCTGAAACAGACGTGCAGAATTCTGCATGTAGGAAAATCAGAATACACAAGTTTATATGTATACGATTACATGCGAATGCTGCATGTCATGCAGCGCTGCATCAAGTCTCTATTTCTAATTTCGATCTGCAGCGCCGGTACTAGATCGCGAAAATAGTACAATTTCTATCATTTGGCAATACTTTGTTTTCATCTGACATTTGTTTTTTTTGTTCGCGCCAACCAAAACAATGGAAGAAGAAATGATTAATTATATCAGAGACAATCCATTCATTTACGATAAAAAGAACAAACATTATAAGAATATTTATCTAAGAGATAAAAAGTTTGAAGAATTGTCAACGATCCTGAATCATCCAGGTATGCTTCTGTTGTTTATATATGTACATTTTTGTTATATGTAATTTTCCTCCTATTCAGCAAAAAAATTAAAGGACCGATGGAGGACGCTCCGAGATAAATTTTACAAAGAACTAAAGAAAGAGTATTTGCCTACCGGGAGCGGAGCCACCTCACCCAGAAAACAGTGGAAGTGGTTTAATCACCTAATATTTTTGAAGGATGTGGATAATTCGAATGCTTGGTATGTCACATTGTTTGAATAATGAAAATTCATAATAAAATACATACACAATGCATGATCTTTTAATCCGCAGCACTTCAGGAAATTATTCGAGGAATTTGGATTTTAATGCTTCTAGTAGCGCTTCAACTAGCTCCACGTTCCCGGAAGAGTTTTCGCCCACCTCAGCGCCCAACGATGTTCTTGCTGCCACGCCAGTTAACGAGTTCAATTTTGAATTTTCGAATGATTTTGAAAATGAATTGAACTTATCCACTCCTATCAGGGGCTGATGTTATGCTCCTTGAGGCAAAACAGGAGATTTCTGAGGTCGTAAGTTTGACGAAGGAAATATTCAGGCAACCTGTATCTTTACCCGAGCCAAAGAGTGCAACCAAACATTTTTTTGACTTCTTGGCAATACAAACAGAAGATGCTAATCTTTCATCTGTAGAGCTATCCATACTGCAAATGGAAATTTTAAAGACGTTCAATAAAATAATACACAAAATTTAAAGTACAATACAATTTATTATCATGTTTTTATGTCGTAGTTTAATTTGTGAACCCTTTTTCTGATCATAACTTCCCTGAAATAGGAAAAAGAGGATGTTGTAGTTTAATTGTACAAGAAATCTTTCAAGAAAGAGAATAGCTGACGCATAAACAACTGAGCTTCAAAAACCACTACACCAAAATCTTTCTCTCTCTCTCTCTCTCTATCCATCCTTTCCAAAAAACGCCCGCACTGTGTGTAAACATGTTAAAGGTATTCATAACCCTTTGAGTGCGCGCAAATTATAAAAAAAAAAAAAGAAATCTCTGATTGAAAATGCAGTTTTAGAAGCATTAAAACGAGTGAAAAGTTTACTTTGCCGCAAAGGACTTACTTCTTGACGCCAACGACCTTCAATCAGTTCATCAGTTTCCGTGAATTGGTCAACGTAATTTTGAGGGCAATAGTTTGTAGTATCATGAAACTTTACAAAATTATGCAGAACTACAACAGCTTTAACTATTTTTTCAGCATTTTCAGGAAAAACATTTAGTGTATTACACAATACTCTCCACTTAGCAGTAGCAATTCCAAATGTGTTCTCAATTCTGACTCTTGCTCTTGATAACATTTTGTTAAAATTCTGTTTGTCAGGTGAAAGAAGTCGTCCAGGATATGGTCTCATAATATTCCGCTTAAGCGGAAAGGCAGCATCTCCAACAAAATATAAAGGAAATTCTTCGTTTGTATTTGGTCATGTCTTGGATTTAGGAATGTTGATTTTTTCCTGGATGATTGCATTTCCGAAACCACTAGCCTGCAAAATACCTCCATCGCTCTGGCTTCCATAAGCTCCGATGTCAATAGCCGTAAACGTGTAGTGGCTATCGCGAGCAGCAAGCAGTACAATGCTGAAGTATTGCTTATAATTAAAATATAATGATCCAGAATTGGGTGGACACTTTAGTGCAATGTGTTTTCCATCGATAGCTCCTACCACATTCGGCATACTTGTCTTTTCGTAAAAGTCGTCAGCAATAATTCCCCACTCAGTTTCATTTGGGCGAGCCAAGTAAATCCCATTTAATTCTGTCCAAATAGCCTCGCATGTTTCAAGGATTATGCTACGAACTGTTGATACGCCTACACGAAACGTCCAAGCTAACATTTGACGACAAACGCCATGGCCTAAATATCTGAAATGTACATTTTTTGATCAGTTTTGATCGAATTTTATTGCACAAACATACACCAATGTGATTGCTAAGCGACATTCTGGGCATATTGATTGTCGGATGAAATCTTCTTTTTTAAGTCTTTTATGAAGCAACTGGTTCAGCAGCAGGAATTCTTTAATTCCCATTCTGGTGGCTTTTCGGAATTCATCAGTATCATTACTTTTGATTATTAAAAATAGTTTATTGAAAAATCCATATAATTGTCTCTCATTTTCACTGTAGATAAATCGAGTTCATGGTCTATTTCTTTTAGTTCGCGATAAGTAATATATGTTTAAAAACTTGAAAAATGATTCGGACACTGCAACAAGCGCAATTATATGTTTCGATTTATTATATTTCACGAGATCCATTAGAACAAATTAATTTTTCTAGACTTTTTCGAAACAAAAATTTCTCACATTTGACAGCAACGAATGCGACGAAATGTCAAAAAACTATGCATGTCTGTTTCGTCTGCAGATATGCACGCGAATCTGCGTGCAGACTATCTGCACATTTGTTTGCGGCTTTAATGTTTCTATTGTCGAGTATATTGCAGAGCCAATTGTCCAATGCTATGCTGGACATTCATAGTTTCTAGGGCCTGTTTAATGACCTTCCCTTCTGCATAATTAAAAACACCTGGGCAGGCTGCTAGTGCAAATTCCTTATGGTGAAGGCGTGTTTCTATTTTCACTACTACGTCATGTAAGGCTGTTTCCACAGATTTTTCGTTGAAATATGCATGTTGAGATTTGCATATAGTACCGCTGCAACACTTACTTCTGATGTGAATATCAAGAAGCTTTTCAAGAGTCATGAGGAGAAATGGCGAAAGACTTATGGGTCTGTAGTCTTTCGCTGAAGTATGGCTTGGTTTACCTGCTTTAGGTATGATTATAACCCGCACTTCCCTCCATGCCACTAGTACGTAACATGACCATGACAGTGTTTAAAAATTTCCTTAATACTATTTCTGACCTTGGCTGCAGCTTTAAGCAGCATATCTGGTTCCATTAGGGCCTGGTGCTTTGAGCGATGCGAATGACATGAAAGCCCATCACAGATTCTTCCATGTAATAAGCTTATCTACCTCGTCTCCTATTGACATACCCGTATACGAGTAGAATCCATTGGTGATCTACTTCCTGGAAAGTAAGCATCAACTAATGTATATAAAACTGTCCACGTGCCGTCAGATTTTCTAATGAAGCTTGGGACAGCGGTGGTAGATCTACTACAATTGTGGTAAAGTGACAAGACTGGACAGCGGTGTCTTTTGCCAGCATCTTGCGAGGTCTGGAAGCTTCACTAGTATCGGCAATGGACACACAGAATTCCTTCCACGACTTACTTTTAGATCTATATTTATGTATATTCGGTATAAAATCATGCATGCAGCGTGTTTAGCTTGAGAGCCTGGAGGTTGTGACAGAGAGACAGACAGTCAAGCAGACGAACGGTCGACAGAGAGAAAGCATAGTATATGTAGCATATCTACGGAACCCGTGAATGGTGTAACAGACCACATTGTGCAATATATTGTTAAAATCTGGTCCTGGCTCATAAATTTGTAAGTGATATTTATCTAGACAATGTCTATGTTAAGAATAACATGGGCCAACACTAATAAGGGGCTCGATATACCATATTGTTTATGGCAACGAGATTTTAAAATATCGTCGACATTCAGTGAAAAACCGCAGACCTGTACGCAGCTTGGGTTTGTGCTTTCAGAATTTAAAAAATTGGAACCACTTCCAACTATGAATACTGCTGGTAGTAGGTTATGTTAGGTTAGGTTCGATTGGCTGTCTGCACGACGATGCAGACACACTTAGACCAGTAAAGATCCATTGCGATACTAAGGATCTACCATCAGACCACTCAGGGACTAAAAGGACCAACCAGAGCTTTTGATGAAGCGATGGATCCTCATGACGTCTAACGACGCCAAATCGGCGAGGTCGTCAAGGAAGGGAGCTCCTAGATGGAGCATTCTTTTGCGTGATAGAGCAGGACATGTGCATAGGAAGTGAAGGATGGTTTCCTCCTCCTTCTCGTCCCTACAGCTCCTGCAGAAGTCATTGGAAAAGAGGCCAAGTCTTTTGGCATGTTGGCCGACTAGACAGTGTCCGGTGATGACACCGATAACACAGCTGATCTGTAATCGCTTTAGTTTGACCAACTCGGCACTACGTTTCTGGTCCAGCTAAGGCCAGATCTGCCTCGAAATGTGACACGTTGAGCCAATATTCCACCTAAGGTTGGTCTTGCTAATAGCGTTCAGCTTAAGTAGATGCTTACATGTAGCGAGGGGCATACCAAGGGCTTGCCTATCTGGCAGAATCCTTAGAGTAGCACCCTGTCTGGCGAGTTCGTCCGCCCTACAGTTTCCTGGAATGTCTCTGTGACCTGGCACCCAGCATAGGTGAATGTTGAACTGCTCTGTCATCTCCGTAAGAGACAAACGGCAGTCTAAGACGGCCTTTGAAGTAAAAGAGCACGATTCCATGGACTTGATAGCCGCTTAACTGTCAGTGAAAATTCTAATATCCCTGACAGATAATACATTACATTTCAGCCAGGACATGGCTTCCTTAATTGCCATGATTTCCGCCTGAAAAACGCTACAATGATCAGGGAGTCGGAACGAGATGCTCAGGTTGAGCTTTTCGGAGAAAATACCACAGCCCACCCCACCTTCAGTCTTAGAGCCATCTGTGTAGAAGTGCACCGAATTTCCATCATCAGGGGGAGAGCCATCCCACTCATCCCGTTCAGAGATACTCGTACGGAAGTGTCGGTCAAATCTCAATTTCGTTGGCGTGTAGTCCGTATTTTCATGTGTAAAGTTGAGAATATCAAGGAGTGGCCCATGTGATAACTAGACCACTGAGAGGAGGCTTCAAGACGGATAGCCCCACTGGCAGCAGTCTGTCTGCCAAGGATATCCAGGGGTAGCAGGTTGAGCAAAATGTTCAATGCTGTAGAGGGGGTAGTTCTTAGTGCACCACTGATGCACTGAGTACGAGTAGTATAGGCCTGGCAACGGACACGTAAAGCCAGCGAGTGATTTCAGGTTTCATACCCCAGCTCCTACCTATAGCTGGTAGTAGATTCTGTTCCAAAATGCATCAGAAACTGCTGTGTATGGCCTAACTTTTTATTTAACTTTCCAATTTGCTTGATTTTGACCCAAACTTCTGAAAATAAGCCCAAGGACACTTAATTTATATCCTTTGGCCACAAGTCACATTGGATGCAACAACAAAAAATAAAACATTGGGAAGAAATTTTTCGAAACAATTTTTAATGCCATCGCACGTTCGTCTAACTTGTTTTATTGGTTTGTGTAGCATCATCCGATAATCCCCTCGAAGCAGGATCTCAAATCTTTATCATATCCCCATCCGCACAAAAGTATATGTATGTATGTTAGTCTCCTAAGGAAAGCGACCAAGTTGATTTATGGAAGAGATTTCGCGCATTTCGCTTTTGTGGCGAAAGGATTTGCGAACCACATTGCCAAGAATCAGTGCACGTTTAGCACTCCCTCCGTGTTGGAGAGCATGTATGGAGGATGAATCCTCAGGCCGAGTGAACTTTTGCGCGTTCGTTGGGTAACTCACAATTGCAGTCACTTCAAGCGCACATAGCCAACACAACCGTTTCATTTATGCTGGTGGTGTTCTTCGATGGGCTTTAGGTCGGTGATGGTGGATGGTCCCGCGGAGGGAGATCCGATGTGACAGAATTTTACACCACCACCCGTCTCATACATTGTGTTCCGCTTTCATATACATTTTTTTCTTTAAGACGTTTTTTTTTTTTTTGCATTGGCAACAGGCTTAGCTTTGATTTTGTGAAATTTTCATCCTCCATGTCGTAGGAGGAGCATTATGGCGGACAATATCATGTCGAATTTACAAAAGTGATTTATGTGGCACTCATGAGGAGTTGACAAAAGGAATGAAGGAACAGACTTTTTGAAATCATGGAGACGTTAAGAGATTAAAAGAAAGGGAATGGAACTTAAAATTGGTTTAATATTAGATGTGCAAACTGAATGAACGTTTATACAGATTGCAGTTGAAGATATCTTAAAAAGTGACTTGTTATCTTCTTCAGAACCACTATAGAGTTAGTCGATAGCACGGCCCCAAAGTCATAATCAGTGTGGTCAGTAGACTGCAGTCTTTTATTAAGGCCTATTGCACCGACCCGTGGGGTTCTATAGTAATTTATTCACTTAAAGGCCAAAGGTAGTCGGGTTGTTCAGGAACCAGGAGGTGTCCTGTGGTCTCCAAATTTAATTCGGTTTGGACATGGTTTATTTCCTGCTGAGTCCTTTAAGGATACATTTACTAATTCACTCTACTTCGTTCCATGATTCTGGGCTCATGAAAGAGGTGTTCCATCCATTGTGGTCAGCAGGTCATCCTTTTCACTGTCCAAACGATCTTTGTGTACAGGAATCTAAAAGCATTTCGATTGTCTCCAGAAATATTGTACGAGTAGTTTTGCTTTTATTATGGCTGAACTAAGGATCTTTAGAGCAGCTTGGCTATCCGAGAAGATGTAGTCGGTTTTACCATGGGTGTTTGATTGAAAATTTAATCCTGCGCAGTCATAGATGGCAAAACAGTCTGGGAGATTGTTGTATACATATATGCCGAGACTGACTGAAACCCAGACATCTCACCATTTTGGAACCGTGCACCATACCAGTTCTGGTTTTTAGTTTGGGCGGTGATTTAGTCTACCCCAGTCATCTCTTGTGGGAATAACTTGCAGGTAATTCCACTTGTAGAAGTACAAGAGAAGCCCTTCGTCTAAGACTATTCTGAATTCGCTGTGTGTCGGAACACTGCGCTTGAGGTTCCAATTTCAAGTCCCAGAAAACACTAAAAAGTTTTTTTTTTCGGTCCCACATCCCGCGAACGTCTGACAAACATCCGAGAGTATTGTTGTCACGAGAAAGTTCAAATCAAATTGTCCTTCGGATACGGGATTAAACTGTAGGTCTCTTCCATTCATTTGAAAAAATATAATGCACACAACACGAGTGGTTGCACCTTTCCAAACACTGCTGGCTTTGATTCAAACGCATTGTTGGATCTACAACCTCTTGCCTTCAAAATTAGTTGAATTTTGTCCCATAATTTCACGGCTATGATTAGGAGGCGAACTTTCACACATCCAACCACGATTCAGGTGCTGGTGTCTTTTTGTGGAAAGCAACAGCATTACGTCGCTGTAACACGTCTGTATCTAGGCCTTATACTGGAAAGGAAACTAAGCTGGAAAGTCAACGAATATGAACGAATTAAGAAGGCCGTTACGGCACTATACGCCTGTAATAAAGCCTTGGGCTATAAGTGTGGTGTCCGTACCAATACTAATATATGAATTCTTAGTCTGGTGGACTGCACTGGAAAGGCCGGCTACCTTACTGCCATATATACAATTTAGAGGTCAGCACGTGTCTGCGTTACCGGCGCTCTCCGCACGACTCCTACGACAGCGCTGGATATAATGTTATATATTATTCCTCTAGATATTTATGGTAAAGAGGTAGCAATAAAATCGGCTTTGCGACTGAAAGAATCATCACAGTGGATCAGTAATGGTACAGAGCATGCGAACATTTTTAGCTTAAGCAGCAACGTGGTAGAAGTCGCAGGCTACTTAACAGCGTCCTTAAACTTCAATATTAAATACAACAAAAGCATTCCAAGTCGACAGAATTGGGCGGAGAATGTTATCCTAAAAGATTCCGCTTTGGGAATATACACCGATGGGTCTAGGACAGCGAATGGCGTAGGGGCAAGCATGTTTTCGGCACCCCTGAATATGCAAAAGTCTTTTAGACTATTTTGTGTGCTACTGATCAGCGGGCGCCGTGGCGTAAGTGGTTAGTGTGTCGGTTCACTGCGCATGAGGTTCCAAGTTCGAATCCCAGAAAACACCAAAAAGTTTTTTCACGGTCCCACCTCTCGCGAGCGTCTGACAAACATCCGAGAGTATTGTTGTCACGAAAAAGCTTCTCAAATCGCCGTTCGGAGTCGGCATTAAAAAACTGTAGGTCCCTTCCATTCGTGTGAAAAATATAACGCACACAACATGAGTGGTTGCGAGAAGCTAGGCCCTGGCACTTTAAAGAGCTGTTGCGCCAAATATTTATTTTTTTATTTTTACTGATCAGCGGACCATAGTTGGTTTCTTTACTGGTCATTGCGTACTAGGCAGGTACGCCGCGAGGCTTGGAATTCCGGCCATTGACTTTTATCGCAGCTGTGTGGGCGAAGAAGATGAGAAATCGCCCTTTCATTTGCTCATCGGCTACCCAGCACTATCCTCAACTTGAAAACAAACTCTTGGAATACTTCTTTGGGGAACTTACAGATATCGCTGATTCGGATATCAACAGCATCTGGAAATTAACCCAAAAATCAAAATGGTTTCAACAGAAACGGAAATAACCGGCTTACGTGGTAACAGAATTGACCTCATTTGGTCTAAGTGAATCCTATTACGGCGGACAGCCACATAACTTAACCTAACCTAATCTAACACGTCTCTGTTCCAAGCCCAGATATTTGTTGTACTTATGGCTACGATCTGTGCCGGAAGAAACAAGAGCAATGGACAAAGCGCCCTTGAAGCATTAATTAACCGCCTAACTGAATCCAATGCAATGCCAACCGCCTTGTGATAGGTGGCACCATGTTCGAGCACAAGACCTGACACAAAGTCAGCTGGGTTTCCAACGACAGGCAAGCAACCTCCAACCAAATTGACCATTTTACCATCAGCCGCCGCTTTAGAAGTAGTCTCCTGGACGCCCGAAACAGGCGAGGGGCAGATGTGGGGATAGTACGTGATCACCATCTTATGATAGCT
Source organism: Brachypalpus laphriformis (assembly GCA_945910035.1). Lineage (NCBI taxonomy): Eukaryota > Metazoa > Arthropoda > Insecta > Diptera > Syrphidae > Brachypalpus > Brachypalpus laphriformis. The sequence goes on along the minus strand of OX246753.1, from coordinate 261,738,389 downwards.
ACTCTCTAACTACGCACTGCTGCAGTTCGAAGATCCCAGGACAACACAAGAATGCGCAGGTTCAACGTCGATAGACTTAGTGATCCCTCAGTGCGCCAACAATTAAGGGCGCACTTTTCGCAAGGTGCGGAAGCAATCAGCAGCTCAATGCCCGCAACCATCCAAGACGATTTTATTTTTTTTTTTTTTTTGTCGGGATAGGAAACACTCGACTGGAGCACTCAGACACAACTGGTCCATTGTACTGCCAGAGAGCAAACCCTGATTTACCCATTTTATTGGAATTTCCTTGACTTTCGAAGAAAGCCAAGCAAGCACTTCAGTGATGAGGAGCTTACAGTACCAGCACTCACCACATCCGCACCGAAGATCTGCCACCTGATACGAGCAAAGGCCGGACACTCACAGAGATAATGTTCCGCGGTGTCGTCGCTCTCTCCACAAGCGTCGCATATTGTAGTGTCGCTTAAGCCTAACACGTTAAGGTGCTTGGCAAAAGCGAAGTGGCCTGTCAAGACGCAGATAAGTTGTCTACAGTCTTTTCTGCTGAGAGACAGCAAGAATGCCGCTGATTTCTTACAGACGTCCGGGAGCATGCGTTTAGTCAACCTGCAACCTGGAGAGTCATGCCACACACAATTGTGCTCGTGAGAGACCCAATCGTCAATGGAAGCCCTAACCGAGGACGCTGGAAGACCCAACGCGGGTTCGGGACCTGAGAAACCCTCCTCTGAGCATTGTCTAGCAATCTCATCGGAGATCTCGTTCCCCAAGATCCCAGTGTGACCTGGGACCCAGATGAGAGACAGAGAATTCAGCCTTGCGACCGAGTTCAAAGAGTTTTTGGTTTCACGAACTATTTTGGAAGTGGTTAAAGGGTTAAGCAAGGCCTTAAGCGCAGCCTGACTGTCACTACAGACACAAAAGCTACGTCCCTTCCACCTGTTCTTCACAACATAGTTCATGGCCATTAGGATTGCATAAGTTTCCGCTTGGAAAACAGACGCATATTTGCCTAACGAGAAGTGAAGTCTAATGTTGTCGACTTCCACGAAGACCTCAGCGCCAGACCCTTGACTGGTTTTGGAACCATCCGTGAAAATACGACTACATTCCATTCCCAGCTCAGACTCTGACCGAAGCCAGTCCCGGACACAAGGAAAGTTGACTCTGAATTTGCGCATCAGCTGGAGTTCTGGTGTCATTGCATCAGACCGCATATCCATAAGACAGGAGTCGTAAGATAAGTGTCGCGCAAGTTCATCAAAGTTCCAGTGTGGAGTATACCAAAAACCGCCTCGCCTAAGACGATGGATGGCTTTGATAGTGCAACCCATGATATAAGTATCAAGGGGAGGTAAGTTCAGCAAAGCGTCTAGAGCAGAGCCAGGCGTACTCGGGAAAGCTCCGGAGTAGCCGAGGCAAGCCGTTCTTTGGAGTTTCGCACAAAAGGCAACCACATATTTACGCGAGAACCCCTTCCACCAAACAACCGACGCATATGCGAGGAATGGTCTTATCATAGCCGTGTAGATCCAGAGAACCTTATTCGGTGATAAGCCACAAGTCTTGCCAAAAGCACCCCTACACTGCCAGAAGACTGAGAGCGCCTTGGATGTTTTCGACTCGACGTGTTTGGACCAATGAAGTTTCTTATCTAAAATCACTCCCAGATATTTGGCTTCATTGGAAATGCGAATGGTGACGCCTTTTAGTACTGGCTGAGTCAGACCGGTCAAAATCCTCCTTCTCGTAAAAAGAACAACCTCAGTCTTAAGAGGATTCACCGAAAGCCCACTCCTAGTACACCATTCATCGATCATGTCCAGCGCCGCCTGCGCGTTAGCACAGACCGTCGCCAGGCATGGCCCGACAGAAAGTACGGCGACATCATCCGCATATGCCTGAGCGTAGACGTTAGAACTATTTAGAGTGTTCAACAGAGAGTCGACCAGCATGCACCATAACAATGGAGACAGAACGCCACCTTGCGGACAGCCCCTGTTTACCCCTGTCATAACATATTGGCCACAATCCGCATCCACTACCAACGTTCTATTCATTAGCATTGCTTTAATCCACAACACTAATGTTTCATCTACCCCGTGTTGTCTGGCAGAGTCGCACATGCAGTCAAAAGTCGCATTGTCAAAAGCACCCTCAATGTAGATGAAGATACCCATCGCGTATTCTCTCCTATCAAGCGCGCATTCAATTCTGGGCACTAGATTTTGAAGTGCGGTCTCACAGGATTTCTCACGCTGATAGGCATGCTGCATCTCCGATAGTGGATGCAGTTTTAAAGCAACTTTGCGCACGTGAAATTCTACCAGTCTCTCCATACTTTTCAGTAAGAAGGATGTCAAACTTATAGGTCTGAAACTCTTGGGGAGCGAATGGTCTTCCTTACCAATTTTCGGTATGAAAGCTACTCTGACTGTCCGACAAGGTGTAGGAATATATGCCAGCGCCAAGCCAGCGGTGAAAATTCTTTTCAGAGTTGGCAATAGCTGATCTATACCCTGTTGCAGCATAGCTGGATATATTCCATCGGTGCCAGGCGATTTGAAACCATCAAAGATGCCACAGCATATTTGATGGCCTCATTTGTTACCACGGCTGATGCAATATACCAGCTGCGCCGAGTTTTCTGACTTAGATCAAGCTCAGCCTGGGTAAGCGGGCCAAGCTGCGACCTAGTGATTATCCGATTGCCAGGAAAGTGAGTCTCCAGCAGAAGACTAAAAGTTTCCGCTTTCGTCTCAGTTTGGTCGGCTTGCTTTTGAGAACCTTAACCAACCTGCTGGTGTCACCGAGTGGCTCGATCTTTTCACAAAAATCTCTATAAGAAGCACTTTTCGACAACCGAATTAACTTCTTGTAGTCTTTTTGCTTCGATCTAAAAAGATTCCAGTCATCTTCTAAATTTGTCTTGAGTGACCTATTTAGAAGTTTTCTGGATTCTTTCCTTGGCTGGAAGCCAACATTGTTAATTACCATGCCAGACGATAGTATAAAATCTAGGAGATGGTTTCCTCGTATGTTACATTTGCTGCTGCCCCAGACTGTATTCTGAGCATTCGCGTCGCAACACATGACTAGTCCCATCTCCCGAGTGTCACAGTACTTTATGAGTTCAGCAACCGCCTTCGGTGGTGGAGGCATTACCGAATCATAAGGGAAGTAAGCCGACGCAACGACGAGGGTTTTCCAACATCCGGTCGTTTCGTAACTTACAGCTGCAGCAACCAGGTCCTGTCCACAAAATTGTCCAAGCTTGGTTACTGAGAGGAAATTCGGCACAATTAGACAAGCTCTCGGTCTTTCAGATCGCTCGTCACATAGCACCGTTACTCCACGAACACCCCCAAAACCACATATGCGCTTGTTCCGCACGTATGGCTCCTGGACAGATGTTATGTGGGGTTTTGTACGCACCACGGAAAGTCTGCTACTTAAGAGAGCGGTAGCAGCCTTTGAGTGGTGGAGGTTTATCTGCGAAAATGTCAAAGATATAGTCGCAGTTTTATTAGCAGAACGGCGCGCACCAGGTGCGCACATGCTTCCGGCGAGGCGAGCGCCCCTACCCGTGACATTGCCTGCGTCAGCCATTTTCTGTCCGCTAGTGCTGGGACCTTTAGGGGTAACAGCACCAGTATCCACCAGATTTTGTGCGCAGATAACGCCACCGGTAAGAGTGTGCCCGACAGAAGAGCGCGCATCAGATGCGCACACGCTTCCACCAAGAAGAGCAGGCGAAACTTGCTCCATCAGATTGGACCTGTTCGAGCCGACCGAAAAGGAGCCAGCGTTAGGTCTGATGGATTGATCGGCTCCAGTTGGAATACTTTCTGCCGACCTAGGCTTCTTTCCTGTCGCTACTGAAGAATGACTGCTTTCGGCGCTTGCGCCTTCAGCTGACTCTGCAGCCTCTTTGCACCGCGCCATCGCCGCCTTCCTTCTTCTCCTTTTCAGTTGACTCTTAGTCAGGAGCCCATCGGAGTGCGCCGCTTCGGGAGCTCGTTCAGCCTTATTGGTTTCCCGAGTCAAACCGTCACCGACACAACTTCGACCAGCTACCCTTCTATTGAGACAGAGATTAGACGTTCCAGCCGAAGCCTTTCCGCCACTTTCTTTGCCATTCCAGCCCAGTCTACCAAACGAGTCAGAGACAGAGCTGCAGGGGTCTTCTGAAACAAGCGTCGCTGCTGCTTCTGATTCAACGCCAGAGGCGGGGGGGTAAAAGTATGGTGGTTGGGACCTCCAGAATCCTCGTCCCGGCCGTAGTCAAAAAGACCACGGGTGGATTATCGTTTTCACGAGTACCACCTGGAGTAGATACCGTACAAGTTTCTTCCATCATACTGTCAACAGGTTTTGCGTCACAGTCAAGACGTCTTCAGCCTTTAGTTCGATGTCTCACCTGGGGTCCTTTCGAACCCTTAGGGTCATTGACTCTTAAGCCGTTCCGCCACGTCAAGGCAGCTGAAGAATGGGAACGGAAAAGACCAAGACCATTGGTGTGCTGTGAAAAATGTTTTTACATCTGGTGCTGAAAGAATTGTCGGTCGATCGCAGGGAAGACATAGGGCTTGGCTTTCCGAGGATACCTGAAGAACCCAGCAGCAGGGAGAAGCGAGCTAGAGTCCCTATATCGCATGAAGTTGAGAGAAGTTCAGCGTAGCGTGCGACATGACAAGCGCAACTACATCAACGCACTGGCTACAGAAGCAGAAGAAGCAGCACGGAGGTGCGACAGCAGGACTCTCTACAGAATCATGAAAGAGCTGACAGGTGGTCGCAGCTCCAGCCAACACCCAGTGAAAAGCCTAGACGGTTCCTTGTTCATTTCGGATGAGGACCAGCTCAAAAGATGGAAAGAGCATTTTGCTACGGTTTTAAACCGTGTATTCGCTAGCGATATGCACCCAAACCAAACTGAGATGCCCGAGGTGAGAAGTTCCCGAATACGCACTACGACTCCCAGTAAAGTTGACATCATTACCGCGATCAAGGCACTCAAAACCAACAAGGCGGTAGGACTTGACGGTATTCCAGCAGAGCTCTTACGAGCAGCCCCCACAACATCGGCTGAGCTTATGCTTCCACTTATAGATAGAGCTTGGGAAGCTGAGAGCTTTCCTAACGAGTGGAAAAAGGGAATGATCGTCAAGCTTCCTGAGAAAGGAAATTTAATGCAATGCGAAAACTGGAGGGGTATCTGCGTGCTGCCTGCTGTAGCTAAGATAATAGCTAAAATCATCTCTGAGCGAATCAAACATCATCTCGAAGACACACTCCATGCCGAACAAGCAGGTTTCCGCTCTGGATCGTCCTGTGCCGACCACATCAACACCCTGCGGATTGTCATCGAACAATGTATTGAATATCGATCGCCACTGCACCCGTTGTTCATCGATTTTGAGAAGGCGTTCGATAGTGTCAACAGGGAGTTTATTTGGCGTGCCTTACGTAGGAGAGGTATTCCCGATAAACTAATTGCTATTATCAAAGCTACATATGAAGGCTCCAAATGTCACGTTCTGCACAGGGGAAGGTTGTCTGAGGAATTTGAGATCCAAAGTGGGGTAAGACAAAGCTGTATCCTTTCACCAATATATATATATTCCTATTGGTGATTAGGGATGTGCTTCATGTAGCTTTGTCGACGGGAAGCGGAGGAATTCTTCTTGCTGGACAACCGGTTGAGAGAGTAGAGGATTTCCATTATCTTGGGAGTATTGTCTCGACCGATGGTGGAACCGAACTGGATATAGCCAACAGGATCGCCAAAGCAAAGTCCGCGTTCGGGATGTCGTCCAAAATATGGCGAAGCAATGCCATCAGTTTAAGCACCAAGATAAGACACTTCCGCTCCAACGTTGAGTCCGTGCTGTTATATGGTTTCCGCACGTGGAGAGTGACCACAACTATCACCAGAAAGCTGCAAACGTTTGTTAATAGGTGTCTGCGCAATATCTTAAGGATTTTCTGGCCAAATCGTATCTCTAACGAACACCTTTACGAGAGAACGGGTCGAGAACCAATAGGCACAACCATTCAACGGCGGAAGTGGCAGTGGATTGGTCACACGTTCCGAAAGGGCGAACCATGCTATGCAATGGAACCCTCTAACTCAGGATGGCAGAAGACCTGGCGGTCCGAGGAGAACATGGCGCAGAACCGTCGAGAAGGAGGCACAGCAGTTAGGGAAAAGTTGGGGAGAACTCAGACACATTGCCAGAAACCGTACACGATGGCGTGTAGGGGTAGTAGAGGCCCTAGGAGATACAGGACATAAGTACTAACTGAATCCAATACGGTTCAACAAGGTAGAACTAGTTTAAGTTTGTGTGGAAGATTGGATTTAGAATTATTACTCCTTGCTATCTAATCAACAAAAAATTGTAGGCAGCTATCCACCATGGTTTTGCCAGAGACCTGAACATGGTAGGGTTGAGTGAAACCGTTAGTGTGCAAGGACATCAAGCCTGCGGACGACAACCACCCTGCGGAACATTTCTTGTGTTTAAACCTTCACTCTTATAAGACGGAATATTACTTGTGTTGGTGAAGTGTGTAGTGATTGCCTAAACTGCTTTGTCCGAAGGGCAACGAAAATTATTGTATATCGTGTGAGTAATGCAGCCTTGCCAATCATTTTTAAAGAAGAAGTCAAACATAAATTGGGATACCATTATCCAAAAAGAACCATATTGGTGCGATGAAGAGTCTTGATAGAAGAGTGAGGAAAGACGTCATAGAGAGCTAATGGTAAATAAATGACCAACAAAACAACAACAAAGACTTTGCCAAAAAGGCAAAGGCAAATATTATTCCCCCAGCGGACTGGAAGTGTGAAAGCATCTGAAAGCATCTGTCGATGGGCAGATTGGACATTATATGCCGCATTTTCGAAGTTGCAAATCAAAAATTTTCAAAACTGTTTATAACGTGATGTGGAAGAACTTTCCAAGGCAACCAGTTCTTGCCTACCACTCGTTTCTCTATTTTCTGGCCGCGCATTTTAGGTTAGGTTTGGTTAGGTTGAGTAGGGTTATGAGGTTATCATAAGACACTAGGTGGGCTCATCGCGATACCTAGGGCACCTTTACGGCAAAAATACCTAAACCGATTCTCCCATACACTTAATTTACCTACAGAATTTGAAGATGTCATTATTATGGTTCCGTGACCTTACCGCTTCTAAGTTATCGAAGCAGTATCTTCCAAGATACTCTAGCCTTGTCCTGGCAATGACTTGGCATTCACAGAGTATATGTGTTATATCCTCTAGGCGAACCCCACAGGCGGATCAGTAGAAATGCGGTGAAGTGGGAGGGTTGTGATCTCTTGATTTCGGATCATAACCTCGCTGATAAAAGGAAGAAGAAGATGTGTTATATCCTATGAGACATGTAGGTCATTGCAGTACCTACATCCGTATTTGATAAACCTAGTTTCAAAGCATGCTTCCTTAGAAGACAATGGCCCAAGAGTATTCCTTTCGCTGTTCTTAGCCCTGAGCTTTGTAGTTTTATGAACTCCCCAGATTTTCTACAGTTTAACACAGGCTACAAGACCTTGGGGACTTTATGACCATCTAAATTGGACCATCTTAAATTAGTCATGTTGATGGTTCTATCCCTAGCCACACACCTCGGTGGTTTAATGCTACCGACTATGTCCCTATGTGGGAGCTGTGCTGCTCTTTTGGTCAGCTCATCGGCTTTTTCATTGCCTTCTATATAGCATTGTCCTTACTTACTTACTTAGGTGGCGCTACAGTTCGGGGTGAACCTGGGCCTCAACCAACAAGCCTCTCCATTTAGCTCGGTCTATAGCTAATTGCCTCCAGTTCCACACTCCAAATTGGTCAAGGTCCCCTTGAACTTGTGCGCGCCACCTACGGCGATGATTCCCTCTATTGCGTCGTCCCTCGGGGTTAGATTCGAAGACTCTGCGGGCCGGAGCATTGGTGTCCATTCGCTCTACATGTCCTAGCCATCTCAGACGTCCAATACGCAGTTTTTTGACTAGGTCGATGTCGCTGTACAGCTCGTATAGTTCGTGATTGAATCTTCTCCTCCAAAACCCGTCAACGCAAACGGGACCGAAAATCTTACGAAGAATTTTTCTCTCGAAGCGACCAAGGATATCTTCATCCTCTTTTAATAAAGTCCATGTTTCAGCGCCGTAAAGTAGGACTGGGATGATCAAGGTCTTATATAGAGTTTCCTTAGTTGTTCGAGATAGGGCTTTACTGTTGAATTGCCTTATAAGCCCAAAAAACAGCGATTTCTTCGCTTGATTTCTGCACTGATTTTGTTAGTAGAATTTATAGCAGAGCCAAGGTAGACAAAGCCCCTTACTACCTCGAAGTTATAGCTGCCCACTGTGACGTTTTGTCCAATTCGTCGGTGTTGGTTTTCCCTTTTCGTTGACAGCATATACTTAGTTTTGCCCTCGTTTATCGCTAAACCCATTTTGGCCGCTTCCGCCTCAATGCTTGCAAACGCACCGGTGAGAGCCCGCTGAGTTCTTCCGATAATGTCTATATCGTCGGCGTATGCAAGTAGTTGTACAGACTTGTAATAGATTGTGCCTCCGGTGTTGGCTTGTGAGTTCCGCACAATCCGTTCAAGTACAATATTGAAGAAGTCAGATGACAGCGCGTCACCTTGTCTAAAGCCTTTTTTGACATCAAAGGTCTCGGTGAGGTCATTACCGACCTTGATGGAGCAGCGAGCGTTCTCCATCGTCAGCCTGCACAGACGGACAAGTTTGGCAGGGATGTCAAAACTAGACATGGCTCTATAAAGCTCTTCTCTATAGATGCAGTCATAGGCGGCCTTGAAATCGATAAAGAGGTGGTGAGTATCGATTTGGAATTCTTGGGTTTTCTCCAGGATCTGCCGAAATGTGAAGATTTGATCGATGGTGGACTTTCCTGGCCTGAAACCGCACTGATAGGGTTCAATCAGGCTGTTGATAAAAGGTTTCAGGCGTTCACACAATATCGCAGAAAAGATCTTGTATGCGATGTTGAGGAGACTGATGCCTCTATAATTGGCGCAGTTGAGGGGGTCTCCTTTCTTGTGGATCGGGCAAACGATGCTGAGATTCCATTCATCAGGCATACACTCGGCCGACCAAATATTAGAAATGAGTTGGTGTATGCACTCTACAAATTCATCCCCAGCTGCCTTGAAAAGTTCGGCCGGTAGGCCGTCAGGTCCAGCAGCCTTGTTCGATTTTAGCTTGGATATTGCTATCCTCACTTCGTTTTGGTCAGGTGGACGGAAATTTTGACTATCATCGTCTATGTTGAATGGTTCAATCTGCCTGACAGCGGGATGTTGGTCTTCGTCGCCGTTATACAGTCTGCAGAGGTAGTTTTTCCATATTCTCAGCACTGACTGTGATTCTACTACGAGGTTTCCATTTTCATCCCTACAGGCTTCTGTACGGGTATTACTTCTCTGACACGTTCCTTTTACCTTTTGGTAAAACTTCCGTACATTGTTCCTGGAGTATAAACTCTCGATATTCTCAAACGCGCGCTTCTCATGCTCTTTCTTCTTCTATTGGAGAAGCTGATGTTCTTCCCGTCTCTTTTGCTCGTAGAGCTCACGAGCAGCTCTCGTCTTCCTTTGCAGCGCTGCGCCGCTGTGTATGCCTCTTGTTTTGCTGCATGCAATCGCCGGCATTCTTCGTCAAACCAGGGGTTTCGCGGTGGTGGGCGAGCGAGACCCAGCATATCAGTCGCGGCGTTTCTGATGGCATGTTGGCAGCGTTGCCACTGGTCTTCGGTACTTGATGCTGGCGGCAAAGGGGTGATTGAGAGATTTCGGGATACTCGTTCAGCGAAGAGTCTGGCGGTCTCTTGCGATTGTAGCTTTTCGACGTTAAATTTTCTCACGGTAATTTTTCTTTGTTGCTCAGATTGGGATATCCGCATTCGTACCTTGGCTGCAACAAGGTAATGATCCGAGTCTATGTTGACCGCTCGGAAGGTCCGGACATCCAGAATACTGGAGGCATGCCTTGCGTCGATCGCAATATGATCAATTTGGTTGGTCGTTACATGATCATTGGACCGCCATGTCTGCTTATGAATATCGAGATGAGGAAACCATGTGCCTGCTATGGTGACATTTCGCTCCACAGCGAAATCAATTAGTCTTAGTCCGTTATCAGACGTGGTGTCGTGTAGGCTATGATTACCGACTGCCCTACCAAAGACGTCCTCCTTTCCTATTTTGGCGTTAAAATCGCCCAATACGATCTTATCGTCGTATTTAGGACATTGCTCGTATGTTTTGTCGAGGAGCTCGTAGAAACACTCTTTGGAGGCAGGGTCCTTTTCTTCTGTGGGGGCATGAACACATATTAGGCTTATGTTAGCGAATTTAGCCTTGATCCGGATAGTCATAATACGCTCGCTTACGTGTCGGAAGCTTAAGACTTCTTGCCTAAGTCTGCCGCGTATGACAAATCCGCATCCGAATAAACGTTGCATGTTGCCTCTGTAGCAATCACCGTAGTAGATGTCACAGTTTTTCATCCTCTTTTTGCCCGGCCCATCCCATCGCACTTCCTGGATGGCGGTAATATCTGCTTTATAGCAGTCTAGGGCCTCTGCTAGTTGTTCGGCTGCACGTGGTCTGTAAAGGGACAGAACATTCCACGTACAGATCCGAAGGTCGTTGTCCTTATTTCGTTTGCTGGGGTCGTCATTAGTTGAGTCATCCTTATCCGAGGCTTTTGATTGTTTCGAAACCATGAGTTTTTTACGTGGTAGGGAAGTTACCCCGACGGCACAACCCCCAACCTGGAGGGCCAGTTCCTTAATTATTCCCCTAGGACGAGGGGCCGGGTACACCGGTGCCAGTAGTCCACTACGGGAGTATGAGCACTGCCGTTGGCCCATTAAGGACTCCTCCGCCACCATCTCCAATCCAATGTCCTGACCAACATTGGAAATTCCTTACCGACCTGTTATCCGAATACGTCGAAGCAGCTCGCGCAAGGTATTCACTAAGTTCAACCTAACTGGAACTATAGACGCCACCGTTGACTCCGTCTAGGGAATTCGTCCGCTGCCGCCTGGAACAGGAAGAAGTGCTCTAGTGCGCAAACGCTCTTCCCCCCCTCTCTCATCTGCTGCCGCCAAGAATCCGCCAAACGGGGTTGGTTACCCATTTCTTGGATTAAGGTACTAGGCACCCGGCTGTCACCGCGTGGAGGTTGAGAGTAGGAGTTGGTAGGCCTCAGCTGAGTGAAAACGCTTGTGTTTTCATATGATCGCACTACCGTTTGTCCAGGTACCCAACATAATCTAACACCGTTTTGTGTACATAATGTCTTAAGCAATGTGCGACAATTTCTGACGATTTCAGATTAAGTGAAACAAAACTCTAGCGCCTTTGTCGCAGCCTGACTATCAATGAAGATGGCGATATTCTTATCGGATATTGATCGCATCTTACGTACAATAATTATGCAGCTTTAAGTACATCTAGAACCTCTACTTGGAACACACTGCATATGTCCAGAAGTCTCAGGGCCACCTGTAGGTTAATATCGTTCGAGTATATACCTGACCCCGTGTCCTCTCTGGTCTTAGAACCTTCTGTGCATATTGCAATCTCGATGTGGACAAATACTGTCTTCCTTTCCCAATCCTCTCTAACAGGATAAATTACTTCGTACGGTGCGACGAAGTCTAAGGTACCAAAGATATCGTCCGATTCGTCAGGGATATCGGGAAATAATTCCTTAAGAATGGAGCTATGTGCCACATTACTGGTCTTGAAGGGATCAAAATTAGTGAGCCGAAGCACGCTGTTGCCCGGTTGAAATTCGATTTGTAGGTCTAATGGTAGGAGATACAGAAAGATCTCAAGTGCAGCCGTAGACGTTCTGTGTACCAGGGCGAACATATCCCGTATGCTTTTTGTATTCGTTGCCTTCCACCACACAAGAGCCCCATACGTGAGAATGGGTCGATCATAATGTATAATCAGTGCATCATTGCAGGCTTCCGGCCCTACTTTTTCCCCGCCGTCATTTTGCAGATGAAGAGAGCATTACAAGCTTTGCGGCGCATTTTAGCACCGCGTGAAACTACAGAGTTTCATACATTCCTAAGCACTATATAGGTAGGTAATCATGATACGAACACAATAATAAACGAACTCGATGGTAGACGCCTTTAATTTCCAAAGGCAGTTGTCTGAGGTGCTGATGGAGAATAAAGCTCTCAAGCTTTGTTCTTCGACAACTTGTCGCGCTTAAGGAATTTACTTATTCGTTATCCCATCAAATTATAGACAACACAAACCAATACTTAAAAATTCTCAAAAAACACTACAACTACTGAGCTTCCCCGAAAATCCCGGATGGGGATTTGTAGGAAAACACAAATCCTAAAAAAAAAAACCCGGTGTACACAAAGACAACCAAAATGCTACAACTTCCTAAGCAAGAATAATGTGTACACGAAAGTGCACTATAAAAGTGGGTGGGTGGCGACGACCAACCAATCTAACCCTCGCTATAAGCGGGAAGACAAATTACCTCAGAGGTTGTCCTTTCCGAAAGCAACAGAAAAAAATTGATAAAAAAAAGAACCTCCAACTAAAAATAACACCATCTCTGGGACAAATGCGACTTCTTGTCTCTCACAGCGTCAAAGGATGTGCAAAAAGAAAGCACAACAAATTCAATATCTCGATGACAGAATGATTTGAATATTCTCTTAGAGACCGGGCAGCAGGCTTGTATCTATGAGGATATGGATACATAACCCAGTAGAGTGGGTAGAGGCGTTCATTATGAAAATCACGCCCGCCACAGGGATCAGAACCGCTGGAGACCTAAGCGATGTCCTGTTAATTATCTCTATGGGCTTTTGTAGTGAGTTGATGGTGCTGGTGACCGGAACCGCCACAACTCTCGTTGTTGCGCCTCAATTAGACATTAAGTTGACTCTGTGGTTTGTTGTCATAAATTTTGACTGATTACGATTCAAGATTCGGGGCAATCTATCATTTAATTAAAAACGGAATTTCGAATTATTCTCTGCAGCAGCACTGTGAGATATTGTGTGACGCGGTATCCGACGGATGTTTGAGTATGCGGTTGATAAAAAAAAAAAGGTTCGTCGCAATGGGATTATGGTCGAAAAAAAAATGGGTTCCTTAAGCACACGAAGGGGATGGTGTTGCTCTACACCTCCTCCACTGGGATTAGTGTCTAAATTGGCCCACTGGTAGCGCTGGAAAAGTATGCAGAAGCTAATACGCTCTGCAGTTTGTAGACTGTTTTTGGAGCGTTTGTTGTGCTAAATCTAAGTAATTAGTTGCCGCCTGTTAAGTGGTCTAATTGGTGTGTTTCCACTTTATGCCGAATAATTTTTCGTGTTTGTTTTGCTCGTTGTTTTTGCTGTCAACAAAAGCAAATATTGATAAAAGTTATTAAGAAAAGCGGATCACGATCTCTTGGAGCACTTTTTGACATTTTGTCGAGAATTTTGAAATCTCTTAATTGACACTTAATTTGCGGATAACGCCCATTTGTGAAACACGTGAACGACTAAAGGATGTAAACTATACACAAACTCGAATAACATGTTTAACTAACAATAAGAAGATGATAAACTGCTTCAAGCCGGATAACCAAATATCAACATGTCAAACTATTTACTTTTTTAATTCCTAAACTTGTGCTAAATATGATTACCTAGCTAGGTGTTAGTATGGTTTTCGCCTAAAGAGTGTCGGAATCACATTCGGAAAAGATCTTTTTCCACACTCTGTCATGAAGCGGTGTACTTACTTACTTAAGTCCTGTATCCCCTTGTGGGTCCATCGTGTAGGTTTCTGACAATGTGCCTTAGTTCACCGCAACATTTCCACAACTGCTGTGTCTCCTTTTCGACTATTCTGCACCATGTTCTCCTCGGACCCCCAGGTAATTTACCTTCCAGGGTTAGAGGGTTCCATTGCATAGCATTGTTAGCTATAGAACTGTTTCCTTTTTGGAATGTGTGACCAATCCACCGCCACTTCCATCGTTGGATGGTTGTGCCTTGTTGGTTCCTGGCCCGTTCTCTGGTAGAGGTGTTCGTTAAAGATACGGTTGGGCCAGAAAATCCTTAAAATATTGCGCAGGTACATATTAACGGACGTTTTCAGCTTTCTGGTGATAGTAATAGTCGCTCTTCACGTGCTGTATCCATATAACAGAACGGATTCAACGTTGGAGCGGAACAGTCTTAACTTGGTGTTCCAACTGATTGCACTGCTTCGTCATATTTTAGACCACATCCCGAACGCGGACTTTGCTTTGGCGATCCTGTTAGCTACATCCAGATCGGTCTAGCAATTCATATTTAAGTTGATGAGTTTGTTCCAAGGCTGATAATTTTAGTTTCAAGGCTGATTTTTAAGTGTATGGGAGAATCGGTTTAGGTATTTTTGCCGTAAAGGTGCCCACCTAGTGTCTTATGATAACCTCATAACCCTACTCAACCTAACCTAACCTAACCTAAAATGCGCGGCCAGAAAATAGAGAAACGAGTGGTAGGCAAGAACTGGTTGCCTTGGAAAGTTCTTCCACATCACGTTATAAACAGTTTTGAAAATTTTTGATTTGCAACTTCGAAAATGCGGCATATAATGTCCAATCTGCCCATCGACAGATGCTTTCAAACGCTGGAGTCACACTTCCAGTCCACTGGGGGAATAATATTTGCCTTTGCCTTTTTGGCAAAGTCTTTGTTGTTGTTTCGTTGCTCATTTATTTACCATAAGCTCTCTATGACGTCTTTCCTCACTCTTGTATCAATACTCTTCATCGCACCAATATGGTTCTTTTTGGATAATGGTATCCCAATTTATGTTTGACTTCTTCTTTAAAAATGATTGGCAAGGCTGCATTACTCACACGATATACAATAATTTTCGTTGCCCTTCGGACAAAGCAGTTTAGGCAATCACTACACACTTCACCAACACAAGTAATATTCCGTCTTATAAGAGTGAAGGTTTAAACACAAGAAATGTTCCGCAGGGTGGTTGTCGTCCGCAGGCTTGATGTCCTTGCACACTAACGGTTTCACTTAACCCTATCATGTTCAGGTCTCTGGCAAAACCATGGTGGATAGCTGCCTACAATTTTTTGTTGATTAGATAGCAAGGAGTAATAATTCTAAATCCAATCTTCCACACAAACTTAAACTAGTTCTACCTTGTTGAACCGTATTGGATTCAGTTAGTACTTATGTCCTGTATCTCCTAGGGCCTCTACTACCCCTACACGCCATCGTGTACGGTTTCTGGCAATGTGTCTGAGTTCTCCCCAACTTTTCCCTAACTGCTGTGCCTCCTTCTCGACGGTTCTGCGCCATGTTCTCCTCGGACCGCCAGGTCTTCTGCCATCCTGAGTTAGAGGGTTCCATTGCATAGCATGGTTCGCTATGGAGCTGTCACCCTTACGGAACGTGTGACCAATCCACTGCCACTTCCGCCGTTGAATGGTTGTGCCTATTGGTTCTCGACCCGTTCTCTCGTAAAGGTGTTCGTTAGAGATACGATTTGGCCAGAAAATCCTTAAGATATTGCGCAGACACCTATTAACAAACGTTTGCAGCTTTCTGGTGATAGTAGTGGTCACTCTCCACGTGCTGCAACCATATAACAGCACGGACTCAACGTTGGAGCGGAAGTGTCTTATCTTGGTGCTCAAACTGATGGCATTGCTTCGCCATATTTTGGACGACATCCGACGCGGACTTTGCTTTGGCGATCCTGTTGGCTATATCCAGTTCGGTTCCACCATCGGTCGAGACAATACTCCCAAGATAATGGAAATCCTCTACTCTCTCAACCGGTTGTCCAGCGATGCATATTTGAGCTGATGAATTAGTTCCAAGTATTTTTAGTTTTTGCCGTATTTATTTTCAGCCCGACGACGCACAATGTGACATTTTGTTCATCTAGCGGAATTAAATGAATATAGCTCAGAAATAAATGTTTTTCTTCAATTTTGTTTACTTTTTTTTATGAAAATAGTTCACAGAAAGGAATGTAATAATATAGAATAACATATCTATACAAGTTTTGACAAAAAATAACTTAAAAGAACCGACAATTTGCACTTTATTTTATTCGTTTGGTATGTCTAACAGTTGCAGAACTTCATGTTCAATCAAACTTTTTTTTTTTTTTGGAATGCATCTTATACTTGCTAGGGCCTAGCTTCTCGCAACCACTCATGTTGTATGCGTTATATTTTTCACACAAATGGAAGGGACCTACAGTTAAATGCCGAATCCGAACGGCGATTTGAGAAGCTTTTTCGTGACAACAATACTCTCGGATGTTTGTCAGACGCTCGCGAGAGGTGGGACTGTGAAAAAACTTTTTGGATTTTCTGGGATTCGAACTTGGAACCTCATGCGTAGTGACCCGACACACTAACCACTTACGCCACGGCGCCCTGCCCTGGCACTTAAAAGAGCTGTTGCGCCAAATATTTGTATTTGTATCTTATACTTGCGAAAAATGGATCTGAGGATATTAACAATCTATTCAGAAGGTCTGTGTTCTTGTCGACTCCGGAAGTTTTTCTGGGAAAAAGTTACATAAATTTTCTATTTTCCTTATTCCTGACTTCTTGAGCTTCCTCCGAAAGTTGGCCGATTAAAAGAATACAAGTGGCAATTATTTGTTTTCCATGAAATAAGACCTTGTGTACACAAACTGGCATATAATACCAGGTATAGTTTTTTAGATACAGTGCCCTTGTTTCTGTTGCAAAACTCTCGAAGGCATTTAAGTCAATTGGGAACCCTGACCCAAGAGCTTCTAAGATGATATGCAACTGATAATATCTTCTTCGATTTCTGTAATTTCGGCAGTTTTTGCTTCATCTCTGAAGAATCGTTTAGCCGTGTTCTCATTTTTAGTATTGCGTGACTGTTGAGTTGGCATATCAACCAATAAACCAGTTTCACTTCTGAATCTATCTTAGATTCATTCTTTTCTGGCTTTGATCTTTTCTTTGGCATCTTGGTCTCTTAACTGCTAAGCTTCTACATTCAGTCTGTACGTGATTTGGAGTATACATTCCATAAATCGGATCCAAGAGTGAAGGGGACTTAATCCGAAGGACATTGCTAGTTGGTCCACAGACCTTCTCGAAAGATTGGCTAGGTTGTTCATTTTAGAAGGTTTTGCAGCGCAAATGTAACAGGTTTGTGATGAAGATGTTATAGATGACAAAGCAGTACATATTTTGCGTCGATCACGGTAAGTAAAAAAATTGTCTTGACTAAGACATGAAAGCTGTCATGATTTATCTCAACAGGTAGTATGGTGTTAATTTGCTGTTGAATTGAATCTACTTCATGTTTGATCAATTCGGTTGATTCTTTTGCAAAACTCAATTTAATTGGCCTGCAGTACCTTGTTGATGATGGGGCTGGGTTTTGCCAAAGTACTTTTTAGTTTCTTCTTTTAAGAAATACATCTGGATGGGCACTGTTAGCGCCATCAACGCACAAATAGCTGAATCAATTTTGTATCACCACCTTAACGACGTGAAGTTAGCCACTGTGATTCTTGATAGCATGCTGGGTACTCGCATAACCTATGTAAATCCTTCCCTTTCCTTTTTAACTTTGGCGCCGACCTGGTCGGACTATTAAATACGTTTTTTTTCTGATTTATACCTATATGTATATCTTTGTCCACTAAGGTAAACAATTATTATTATTCGAATGTATTTATAGTACTAACTTAATAAAGTTTACAGAATTTTTTAAGCCACAGCAAAATAAAATACTTGGCTTTAAACACTTAGTGCGAAGAATTCTTAAAAAATTCTTAACTCCATACATCGATGCCGAAGAAACAAAAAAATGTAAAAGCCAAATACAATTGAAAGCTGTGCCAGCAAGCTGACACGCTTGAGATGGTTGCTTGTGATAAGTGTGACGGCTGGTTTCATTATGAATGTGTCAAGGTCGACTCAACAGTTGCAGATGTAAGTTGGCATTGTGATATGTGCGCCGAAAAGGAACTGCGAACCTCGACACAAGTCTCAGCATAGGTTCCAGCACAAACAGTAGCACAAAATTCACAGCAGATCTCAGCGCAAGCTTTGGCACAAATACCTAAGTCCAACGACCCCCCAAAATCCGTAACGATCTCATCGGTATCGAAGACATCAAGAAGACAAAAGCAACTCCGAATTCAACAACTAGAAGAGGAAAGGCAGCTCTGAGAGAGAAGCGACCAAATATATCTGCAAAAGAAATATTAGATTTTGGCAGATGCAGCTGACTCCGAGGATGAAGAACATATCTCAGGTAAGTCGGTAGTAATAGATCGCAGCCAATTTATAAATCAATGGGTAGAGAAAACAAATTCCGCCACTGCAACCAATGCTGTGATAAGTACACAGCCGAACCAAAAGCAAACTGTACCCCGCAACCAAGCTCAATATACACCCCCGCAACCCAAGGCACCTGCAACACGAGCGATATCCTCCCCCAGGCTCAAACGGCATACCGTCAACCCGCAAATGTGCACCATGACACTGCGTTTAGCTCCGTAAGGGAATCAATGATCTCTCTGCCACTCAATTAGCGACCAGACAGGCAATTCCTAAAGAGTTGCCCTTGTTCAACGGTTCCCCAGAAGAGTGGCCTGTTTTTATTTCGTGCTTTGAGCAAAGCACTCTGCTTGCAGGTTTCTCGGATGCGGAAAATTTGATAAGGTTGCAGAAATGCCTTCGTGGCCGAGCCTTGGATGCTGTGAAGAACCGCCTTCTACTCCCAACGATGGTTTCTGATGTCATCAAGACTCTCCGTATGCTGTTTGGGCGACCAGAACATATTCTTCACGCGATGATTGCCAAGGCTAAGAACCAGCCACCTCCCAAGGCCGAAAAGATAGAAACATTGTGTGACAATGGAGGCGTCCAGCATGACCGCCCATCTTAACAACCCCATTCTTCTTAACGAATTTGTTGACAAACTCACTCCTCACCTTTTGCTCAACTGGGCAATATATTCGTAGAATTTACAACCAGCTACCTTACGTGATTTCGCGAGTTGGCTATACGAAATAGCAGAAGCAGCCTGCACTGTTACAACTTTACCAGTAACCAATTCCTCCGAGAGGCAAGCAAGCAGACGAGGTGGTCAGCTGTGCACACACACCGAAGCTACTACAGTTATGCAAAACAACTCTCGCACAAATAAAATTTCCAAAATGTGTTTCGTGTGTCAGGGCAAGCATTTAGTGAATATGTGTGATATATTTCAGAAAGCTTCTCGTTCAGAAAGGTGGAACTCAGTTCGACAAAACAATCTCTGTCATGTTTGCTTAGGAAAGCACCCACACTCTGCTTGTAATAGGTCCACGCTGTGTGGTGTAGATGGATGCTCACTGAAACATAATCCACTTTTGCACAAGTACGGCAATCCAAGAACCGGTTCAGAAAGACAACCTTGCACAAGTTCCGCTCAAACTTTTCGCAATCCGCCAGTTAATAATTAACTTGAATCCACATTGGGGTATCATACTTATCAGTCCCATTCCCATTCCGATCTTACGAACGTGCTATTTAGTATTGTGCCAGTAACTCTATATGGCAACAACAAAGCTATCGATACGTTCGCATTCCTTGACAGTGGGTCATCATCGACACTACTCGATGACAACCTTGCGCGCGAACTTGACCTGCCTGGTAGAGCTCAGGAGCTTTGCTTACGATGGACCTCGGATACGACCAAAGTCGAGAGCAACTCGAGGGTGGTCTCGTTAAATATTGCGGGGCAATCTGATGGCTGTCGAAGACTTAGGCTACGGGATGTACGAACAGTAGGCAGTTCAGAATTACCAACGCAATCCATATGCAGCAAGATGTTAAAGGTTCGATATCCGTACTTAGTAGGCTTAGACATACCGTCGTATCAAAACGCGCAGCCAAAAATCCTGATTGGCATGGATAATTAGAAGCTAGGATCACCGCTAAAAGTTTTTGAAGGTAGTTGGTTTCACCCAATGGCTACTAAAACGCGTTTAGGCTGGGTGATACATGGGCCAGAGAGAGTGAGCAGCAGCAATTCCGGCATCAATAATTTCAGTCTTCATATTTGTGAAACCTGCCATGATAAAAATCTTCACCAGCTCGTTGAAAAGTTTTTTTCCATGGAAAATATGGGCGTTCGAATTCCAACTCATCAAATGGTCTCAGCAGAAGAAAGAAGAGCTATCAACATTCTGGAGAAAACTTGCATGTGTGTTGAAGGACGTTTTTAGGTTGGACTTCTTTGGAAGTTTGATGAGTTTGTCTTACCTAACAGTTATCCAATAGCGCTCCAGCGGTTCCATTACCTGGGAAGAAAAATAGGAAAAGACGAACAGCTGCGAAAAAGCTTGGATGAGCAGATAAACAACTTATTGGAAAAAAGGTACGCAAAAAGGCTCTCTCCTGACGAGATGAACACCCATTAAAATCGTGTGTGGTATCTCCAAATTTTTATTGTGAAGAACCCAAATAAGCCCTCAAAGGTCAGGTTGGTCTGGGATGCGGCTGCCAAGTCCAATGGTGCTTCGCTTAACGACTTTCTTTTAAAAGGTCCGGATCAGTTAATACCTTTTACGACAGTGTTGTACGGATTCCGTCGTGGAAAGGTGGCTATTTGTGGAGACATCGCAAAAATGTTCAACCAAGTGCGAGTCAGCGAAAAGGACAGGCAAGCACAACGATTTTTATGGGGAGATAGGCATGGTTCAATTACCCCAGGAGTTTTTGAGATGCAGGTTTTGACGTTTGGAGCGACGTGCTCTCCCTCGATTGCTCACTTTGTCAAAAATCAAAATGCTATGAGTTTTATTGGTAGCAAACCAAGGGCTGTTGCGGCAATACTTAACCACCATTATGTCGATGACTTTATCGATAGCGTCGACACCGTAGAGGAAGCCATCCAACTTGCAAAGGACGTGAAGCATATTCATCGAAGTGCAGGTTTTTATATTAGAAATAGGATGTCCAATTCAAAAGCAGTCTTATTTGACCTGCAGGGAAATGCTGATCGACCTTTTGTTGTTAGTAAAATATTTGGAGCGAACGATATGGATCTAGCGCCAACGGAAAAGGTGTTGGGCATGTATTGGTGTATATCCACAGATGTATTTACTTACGTTTTAAAGTTCAATCGCTTAAATCGAAACGTTCTTGCTGATCGAAAGATTCCTACTAAGAGAGAGGTTCTCAAAATATTAATGGCAATATTTGATCCATTGGGATTTCTTTCGCGCTTTTTGGTGTTCATTAAAATTCTTTTGCAAGACATTTGGAGGACCGAGATAGGCTGGGATGAGGAGCTTCCTCCAGCTATATTTGACAGATGGCTTTTGTGGCAGACACTTCTGCCTAGAGTAACTGAGGTAAGGATACCAAGATGTTATTCCGAGCTCTTAAGTCAACCAACAGTTTGCGTATAGGTGCATACTTTTGTTGACGCAGGTGAAAACGCTTACGCAGCGGTTTCTTATTTTCGCATCGAATGTCGCAACAAAATTGATACTGTTATAGTAAGTGCAAAAACAAAAGTAGCACCCCGGCGTCCACTGTCGATTCCCCGACTTGAGCTTCAGGCTGCCGTGCTTGGCGTACGGCTGATGAATTCCATTTGCAGCGCACACAATTTTGCATAAGTCAACGTTTTCTGTAGTCTGACTCAAAAACGGTACTGTCATGGCTTCGAACCGACCCACGTAAATTTCAGCAGTTCGTCATGTACAGAGTTGGAGAGATACTAGAAACTTCAAATATTGCAGAGTGGAGGTGGGTCCCTTCAAAGCAAAACGTTGCTGACAAAGCAACTAAATGGACAGCACAACCATACTGGGATGGAACGGACGAGCGGTTAAGAGGGCCTTCATTTCTTCTAAAGGCCTCAACAGGGTGGCCACAGATGCCTGCAGCTCAAATTACCGACTTTGATGAGTTTCGACCGCATCTTCTGCACTTCACTGAAATGAATATTAAATGCAAGCTTATCGATGAAGGCCGTTTTCAGACATGGGCGACATTGTTCAGAACCTTAGCATACGTCTTCGTTTTTGTGGAAGAATTACGGAATAGGGTGAAAACACGGATAAAGGCAAGGATATTTTAACAGAAGCAGTTAAGAAATTAAAGATGCAACTCTATCGGCAAGCTCAGTTTGCAGAATACGCGGATGACATAGTTAGCTTAAGGAGGAATCAGCCCGGTAAACCACTCATTAACAACAGCCCTCTTGCAAAGCTGTCTCCATTCCTGGATGAGCATGGAGTATTGAGGATGTGGGGCCGACTCGCTTTCGCCGACTATCTGGACAAGGAATGCAGAACACCAATTATCCTTCCTAAGTCGCAGCGCATAACCTTTTTGATTCTGGACTTTTACCATCGCAAATATCATCACGGCAATCATGAAACAGTATTAAATGAAGTTCGACCAGTGTTTTACATTTTCAGCCTGAGGACTCTGTTGAAGTTGGTGAGAAAACGCTGCCAGGTGTGCAAAAATCAAAGCGCCCATCCTAGAGTTCTGGAGATGGCCAATTTGCCTCCTACAAGACTAAGTGCCTTCATTAAACCCTTTTCTTTTGTAGGAGTAGATTTTGTTGGTCCAATCTTGGTCACTGTTGGGCGGCGGAACGAAAAAACATGGGGTGCTATTTTTACATGCCTCACTATCCGTGCGGTCCATATCGAAGTATCGCATAGCTTGACCACTGATTCCTTGATTATGTGCCTAATGAATTTCCTGGCCCGTAGCGGGACTCCTCTTGAAATGTATAGTGATAACGGGACAAACTTTCGGGGTCCAGAACGAGAATTGCGGGAAGAGCTAAAAGAGGTTGATTTGGGGTAGGTTACGAATTAGTTTTTAATGGCAGATTTGAAGTGAAACTTCAATCCTCCGAGTGCCCCTCACATGGGTGGGGCATGGGAGAGACTGCTGCGATCTATTAAGACCGTCTTAAATCAGATTCTTCTTTCAAACAGGGTTAATGATGAGACATTGCGTAGTGCGCTTATCGAAGTCGAGAATGTACTTAATTCAAGCCCGTTGACCTATGTGTCGTTTGAAACAGCAGACGTTGAACCACTACTTACTTACTTACTTAGGTGGAGCTACAGTTCGGGGTGAATCTGGGCCTCTCCATTTAGCTCGGTGTTTAGCTAGTTGCCTCCAGTTGCGCATTCCAAGTTGGTCGAGGTCCCCTTGAATTTGTGCGCGCCACCTACGGCGATGATTCCCTCTACTGCGTCGTCCCTCGGGGTTAGATTCGAAGACTCTGCGGGCCGGAGCGTTGGTGTCCATTCGCTCTACATGTCCTAGCCATCTCAAACGTCCAATACGCAGTTTTTTGACTAGGTCGATGTCACTGTACAGCTCGTATAGTTCGTGATTGAATCTTCTCCTCCAAAACCCGTCAAACGCAAACGGGACCGAAAATCTTACGAAGAATTTTCCTCTCGAAGCGACCAAGGATATCTTCATCCTCTTTTAATAAAGTCCATGTTTCAGCGCCGTAAAGTAGGACTGGGATGATCAGGGTCTTATACAGAGTCTCCTTAGTTGTTCGAGATAGGGCTTTACTGTTGAATTGCCTTATAAGCCCAAAAAAAAACAATGTTTGGCAAGAGTTATTCTTCGCTTGATTTCTGCGCCTCAGAGTTTATAGCAGAGCCAAGGTAGACAAAGTCCCTTACTACCTCGAAGTTATAGCTGCCCACTGTGACGTTCTGTCCAATTCGTCGGTGTTGGTTTTCCCTTCTTGTTGACAGCATATACTTGGTCTTACCCTCGTTTATCGCTAAACCCACTTTGGCCGCTTCCGCCTCAATGCTTGCAAACGCACCGGTGACAGCCCACTGAGTTCTTCCGATAATGTCTATATCACCGCCGTATGCAAGCAGTTGTACAGACTTGTAATAGATTGTGCCTCCGGTGTTGGCTTATGAGTTCCGCACAATCCGTTCAAGTACAACATTAAAGAAGTCACATGACCGCGCGTCACCTTGTCTAAAGCCTTTTTTGACATCAAAGGTCTCGGTGAGGTCATTACCGACCTTGATGGAGCAGCGAGCGTTCTCCATCGTCAGCCTGCACAGACGGACAAGTTTGGCAGGGATATCAAAACTAGACATGGCTCTATAAAGCTCTTCTCTATAGATGCTGTCATAGGCGGCCTTGAAATCGATAAAGAGGTGGTGAGTATCGATTTGGAATTCTTGGGTTTTCTCCAGGATCTGCCGAAGTGTGAAGATTTGATCGATGGTGGACTTTCCTGGCCTGAAACCGCACTGATAGGGTCCAATCAGGCTGTTGATAAAAGGTTTCAGGCGTTCACACAATATCGCAGAAAAGATCTTGTATGCGATGTTGAGGAGACTGATGCCTCTATAATTGGCGCAGTTGAGGGGGTCTCCTTTCTTGTGGATCGGGCAAACGATGCTGAGATTCCATTCATCAGGCATACACTCGTCTGACCAAATCTTAGAGATGAGTTGGTGTATGCACTCTACCAATTCATCCCCAGCTGCCTTGAAAAGTTCGGCCGGTAAGTCGTCAGGTCCAGCAGCCTTGTTCGATTTTAGCTTGGATATTGCTATCCTCACTTCGTTTTGGTCAGGTGGACGGAAATTTTGACTATCATCGTCTATGTTGAATGGTTCATTCTGCCTGACAGCAGGATGTTGGTCTTCATCGCCGTTATACAGTCTGGAGAAGTAGTTTTTCCATATTCCCAGCACCGACTGTGATTCTACTACGAGGTTTCCATTTTCATCTCTACAGGTTTCTGTACTTCTCTGACACGTTCTTTTTACCTTTTGGTAAAACTTCCGTACATTGTTCCTGGAGTATAGACTCTCGATATTCTCAAACGCGCGCTTCTCATGCTCTTTCTTCTTCTTTTGGAGAAGCCGATGTTCTTCCCGTCTCTTTTGCTCGTAGAGCTCACGAGCAGCTCTCGTCTTCCTTTGCAGCGCTGCGCCGCTCTGTATGCCTCTTGTTTTGCTGCATGCAGTCGCCGGCATTCTTCGTCAAACCAGGGGTTTCGCGGTGGTGGGCAAGAGAGACCCAGCATATCAGTCGCGGCGTTGTCTGATGGCATGTTGGCAGCGTTGCCACTGGTCTTCGGTACTTGATGCTGGGGGCAAAGGGTGATTGAGAGATTTCGGGATACTCGTTCAGCGAAGAGTCTGGCGGTCTCTTGCGATTGTAGCTTTTCGACGTTAAATTTTCTCACAGTAATTCTTCTTTGTTGCTCAGATTGGGATATCCGCATTCGTACCTTGGCTACAACAAGGTAATGATCCGAGTCTATGTTGGCCGCTCGGAAGGTCCGGACATCCAGAATACTGGAGGCATGCCTTGCGTCGATCGCAATATGATCAATTTGGTTGATCGTTACATGATCATTGGA
The DNA here is from genome assembly GCA_945910035.1 of Brachypalpus laphriformis. Lineage (NCBI taxonomy): Eukaryota > Metazoa > Arthropoda > Insecta > Diptera > Syrphidae > Brachypalpus > Brachypalpus laphriformis. The sequence continues at coordinate 261,712,879 of OX246753.1, read as the reverse complement.
CCGCCATGTCTGCTTATAAATATCGAGATGAGGAAACCATGTGCTTGCTATGGTGGCATTTCGCTCCACAGCGAAATCAATTAGCCTTAGTCCGTTATCAGACGTGGTGTCGTGTAGGTTATGCTTACCGACTGCCCTGCCAAAGACGTCCTCTTTTCCTATTTTGGCGTTAAAATCGCCCAATACGATTTTACCATCGTATTTAGGACATTGCTCGTATGTTTTGTCGAGGAGCTCGTAGAAACACTCTTTGGTGGCAGGGTCCTTTTCTTCCGTGGGGGCATGAACACATACTAGGCTGATGTTAGCGAATTTAGCCTTGATCCGGATAGTCATAATACGCTCGCTCACGTGTCGGAAGCTTAAGACTTCTTGCCTAAGTCTGCCGCGTATGACAAATCCGCATCCGAATAAACGCTTCCTGGTGCCTCTGTAGCAATCACCATAGTGGATGCCACAGTTTTTGATTCTCTTTTTGCCCGGCCCATCCCATCGCACTTCCTGGATGGCGGCAATATCTGCTTTATAGCAGTCTAGAGCCTCTGCTAGTTGTTCGGCTGTACGTGGTCTGTAAAGGGACAGAACATTCCACGTACAGATCCGAAGGTCGTTGTCCTTTCGTTTGCTGTGGTTGTCATTAGTTGAGTCATCCTTATCCGAGGCTTTTGGTTGTTTCGGAACCATAGGTTTTTTACGTGGTAGGGAAGTTGCCCCGACGGCGCAACCCCCAACCTGGGGGACCAGTTCCTTAATTATTCCCCTAGGACGAGGTGCCGGGTACACCGGTGCCAGTAGTCCACTACGGGAGTATGAGCACTGCCGTTGGCCCATTAAGGACTGCTCCGCCACCATCTCTATTCCAATGTCCTGACCAACATTGCAAATTCCTTACCGACCTGTGTAGCGTGCACATAGAGAAAAATTTACTTGTCTCTAGATGCAAACACTGCCTTAAGTCCGAATTGGATTGTCGGAAGCCGCAGCATATGCAGATTCAGCAGATTCTCTCACATACTATTATATTGCCTTACATGTACAGTAACATGAGCGCGTCACCGTGGTTATATAAGGCACCGACCGAGGTTAAACGTTCCTTTTTCTTAATCACGCTTCCCTGAACATCTTATTTGATGTGGTGGTCAACGTTTTTTTACACCGTCTTGTGATTAAAGTTCATATACAGTAAGCTACTTTGATAACTAACTTATAAAGCTAAACGTGGGTCCCTAGACCTGGCGTGATTTAGAGCTGATCATCAAGAGCTTTTCACCCATCATAAGGGTAAAAATCCGTAAAACTTTATCGTTATTTTTTTAATAGACCTTATCCATATGGTCCCTCATAGGCACCCCACGTTGCTTTTAACTAAAGTAATTGATACATTTTAAAGAAGGAGACAAAAAAGTACATGATCAAACTTAATGATCATTAATATCGTCGGAGTCGAGAGTCACTGTACAAGCACCCACGGCTACAGCGGCAAACCATTAAAGGAAAATAAATGCTCAAAGAGTGACGTCATCGAACACCCGTATATCATTATAGCATCAAATTAGCCTAACAGCATACTAGTGCTTGCAGACACTTATCAGCATTGTCATAATAATCTTGCGGAGCGGATAGCAGATCCTAAAGCTCAGCCAAAACTACAGGGGAACGCTTAGGAAACGAAACCAGGATCCAGCAATAACCCCCAGTTTTAACTTTGCTTGCGGTCAATCAAGAGGTTCCGAAGAGTCTACGGTTTTAGTTCGCAAATCTCAAAATTGTGCATACCCTAATCAACGTGCAGTGTTAAATTAGATTAGCCTATAAAAGAAAGAAAAAAAAAAAAAGAAATCGTCTATTTTATACGTGTAGATCAGTGCAGAATCTAACAGTTCATTTCTTTTCATATATATATTCGATAATTAATTACTTAAGTATAATTGCGCTCTCTCGTTATAAGTATATACATATATGTATACGTAAGTGCTTGAAAACAAAAAAACAAACAACAAAGAACAACAACAAAATCGTCACCGTCAGCGTGTTTATGTGGCCACATCAACATTGTCAAGGGAAGGAGTAAAACATAAATAAGAGTGAGTACCATTTTTCATATATACATATACATATACTTAATATATAACTAGAGTGCGTATATCCTAAAATTTTGTTTAGACACTGAAATAATTTAATATAACAAACTTTACTTTGCATTTTTTTAGTTATAAGTTACTTTAGTGAAATACATTTTTTTTCTTTAGTATTTTTCATTCATAAATTATATTTCTAAAAATTACATAGATATCTAGTTTACATAAGTGGAATAATACCCTATCTCGCGTTTTGAAAGAGTTATTTGTAAAGTAATTACTATCATGCATACTTAATCTACATTAGAAATAAAAATATCTTTTTGGATACTCGAAGTGACCATACAAATTTCTTAGTGCTTTTCGATGACTTGCGCTGTTAGAATTGACATGTCCTGTTAAAGTTTGAGTTTTGGGTGAGATCAAAACTAAGATGTCGTGCACACAATGATGATATAAGCTCGGTTTTTGTTAAAAGAATAGGGACTATCCTGTAGAATTTAAGTGGGTTGGATAGTCATGGAGCAGAGGAGTTCGACTTCTTTGCTACAAGAGGGCGGGAACCCTAGAAGAAGGCATATCATCTAGCCATCGGACTCTAACCAGTGAGTGATCCTTCAAAAGGTATCCATCTTTCCTTTCCGACCAAGCGCATGCATACACACGTACACAGATATACACAGCTTCCCTCCAACCATCCAGAATCGATGGATTCTGGCTTTGTTTTCATGGATAGACATCTGGTCACATCACGCTGATGTAGAACCAATGCTTCGATCCTTTTCTTACCGAATGAGACACGAATACTTTTTGTGAGAGTAATTCAGCAGCAAGATCCCCCCCCAATGCCGTCGAGCTAAAGCCGTGCATCGCATGCGTGTCTCCCAGCTGCTAAGGGTATGGAGTGACCGTCATCTTACTCCTTTAGAGCAACACCCTAACTCTTACTTTATCTTTAATTACTATTCTCTTACACCTGTGATCCGAATACATCGAAGCAGCTCGCGCAAGGTATTCACTAAGTTCAACCTAACCTAACCTAACTGGAACTATAGACACCACCGTTGACTCCGTCTAGGGAATTCGTCCGCTGCCGCCTGGAACAGAAAGAAGTGCTCTAGTGGAAAAGCACTCTTCCCCCCCTCTCTCATCTGCTGCCACCAAGAACGCCAAACGGGGTTGGTTACCCATTTCTTGGATTAAGGTACTAGGCACCCGGCTGTCACCGCGTGGAGGTTGATAGTAGGAGTTGGTAGGCTTCAGGTGAGTGAAAACGCTTGTGTTTTCATATGATCGCATGCACTACCGTTTGAATCACTCACACCGAATCATTTTGTCCTTGGGAGCTCTAATGGGTCCAAACCACCCTGCTGTCCAGAGGGAACCTGTATTAGAAAGAGTTGGAAGCAGTCGCAGTTACTGGCTGACATGTTTTAGAAAAGGTGGATTAAGGCTTATTTACCAACTCTAAACAAAAGAGCAAAATTGTTCCAAAAGGTGAAGCCTATTCAGAAGGGGGACTTGGTCATAATCGTGGACGGTGCCTTGCCAAGGAACTGCTGGCCAAGAGGAGTCGTCGTTGATACCGTCATAGCAAAAGATGGGCAGGTACGCAGGGTCACTGTCCAAACATCCAGCGGTTTGTTAGAGCGACCTGCAGTCAAATTAGCAGTACTGCACGTAGGAGGAGATGGCGAATCTGGGAGTAAGACAGACGAGACTTCGGTCAGCTTACTGGGGGTAGAATGTTAGCGCCATCAACGCACAAATAGCTGAATCAATTTTGTATCACCACCTTAACGACGTGAAGTTAGCCACTGTGATTCTTGACAGCATGCTGGGTACTCGCATAACCTATGTAAATACTTCCCTTTCCTTTTTAACTTTGGCGCCGACCTGGTCGGACTATTAAATACGTTTTTTTTCTGATTTATACCTATATGTATATCTTTGTCCACTAAGGTAAAAAATTATTATTATTCGAATGTATTTATAGTACTAACTTAATAAAGCTTACAGAATTTTTTAAGCCACAGCAAAATAAAATACTTGGCTTTAAAACGCTTAGTGCGAAGAGGTACCATGGAGATACTGAAAAGATTTTCATCGAAATGATCACCTGATGAAAATGTTTGTTTGTATGGCTTTTGTTGAGGACCATCACAACCCCATTTTATTATCAGGCATATTTTTTTAAACCTATTTTAGAATCATCAACAGAACTTAACACGTCTTTTTGAGCTAAACATATACGCTTAACGCTAAGGTTTACTAAGCCTTGTAAACCACATTCAGCAGAGGATTCGCTCACAGTTCTGCTATCGGGAAAGCACTTTGTTTTAGCCTCTTTAATTTTGTGATAAGAGGGCAGTAAATTGGGAACAGTTTTATTTATTTTCTGACATATTATTTCGTACTGATGAATAGATAGCTGTGAGTTATCATTGCTAACGCTTCATCTGCAGACATTGACAAAAAGTCAGAAGTAGTAGTTTCCAGTGTATTCATTACGACTGAATCTTATTAACAATCAAAAAATGACAAAAAAATAATTTGACTAAAATAAAAAAAAAAAAAAATAAAAACAAACCTCTTTTTGGAGAGCATATTGACAATTGCTTAATTGCGATAGGAGTACAGTACTACCTCGATAATATGAATTTCCCGATAATGTGAACTTACAAATCTATACACTACTATCTCTATAATGTAAACTTTTAAATTTTCTCACCTCCATAATGTGAACTTTCCCTCAATATTTCGCATTCTTCTCTTTTTATTCTTCTGATATTTGAAGTCATTTGTCAAGACATATTTTTCCATTTCGTAACACCTGTTATTTATTGTGGGAATAACCTTTTTCATCTTACATAGCATTCGTTATCCGAAAATTCTCTTATTTTTAGTTGAAAAAAATGTTCCAATAATGTGATCCCCTCCAAAATGTGAACAGGCCCTTGTTTTAATTAGTTCACATTATCGATGTAGTAATGTATTTGTTTTTTCTGCTTTCCTAAGGTTTAATTCATTCGCAGTTGCAATTTCTTTAGCGCTAAACGAATCTAAAAGGGTTTGCACTTTTCTCTTCTTGCTTTTTTCACAGCATTCATCAAAGCCCTTTCTTGGTCTACCTACCCTGCTTAGACGCGATGAAGAAGGAATTTCATCTAAAACTATTTGTGCTAGTGTTAGGGCTTCGTTCAACCGCGAAGAGTTAATGCTTTCGAAGCGATTTCGATGGCGTCTACTTTTGGTCATCTTTTCGTCAAACCTCAAGCATATGTTTTTTAAGGTTGTCTTTATTGACTTAATTGCGTTCTGAGAAAACGTAGTATTATTAAAGCAGCCCATATTAAAAAAAAAAAAACAGCATCAAAGCGCTTAATTTTGATCTTAGAAATCCAAACATCATAAATTTGTTTTTTCATAATGTCGGTAGCCATTCTAAAAACTGAAAAATTTAGTATGTGTGTCGCACATGTGCGCAAAAGACAAAATACTTTTTTATTTCTAACATACACGGCTTTACAACAAATAGGGTCTTCAACTTGAGCAACACTGAACAACTATACTGTTGCGCTAATGAATGCACATAACGCATAAATTTATATATAATTTTTGGTTCTAATCCTCCTGAATTTAATTAAAAGAACCCAGTATCCCAAATCAACTTACCTTACTATTCAATAAGATTATATTTATTATAAATAAAATAAAACTTTGGATTAAAATCACGCGAACCACTTGAAAAAAAAACTGAAACTCTTGCTCTCAAACCTGAGCTTCTTATGAACAATTGTACACAACTTTAACTTTGAGATCATGTTTTTTTTTTTTTTGTTGCACATGCTTCTTACATAAAATTTGTTTATAGTCATTAAGTGGGAAGTGTAAGCTGGAAGAAAAACAGGCTTTTGTTGACATTTGTGCAAGTCGATTTTTTTTATTAAATCCCGCTAAATAGGCAAACTGTCACACTGTGCGACGCCTGCCTCCCTGGTGGAGTTTCATAATTCTGTGAGAGAGTAAGCATACACGGTCAGCGTAGTCAAGATGTTTCAGTTAGGATGTAAGAATCCATCAAATTCTTCCGTTTCCAGTCGGCAAAGCTGCACGAAACACATTGCTAATCACCAATACCAACGGTATTAATGGTAGAAGAATACAGGCTTGTCTTTGCATCTCAAATTATTCATACAACCTTCCTCTATGTAGAACGTGACATTTAGACCATTCATATGTGGCTCTGATAATAGAAATTAATTTATCGGCGTAAGGAACACCAAATAAACTCGCTGTTGACACTGTCGAACGCCTTCTCAAAATCGATGAACAGCAGGTGCAGTGGCGATAGATATTCAACACACTGTTCGATGATAATCCGCAGGGTGTTGATGTGGCCGGCACAGGAGGATCCAGAGCGGATGCCTGCTTGTTTGGCATCGAGTGAGTATACTTCGAAATCATTTGCTTCCATCTATGGTCCTCATACTTTTTAAATAGGTTGCTATGATTTAACATGAAGGAAGAGAAATAGAGAGCTAAACCCTTAAGCTCATAGAGTTCCCTGTTAACTGGCTGAACACAATGCATGCAGCTGTCGTGTAGCAGTAGCGTAGTAAAAAAAAAAATAAAAAATAAATATTTGGCGCAACAGCTCTTGAAAGTGCCAGGGCCTAGCTTCTCGCAACCACTCATGTTGTGTGCGTTATATTTTTCACACGAATGGAAGGGACCTACAGTTTAGTGCCGTATCCGAACGGCGATTTGAGAAGCTTTTTCATGACAGCAATACTCTCGGATGTTTGTCAGACGCTCGCGAGAGGTGGGACCGTGAACAAACTTTTTGGTGTTTTCTGTGATTCGAACTTGGAACCTCATGCGTAGTGATCCGACACACTAACCACTTACGCCACGGCGCCCAGTAGCGTAGTAGGTGATGTCAAAAAGTAGAAATATATAGAAACTCAATAGTGCACCCACAATGAGGTAGCTGCGGCGTAGCAGTAGCAGTAGTGTAGAACTTAGTTGGTATACTTTTAACTTTTGCAGCGCTATAACTGACAGACAGAGAAATTGACGGCTGTTGAAGAAAGGGCATGAGTAACATTTTTGCTGTGTATGATTGGTTCTTTATACTATGCTTTTGTGGTCGATTCTTGAACTGATTTCAGCAGTACCGGAACAAATGACAACAAGGCTGCTGGACCTGACGGCATATCGCCCGAACTCTTCAAGGCAGCTGGTGATGAATTGGTAGAGTGCATACATCAACTCATCTCTAAGATTTGGTCAGACGATTGTATGCCTGGTGAATGGAATCTCAGCATCGTTTGCCCGATCCACAAGAAAGGAGACCCCCTCAACTCCGCCAATTATAGAGGCATCAGTTTCCTTAACATCGCATAAAAGATTTTTTCCGCGATATTGTATGAACGCCTGAAACCTTTTATCAACAGCCTGGTTGGACCCTATCAGTGTGGTTTCAGGCCAGGAAAGTCAAATCGGTCAAATCTTCACACTTCGGCAGATCCCGGAGAAAACACAAGAAGTCCAAATCGATACTCACCATCTCTTTATCGATTTCAAGGCCGCCTATGACAGCATCTATAGAGAAGAGCCATGTTTAGTTTTGACATGCCTGCCAAACTTGTTCGTCTGTGCAGGATGACGATGGAGAACGCTCGCTGCTCCAGCAAGGTCGGTAATGACCTCACCGAGACCTTTGATGTCAAAAAAGGCTTTAGACAAGGTGACTCGCTATCATGTGACTTCTTGAATATTGTACTTGAACGGATTGTGCGGAACTCACAAGCGAACACCGGAGGCACAATCTATTACAAGTCTGTACAACTGCTTGCATACGCCGACGATATAGACATTATCGGAAGAACTCAGCGAGCTATCACCGGTGCGTTTGCAAGCATTGAGGCGGAAGTGGCCAAATCCGGCTTAGCGATAAGCGAGGGTACGACCAAGTATATGCTGTCAACAAGAAGGGAAAACTAACACCGACCAATTGGACAGAACGTCACAGTGGGCAGCTACAACTTCAAGGTAGTAAGGGACTTTGTCTACCTTGGCTCTGCTATAAACTCGAAAAACAAGATCAGCGCAGAAATCAGGCGAAGAATAACTCTTGCCAATCGCTGTTTTTTTTGGACTTATAAGGCGATTCAACAGTAAAGCCCTATCTCGAACAACTAAGGAGACTCTGCATAAGACCCTGATCATCCCAGTCCTGCTTTACGGCGCTGAAACATGAAGTTTATTAAAAGAGGATGAAGATATCCTTGGTCGCTCCGAGAGAAAAATTTTTCGTAAGATTTTCGGTCCCGTTTGCGTTGACGGGTTTTGGAGGAGAAGATTCAATCACGAACTATTCGAGCTGTATAGCGACATCGACCTAGTCAAAAAACTGCGTATTGGACGTCTGAGATGCCTAGGACATGTAGAGCGAATGGACACCAACGCTCCGGCCCGCAGAGTCTTCGAATCTAGCCCCGTTAAAAAGAAGGCACAAGAGTGGCAGAATATAGCAAACGAATTTTGTTTGCCAAGTTGCCAAGTAAGTATTTCTAATATAGTATTATATTTTAGTTACTATTTTCTTATGGATTGTTTTTTTGTTAGTTGATGTCGTAAAAAAATGGAAGGGATAACTATTCCAGAAGCGTGAATAGGAAAATAAGTTCAGGGCAGGCTGCTGCTGAACCAGAATACGTGTCGAAATACGGCGGTATCCTGGATTCCTCAAAGAGCACATGAAGCCAAGAATGTAAACATCCATTACTTTTACTAACGATTTATAAATAAAATAAATATTTTATGTATCTTACAGGACTACAAGCAATTACTCCTTGTCGTTGGAAGATACTGCATCTTACAAGACTACAAGCAATTACTCCTTGTCGTTGGAAAATACTGCCACACCAAGTCCGCCTGTTACGCCATGTGATGAGATGGACGACGAAGGCGCTTGTAGTGCTCTCTCGAAGACACCAGAGAGCCCCTTTGTAACGAAAAGCCTCGTCCGCCAATTCGGCTTGCACCGAAAAAGAGGGAGGCAAGTATTGTCGAGGAAACCTTCGTATCCACTATGCACGCTGTCCAAGAGTTTTTTTAAAAAAAAAACACGTGCAACAACATTTCCTTCTTCGTCTGCCATAGACTAAGAAGATGAGCTATTCTGCCGCAGCCTCTTGGAAAAACTCAGGATCAGGACTTTTCCTTTACAGCAGCGGATTGAGGCCAAGCTTGGAATGTTAAACTATTTAAGTGATTTTCAGATGGAATACATGCTAAAAACTGGTGAATAAAGACTAAGAAAAAAAAATCAATTTTGTTTTTGTTTTGTGGACAAAACTTTTCGTACGCTCAGAAAATGATCTGTTAAGGTTTTTCGTACGAACGCTTCGTTTCCTCTGTTATTCGTTTTACATCTACGAATGGACACCAAATCGTGGCTTTCCTGGCGCTCACCATTCGTATTATATGAATCACAATAGTTTTCAGAGCAGTAAGAGTTGCAATTGTACACAGTATCCGCTATCTTTAAAAAGTTATGCAGGAACGTGCGTTAGCAAGAACGATTTTGGCCGCATTTTTAAGATGAAAATCGATGAACTGATCTCCCAGGATTCGCCAACGAGGTATCAGAATGCCGAACGTGTTTTCATCTGGCGTGCTCTCGAAAGCCTATAATTCGAGGATAGGGTCTCATCAGTTTATGTCGTAAGGAAAAAGCACTGTTGCCAACAAAATAATACCGCACCGCCCTTTCTGAATTCGGAAGCTTTTCTGCTCGTGGTAGCTTTACATCGGTTTCAAAAATGTTCGTCCCAAGAGAAGAGTTGCGGAAAATTCCGGCATCACTCTGGCTGTCGTATGTTCCATCGTCGACAGCCGTAGAAGTATAATTAGCGTCACGTATTCCAAGCAAAACGGTACTAAAATATCCTTTGTAATTAATGCATTTGGACCCTGAGTTTGGCGGACGTTTGATTTCGACGTGCTTGCCATTAATACTGCCAATGCATCCTTGTTGATATTTCTCCAATTACATGTGTTGAGTTCGGGCATGTACACCGGTGACAATAATTCCCAAAGTATCTAAAACACTTCCACAATTATTTTCCAAACTGTTGACACACCTAATCGAAACGACCAGGCCAAATAATGCAGAAATACTCCTTGAGACAGATACCTGCAGAACCAAGAAATATTAGGACCAGGGAAATTATTTTCCTATCGACTTACATTAACGTTAGGACAGTTCTACATTCTGGATCTGTTGCCTTTCGAATTGATGATTTCCTAAGCTAATTTCCAACTAAGTTCAGTAGCAATTCATATTGCATTTTGGTCATGCGAGTTGATTTAAAAAATAGATCAGGATAATGTTTTTTCATAAATTCTCGAAGAAACCTTGGAAACTGCTTTTCTAGTACAAAGGGCGCCCACCATCTACGCTTTTTCTCTTTCAGCAGCTTGTGTCCAATATAGCCCATCTGAATCACAGTCAGTAAAAACACAGCTAATTCTCCATCCATTTTCTTCTAGATATAATTTAATGTTCAAACAGCGAGTCTTAGACGGAGTTTGGCGAAAAATTGGAACGTTATCACAGAACTGCAAATAAGATGTTCTGGCAGACTCTCCGCCGACTTAGAGGAAAAAAGTTGGATATCGTTTAAGGAGTCAAATCCAAAGACGGTACACTTCTTTCCAATGAGGAGGACATCTTACACAGATGGAGCGAGCACTTTTCAGAATTGCTCAATCCCAAACAGGGCACCGAAAATGACAGACCTATGGTCGAGAGTAGGGCGGAAAGTAGTCCTATGGTAAAGGAAGTAACTTTGGCGATGAAAGCGCTAAAAGTTGGCAAATCTGCTGGTGTGGATGAACTCCGACCAAAAATGCTCAAGGCTTTAGGTAAAGAGGGAGTGCAATGGCTCCCGCGTGTTATTAAAGTGGCCTGGGAATGCGGTGAAACACCTGGTGATTGGCAAATGGGGTGATTATTCCTCTTTTTTTAAAAATAGGGACAAAAGAGATTGCGCAAACTACAGGGGTATATCTCTTTTAAGTCTCCCTGGAAAAGTCTTCGCTAAGGTGCTAGAAACGCGTTCCAGAGCTGTAGTTGAGGACAGTTTAGAATGGTTCTTGAGAAGGCCTGGGAGTATGCTAAACCCGTCTACATTTGTTTTGTGAATTTGGAAATATCATATGATAGGGTTCCTCGAGGCAAACTTTGGAGTATTCTATGGGATTGATGGTTCCCTGTTAAAGGCGATTCAGTCTCTATACACAAACTGTAAAAGCTGTGTGCGGATAAACGATATTAAATCAACACCTTAAACTGTAGGCGTTGGACTTCGCCAAGGGTGCGTTTTGTCACCTCTACTTTTCATTGTATATATGGATTGGATGTTGCCACGCAGCCGGGCGGGGAATGTTTCAAAAAGAGAGACCTAAGAGTACACGAGGCGCTCAATGTTGAACATCTACTCCTCCGAACGGAACGATCTATGCTCGATAGTTTGGTATGCACTCAGACCGGCTTCCAAGACGTGCCATGATTGCCGTGCCATCAGGTAGGCGACTCCCCGGTAGGCCTAGAAATAGATGGTTGGACCAAGTCAGACATCTCTCCTGGAGCCGTCTAGGGATTCCTCCTGATGAGTTGGAGTCAATGGCATAGGATCGAGAAGAATGGAGGGTCCACCTGAGCATCCTACCCCCGCGACCCTCATGAAGGATTAGCGGACCATTGAAAATGTATGTATGTATGTATGTTTACTAGAAAAAAGAAAAAAAAAATGTTTCACAATATACTAACTGAATACAATTCCAATCAGCTGAGTTTCAAGTGACAATTAATTTGACATAACGAGCTTCACCATTGTGGGCGAATTTATTATATAATAAATTAATATATATGTATATAATAATATATTATATTATTATTATATGGAGCTCAGAAAGCAGAGGACGATGGACCGCGAGGCTGATCAGCAACATCGCTGAATGGAAGAAACGGAAATAGGGGGAAGTAAATTATTACGTCATCCAATTTCTTACCGGACACGGTTATTTCAACGCCTACCTCCACAGAATGGGCAAAACAGGGAGCCCAGCTTGCCAATATGGCGACTCAGAACTGGACGACGCAAACCACACGTTCTTCGAGTGCAACAGATGGGAAGCTGAAAGTGGGACGCTAGAATTTCTAATCGGCGTCATCACCCCGGAAAATATAGTGACAAAAATGTCAATGAGTGACCCGAGCTGGAAGCAAGTGCGTTACTTTATAGAAAAAGTGCTTAAAACAAAAAAGAGGAAGGAAGACATAATAATCACCCTCATAAGACTTATATAAGCCTGATGTAAGCCTTGCCGGCAAGAAAGAATTAACCCGCAAGCAAAAGACAAATATGAAAAAGCCGGCCCCGACAGGGGAGAGAAAACGACACCACTCTGAAGTAATGCAAAAGCGGTTCCGGAGTGGATGGTGTTAAGTTGAAAAAGGGTTTAACGTGGTTTTTTAGTGAGTTGAAAGTCACACACTACTTGAAACAGAGCGGGCCTGTTTCTCGTGAGCAGTAGCGTTTTCCACCACCCCTTGGCAAAAAAAAAAAAAAAAAAAACTGCTGCGCCACAGCTATCGTGCATTGTGTTTGGACAGGCGGTCTGTATGAGCATTAATTTAGCCTGTTCGGTTAGGAGTTTTTAGTCCAGTTGTTTTGCTAAACCGAAGTCGCAGAGGTTTTCTAGGGCTATTCTTCGTCCGATCTCTGCGAAGATGCCATTTGTGAGATTAACATTTACTCCTTGACCATCTCGAAGTTAAGGTCATCATAGTAACAGTCTGTCCCACGTTTCGGACAGATAGATTTTTGTTTCCTGATAACATATGAGTACATTTAGTTTTGTCCTCATTTAATTCAAGATCAACTTGTTTCACCTGATCTTCAATTACCGTAAAGTTTTGTGTTGGCACGCTAAGATCTCCCGATGATGTTAATATCATCTGCGTACCCCAGCAACTGGACGGACTTGTGGAAAATAGTGCCTTCCATGTTAATGTCCCATCTGTGCACATCTGTGCACTATCTGTTCCAGCACGAGATTGAAGAAATCATATGACAGCTCATTTTCTTGTCAAAATCCGGTGCAAATTCGGAATAGTTCGGACGAGTTATTTCCAAATTGCTCAGAGCACCGCGTATTTCCAGCATTACGCGACACAGCTGAATCAGTTTTGACGGGATCCCGAATTCAACCATCGCATTGTAAGCTCAAGACGATGAATGTTATCATATGCGGCCTTAAAGACGATAAACAGGTGGCGAGTTCCGACTTGAAATTCCTTGGTCTTTTCCAGGATGAACATTTTGTCTAACTTTGTTCTGCCAGGCCGGAAGTCACACTGGTACGTGCCGATTATTGTGTTGCAGAAGGGCTTAAAATGTTCACACAGTACGTAGTTGTATGCCATATTTAGAAGGGACCTCCGTCTTCCTATTTCGACGAGGTTGTGATCGGAAACAAGGGATCATAACCCTCCCTATTTAGCAGAGATATGTCTCGGTAATTCTTGCAAGACATGAGATCGCTTTTTTGAAGATGGGGACATGCTTTCGTCCACCCATACTTGGTCAATGACTTGGTGCATATACTCCCAAGGTATCTCACCCATATCTAAAAAGTTTCGAGGGTAGATCATCGGAGCCTCCTACCCCCTTTTTCTTTTTCTTTTCCCTAGTAGCTAACGTCCGTGTTACATCCGTGAGGTCACTTGAGTTGTGGTAATAAAACGGCGCCTTTGCGCTAATTAAGTGTCGGCATGGTTTGCTGACACAACCACTTCTACCTACCTACCTACCTAGACCATCGGAGCAAGTGGCTTTGTTCTTTTCCAGCTTTCTTATAGCTGCGACGAACTCTTCTAAACTACTTCTTCATGAACTGGACGTGGGTCTTCTTCTTGCCGTATCACTCTCTCTCTATTTCATGCATGTTAAGAACCTGCTGGGAATGCCGCTCAAATACATCTGCGATTCCCTGCGTTTCGGTGATCAGGTTACGCTCACTGTTTCAAAGAGCTTGCGTTCCGGATTTAGAGTCAGCTTTCAGTTGGTTGACTTTTCGATAAAAGTTCCGGATGTTGTTGCGTACGGTCTATTTCCTTAAGCCGGCAGGCTGCGTGGGCTCCTTCTCTTCTCTCCTTCTGACTCGATATTCCTCTCTTGCTGCCCTTGTTTTGTGCTGCCGCGTTTGTTTGTGTGCATCTTCTGTCACCATCTTCAATAAAGACCACTTATCATCATACCATATTGGATCCAGTGGTTGCTGACATTTGTGGTTGGTGGATCCACTACGAATGGTTTCTCAGCCAAGAGCTCTGGCTACTTCAGGCGTGCTAAGGCGTCCAACGTTAAGTTTTTTTTTTCTCTTCTGAACGATTCGCAGCATCTTTTCGTTGCACAGTCAAGCTTTTAAATTGCATGCAGCAAGAAAATGGTCAGAGTCGACCAGTCGTACCTCCGCAGGTACGCACTCTTATGCATGCAGATTCAGTATAACATAAACTCGGTGTTGTAATATATCTAACCATTAAAGAACTTCTACAAATATACATACTTTTAGCTTACTCACTTACTTTACTTTAAGTGGCGCTTCAGTTCCGGGTGGACCTGGGCCTCAACCAACAAACCTCTCCAGCCAGCCCGGTTACAAGCCAGCTGCCTCCAGTGCGCACGCCAAGTTGGTTGAGGTCCTCCGCCACCTACGCGGTGAATTCGAAGACTTACATGACCCAGCCATCTTAGTCGCTGTAAGTGAACTCTTCTGGCAAAGTCGATGTCATTAGGCATTTACGGAGCTCACCATAGAGCCTAAATAGACAAAGTCCTTAACTACATCGAAATTATATTTGCCTATTGTGGCGTTCTGTCCAAGTTGCCGATGGTTAGTGTCCTTTTTTGTAGACAGCATATATTTTGTTTTGCTTTTATTGAGCGCTTCGCTGCCCCGATCTCAATACTCGCAAATGCCCCACTGACGGCCCGCTGAGTTCTTCCGAATGTGACAGTGTCATCGGCGTAAGCGATTACAGACTTGTAAAAGCTTGTATTGACTTGTGAGTTCCGTACAATTGTTTCAAGTACTATGTTAAAGAGATCGCATAATAGCGCGTCACCTTGTTTAGGACCTTTCCTGAATTCACCATCGTCATCCTGCACAAACGGACAAGCTTAGAAGGGATGCCGAGACTAGACATGGCTCTGCATGTATAACTCGTCTCTATACACAATATCATAGGCAACTGTGAAATCGATGAAGAGGTGACGTATCGATTTTATATTCATGGGTCTTTTCCAAGAGCTGCCATAGTGAAAATATTTGATCGATGATGGACTTTCCTGGCCTGAAACCGCACTGATAAGGACCTATCAGATTGTCGACGATCGGTTTTAGGAGTTCACATAATACGGCAGACAAGATCTTATATGCGATGTTGAAAAGACTTATAGGTCTCCTTTCTTCAGGATCGAACAATCGATTTTGAGTTTCCACTCATCGGGCATACTTTCGTCTGAATAAGTTTTATAGATAAACTGGCTTCTTACCAACACATCTCCAACTCTAAAATTCGGCGGCAAGGCCGTCGATCACGGCAGCTTTGTTGGATTTAAGTTTAGATATCACTATCCTCACTGCATTCTGATCGAGTTAACGGGAATCATCATCACTGTTGAATGGCTCATTCTATCTGACAGCAGAATATTGTTTATCTTCGTCTTTTAGCAGTCTGCAGAAGTGCGAGTCAGTACCGACTGCGATTCTACTAATATGTTAGTATTTTCATCCCGGCAGGGTTCTGTTCTGGCTTTGAAACCCTGGCATGTTCTTTTTATCTCTTGGCTTAATTTTCGAATATCATTCCTTCAATCGTCTCTCAATCTCCTCGATTGAGCGCTTCTCATGCTCTTCTTTCTTCTATTTGAAAAGTCAATGTTCCTCTTTTCTCCTCCGCTCGTAGAGCTCGCGAGCAGCTTTAGTCCTTCTATACATCGCCGCTCTGTACACTTCTTGTTTTGCTGCATGTGTTTGCCGGCATTCTTCATCAAACCAGGGGTTTCGTTATGGTGGTCGAGAGAAAACCAGTACATCAGATGCTGCATCTCTGATGGTTTGTTGGCGACGCTGCAAGTGGATTTCCGCATTTACTGCGGGCGGCATACGACTAAGAATGACATTAAAAGAGACTCGATCGGCAAAGGTTCTGGCGATCTCTTGCGCTTGTAGACGTTCGAGGTCAAACTTCCTCACACCATTTCATTGATTTTGCTCCATTCTGGATATCCGCATCCGTACCTTGGCTACAACTAGGTAGTGATCTGAGTCCACGTTGGCTCCTCGGAAAGTCCGGATATCCAGAATACTGGAAGAGTGTCTTGCGTCGATCGCTTTGTTTGATGGTTTTTCGATCAAAGGAGAGCCATGCCCGCTTGTGAACGTCGCAGTTTTTCATCCTCCTTTTGCCCGGCCATCACACTTCTTGGATGGTGGTAATGTCTGATTTGTAGCAGTCTATTAACTCCACAAGTTGTTCGACTTCACTTGGTTTGTAGAGGGAACACGTGCAGACACGAAGATCATTGTCCTTTTTCAAGTACAAGTGTCGTCAACAGTAGAATCATCCGAAACCGAGGCTGTTGGATGCTTGGTAACCGAAGTTTTTTTTACATGGTAGGGGAGTTAACCAGACGGCGCAACCCCAACCTGGAGGGGCAGTTTCTTTTGCTATACCTCTAGGACGCGGGGCCGGATACACCTGTGGCAGTAGTCCGCTACGAGAGTATGAGAGCTGCCGTTGGTCCATTAAGGGCTCCGCCGCCGCCATCTCTATTCCAAGGTCCTGACTAACCCTGGTAGTTTCTTACTGACATGTGATCTAAATATGTGAAAGCAGCTCGCACAAGAAGAAGTGCTCTAGTGAAAAACACTCTTCTCCCCTCTAACATCTGCTGCTGCCAAAAATCCTCCAAATGGGGTTGGTTACCCATTTCTTGGATTAAGGTACTAGGCGCCCAGCGGTCACCACGTGGAGGTTGAGAATAATAGTTGGTAGGACTAAGCTAAGTGAAAACGCTAGTGTTTTCATATAATCGCATGCACTACCTTTTGACCACCTATTTGCTTAATACTAATCAAAATTTTATTTAATTTTTTCAATTCAAAACAATGAAAAACTAGACATCTCTCGTTGAAACTAACGATTGCAGTGTTTAAGTTTGCGCAATCGAAACGTTACTTTAAATTGATTGTTAAATAGTCGTATATGGTATGTATGATCACACCTTTTTTTCTTCTCTAATCATCGTGAGTTTACACGATTTATTCTTAGAGTTTATATATTTACTCGTATATACGTATATGTATACTGCTTTTGACGCAATAGCTCATCAAGTGCCTAGGCCTAGCTTCTCGTAACCACTCGTGTTGTGTGCGTTATTTTTTCGCACGAATGAGTTTTGTATAGTTTTGTGCCGGATCCGATGGGCAATTCTTATTTTTGTTTTCGAGAAGCTTTGTCATGACAACAATGCTCGTTTGTTAGACGTTCGCGAAAGGTGGGATCCTGAAAAAAACTTTTTCGTGTTTTTTGGGATTCCAACATGGAATGTCAGGTACACTGATCCGACGCACTAACCACTGCGCCACGGCAACTGCACTATGCATAAATATCTACTTGTTTTAATGCGACGTGCGACTTCACAAAGGTATACAATGGTTAATGAATAGTTACCCAGTGTTGATAAATTGAACAAGTAATTGCTCTTTATATTGCCATGACCGTGATGGAACGTGTGATGCAAAACTATTGTTATGCCGTATTGCGGACACATTTGTTAATTGTGAATGAGATGACCTAGGATACCAATTCGTCCCTCTTTGTAATAACACCTTCAGCTGTACACTCTTGCAACATCTCATAGAAATCAATTCAATGAACTTGCTGATATGTCAAATACCCTAAATAGACATAATGTTCAAGTCTGTAATTTAATTAATTTTTATGCAGACTCCTACAACAATTCTTAAGTTCTAAAAACCCATCAGCTGTGAACTACGAAATTAGTTTAAGAATTTCACTTTATTATTATTTTGGTAATTTATTACCATTTAGTTTCACTGTATTATACCTAACTACAAAAGGAATCCCGCAGATGTTAATGATAGTTCCATGCAAAACGTAATACAAGGAGGCAAAGTGTTAATGTTATTTCTAATCATCAAGCTAATAAAGAGGCTCGACTTGGCTTCAAATAGATATGCAGATTGTACTATGTGCTTCAAACAACGTTAGATGCCGTGCAGTAATATACACTTTAGATTGGATTTTAATTATGTTAATTTGAATAAAAAAAAAGAAGTGTACAACAATTTAACGTTACTTAGCATATATTTGAAGTTACAAAAGAATTAAGCCAATATTTACCTAATTATTCGCACTAACAAGAGTGATTATTAGATTGGATCATATATTCATTATAATGATGATAGTATCTATTTACAAGAAAATAAATAAATATTAGTAAAAGTTATAAAAGCTTGTATGATGCCCATATGGATTCTGTTAATCTTATAAGTGATTCTGGTTGTGAGATTGTGAAATTCAATCAGCGAGTAGGCACATTATAACATGTTTTCGGTAGACGCCTATTTTGGACACGCGACGCAAACAATTCTGTTGTTGTTTATAAACGTAAACGTTGACAGCGTCATCTACAGATTTATAGTTTACAAGCTGATCATTCACCTTGCTTTGGGTGTACGAAGAAGTATTTGATTTTGCTAACTTACAACGTTTTAAACAGTGCTATTCAAATGGGAGTATGTGTGCTGTTGTGGTACATGAGGATGTTCTCGAGAATACATGAAAAGCACCCTCACAGTGTAGGTGGCGCTACAGTTCGGGGTGAACCTGGGCCTCTCTCTCCAATTAGCTCGGTCTTTAGCTAATTGCCTCCAGTTGCGCACTCCAAGTTGGTCGACGTCCCCTTGAACTCGTGCGCGCCACCTACGCCGATGATTCCCTCTACTGCGTCGTCCCTCTGGGTTCCATACGAAGACTCCGCGGGCCGGAGCGTTGGTGTACATTCGCTCTACATGTCCTAGCCATCTCAAACGTCCAATACGCAGTTTTTTGACTAGGTCGATGTCGCTGTACAGCTCGAATAGTTCGTGATTGAATCTTCTCCTCCATAACCCGTCAACACAAACGGGACCGAAAATCTTACGAAGAATTTTTCTCTCGAAGCGACCAAGGATATCTTCATCCTCTTTTAATAAAGTCCATGTTTCAGCGCCGTAAAGTAGGACTGGGATGATCAGGGTCTTATACAGAGTCTCCTTAGTTGTTCGAGATAGGGCTTACTGTTGAATTGCCTTATAAGCCCAACAAAACAGCGATTGGCAAGAGTTATTCTTCGCTTGATTTCTGCGCTGATCTTGTTTTTCGAGTTTATAGCAGAGCCAAGTTACACAAAGTCCCTTACTACCTCGAAGTTATAGCTGCCCACTGTGACGCTCTGTCCAATTCGTCGGTGTTGGCTTTCCCTTCTTGTTGACAGCATATACTTGGTTTTACCCTCGCTTATCGCTAAGCCGGATTTGGCCACTTCCGCCTCAATGCTTGCAAACGCACCGGTGATAGCTCGCTGAGTTCTTCCGATAATGTCTATATCGTCGGCGTATGCAAGCAGTTGTACAGACTTGTAATAGATTGTGCCTCCGGTGTTCGATTGTGAGTTCCGCACAATCCGTTCAAGTACAATATTAAAGAAGTCGCATGACAGCGCGTCACTTTGTCTAAAACCGGTTTTGACATCAAAGGTCTCGGTGAGGTCATTACCGACCTTGATGGAGCAGCGAGCGTTCTCCATCGTCAGCCTGCACAGACGGACAAGTTTGACAGGGATGTCAAAACTAGTCATGGCTTTATAAAGCTCTTCTCTATAGATGCTTCCATAGGCGGCCTTGAAATCGATGAAGAGGTGGTGCGTATTGATTTTATATTAATGTGTTTTTTCCAAGATTTGCCGTAGTGTATAATATTTGGTCAATGGTGGACTTTCCCGGGGTGAAACCGCACTGATAAGGACCTATCAAGTGGTTGACGATCGGTTTTAGGCGTTCACATAATACGGCAGACAGGATCTTATATGCGATGTTGAGGAGACTTATACCTCTGTAGTTCGCGCAGTTCAGAGGTTCTCCTTTCTTCAGGATCGGCCAAAGAATGCTCAGGTTCCATTCACCGGACATACTTTCGTCCGACCGGATTTTACAGATAAGTTGCTGCATGCTCCTTACCAACTCATCCAATTCCGTCTTGAAAAGTTCAGCGGCAAGGCCATCGGCGTCAGTAGCTTTGTTGGATTTAAGTTTAGAAATCGCCATCCTCACTTTATTCTGATCGGGTTGATGGGAAGCTTGACTGTCATCGCTACCATTGAATGACTCATTTCGCCTGACAGCGGAATATTGGTCATTATCACCGTTTAACAGTCTACAGAGGTGTTCTTTCCATATCCTCAACACCGACTGCGATTCTACCACTATATTGCCATTTTCGTCTCTGCAGGCTTCTGTTCTGGCTTTGAAGCAATGGCATGTTCTTTTTACCTTTTAGTAAAATTGTCGAACATCATTCCTGCAATAAAGTCTCAATCTCCTCGATCGAGTGCTTCTCATGCTCCTTTTTCTTCTTTCTGAGAAGTCGATGGTCCTCTTTTCTCCTCCGCTCGTAGAGCTCGCGAGCAGCTCTAGTCCTTCTATGCAACGCCGCTTTGTACGCCTCTTGTTTTACTGCATGTGCTTACCGGCATTACTCATCAAACCAGGGGTTTCATTGTGGTGACCGAGAGAAACCAAGTACATCAGAGGCGGCATCTATGATGGCTTGTTGGCAACGCTGCCACTGTACTTCCGCATTTGCTACTGGTGGCATAGGACTTAGATTAAGATTAAAAGAAACTCGATTGGCAAAGGCTCTGGTGGTCTCTTGCTATTGTAGCCGCTCGACGGTTAATTTCCTCACAATATTTCATTGATTTCGCTCCGTTCTGGATATCCGCATCCATATCTTGGCTACAACTAGGTTATGATCCTAAAAGTCCACGTTGGCTCCTCGGAAAGTCCGGACACCCAGAATACTGGAAGAGTGCCTTACATTGATCGCAATGTGATCGATCGATCAAAGGAAAGCCATGTTCCTTTGTGAATATCGAGACGCGGGAACCGCGTACTAGCTACGACAAAGTTTCGCCCCGCCTCAAAGTCGACTAGCCTGAGTCCGTCGTCGGATGTGATGTCGTGCAGACTGTGCTTTCCAACCACGCTACTATTGACGTGCTCTTTTCCTACCTTTGCGTTAAAATCACTTATGACAATTTTAACGTCGTGACTAGGGCATTGGTCTTGTCCAAGAGCTGGTAGAAGTCATCCTTGGTCGCGTCGTCCATGTTCTCGTGAGGAGCGTGTGCGCATATTAGGCTAATGTTGGCGAATTTAGCTTTGATACGAATAGTCATGAGGCGCTCGTTCACATGCCGGAAACTCAAGACTTCTTGCCTAAGTCTGCCTCGAATGACAAATCCGCACCCGAATACACGCTGTCTTTGTTGTCTGTAGTAGATGTCGCAGTTTTTCATCCTCCTTTTTGCCGGCCCATCCCTTTGTACGAATCTAAGGCCTCTGCAAGTAGTTCGGCTGCAGGTGGTTTGTAGGGGGACCAAAGTGTCGTCAACAGTAAAATCATCCATATCTGAGGCTGTTGGTTGCTTCGTAACCGAAGGTTTTTTACGCGGTAGGGAAGTTAACCCGACGGCACAACCCCCAACCTGGAAGACCAAATCCTTTTTTTGCAACCCCTAGGACAAGAGGCCGGATACACCGATAGCAGTAACCCACTTCGGGGATATGAGCGCTGCCCTTGGCCCATTAAGGGTTCATCCGCCACCATCTCTTTTTCAATACCCTGACGTAGTATTGAAAATCCTTACATACCTCAGCTCCAAATATATGCTCAAGAAAGGTATCCGCTGGCCTGTAGATGTCACCGTTGATTCCATCCGGAGAATTCATCCGCCGCACGTCCTCCTTCTGTGGAGCTCTTAGTAGACTTTTGAGATGCATATTTCAGCCAATCAGGTCAACAAGAGATGCCTCGTCCGATTAAACACATGCGTGCTGAAGTTCACCCAGATGTACTTACGTAGATCTGAATGTTCAGCTACATATATATTTGCTATTCTATACACCTGATCAATTGTGGAATGCTTTGTTCTGAAGCCGAATTGATAGTCAGGAATCAATATATAATATGCATGATAGTCGCTGTAGCCTCGTATTTTTGTACTGTAGATGGAAACATGGAAAAACTGAATGCGAAAAATAAATTAAAACTGAACTATTTTTGAACACCCTGTTTCAGAGTATTATTATGAAATCTCATGCATTCAGTTCGCTAACGGCGACTATGTACAAAATTAGGCTTCGACCATCTGATCAGGTGATCAGCCTGAAAAAACCCCATAAATACCAGTGAACATGATTATAACAGTGAGTTGAAACTAAAATAATCCTAGAGAGACATCGTGTTATCTTTTCTTTTCTTGTGAGTCCGCCTCTTCCACCCGAAACTTTCTACAATACCCAGTTGAATCGTCAAGTGGGTTTCTGTGTTCAAGCACATGTCAATATCTTTTCCTCGTATAAATATGTTTAACTTGTCGAGTTTTTGCAAAAGCCCATTAGCGTCCCACGTAAGAATTTTAGGCATCTGTTTCATATTTAAGATCAGAAATTTATTTTCAAGCCCAACTATCGTCTCAAAAATAAGTTTGTTTGCTTTAGCTTGCTCTTCTAGTTTTGCGAGTATATAATAGAGAACACGTCAGAAATTGGGTCCCATGAACTAGCGTTTTTTGCAGTTTTTGACGCCGCAGCTTGGGCGTGTATCAGTGTTTAGAGGTCAATGGCCTTTCTTTTGCCACGTTATTTGTATCAGAAGCCTATGACATTTCTTTTGCCACTTTCTTTTTTGACGTTTAAGACTTTTCTTTTATCGCCAGTTTCGTAGCCTGATTTTGTGGCTTCATAAGTCTATCGCGCCTTTTTTGTAGTTCTTTTGCTAGTTCACAACCGCAACAATTAGCCGGGTGCTTTCCCTTGCAATTAATATACCATTCAAGTGACTGCTTATTTACACTGCAGTATTTAGACAAGGGTTTTCTGGCACATTTTACACATCGCGGTTCTTTTTGGCAATACGTTTGCAAGTGATAAAACCCTTGGTAACGTTTACTTCCTTATGTCCTGTATCTCTTTGTGGGTCCTAGGGCCTCTACTACGCCTACGCGCCATCGTGTACGGTTTCTGGCAATGTGTCTGAGTTCTCCCCACCTTTTCCCTAACTGTCGTGCCTCCTTCTCGACTGTTCTGCGCCATGTTCTACTCGGACCGCCAGGTCTTCTGCCATCCTGAGTTAGAGGGTTTCATTGCATAGCATGGTTCGCTATGGAGCTGTCACCCTTTCGGAACGTGAGACCAATCCACTGCCACTTCCGCCATTGGATAGTTGTGCCTATTGGTTCCTGACTCGTTCTCTCGTAAAGGTGTTCGTTAGAGATACGATTGGGCCAGAAAATCCTTAAGATATTGCGCAGACACCTATTAACAAACGTTTGCAGCTTTCTGGTGATAGTAGTGGTCACTCTCCACGTGCTGCAACCATATAGCAGCACGGATTCAACGTTGGAGCGGAACAATCTTATTTTGGTGCTCAAACTGATTGCATTGCTTCGCCATATTTTGGACAACATCCCGAACGCGGACTTTGCTTTGGCGATCCTGTTGGCTATATCCAGTTCGGTTCCACCATCGGTCGAGACAATACTCCCAAGATACTGGAAATCCTCTACTCTCTCTACCGGTTGTCCAGCAATGCATATTTGAGCCGATGAGTTAGTTCCAAGGCTGATGATTTTAGTTTTTGTCGTATTAATTTTCAGCCCGACGACACCTGCCTCCCTCTCCACATCTGCTGTCATTTGGTGGAGGTCCATAATTCGGTGGGAGAGTAAGCATACATCGTCTGCGTAGTCAAGATGTTTCAGTTGGGATGTAAGAGTCCATCGAATTCCTCCGTTTCCCGTCGACAAAGCTACATGAAGCACATCGATAATCACCAATAGGAATAATATTGGTGAAAGGATACAGCCTTGTCTTACCCCACTTTGGATCTCAAATTCCTCAGACAACCTCCCCCTGTGCAGAACGTGACATTTGGAGCCTTCATATGTAGCTTTGATAATAGCAATTAGTTTATCGGGGATACCTCTCCTGCGTAAGGCACGCCAAATAAACTCCCTGTTGACACTATCGAACGCCTTCTCAAAATCGATGAACAGCAGGTGGAGTGGCGATCAATATTCAACACACTGTTCGATGATAATCCGCAGGGTGTTGATGTGGTCGGCACA
The DNA here is from genome assembly GCA_945910035.1 of Brachypalpus laphriformis. Taxonomy (NCBI): domain Eukaryota; kingdom Metazoa; phylum Arthropoda; class Insecta; order Diptera; family Syrphidae; genus Brachypalpus; species Brachypalpus laphriformis. The sequence continues at coordinate 261,688,239 of OX246753.1, read as the reverse complement.
GGAGGATCCAGAGCGGAAACCTGCTTGTTCGGCATCGAGTGTATATTCGAGATGTTTTTTGATTCGCTCCAGGATGATTTTAGCTATTATCTTAGCTACAGCAAGCAGCACGCAGATACCCCTCCAGTTTCCGCACTCCATTAAATTTCCTTTCTTAGGAAGCTTGACGATCATTCCCTTTTTCCACTTATTAGGAAAGCTCTCAGCTTCCAAGCTCTGTTTATAAGTGGAAGCAGAAGCTCAGCCCATGTTGTTGGCGCTGCTCGTAAGAGCTCTGCTGGAATACCGTCAAGTATACCTACCGCCTTGTTGGTTTTGAGTGCCTTGATCGCGGTAGTGATCTCATCATTACTGGGAGTCGTGGTGCGTATTCGGGAACTTTTCACCTCCGGCATCTCAGTCTGATTTGGGAGCATATCGCTAGCGAATACACGGTTCAAAGCCATAGCAAAATGCTCTTTCCATCTCTTGAGCTGGTCCTCATCCGAAATGAGCAAGGAGCCGTCTAGGCTTTTCACTGGGTGTTGGCTGGAGCTGCGACCACCTGTCAGCTCTTTTGTGATTCTGTAGACGGTCCTGCTGTCGCACCTCCGTGCAGCTTCTTCTGCTTCTGTAGCCAGCGCGTTGATGTAGTTGCGCTTGTCACGTCGTGCGCTACGCTGAACTTCTCTCATCTTCATGCGATATATGGACTCTAGCTCGCTTCTCCCTGCTGCTGGGGTAGCTGCAACGCGAGCTTTGAGTTATTTTCGTTCGTCAATCCGTCTCCAGGTATCCTCGGAAAGCCACGCCCTATGTCTTCCCTGCGATCGACCGATAATTATTTCAGCACCAAATGTAAAAACATTTTTCACAGCACACCAATGGTCTTGGATGGTTGCGGGCATTGAGCTGCTGATTGCTTCCACACATTGCGAAAAGTGCTCCCTTAATTGTTGGCGCACTGAGGGATCACTAAGTCTATCGATGTTGAACCTGGGCATTCTTGTGTTGTCGTGGGATCTTCGAACTGCAGCAGTGCGTAGTTGGAGAGTAGCTATCATAAGATGGTGATCACGTACTATCCCCACATCTGCCCTCGCCTGTTTCGGACATCCAGGAGAATACTTCTAAAGCGCCGGCTGATGGCAAAATGGTCAATTTGGTTGGAGGTTGCTTGCCTGTCATTGGAAACCTAGCTGACTTTGTGGCAGTTCTTGTGTTCAAACATGGTGCCACCTATCACAAGGCGGTTGGCATTGCACAAATCCACAAACCTTTCGCCGTTGTCATTGCGGTTGCCTAGTCCATGCTTCCCGATTACATGTTTGAGCCCTTCGTTGTCGCTGCCTACTTTGGCATTCAAATCCCCCATCACTATGATAATGTCTCCATTTGGTGTTGTGTTGAAGACGGCGCTTAAGAGATTGTAGGAGCTCTCCTTTTCGTCCTCAGACGAACTATTCGTTGGGGCGTAACACTGTATGATGGTAACGCGTCGTACTCTAGTCCGGAATCTGGCCGTCAAAATCCTATCACCATGAGGCTGCCAGGAAATTAGGCCCTTGCGTGCTGTTGTTGTTAGCAGTAGTCCGACTCCATATTCCCACGGACTTCCGGATGTTCTTCCAGAATAGAGTAGTACAGTGTTCCGCGTTGGAGACTGGTACTCGTCCGCTTCTAACCATCTTACTTCACTTACCCCCAAAATGTCCAGTTTATATCGCATGAGTTCGTTTTCCAATTGGAGGAATCTGGCATTGTAAGGACCTTCTCTTCCCGAGTCGAGGAGCGTCTTTACATTCCAGAAACCGATCTTTGTCCGGGTACAATAGCCAAAAGTCGTCAACATGTGATCATTCATTATCCGAGGCATAGTGTCGGTTTCCGTAGCAGGCAATATTCGGTAACGCAGGTTGCTGGCCCACGTTACCTAGCCTAGAATCAAGGCCCTAGACAACCCGCACTTACAATTTTGGCCTATACGTATAAGGGTTTATACGTATAGTTGCCCGGGGACCACCACTAGGAGGTAAAGTAAGCACTTCATCACGAACTTGATTGTTGCGCTACTGGCCCAAGCCAAGTTTTGGGCAGTCAGTAGTTTCCCGATCAATCGCAATGCAGGTCCCCTTGGTAACGTTTGCACTGGGCTATTAATTTTGTATAAAAATGTACAAGAGGTAGATTCCTTGTTTTCGGCTTCTTTGGTCACATACAAGTATGTTATTTAATGAAACAAATTCATTTCATTATGTTTTTCCAACGTTTCGGCAGGGATTGCTGCCTTCTTCAGGGGATCTTTATTCGTGAGAAAGTTAATAAATATGGAGAAAAATTTAACAAAATTGTTTACATTATTGGTTTAATAAAAACGAACTTACATTAATGAGTGATAAAATGGACAATTACGAGTAAAAACAGTTGTGTAAGAAAACGGGAACAAAAGAAATAAATTAAACAATTTATGGCAAAAAGCAAAAAAGAACCCTTCTTCTGATGAAGTTTAGTCACTTAATTACGGCTAGTACATTTAACAATTAAAAATTTGCAGAAACAAGAGAGCAATATATAGAAGAGATATTCTGTGTGTCGTGCTTCCGGTTCATGCTGTTCTTGCTGTTCAAAATATGTAACGTTTCGAGAGTGTAGCGCTTCGATGTATGTTTTTCCGTCTGCAGGACCTCTACGCTTTCGAAGTCTGGTGTGTGGCTATTCTCGATGCTGTGGCTCGCAAGGGCTATCTTATTGGCACTGTTGATTCTTATGTCTGACTTGTGATTGGACATCCGCTGTTTTAGGAACTGTTTCGTTGTACCAACGTAGCATAGGTCACAGTTTTCGTTGTCATTCCCAAGGCAGCCCATTTTGTAGATGACATCTGTGCAACTACACGTTTTTGTTTTGGCCGTGAGTTTACTGAAAAGGTGTGCAAGCGTTCTGTTGGACCTATACGCCAGATTGACATCCTTGGTGTTACCGATGACTGCCTGCTTAAAGCTTTCAGCAAGCTTGGGAATGTAGACCATGCTCTTGTAGACCCCGTTCTTCTTTCGGCTTCGTCATCACTAGGAGCTCTAGTTTGTTGGCGATCTAGTAGACGCCTTATGCCCTCCCCAGGATATCTATTTTCCATGAGAATCCGTGTAACTCTCTGAACATTAGCGGAGTGAAATTTTTGGTCACTCAACGCAAAAACCTTTTTCACTAGGTTCGAAACAGTATTTATGGTATGACTATGTGTCTGGCCTGGTTGGACCGAAAGTTGACAAGCTTCCCGAAGCTGTATCTTTTTGGTACCAGTTAAACAGAGTCGGTCGTTTTCGCGATGGATTTTGACGTCCAAAAATGCTAACGCCCTATTTTCTTTCCTCTCGACTGTGAAATGGATCTTTGGATTGAAGTCATTTAGACTCTGCAGCATTTTGTCAAACTTTCAGTTGTCTATTACAGCGAAAATGTCGTCAACGTATTTGACTATGAAACCTGGCCTTTCTGTTGTTTTGAAACATTCGTCCAATACATGGTCTAATACTAGGTTTGCAATCGTTGGTGAGAGCGGATTGCCCATCGCAACTCCGTGAACCTGCTTATACATTTCATCTTTGAACTGCGGATAGTTGTTCTCTTTGAGGTAGAAATCAAAAATTTCGAGGAATTTGGTCAAGCTGATCTTTGTGTTTTGGCTTATTATATCCCATTTAATCTTGACGATGCTAATTGCCAGTTGTGTGGGAATAGTGGTAAATAGTGAAATTGCATCGTAACAAACCAAAACTCGTGAAATTCTACATTTTTTTGCTTTTTCCACAAACTCAAAAGAATTTTTTACGGTGTAGGCCGAATTATTTGTCACACACTGTAGTATCCTTCCCACATACCTCGACAGTTGGTAGCATGGAACTTTTATTGATGACATGATCGGTCTGAGAGGTACATCGGGTTTGTGTACTTTTGGCCATGAAGATGGCAGCAATCCCTGTCGAAACGTTGGGAAAACACAATGAAATGAATCTGTTTCATTAAATAACATATGTGACCAAAGAAGCCGAAAACAAGGAATCTACCTCTTGTACATTTTTATTATATTTCACGAATTGGTCAAATAATTCATAAACTATTAATTTTGTATTTTTACCCAAAGGTTTGATTTTGACTACGATATTAAGGATCGTTTTATTTGTATGGGTCTTATCAAGGTGTTCGGCCTTATCGAAGGTCAGCATAAATAGAGGAAGCTTAACTTCCAATTGTTGTTTTTCCCATTTAATGATGTTCTCACCGTCTACATTTTTTAAACTGCTTTTCTTCAAATCAATGAGGACATCTTCCTTTGAGCAAGAGGCGCGAAGACTCCTAGCTACGTCTCGCAACGATCTTTCAGCCTTATTCTCATAAGCATACCACTGGATTTTCTCAACATTTGGTTTCTGAGATACTAAGCGATAGCTATCAGTGTCATTAACATTGACTTTCCCCTTGTTATTGCTGAGCGACGTTACTCTATAAACAGATGACAACAATGTTTGTAACACGTTGTGCAATTTGTTGTAATCTGCAACCCCGATAACGTTTATTGGCGGCAGTGGTCGTTTATTAATTCGTCGATTCTCCTCAGTTCGAACGTTCATCTTTTCCTTTCGAGTTGTTTTGCAGATTCTCATGCCGTGTTACCATTTCTGGCGAAGAGCTAGCTTTTCGTTTCGTTCCTGGTCTTTTCTTAAGAATCCAGTCGGTTTCACGCCGAATTCTTCCTCGTCCGTACAATACCCGATTTTATCGCGACAATTTTTACTCGAAATAGACTCGTTTTAGAGTTTCGGTGTCTTTTTTGCTTTGAGAATATCTAATTCAGAGCTCCCTGCAGAGGAGCTCCATTTTATTAAACCTAACTCGAAGTTCTATGTTTTCCTCCTCTAAATAGGTTTCATATTTCGCTGAAGTCCGTTCATCGTACGTCGATATTTCAGATGCCGTCAGATTTCTTTTTCGACACGTTTTAGTAAAAGGTCCAGATGGTGAGGATCTTGTTATCCTTGCACTTTTTTAAAAGGGTTGCATAGTGATAGATATAATAAGTGGCTCTCCCGAGAATCCGTAGAGCCAACCTCCGAAGTTTACCTAGTCTACCACCTGGGGTATTCAATCCTTGAGTTTTGTTTATAGTTGTATTTGCAAACGCTTAACTGGTTTACCGGGCTGGATTTTGGTTACCTCCTACGACAGGCGTGCTTACCGTGGGTATATTCGGACCCCTTACCCACAGGCAAAGGTGGAGAACTGTCGACAAAGAAACACAAAACCGTTCTGAAATTCACTCCGAACTAAGTTTAATTCAACTTATGAATACTACAACCGAAACCGGAATCTACCTATAGATCCGAGTAATGTCTAATGAGCAACCTAGCGTAAGCTATGTGTATCATGTACTTGTACACAAACCAAACATCGAAATGCATCTATAAACAAAGCATTCGTGGACAGCAGAAACAATTTAATTTGACTGAAGAACACAAACCAAGTTTGTGTTTGTGTTTGGTAGCAGCACACTGGAGCCGATATCTTAATTATACGTCTACGACAATATTTGTCAAAATTGTTGGTAACGTTGCTCGACTTAAGTTTCCAATAGCATCCACTGATTTGGAGCCATTTCCCTTCACCACGATTTTTTTTTTTTTATTTTATCTGAGCAAAGAATTTTCAAACGTCACGTTATCACCAGCAACGACGAGTTTTACCAATTAACACAGAAATACGATGAAGAAAAAAATCGAAAGAAACGTGTAACACAGAAGTGAGATGTTTTGGAAATTTTGACAATTTTTTGTGTTTTTTCTTCTTTTTCTGTAGCACAAATATTTGTTTTTTTCGTTTGAATTCGTTTGGTATATTAATTAGCACGGAGGTTCCTACCACTGATTTTGTTCAATGCCGTGCGCTGTTTATATACCGAAATCTATATACGAGTTTATTTGTTTTATTTTAGAGACAACAACGGCTTAGTGATATTGTTTGGGGTTTTTCCCCAAAAGAATACATACCAATATATGTATATTGAAAACTTTGTTTAACCTAGAAGTTGGATTTGTTTTTTATCAAATAGAAAAGAATATTGGAAAAGACCAAGACTAATCGCTGAATAGTGTGAGATTTAAGGAGGATGAACAAATTGACAGAAATAGCTCGTTCTAAGATTTGCTAGAGAGCTAAGTTGAGAAACCAACTATGTTCATATACGTATGTATACGTATACTGGCACTAGTGGCGGTATTTTAACTTTGAAGTTTCCGTTTACCTTGAAGTGGCAGCCATTCGTATCCTTGTTAAATTGAAGAAGGTCACAGGGTAGGGGCTAATGAAAGTTGCGCATTTATCTGATGTAGTATTCGAACACAACTCAAACTAATAAAAGAATGGAGGCCCTGTGTGAATAAGAAAATTATCGAACTATTTCGTTAACCCTAATTGCAATTCAGAAACTATCTTATTGAAGAAATTTTCATTTTTCTGTCTCTCGTATGACTCTCTCAGGTTATCTACAGGTATATTTACTCAATGTACTTATGTTTGCATGTATGCTATCTACTCGTACTCCGAAACCACCGAACTGATTGAGCTCAAATCAGGCAATCTTCGATATTGGCCGGAAAGTGTTTTTATGAATTTTGGTTAAAATCAGTGCAGCAGTTTGCCCACAATTGTAATTTGAGTGAAACATATTTTTCGCTCATGTATTTATTTTTTGTCAGGTGCAGCAGCGCACGCCGGGTACCCGCTAGTCATCTATTATAAAACAGTCTCCATGCAGAGACCAAGCAATTTGTTAATTTTTTTTTTCCTCTTGTACAACCCATGCCCGCGTGGCAACGACACTGCGGACTGAAAGATCTATTGTATCGGAGGGTTGGAGTTAATCTAAAAGACGTACTACCTCCCTTATGAAAGTGAGTATGTCTTTAGTAGCGGAGCATTTCAGTTCCACTGAAGTAAGTATCTCCTTGTGGAGAATACGTTTCCTTAACCAGTGTAGTGCCGGGCATTCACAAAGAATGTGTTCGGAAGTTTCATTCTCCTCTAAACAGAACCGACAGTCCTTCTCTTGGCACAAGTTCATCTTGTTAAGGTGGTATCTCAAGCCGCAATGGCCAGTAAGAAAGCTCACAAGCTTCTTAATGCTTTTCCTATCTAAGTTAAGGATTTCCTTATAGGAGTAAGGCTTGATTAATCGTTTGGATTGTCTTAGACCTGGCCCACTAGTCCAGTGATCTAGACGAAGTTTGTTTTCCCATTCGTTAATCAGCGTTGTAGCTGTCGCCCAATTGACGCCACAATAAGGTTCAGGACTTATGAACACAGATTCTGAGCCAGCCCTAACAAGCTTATCTGCAGATTCGTTGCACACAATCCCTTGGTGTCCAGGTACCCAACCGAGTTTTACCCTGTTGTATTTGGCAAGGTCTTGTAATGCATCGTAGCAGCATTTCACGGTTCTGGAGTCCATTTGGTTGGACGACAGTGCCATAAGTGCTACTTGGCTATCTGAGAAGATATGTATTCTAGTGCCTTTGATCCCCTTGCGGAGATTGTGTCTGGCGCAAATCTCGATGGCATGGATTTCAGCCTGAAACACAGTAGGAGTCGTACCCATAGGTACCAAAATCTTTGTGTTGAGTCCAAAAACCCCAGCTCCAACTCCAGAATCCATCTTCGAACCGTCGGTGAACCAGACCAGACTTCTAGGGTCCAGTGTTGGAGCACCATTGAACCAGTTTTCGCGGTCCAATATTTTAACCTCGAATAGCCTACCAAAGCAGTGTTGCCTGACCATAATATCTGGTAAAGTGCAAAACATGTCTCTTTTAGGGATTGAGTTGAGTATCTTTAAATGTCCCACTAGGTCACCTGGTTTATACTCGTGATCTAGCTGCAGCCTGATGGCATATCTAGCAGCCATCTTCCTAATGAAGATTGGTAAGGGTGTAAGCCCAACAATAGCTTCCAGAGCTGTCGTAGGGCAGGTGCGCATCGCACCTGTAATGCCAAGACAGGCAATTCTTTGCAACTTCTGCAACTTGTTTGCCGTTGTCTGGTGGAGAGTTTTTGGTCACCAGACGACGGCCGCGTATATGATAATGGGTCTAACCATCATTATGTACAACCAGTGTATCATCTTAGGAGAGAGACCCCAAGTTCTGCCGTATAGGCGTTTACTGCCCCACAGTGCTCTAGTAGCGCGTTCAGTGGGGGACTTGATATGTGAACTCCAATTAAGTCGTTTGTCAAGAATTACACCAAGAAATTTGACCTCGCTGGAATAAACTAGTGTGGTGCCTTTGATTGTGATAGGTTCAAGGTTGACCTGCATCAGAACGGTTTTACTAGTATTTATGGATAGTCCTTCTTTGTTACACCATTCTACAAGTTGAGATATTGCACTTTGCATGACGTTGGAAATTGTCGTGCTGTGTTTACCTCTGATAAAAACCGCCAAGTCATCAGCATAACCGACGGTGGTGTAGCCTGATCTGTGAAGATCTACTAACAAGGTATCGATGACTATAGACCATAACAGGGGGGACACCGACACTCCCCCAGAGGAGGAAGTAATGAATCGACTTACCAGCATGGCCCTGATCCATTGGTTGGTCGATTCTTTGATACCTCTGCTACTGATCGCCGTTGCGATCGAGTCGTAACCTGTGTTATCGAGCGCGCCCTCGATGTCCAGAAAAGCACACAAGGCTATCTCCCTTGAACTGAGTGTTCCCTCTATCTTTTTGACGAGATAGTGAAGCGCACCTGCTGTAGATTAGCCTTTCCTGTATGCGTACTGATTCGAGTGCAGAGCGTTAGACAGATCAAGCAATTGGTTAATGCTCCTGGGTAGAATGTCAGATATGCTAATGTTATGTACCCCATTAAGCGGAGCTGTTAATTCGACAGCACATTGTTGACATAAACTTTGTATATCATAGTAGCCCTTATAAGGGCTAGCACTTCCAATTTAAAACATCAACACTTTAAGAATTAATCCTAGCCGGAATATGTGTGGTGTATAAAGTGGTCTTCCAACAATCTGGTTCACAAGTTATCTTTGAAGCGGATATGAAGTGGGACTAGTGATAATGAAAAATGGTTACTCCACTTTTCGTAAACTGAGCGAAGGATGATCCCAATAAATGTGGAATCTTGGCGGTCATTGGACAACCGCCACTCACAAAATTACTTCCCCTCTCATAGTCTGTACTGGAGGCAGACCGACACATTAACCACTGCGCCACCAGTATCCTTTCGTATACATATCAAAATACACATGGAATAGGAAGATGGTAATCCGGGTAGCAATGGACAAATTACCGTCTTGTCATTTCAGAATTCTCATCACAGAATCCGTATACGAATACCTTCTCCATATACTCTCGATTTGTAAATCAGCTTTTTTGCAACTTCTGTGGACTAGGCCTTACTAGCCTTTTTTCTTAGAAGAACCGAATTTGAGAATATTAATATAGTGCATTTTGCACTTACGAGTATGTAGACTACAAGAGAATAACCGCTATCTCGAGTTTTTATCTCTCATCCACCAAAAATTTAGTAAACGTAGGAAACTCTTTCAAATGATGCGTCATATGATCAGATTGAAATATAATTCCAAAACCTAGCTGGTTGGGGTTTGCTTCGATAGAGCTATCAGTAACAGGAAGTAGAAATGCAAAAATCACAAAGCTTCAAGTCTAGAAAGCTTCTCAAGAACTCCTCTATACAGAGTGTCCCAGTTAAGCAGTATAATCCTTTAAGAGGAGATATCTGAAAGTCCGCCGAACAAAAAATTGTATGGCAGGGGGGGTCTATTCTCACCACATTTCAAGTTATAGCCGTGGGTGACCTCTTAATCGGAGGTGTAACCACTTTAAACGCTATTACTTCTAAACTATTATAGGTAGAAAAATAGTTTTATACATTTTGGAAAAACAAGTTAGTAGCGCATACAAGTTTTAAACACATTGGGTACAGCTGTGCAGCTATAAAAAGTTATGGCTCCTTAAACTCAAAATGATGAAAATTTGTTGTTCCATTTTTTCACTTAAAATGCATTTTTCTCAAAATTTGTACTTAATATTTTTTTTTTCTGAAATTTTTATCCCTAAAAAATTTCCTTAAAATTATGTTAAGCAACTTTTTTACGTACGATCAACAGAAGTTGTAGTAAGAGCCATTTTTTGTCAGACAAAAATGGTCAAACAAAATTAAGTGATAATAATAAACCAACGTACCTATGAGCAATGCAGCTAACAGTTAATTGTCGAATAGAAAAAAAAGCATAACAAAGAATTATCACAGATTTGCAAATGTTCCGTAATTTTGTTTCAACTGATTTACAATCGACATTTTGCTCTGTAAGGTAACAGCCGATCCCCACAAAATGTATTCAAAATATGAATACGGGGAAATAGTGTTTGTATACGGGTTCTGCAATGGAAACGCTTCATTGGCAAGATTGGAGTACCAACGACGATACTCAAATCGTAGAACATCATGTAGTCGGATGTTCGCTGATGCGTATCAGCTCCTTGTGGATACTGGGTCGGTTGCACCAAATAAAAGGGAATGACATTCAGACGCAGCGGCGGCAGAAGTTAAGAGTGGGATTTTGCGCGCTGTGGAAGTTCAAAGGTAAGAATTTAATTTTTGTGAACAACTTCTTTAAAATGTGTTGCTTATTTTAAAGGAGGTTTAGCGTAAATGTTTGGGCTGGCTTAATATGAAACACTTTAGTAGACCCGCACGTTCTTCCACGAAGAGTTAATTCCCATTACTACCTGGAATTTCTTGGAGAACGATTGGAGGAGCTCCTTGAAGATGTTCCTCTTGTTCAGAGAAGGGCAATGTTGTTTCAACAAGATGGAGCACCTTGTCACAGTAGCAGCGGAGTAACTGCGTTTCTCATCCATACTTTTAACGAACAGTTGATTGCTCGATTTGGCCCCAATCCTTGGCCACCCAGATCTCCTGATGTAACACACATGGATTTCTTCTTCTGGGGTGCTATGAAAGAAAAAGTTTATTTTAGAGAAATGTCGAGTCTGGAAGAGCTCCAAGAAAAAACTAGTGCCGATTCATAAGAGATGAGAAGAAGTTTGCTGCTCGTTAATCTGCCATCCGAAATGCTTAAACGCGCGCGAAAGTTCATTCAAATGGAAGGAAGGCACCTCGAACAATTGCTACAAACATTCCATAAACTGTTCTGGTTTAAGACTGATTCAGTAGGTACCTACACTTCTTTTTGACCATTTTTGTCTGACAAAAAATGACTTTTACTACAACTTCTGTTGATCGTACGTAAAAAAGTTGCTTAGGGATAAAAATTTCAGAAAAAAAAAAAAATATTAAGTAAAATTTTTGAGAAAAATGCATTTTAAGTGAAAAAATGGAACAACAAATTTTCATTATATTGAGTTTAAGGAGCCATAACTTTTTTGTAGCTGCACAGCTGTACCCAATGTGTTTAAAACTTGTAGGCGCTACTAAATTGTTTTTCCAAAATATATAAAACTATTTTTCTGCCTATAATAGTTTAGAAGTTATAGGGTTTAAAGTGGTTATACCTCCAAATAAGAGGTCACCCACTTTGAAGGGCTATAACTTGAAATGTGGTGAGAATATACCCCCGCCTGCCATACAATTTTTTGTTCGGCGGAATTTCAGACATCTCATTCTAAAGGATTATACTGCTTAACTGGGACACCCTGTATTTAAAATATGTTCTTTAAAGAAGTTTAAGATTTTCCAAGCCTATATGGTTTATCATGTTTTATTCCGCTCAAATTTGGAACTATTTAGTTGTGCCTATATTATATTTAGCAAGCAAATGGTAGCAAATGCAGCCACTCGCCTTGAAGCTACTTTATAGTGGACAAGAAATGAATTTGGTCACGCTTCCCTTCTAAATAGATTCAAAATCTCTCCCAAAAACACGGACTAAATCATCCCACGTCTAGATATTGACAAGAACTTCCTAGTCATCATCCTTTCCAGGTCACTCTGGGAGGACAATGCCTTTTTTAGAAAATGAGTCAATTAACCAAGAGCGGAGTTGGTGGACAAGTTTTCCCTGACATGCCTAATCTAAGGCCTCCTCTCGTCTTAGCGTGTCCGGGCGGAGGTTATGGTAATTAAAAAAGTCTTATATTGGCTTAAGAAAAACGTGATATCCGTCAGAGATTTCCCATCTTTTCAGATAGTCAAGTAGCAATATAATCCTTGGAATCGACCACTTTAAATTCTTTAGTAGCTCTAGGCTGCCGATCGTCTCTTATAGAAATGGCTGAGCAGTTCAATATTCCCCTGTGTTGGGTACCGGGACACAGAAACATTCGAGGAAATTGTAAGGCCTATGAACTCACCAAAATAGGAACAACTATACCTATCCTGTTGGACAAAGGCACCTTAGATATACCAATCGCTATTTACAAACTTAAATTTAAGCTGGATGTGATCGAGAGTACAAATCTTAGGCGGTCAAGTGGACCAATATGTTTAGCGCCAAAACAGATTTGGCCAAAGCTGGATATTAAACGATTGCATATCGGCACTACAATAGGTGTTATCACTGGGCACTGTCTAATAGGCAAGCATGCTGCAATGCTGGGTCTTTTAGCAAACGATCTTTGCAGAAGCTAAATGGTTGAATAAGAGGAAGAAACTATTCCTCACCTTCTTTGTTTCTGACGAGCTCTCTCCCGCGGAAGGAAGCTTCACTTAGGAGCCTTTTATTACAACGATATAGGTGATCTAATAAACATAGATATTAGGCACCTCTTACGCTACATCAGAAGCTCAAAATATGGTTTGACAAGTAAAGAGAAACTTTCCCCTTGATGCACGTGGTGGTGGCATTTCTAAGCTTACAGCCACTTCAACTTAACCTTACCCGATCTAGTGGTAAATTATGATGAATATACTTCATAAAATATGTTTAAATTGAACGTTTAATATCCCGAATTATGCACGTGTCTTAAATTCATACCGCAAGTGATTTTATCAAGACTGAATTGAAGATTTTCATAAGTGGACTTCAACATTTTCTAAATTTTCAGATCAGAGCCTAACTTCTTCCAAGTACCCGCTCAAAATTTCGATGTCCATCTTGTTCACCAAAATCAAACTGATTCGAGGCGTACTGCTAGCGACAATTTTCCTCAAATTTAGGCTTAACAAACCTTTCGATTGTGCGATACTCCTCTGGGAGCGACGGTGATATTTTTCCAAGGCCTCTGTTTATTAGTCTTTGGAAAATAGCATAAATAAACAAATGATTTATAAAAAACAATTCCACATAAATTAAGTCAACTGTAGACCAAGCTGAGTTGACATTTGCGATAGCACGAGACATAGGCGCATTCAATCCATAGTAAGTACAAAAACTTGGCTTGGGCCAGTAGCGCAACAATCAAGTTCGTGATGAAGTGCTTAGTTTACTTCCTAGTGGTGGTCCCCGGGCAACTATAAGCTTAAACCCTTATACGTGTAGGCTAAAACTGCAAATGCGGGTTGTCTAGGGCCTTGATTCTAGGCTAGATAACGTGGGCCAGCAACCTGCGTTACCGAAAATTGCTCGCTATAGAAACCGACACTATGCCTCGGATAAGGAATGATCACATGTTGACGACTTTTGGCTATTGTACCCGGACAAAGATCGGTTTCTGGAATGTAAAGACGCTCATCGACTCGGGAAGCGAAGGTCCTTACAATGCCAGATTCCTCCAACTGGAAAAGGAATTCATGCGATATAAACATATGGACATTTTGGGGGTAAGTGAAGTAAGATGGTTAGAAGCGGGCGAGTACCAGTCTCCAACGCGTAACACTGTACTACTCTATTCTGGAAGACCATCCGGAAGTCCGCGGGAATATGGAGTCGGACTACTGCTAACAACAACAGCACGCAAGGGCCTAATTTCCTGGCAGCCCCATGGTGACAGGATTTTGACGGCCAGATTCCGGACTAGAGTACGACGACGCGTCACCATCATACAGTGTTACGTCCCAACGAATAGTTCGTCTGAGGACGAAAGGGAGAGCTTCTACAAGCTCTTAACTGCCGTCTTCAACGCAACACCAAATGGAGACATTGTCATAGTGATGGGGGATTTGAATGCCAAGGTAGGCAGCGACAACGAAGGGCTCAAACATGTAATCGGGAAGCATGGACTAGGCAACCGCAATGACAACGGCGAGAGGTTTGTGGATTTCTGCAATGCCAACCGCCTTGTGATAGGTGGCACCATGTTTGAGCACAAGACCTGCCACAAAGTCAGCTGGGTTTCCAACGACAGGCAAGCAACCTCCAACCAAATTGACCATTTTGCTATCAGCCGCCGCTTTAGAAGTAGTCTCCTGGACATCCGAAACAGGCGAGGGGCAGATGTGGGGATAGTACGAGATCACCATCTTATGATAGCTACTCTCCAACTACGCACTGCTGCAGTTCGAAGATCCCACGACAACACAAGAATGCCCAGGTTCAACATCGACAGACTTAATGATCCCTCAATGCGGCAACAATTAAGGGAGCACTTTCCGCAAGGTGTGGAAGCAATCAGCAGCTCAATGCCCGCAACCATCCAAAACCATTGGTGTGCTGTGAAAAATGTTTTTACAACTGATACTGAAAAAATTATCGGTCGATCGCAGGGAAGACATAGGGCGTGGCTTTCCGAGGATACCTGGAGACGGATTGACGAACGAAAACAGCTGAAAGCTCGCGCGTTGCAGCTACCCCAGGAGCAGGGAGAAGCGAGCTAGAGTTCATATATCGCATGAAGATGAGAGAGTTCAGCGTAGCGTGCGACATGGTAAGCGGAACTACATCAACGCGCTGGCTACAGAAGCAGAAGAAGCTGCACGGAGGTGCGACAGCAGGACCGTCTACAGAATCACGAAAGAGCTGACAGGTGGTCTCAGCTTCAGCCAACATCCAGTGAAAAGCCTAGACGGCTCCTTGCTCATTTCGGATGAGGACCAGCTCAAGAGATGGAAAGAGCATTTTGCTATGGCTTTGAACCGTGTATTCGCTAGCGATATGCTCCCAAATCAGACTGAGATGCCGGAGGTGAAAAGTTCCCGAATACGCACCACGACTCCCAGTAATGATGAGATCACTACTGCGATCAAGGCACTCAAAACCAACAAGGCGGTAGGTATACTTGACAGTATTCCAGCAGAGCTCTTACGAGCAGCACCAACAACATGGGCTGAGCTTCTGCTTCCACTTATAAACAGAGCTTGGAAGCTGAGAGCTTTCCTAATAAGTGGAAAAAGGGAATGATCGTCCAGCTTCCTAAGAAAGGAAATTTAATGGAGTGCGGGAAACTGGAGGGGTATCTGCGTGCTGCCTGCTGTAGCTAAGATAATAGCTAAAATCATCCTGGAGCGAATCAAAAAACATCTCGAAGACACACTCGATGCCGAACAAGCAGGTTTCCGCTCTGGATCCTCCTGTGCCGACCACATCAACACCCTGCGGATTATCATCGAACAGTGTGTTGAATATTGATCGCCACTCCACCTGCTGTTCATCGATTTTGAGAAGGCGTTCGATAGTGTCAACAGGGAGTTTATTTGGCGTGCCTTACGCAGGAGAGGTATCCCCGATAAACTAATTGCTATTATCAAAGCTACATATGAAGGCTCCAAATGTCACGTTCTGCACAGGGGGAGGTTGTCTGAGGAATTTGAGATCCAAAGTGGGGTAAGACAAGGCTGTATCCTTTCACCAATATTATTCCTATTGGTGATTATCGATGTGCTTCATGTAGCTTTGTCGACGGGAAACGCAGGAATTCGATATACTCTTACATCTCAACTGAAACATCTTGACTACGCTGATGATATATACTTACTCTCCCACAGAATTATGGACCTCCACCAAATGGCAGCAGATGTGGAGAGGGAGGCAGGGGTCGTCGGACTGAATATTAATATGGCAAAAACTAAAATTATCAGCCTTGGAACAAACTCAAATATGCATTGCTGGACAACCGGTAGAGAGAGTAGAAGATTTCCAGTATCTTGGGAGTATTGTCTCGACCGATGGTGGATCCGAGCTGGATATAGCCAACAGGATCGCCAAAGCAAAGTCCGCGTTCGGGATGTTGTCCAAAATATGGCGAAGCAATGCATTCAGCTTGAGTACCAAGCTATGACTGTTTCGCTCCAACGTTGAATCCGTGCTGCTATATAGTTGCAGCACGTGGAGAGTGACCACTTCTATCACCAGAAAGCTGCAAACGTTCATTAATAGGTGCCTGCGCAATATCTTAAGGATTTTCTGTCCCAATAGTATCTCTAACGAACACCTTTACGAGAGAACGGGTCAGGAACCAATAGGCACAACCAACCAACGGCGGAAGTGGCAGTGGATTGGTCACACGTTCCGAAAGGGTGACAGCTCCATAGCGAACAATGCTATGCAATGGAACCCTCTAACTCAGGATGGCAGAAGACCTTGCGGTCCGAGGAGAACATGGCGCAGAACCGTCGAGAAGGAGGCACGGCAGTTAGGGAAAAGTTGGGGAGAACTCAGACACATTGCCAGAAACCGTACACGATGGCGCGTAGGCGTAGTAGAGGCCCTAGGACCCACAAGGGGATACAGGACATAAGTAGTTCAAAAAAAAATTTCTTTGTCTTAAAGGCCTCTCGGGAGGCTGGCTTAAATTCCAATATGTGGAAATAAAGCCAGCAACGTAGGCTTTTTAAATGATAACAAAGGAGGACTTTTACAAACATCATGGATTTTCCTCCTCGTCGCAAACTTAGCTACATCAAATATTTGGCATCGTAATCAAGTGAGAAATTCCAGCGCATTTCATAAAAAAAAGTATGAATTCGGAACATTTCTTTGAACTTTTTCTACTCTATCGATATGCACTTGATAAAGAAGAGCCCACATTATACTGAAGTACTCCAAGAGTGACCGAGAAAGAGCCATAAATAGAGTCATAAGGAAGTGGGGATTGGAAAATTTCACTTTATTCCATTTCATGGAATCGACGCTGAAATTGGCTTTTAATGTTATGTGATCTACATGGTCGACGTGGCGTAAGTGGTTAGTGTGTCGGATCACTGCGCGTGAGGTTCCATGTTCGAATTTCAGTAAACACGAAAAAGTTTTTTCTCGGTCTCACCTCTCGCGAACGTCTGACAAACCTTCGAGAGTATTGTTGTCTTGTCTTGAAAAAGCTTCTCAAACCAAATTGCCCCTCGGATACGGCACTAAACTGTAGGTCCCTTCTATTTGTGTAAAAAATATAACGCACACAACATGAGTGGTTGCGAGAAGCTAGGCCCTGGCACTTAAAGAGCTGTTGCGCCAAATATTTATTTTTTTTATCTACATGGTCATAAAATGTCAATGATTGATCAAAAACTACCCCCAGTAAGCTCCATAAAATCGATTTGACACCTATGTATAATTGGACTTGAAGGTCTGCAAAATGTACTGACATTGCATTTCTTTATATTAAGAAAATTAGGATTTTCATTGCACCAAATTATGAAAGTGTCAATGACAGGTTGCAACTTTGAGCCATCGCTTATACTTGAAATTCTGAGAAACAACTTTACATCCTCAGCCTACAGCAAACATTCACTGTAACTTAGAACAGATGTTATGACATTTACAAAAATGATGAGAAGTAAGGGTTAGTAGGGTAAAGTATGGTGAATAGGAAGTATACGCGTTTTTGTTTGAGCTCCGCAAAAATTACAGTGTAATCAGTCTTAGTAAAGAGTAATATAGCCTATTTCAGTTTCCATTAAATAGTAAAAGTTTGATTGAGCAAAATAGTGTCGTATTCTTCTCATCTGAATAGGCTATTCAGTGCAAATTTCATTTTAAAACCTTGTCGGTAATACAAAACTAAAATAAAAAAATTGTGAAAACGCCGAGTGGAAACGCTAATGAACAACAGAGACGGCTAAGATCTGCTGCCGAGAAAACGTCTTGCTCTGTCCCACCTTTCTCTGGCTCTTCCGCGACATCATCGACACCCGCTAAGTTGTGGGAGAGAATAGAAAACCGCTTGGACCTCTTAACCAAAACTATTACTGAATCCGTTGTTGCGCAAATTAAGTCCGAAATTCGTTAAGTTAATCCTTCCTGTAGTTCTTCCTTACTAAGTGCACTTATTCAACTACTGTGTATACAGCCGTCAATTTCCGGGGATGTAGAAGAGGGCCAAAATTATTCCGATCCCGAAAAAGTCTAATCCTAAAAACCCTGCTGAGTTTAGACCCATAAGCTTATTACCCTTCCTATCGAAAGTCTTTGAAAAGTTCTTGGCCCAACAGATTCAAGAAGACTTGGATAGACGTAATAAGATTTCTAAGTGGCAATCTGGCTTTCGGAAAAGGCATAGTTGTGAATCAGCGGTAATAAAGGTAACCACTGATTTAAGGGCAGGATCAGATTTAGATGAAATCAGTGTGATGGTACTTTTAGATTTTTCAAAGGCTTTTGACTCTATTAATCACTCATTGCTACTGCACAAACTTAAAAATAATTTCCAGTTTTCTAGCTCTGCCCTTGAACTGATTTTCCATTATCTAAGTAATCGTTTACAGACAGTCTCCATGGAACAGGGAAGCTCTAATCCGTATCTGGTGAATACAGGTGTTCCACAAGGATCGGTCCTGGGACCACTCCTGTTTTCTGTATTTGTAAATGATCTCCCTGATATTCTTGTGAACTGTCATGTTGTTATTTATCTTTCTAGAAGAATGGGATTAATAGATGATTGTGTGGCTAGAATAAATGAAGATTTGTCACTCATTCAGATACGGGCTGATTTTAATAAACTTTTTCTCAATCCACTTAAATCTGTGGGAATAGTATGTGCCAGAAGTGAAGTATGCTTACTCAATGTCCCTCCCGTTGTTGTAAATGGTGTTACTATACCTTATGTAGAGCACGTGAAATATTTGGGTTTTAGGACAAACAGGAAAATGAGTTGCTGCAATGCTACATCTGATACAATCAGTAAAATCTACTGTAGATTGCGCAGTTTGAGAGCCTCTTCGAGTTTACTGCATCCGAAGGTGAAATTACATCTTGTAAAAAGTTTAATACTGTCATTTTTCTCCTATAATTGTGTAGTATATCCCTGCCTTGACTATGAATGTAAACATGAAATCAATGTCGCATTTAATGATTGCTTACGGTACATATTTAACATCCCAAGGTATGTAAGCGTTTCACAGCACAAGAGGTCCCTGCTTGGAATGAGTTTAGATGAGTACTATGACTTCAGATCCATCCTTAAACTCCATAACATAATCCACAAAAAATTACCTGAGTATTTACTAGAGTTCTCTCGCTTAGCAGACACCTTGGCGTGGTGCGAGAGCTTAAGTTGCAAGGACTCACTCAGCCTTGGGAGCCTAGCTCTCGGATGAGCTGACTGATGAGTAACGAACTAAGATCTGCCCCCCCTAATCCAAGGTGTTATGCGACCCGTGCCTATTGGATGGTTTGCAGCCAGGGGGTATACCGGCTGTATTATAACGGAGCCTCTCTGAAACAGGATCGCCTCAGGGAGTAACCACGATCTTACTGCGCTAATGCGGGGCTCTGGCGCAGCTGACCTTTCTTTCCCGCGCTACTCGTGGGAACATGTACTAGAACAAAAAACAAAAACAAAAAATAAAAATAAAAAACAACCTAGATAGAATGCGGGGTGGTACCGCTTCTATGCTAGCGGGTCGGATGGAGCAAAGGCTCTGTGTAGACGAACTAGTGGGTGGAAGTCGGCCAGGAACAAGTCGTTAGGGAGGCTTTAGGCGAGTGCAACCAAGCACCAGCCAAAAAGCCGCTATGTCCTCAAGGAAAATCCCTGAGCCGTCAAAAACAGCAGCACGCTTGGAACGTGCCAGAACGGAGGGTGGGAGCCAAGCTCTAGCCCCCCGACCCTTGGGCAAAGTGGTTAAGGCGGATAATGAGGCAAGGAGTTCGGGCATAGCTCGGTCACCTACAGTTCCTCAATCCAATGCCGCACCGACCAAGAGGAAGCGAGCTTGCCCGCCGATGCCGCCACCTGGGTAACCGGGAGGCAAAGATGGCCCCCTGAGAAAGGGTCTGAGCGGTGCGGGATCTCGATGGTACCTGCGCTACCTCGAAAAGGGCCTTGCACCTGAGGATGCCAGGAAAAAGGCGGAGGAGCATAGGGCAAAGCCCGACTCCACCGCTGTGCCATCAGCCAAGAGGGGCAGTAATGCCATAACACCTCCTGCATGTAATGTTCAGAAAGGCGAATGCTAGCGCTGTCTCAGCTGGTAGAAGCTATGCTGTGGCTGCTGGGGCAGCTCCGTCTCAGATGACTCGTTATCTGAGGAGGACATAAACAGTACAGTAATCTCTCTCCCTCTGAACACTGAGGAAGAAGAGATTCTGCTGGCGGAGGGTGGGGCAACAGCCCCCGACGAGCACTAGCCCGATGACCTCCACCGGAAAAATAAAGGTCGCCCAGGTAAACATCCACCACGTCATAGCGGCATCAGCCGCAATAGCTAGGATGTTTACCAAACAAAACATGGGCATTGCATTGATTCAGGAGCCATGGATCTTGAAAGGTGGAGTCAAAGGACTGTCATGCAAGGAGGCAAAGGTAATTTGGGATATAAGGGTGACCAATCCAAGGGCATGTATCCTTATCAATAACAAAATTAACTTTCTCCTACTTTCAGAATTTGCGACGCGAGACTTGGTGCCATTACAGGTTTCCCTGAACATCGACGGAGTACACCGCACCATCATCATCACCTCTGCATACTGTGCTGGGGATGAACCAGCTATCCCAATAGAACTGCAGCGCTTAGTGGAGCACTGTAACAAGCTCCAAATGCCGCTGCTGATTGGATGTGACGCCAATGCTCACAATATTATATGGGGGAGCACCGACACCAACACCAGGGGTGAGTCTTTACTAGAATTCATTCTTTGTTCGTCCCTTGATATATATAATGTAGGGAATACCACAACCTTTGTTACCAGAGTTAGACAGGAAGTTCTTGACCTCACGCTGGGTAGTCCGAGCATCAGTAGGTTAGTCAGGAACTGGAAAGAATCAGATGAGCCGTCATTATCTGACCATAGAATCATTGTGTTTGAGTTAGATAGTGCATGTATCACAAGAAATCCAGTCAGGAACCCAAGAAAAACAAATTGGGAGGTTTTTAAAGAAACCGTAGACAGTAATCTGGAGCATATTGATCTGAGGAGGGCTCCAGCACACTATCTAGAGTTAGAAAACGCGGTAGAGGGCATTAGCACCGCGATTACAAACGCGTTCGAATCGGGTTGCCCCATAAGCAACAGAAAGGGAGGGAAAGATGCGCCATGGTGGAGCAGCAACCTAACAAAATTACGCTCTGATACACGCAAGCTATTTAACAGAGCAAAGCGTAATGGGGATTGGCAAAGCTACAGGGCGGCACTCACAAACTACAACAAGGAGTTAAGAAGGGCGAAAAAAGAAAGTTTCAGGAAGTTCTGTGAGACAATAAACACCACTCCTGCTGCAGCCAGGTTACATAAAGCCCTTGCAAAATCCGGGGGAATGCCAACATCCCTTAAAAAACCTGACGGCGGCTTTACTAAAGATGAAGAACAAAGAGCATCACTGCTCTTAGAAACTCACTTCCCCGGAAATTTGCAGAACACCTGTGACGGGAGCATGACCAACACGACCAGACCTCGGAAGCAAGATTGGGAGATTGCAGGGGATATCTGTTCCAGAGGGAGAATCGAGTGGGCAATTAGCTCCTTCCAGCCTTTCAAGTCACTGGGTGCGGATGGTATTATACCAGCCCTATTGCAAAGGGGGCAAGAAAAACTACTACCACACCTGGTCAGAATAACAAAAAGCAGTCTTGCACTGGGATATATTTCAAACCAATGGAGACGGGCGAGAGTTGTGTTTATACCAAAAATCGGGAAGAAGGACTCAACACAGCCTAAGTCATACAGACCGATCAGCCTAACATCGTTTCTTCTTAAAACAATGGAGAAAGCTGTGGACAACCATTTAAGGGAGGATGTACTTAATACATCCCCACTGCATTATCGTCAGCATGCATACAGAGCGGGCAGGTCCACCGAGACTGCTCTGTATCAGCTGACGGAAACAATCCAAAGTGCTCTTGAAACAAAAGAGATAGTAATCTGCGCCTTCCTAGACATTGAAGGGGCATTTGATAACACTTCACATGAAGCTATTAAACGAGCTCTTGACAGAAAGGGAGTTAGCAGAACAGTATCTAAGTGGATGTGTGAATTGCTGAGAACAAGATCAGCAGAAACTCAAACTTCACATGGAATTATCAAGGTCAACACAACAAGAGGATGCCCACAAGGAGGAGTGTTATCTCCCCTAATGTGGAGTCTTGTTGTGGATGAGCTTCTTGAAAAATTAACAAGCCTTGGAATTAACTGTCAAGCCTACGCTGATGACATTGTACTGATTGCCAGGGGGAAATTCGAGTAAACCCTATGTGATATTATACAAAGTGGCCTAACAGTAACTCAAGAATGGTGAAGCAGAGCTGGGCTTAATATAAACCCGGCCAAAACCACAATAGTACCGTTCACGAGGAAGAGAAAACTTGAACTGAAGCCAATCCGACTGTCGGGCACGATACTGACTCCGGTAAAGGAAGTGAAATATCTAGGATTACACCTAGATAGCAAACTCTTGTGGAAGAAACACACAGAGGAGATATCCAAAAAAGCTACCCGTGCTCTAATGATATGCAGGAGCCTAGCGGGTAAGTCTTGGGGATTTAGTCTAAATATTCTAAGATGGATGTACATTGCCATTGTGAGACCAATAATCACTTATGGAGCAATAGCATGGACAAAGCGAACTAGTCTAGTCACTATGAGGGAGACACTCACTAAAGTGCAAAGACTTGCGTGCCTCTGCATCACTGGAGCCATGCGAACGTGTCCAACTGCAGCCATGGAAGTACTCCTGGAGCTAACACCGCTCCATCTTGTAGTGGAGCAAAATGCGCAGCGAACGATCCTAAGGATGGCAAAAGAAGGTATCGGAAGGGAGAAATGTGTTAGTATGAGAGAATACGATGCACTTCTCAAAAAACTTCCTCTTCTGGCCGTCCCCAGGGACTACAGTATCAGGAAATTTAACTTTGGGAAAAACTTTAGTACAAAGTTAAGTAACAAGAAAGAGTGGAGCAACGAATCCACGATGTACGGACTGGGCAGCCACACGATAAAGTGGTATACAGACAGTTCGAGAACTGGAGAGGGAACAGGGGCGGGCGTATTTGGGCCAAGGACCAAGCACTCAGAACCTATGGGCAAGTACACCAGCATTTTTCAAGCTGAAATATGTGCTATTAACAGATGCATTCAACTCAATCTCGAAAAGGGATACAGCAACTGCGACATAGCAATACTGTCAGACAGCCAGCAGCTATCAAAGCACTTGACTCCTATGTCATTAAGTCAAAACTTGTGTGGGAATGCCTATGCAAACTTAATGAGCTGGGCAGAAACAATAAAGTTACACTTTGCTGGATACTCGGTCACGTCGGGATAAAAGGTAACGAAGTAGCGGACGCCTTGGCGAGACAAGGGGCCGCAGAACCCTTCATTGGACCTGAACCATTCTGTGGAATGGGGGAACACACCATACGCGAGAAATTCAGGAAAATGGAGAGAGAAGACAGGGCAAGAACCTGGAACAACACCACAGGCCTGAGGCAGGCTAAGAAACTACTGGGATGTTACAACCGGAAAAGATTCGAAGCCTGCATCCGCCTTAGCAAGAATAACCTACGGATCTTAACAGGCTTCCTAACGGGGCACTGCAAACTCAGGGAGCATCTACGGAAACTAGGTATAGCAAATGAAGGCCTTTGCAGATTCTGCAACGAGTCATGTGAGACTCCGGAACACCTTCTGGAGTCCTGTGGGGCACTGACCCACAAAAGATTGAAATACTTGGGCAAATACCAAGTATCAGAAGAGGATATGCCAACCACGGACACACTTCTCATTCTCAGATTCTTAAAAGAAACTGGTCTGGAGAAAGAGCTCTAAGGTGAACTATTCTCGCCAAGGCAAAGTAAGAGCATATGACCTTCAAACACAATTCCTCAGGAATTGCAATTGCGAAGGGGACTCTAACGAGGGAAAAAACCTCCCCAAGGTATTAGCAGGGGGCACAATAGACCATTAGGTTGCAGTGCAAAATAACCCTACACAAATAATAATAATAATAATTTACTAGAGTATCTTAGATTTGTACAGTCACCTAGAGGCCTTCGACTAATTTTGCCACGATTCACACACACAGTGGGAGAGCGGTCTTATTTTGTAAGAGCGATTCGGTTGTGGAATAATCTTCCACATCAATTACAAAGGATTGATTCGTCAGCTGTATTTCGGGCGAGGCTATTCTTATACATGTCGCAATAAATTTAAAATTATTTAACAATAATATCTCAATTTAATTATATATAGCATTTACGCACTCGTCAGTGTATTTACTTTTTATGTTTATAAATACTTTTATTTTTAATTTTTTATTGTTATTCACTACAGTTGTATGCAATTCAATTTTAGATGCTTAATTATGAGAAAGAATTTCTTGAAGTGTTATGTTAATCTAAGATTAAATAAGTAAATAAATAATTAAGGGTTCCAGGTGACTACTTTGTGGTATGCCTGAGCAACAGTCCAATGGTTTTGAATGAACGGAATTAAGATTAAATTTACAAAGTATTCTTCGAGAATGATGTGATTCATCTTAATTGTATGTAGACGAATAAAAACCGAAGCAAATTAATTTATGTTTTAATACATTGTAATGCACAGAATGAAAGGCCTTATCAAAGTTATTGTAAGCTGTGTCAACCTGATGTCCTTTCTTAAAAGATTTTACAAGATACAATGAAAATAGATGAGATTGGAAGCTGTGGACTTCAAAGTCTATCTGTATTTTTTTTTTATAATTTGCGCGCACTCAAAGGGCTATGAATACTTTTAACATACTTAGACACAGTGCGGGCGTTGGAAAGGATAGATAGAGAGAGAGTGAGAAAAACATTTTGGTGTAGTGGTTCTTGAAGATCAGTTGTTTATGCTTCAGAGATTCTCCAGGGGTTGCGTCAAGTAACTGGGGAGATTTTTGTTATTTTTTGTCTTTGCTTCTAATTCACAGTACTTTTTCCCCGATAAACGATGTCAAGGGCAAACCACCATCAACAGAGAGAACAATTTTTCCAGCCGCAATCATGGAAACAAATCCATGTTCGATCTCGGAAATATGCTCTTTAATATAAAGTTCAAGTTTTGCAAATATTTTCAAAAAGTTAAGGAATTGCTGATAATTTGAGGATTCTTCCGTTGTACTTGACACCGTTTTTGGAGCCAGCTTTGAAAATTGGAACCAGAAATCCATCTTTCCATTTAGCCAATTTAATTCCAAGTTTAAGAGACGTGATAGATACATAAGTAGCAGAGGGTAACAAATGCTATTCGTACATTTTTTCAGAAAAGGGCAGGAATTCCATCCTTCCCTGTACTTGCACAACTAAATATAGGATTGGCGTTGACTACCGAAAGGAATTAAATCGAGGTGTGTACACCATTACTTTCAGGATTTCATGGGAGTTGCATTTATGTTTAATGTATTTTCAGAAGACTTTTATATCTGCTGCTATCTTGCTCTTGACATTCATGATATAATTTCTGTGATGAAACCTTTTGAGCACACTAAATTGCTTTCTGAAGGTGCAGAAACTAACATAGTCAATCAGATTATGACAGTTCTTATACATGGTAAACGCCTTATTTTTCATTTTTTTTTTAATGTGCCAATCATCGGTTACGCTTGGTAAAAAAGATCCGCATTATATCGCAGTACTCCAAGAGTGACCGAGCAAGAGCCATAAATAGAGTCATTTGGAAGTGGGGATTGGAAAATTCCACTGTATTCCATTTCTTGGAACCATCGCTGAAATTTTCTTTTAATGTCAATGATTGATCAAAATCCACAGCGGTGCAGAGAGCTTATTCTTAGATATTATTGGCACATATATACATTTCAAACACCGCGTCGATAATAGTTATAAAACAATTATACATCTCGTTCAGAGTTAAACAACTTCTCGACAACTTTGGTATGTGCAGCATACATACGAGTAGGTACACAAATAAACATAAGCCAACAGAGCATGCAAGAAACAGAGCTGTTTCATAGCGATGGAAAAGGAAGTCCGGATCCCAGGCAGTCTGATCGTGTCATGGCGACTCATTTTCCGACCACCACTAGATAGATATTCAATCGTATTGAGGTGCAAGTGCACTGCGACCTTTAACAGGTCTATTATGCCCCCATACTAGGGCTCTAGTTGATGATATATGTACTCGATCTAGAGCAATTCCTCCAATCCAGCTGCTGATATGAACCGGAGTATCTTAAGTGGATCCACCGAAGGTAGATCAATTTCTGATAGGAGATAGGCACCTAGGTGATTTCTTCTTTTGCGGATCAGTGCTTCGCATTCCATAAGAAGATGTGCTGCGGTGCGAAATATCTGCAGAATCTGCTGTGTCCGTCTCCCTCTATTCCCAGTTTCCTTAGGTGCTCCTTGAGTCTGCAGTGACCCGTTGACGTGCCCGTCAAGATACGAAGTGGATTCTTGCTAACTTTTAGGCAAGTTCTGTTTCCTTTTTGTATTGTATTTCCCCAGAAGTTATTTTGCCTTTCTTAGTTGGGGAATATCGTCCCAATGCTTGACCCAGTGTTCTCTTCCTTTATCCTTAAGTGTTTCCGTATTTTGTGGGGTCCTATCCCACAAAGGTGTTCTGATCCAAGGAACGGTGTGCCTGATCCGTTTCTTGCTAGTTCATAAGGTGCTTCGTTCCCATCCACTCCTAGATGTCCTGGTACCCAGTAGAGAGTTATTTTATTTTTTTCTCCCAGTTTGTTAATCCCGGTAAGGCATTCCCATACCAGTTTGAATCTGATTTCGTGCGAGGTCAGTGCTTTAAAAGCCGCTTGCCTGTCTGTCAGTATTGCGGTGAACTGTCCCCGATATTTCCTGTCTAGGTTGAATTGCGCACATCTTTCCATGGCGTAAACTTCTGCTTGAAATATACTGGGGAATATTTCCAGTGATTCTGAGTATCCAGTCCTGGACCCGTACACTCCTGCGCCGGTGCCAGTAGATGTTTTCAATCCATCTGTTAACCATTTAATTGCGTTTTTTTTTTTTTTTAACTGTGCTTATCGGACTCGAGATTCGGATTCGAGAGATTGGAATAAATCTCTTTTGTTGCTCAACTTTGAGCCGAATTTCCTTTCAAAGCAGTATTTCTTGAATAAATCGTCTCTGGTCCAGCATAGAAGCCGTGCTGATTTGGATATGGTTAATCGCTCTTTGTTTGCCATGCATTTTCCTTTCTTGATGCCCTGTTTGCTAATATTCAATATTTTCTCTTTGGCGATTCGCTCTAGCACTTTGTGTAGCGGAGATATACCTACGATTACCTCTAGTGCTGCTGCAGGGATGTCCTCGTCGTAGTTAGCCCTATTCTGATCTTATTATCATCATGTACATCCACCTCATTGTGGCTGAGCTGCATCCCTTGAAATGTTTTTGCACACCATAACTGCTCTGGTGGCTTTGGTTACCACAGCTTCTACATGTGTACTTTCCAAAGCAGTTTGCTATCTAGTATTAAGCCTAGATACTTGACCTGTTTCTGTAGGTCGTTCCTGATTCCTTCCAATAGAAAAGGTTGCGTCGTCGGTCGGTTGGACAGAACGCCACAATAGACAGATATAATTTTGAGGTAGTAAAGGATTTTGTCTACCTACCTACGAAGAATTACTCTTGCCAATCGTTGTTTCTATGGGCTAAGACGGCAATTGAGTAGCAAAGCCCTACCTAGAACTACTAAGGTAACTCTTTATAAGACACTAACGCCCCATTTCTTCACCGAGTACTAGCGCTAGTACCGGTATTAGAGCAAAAGTTGGTACTCAAATCGGTATCAAGTCATTTCTTCACAAAGTACTAACGCCGATTTGGTACCGAGTATTAGCTGGTACTCGGTATTAGCTTCGCTCTCGAAATCAGTATTAGACCAGTTGGTAGTACTCAAATCGGTATCAAGTCATTTCTTCACAAAGTACTAATGTCAATTTGGTACCGAGTATTAGTATTAGCTGGACCCTCAAAGTCGGCAGTCTAGCGTCGTTAATACCAGGATTAGGCCAATTTCAATCATTTATCATGAGAGATAGTACTCTATTTTGATATTTTCTTTGCTGTCATTGTGAAAAAGTAAATACATACACGTGTGTTCTATTTTAGTTTAATTTGATTTTTTATTCTATTTTCTGGAAAATGGATTTGATTTTTGGTCTTCAAAATAGCCGCCCAAAGAAGGGGGAATGCTCAGGAGATTCGTTCGCCAAAGTTCATTAACAATGCTCATGGCCAGCTTCTTGTGGATGACGACAAAATTCTGCAGAGGTGGCGGCAGTATTGTGAAGAACTTTAAAATGAACAGTTTCCCCGGCTATACTTTCCAAGAGCCACCCCTAACTCTGAAGAAATACCCGACATTACAGTCGAAGAAGTTAGTGAGGCGGTCAAATACTCCAAAAAACGAAAAGCGGTTGGGCCAGACGAGATGCCCTCTGAGTTCTGGAAAAAGATGGGAGACATCGGGTTCGGATGGCTCGGAATTCTCATCTCCAAATTTGTGAGAGGTGACCAAATGCCGAAACAATGGAGGGAAAGTTACCTTCTCCCTGTATACAAAGTGAAGGGTGATACGCGAAACTGTGATAACTACCGTTCGATCAAGCTGATGTCACACACCACGAAAATCGTTGAGCGTGTGTTGTATGTGTGTAGAATTGTAGACTATCTGGGCCCCTCGCCCTCTCCGATGATACGTGTTGTTGATTCGTCCGTTGTTGGTGTTCAATGCGTTTTGGTCATTATGGCTGATGGACCCATGGCTGCCCTCCACTTTCCCAGAATGTTGCAAGAACAAGGTCACAAAAGAGGGAGTAAAGGAAGATGCACAGGGCGTTTCTTGTGGCGGTAAAAATTTACCTTAACAAATCCCACTCTTTCCACCAAGGAAATGCACTTACATTTCGAAGAACCGTGAGTCATTTCCTAAGGCCGCTAGGTCTACGACACGACAAAGGGATGTTTCCATCAGGGCCAAAATGCCCGTCCATTTAAAAGAGGCGAAAAGAACAAACGAAATATAAAAAAAACGCGAAAACTAAATTACTTTACTTTGGGACTTGTGGACTATTCCTGTTCAGAAGCATCACGGTATGGTTTAAGATCTTTCGTGTTCCAGGTTCCGCGCTCTCTACCATCTGTATCTATAAAAGTATATGTCCAAGGGGACACCCGTTTTCCGATTCGGAATGGGCCCACAAATTTAGGGGCAAGTTTAGCTGCATAGAAATTAGCGGCATCAGATAATACCAAATTCCTTCTCCATACAAGCTCGTTCGGGAGATATTTCACGTCTCTACGTCGGAGATTGTAAGCTTGTGCCGACTTCTTGGTTGCCGCTTGTAATTTCCTAGCTATATCTAACCTAAGCTTCCTAAACTTTTCACCCAATCCTACTAAATCTTGGTCCCTATCCGCGGGCTGATCATCGATTCGCGGTACCGAACACCTGAACGCGTGAGTGATCATCTCTTTCCCGAAATTCGCGTAATACGGTGACACCCCTAACACCTCGTGCTGTGCTGTGCGTATCGCGCACGCCACCTTCGCCAGCTGCGAATCCCAGTCACGGTGATTTTCCGAAACGTATGCTCTTAACGTTGTCTGAATTATCTGGTTAATCCGCTCTGCCGGATTAGCCTGTGGATGGTAGCGCGCAGTATATTTCAACATCGACCCATACCCGTCGCACAACGCACTCAATTCCCTACTCTTAAACTGTGGTCCATTATCACAGACCACGTACTTCGGAACCCCAAACAGTAAAAACACCTGATCCTCCAGTTCGCTGCACACCGACTTAGCGGTGGCCGACCTTAGGGGAAACAACAACGGAAATTTTGTAAAATAATCGACGACCGTGAGAATATAAACGAAACCCCTACTCGTCCTCGGAAGTGGACCCACCAGATCCACACATACCATTTACCAAAAATTTTAAACTCCTACCCTCTCCGTCATGAGACCAGCTGGCCTCTCATTCACCGGCTTCACTTGTTGGCAAACTTTGCAATTCCTTACGTATTTTGTTATATCTGCCCTCATTTTTGGCCAATAGTATTTGGCCCCTACTCTAGCATAAGTCTTCCTAACCCCCATGTGCCCCGCTAAAGGATTATCTTGGCACTCTCCTAAGATACCTAACCTATCTGATTTCCCTACTACTAACATCCACTCATTGTTGTTCTCAAGGACTACCACATGGTTTGACTTAACGTATTTATATAGTTTTCCCTGCTCCACACTCCAACTAGGGTAAGCCAATGGGTTTGACTCTACTGCTTTAATCATCTTCGCCACCCAAGGGTCCAAATCCGCATCCGAGATCTCGGCCACTACCGGAACTTTTCGCGACAGCTCCTTCCCCTTGCGATGAACGATTTCAAAATCGAATTGTTGGAGCCTCACTGCCCAACGAGCTAATCTACCTTGTGGGTCCTTGAGATTACTTAACCATACCAGGGAATAGTGGTCCGTCACGACCGTAAACCGATCACCATCGATATATGGTCGCAACTTCTCAACCGCCCATAGCACAGCCAAGCATTCCTTCTCTGTAGTGGAGTAATTTCGCTCACACCTACTGAGCGACCTACTCAAGTAACAAACTACTTTCTCGCCATCATCAAACTCCTGCGAAAGAACAGCACCGATTCCATAATTCTGAGGCATCGGTTTGAACAACAAAAGGCCGATTAAAATCCGGGCAAGTCAAAATTGGTGCCGTCACCAAGCACTCTTTCGCCTTCCTAAAACTCTCCTGACATTCCTCTGACCAAACAAACTTCCTACTTTTTTTTAACAAATCTGTTTAAGGCCCAACTAAAAGAGCGAAATTCGGTACGAAGCGCATGTACCATGAAACAGTCCCTATAAAGCTCCTAACCTCTTTCACATTCTTCGGTGCTGGGATCCTAACCATACTTTCCACTTTTTCGGGGTCTACATGTAACCCATTCCTTTCGACAACGTATCCTAAAAACTTCAACGGTGATCTGCAAAAATTGCACTTCTCTCGACTAACCTTCAACCCCGCCTTACACAAACATTTAAAAACCTCTCCCAGTATTTCGAGGTGTTTTCGAAAAGAATTGGTGACGATAATAATATCGTCGAGATACACGAATACGTGTGGCTCAAGATCGGCACCAAAAACGCTGTCGATAAACCTTTGCCACGTTGCTGGCGCATTGTGTAAGCCAAACGGCATTCTTCTAAACTGAACGAGGCCCCTGTTTGGAACTGTGAAGGCAGTGAGAGGACGCGATCCCTCTTCAACTGGAATTTGCCAATACGCTGACTTTATATCCAGAGAGGATAAGTACTTGGCGTCTCGAAGTTTATCTAACGTTGTCGAAATGTAGGGTAGTGGATAAGCATCCCTATCTGTAACTTTATTTAATTTCCTATAGTCAACACAGAACCTATAAGAGCCATCTTTCTTCTTGATAAGAACTATCGGAGAAGCACACGGACTACTCGACTTCTCTATTACCCCCGCATCGAGCATCTCCTTTAGTTCTTTGTCAATATATTCCTGCATTGCCGGTGATACCGGATAATAACTTTGATTTATGGGTTCTGCTGACGTCCTAATCCTGTGCTCTACCAAGTTCGTGCAACCTGAGCCCTCCGGCATCTTTTCAAAACATCCGCTACCAATGTCTCCAACTCTCGAAGTTCGGGTCCGACCAAACCTGACTTCTCCGCGAGAGTGGATATCGGAGCCACTGTCTCTTGACTCGAAAACCTCCACTGGTTTGATCTCAAATCCGGGACTACGCCCGCGAGTGCCCAAAAATCCGCACCCAAGATCATGACGTGTGGTAGCGAGGGAATGACTAAACATTCCAAAAACACGGACCTATCTTGCACTACTATCGGTAGAGACACCACCCCTAAAACTTCTATCCCTGCACCGTCTGCTAACGCTACTGATTTAATATTACCCCTAGCTAACTCTAAACCTAAATTTTTAAGGACCTCCCATCCGTCCTTACATATAATTGTGCGTGAAGCACCTGAATCCAATAAGCCTGACAACCTAATCCCATAAACACTAACTCCTAAGTAAAGACGCCTATCGTCCCCGTTTGCCTCCAAGGTAAAACCTAGCTGAATGTTATTTGAAGCCGACTGGTCGCCAGCAGGCCTACCTAATTCCGACGACGCTCCTGTCCTGCTGACCCAAGAGAGCGTGGGGCGTTTCCCGAACATCTTCTGCACTCTCTACGAGTAACACCTTCTGCCCCACAACCAAAACAACGCCTACGAGTGGAATAGGAATTCGCAAAGTGACCGCCTTCCCCACAATTGAAACAACGAAGGGTCCTACCTGGTTGCTCGTTCCTTCTAACGACCGCAACCGGTTGCTCTTGAACTGCTGCCGTATGCTCCTGAATAGCAACATACGCCAGGTCAGGTTCTAAAAGGTGCCTAGTACGACTACTAGGAGGAGGGGTAAACCACTCTACGTTCGACCGAACGGCTTCCAACTTTCTACCCAACGCAACCAAATCATCGACCGATTTGGGCTCGGCTAGACCAAGGTGCGTCTGGTAGAAAGGCGCAAGGTTCCTCTGAAGGATGAACAGCTTCCGCCGTACCGTCAGAGGTTCAGACAATCTCTTAATCAGATTGCGCATCGTAGCGACGTACACACCTATGGACTCATCTTTGCCCTGTCTACGCCGCCTGATCTCGTCCAATAAGAGATCGTCGTAGTTTGGGGGTAGAAATTCTAATTTTAACTCCCTAACCAAATCTGTCCAACTACCAACACTTTCCCTAACCGCCCTAAACCAAATGAGAGCCTTCCCTGTAAATAAATCGACAGCTGATCTTAAAAGTTGAGCCTCCGATACCCCTCTTGCTTGCCGGAGCTCTTCCACCCTTTCTAAGAAAGCGTTTACTGATGAGCCGCAGCGCTCACCAGTAAACTTCACGTCCCATTTTTCAATCAGTTCAGTAGTCCGTTCAACGGTTTGAGACTTCGCACTTCTAAGCTGTGCTCCGCCGGCGCACTCTTCTCCTTTAAAGTGGGCATAGGGGACGCCGGTAGAGGCACCGCCGTCGAAGTATTCGCTTTCAAGTTCTCAGGAACCTCGCCTTCCTCGCTTCCAATTTCAGTTAAATCTGCCATCAAGAGCAGTAACTGATCTTTCAGCTCCATTTTCTCAGTTTCTCCTTCTTTTTCGCCCGGCTGCGACCTATCTATCCTGCCTACCGCCCAATCGATTTTCTTCATATGAGAATGGGTAGTCATCTCCTGTCAGGACTAAACCCTCACGCCCTAACGCACGCGCCGCCGTTAGCGACTTCCTCATACCATCGAGCGTGGTTGTAGGAAGCCCCAACAGCCATCTCATAGGCTAGCTCCTCGTGACACAACCTGTTAACTTCCATCCTACACCAGCCATTAACGCGAATTAAAATATTAAGAGGAAACCCTGACTTATCCAAAACACGCAAACCAAAGGTAAAAAAAAATAAATCGAACCAAATACAGGTTTCACGAAAGCGCCATCATAAATGAGGATCCTACATCCCTGCAACGAGCACTTGATGTGTGGGTGGGCGTTTTGGAGGGAAGTGGGTATCGCATTAGTCCAAGAGACAGAGTACTCAAGACGTTACCAAGTAGCTCTGCTGCAAAGATGATACCGATTCCGTTCCTAGCCTTTTCCGTTCCGTAGTAGAACATCTTGTAATCTTTTGTCCTAACGCCCAAGAAACGAGCCCGATTTCCAGTGGTTTTTCCATTTCGTCTTTTGGACACACAAGATATCCACCCGCCTTCTATTCATCATCTCTTCCAGCTCGTTACTTCGACCGGTCGGTCATGCTTCCAACGTTCCAACTCGCGACCCTCAAATTTCAACGAAACTGTTTCATTATTTTGCTAACCCCGGAATCCGTATAGCTCTGACCCGAACATGTCTGCTCGGTCCAGGATCAGTGCCATGCACAGCAGTGGTACTGCCTGGCGGGGTAGTGTCTTTCCTTTTAGCAAGTATTACCATAATGATACAGTTTTGCAATATTACCATATTGCAATGGTGTTTGTTGTTTGACACGTGCATGCTCCTGTTTTAGTATTGTTTGATCTTTCTTTTATGACACCGGTGATCTCCAGTCGTGTCAACCCATGGACTCGCATGCACACTTTTGGGAGAGTTTTTAAGGTGGTGTATGAGTCGCTAGACTCACTTGGGTGTTATATTGCCTAGATATGATTTGTCCCCTTAGTCGCCTTTTACGCTAGTTGTTGGGGGCCCTGCAGTAATATTCCTAACCCGTCCCTGCACGAGAAAGTATGGAGAATTGATTCTCCATCAAAAGTTCTTGCCATCGGTAAAACAACTTTCAGGAAACAAATTGTTTCTTTAAGTGTACTCATACATAGATAGATAGATAGATAGATTTATATTGTTGAGAGGTGCAAGTGCACTGCGACCTATAAAAGATCTATTGTGCCCCCCTTACTAAGGTTCTAGCCGATGATATACTCGGTCTAGAGCACTTCCTCCAGTCCAGCTGCTACAGCAAACCGGAGTATCTTCAGTGGATCCAGCGAAGGCAAATCCGTTTCTGATAGGAGGTAGGCACCAAGGTGATTCCTTCTTTTGTGGTGTTTCTGCGAAGACCCTGCAGAATCTGCAGTGTCCGTCTCCCTCTATTCCCAGTTTCCTAAGGTGCTCCTTAAGTCTGCAGTGACCTGTTAACATGCCCGCCAAGATGCGAAGCCGATTCTTACTAATTCTTAGGCAGGCTCTGCTTCTTTTCTGGTTGTATTTCCCCAGAAGTTCCTTTGCCTGTCTTATTTGGGGGATATCGTCCCAATGTTTGGCCCATTTGTTCTCTTCTTCTTTCCTTAAGTCTTCCCTTATTTTGTGCGGTCCTATCCCACAGAAGGGTTCTGGTCCAAGGAATGGCGTGTCTGATCCGTTTCTAGCTAGCTCATCAGCTGCTTCGTTCCCCTCTACTCCTACATGTCCTGGTACCCAGTAGAGAGTTACTTTGTTTGTTTCTCCCAGTTTGTTGATCCTGGTGAGACACTCCCATACCAGTTTGGATCTGATCTCATGCGATGTCAGTGCTTTAATAGCGGCTTGGCTGTCTGATAGTATCGCGATGTCCTGCCCGCGATATTTCCTGTCTAAGTTGAATTGCGCGCATCTTTCGATCGCGTGAACTTCTGCTTGAAATATGCTGGGGAATGTTCCCAGTGATTCTGAGTATCTAGTCCTGGGCCCGTACACTCCTGCCCCAGTGCCAGTAGATGTTTTCGATCCGTCTGTGTACCATTTAATTGTGTGTTGTTTGAGTTGGTATTTATCGGATTCGCTGCTCCAATCTCTTTTGTTGCTCAGCTTTGAGTCAAATTTCCTTTCAAAGCAGTATTTCTTGACCATATCATCTCTGGGCCAGTCCAGAAGCGGCACCGATTTGGATAGGGTTACTCGCTCTTTATTTGCGATGCATGTTCCTTTCCCGATGCCCTCTTTGCTGATTCTTAAAATGGTCTCCTTGGCGATTCGCTCTAGCACTATGTGTAGTGGAGGTATCCCTACGATCACTTCTAGAGCTGCTTTGGGACAGGTTCGCATGGCTCCTGTTATACATATAGGCTATATCTTTGCACTTTGTTGAGGGATGTCCTCGTCGTGGTTAGTCTAGATCTGTTGACCCATGCCGCTGCCCCGTATGTGATGATGGGTCTTACTATCATCAGATACATCCATCTCAGTGTGGCTGGGCTACAACCCCAGGTCTTTCCTGAAATGTTTTTGCACACCATAAGTGCTCTGGTGGCTTTGGTTACCACAGTTTCTACATGTTCTCTCCAGAGGAGTTTGCTGTTTAGTGTTAGACCTAGATACTTGACCTGTTTCTGTGGGTCAACTCTGATCCCTTCCAACAGGATGGGTTGCATACGCTTTAACTGTGTTTTCTTGGTGAAGGGTATCACAGTGGTTTTGGTAGGGTTCACTCTGAGTCCTACCGTTTGGTGTACACTTCTGTGTGATTCGTAGACCCCTCTGAATGATTTCGCATAGCGTTTCTTCAAATTTTCCTCTTGCGACAATGACTATATCGTCGGCGTACCCCTGGCACGTAATGCCGGCACCTGTCAATTTGTGCAGTAGTTCATCTGCTACTAAGCTCCACATCAATGGTGATAATACCCCTCCTTGTGGACAGCCTCTAGTGGTGCTTATTGTGATGGTTTTTTGACCCACCTCTATCTCAGCAGACCTAGTTCGTAGCATCTCACACATCCAGTTACTTGTGGTGTGATTTACTCCTTTTATTTCGAGACCCCTCCTAATTGCTTCGTGGGAGGTGTTATCGAAGGCTCCTTCGATGTCTAGAAATGCGCATACTGCTGTTTCCTTGCTCTCCAGTGTATCCTGAACCCAACTTGTCAGCTGGTAGAGCGCAGTTTCGGTGGATCTTCCTGCTCTGTAGGCATGTTGATTGTGGTGGAGAGGTATTCTTTCCAGCACAGTCATTCTTAGGTGATTATCTATGACCTTTTCTAGCGTCTTTAACATGAATGAGGTCAAGCTGATGGGCCTAAAGGATTTTGGTGAAGTGGTGTCTCTTTTTCCCACTTTCGGAATGAATATGACCTTTGCCCTTCTCCATATTCTTGGTATATGCCCAAGTGCGACGCTGCTTCTCAATAGTCCTAGGAGGTGTGGCATAATGATTTCCTGGCCTTGTTGTAGTAGGGCAGGGAATATTCCATCCGCTCCCGGTGCTGGAAGGTGTTCAGAGCCCAACTTAGCCTTTGATTCGTGCAGATGTCTCTTGCCATCGCCCAGTCCTCTCTCCTGGGCCTTTTATGTCTTACTAGTACATCTGTGCTGCTGTAGATTGAGCTACCCGGGAAGTGTGTCTCTAATAGTAGAAGGGCCCTCTGCTCTTCATCTTCGGTATAGCTGCCATCTTGCTTTTTCAGTGAGCCAGGCGCGCCTGCTTTCTCCTTAGCCAGTGCTTTATGTAACCTGGCCGCTGCAGGGGTTGACGCTATGTTCTCACAGAATGCTCTGAAGCTATTTCTTTTAGCTTTTCTGATTTCCAAGTTGTATCTTGTTAATTGCTCGGTGTATGTTTGCCAGTCTCCGTCACGCTTTGCTTTATTAAAGAGCTTGCGCACCTTTGATCTTAGGTCGACTAGCGTTTTGTTCCACCAGGGAATATCCTTCGGATCTTTCTTACGGCTAATAGGGCAGCTGCTTTCAAATGCATCTTTGATCGCCCTGTTAACCACTTCTACGTTGCTTTCCAGTTCTAGGAAGTGGCTCGCCGTTTTCTTTCCTTTCACATTTAATAGGTTCCACTCGAGTGTAGACCTATATCTGTCCCAGTCAGTTTTGCGGGGGTTTCTTTTCGGGGTAACCTCCTTACTGAGACCTTCTATGTTAAAGGTGATGATCCTGTGGTCCGACATGGACGGCTCGTCAGAAACATTCCAACCTGTAATGCAGTTACTAATACTCGGGCTGCCGAGTGTAATATCTAGAACCTCTTCCCTTACCCTAGTTACGAAAGTTGGTGTAGTTCCCACATTCAAAATATCTAGGTTTTCATTAATAATGAATTCGAGAAGGCGCTCACCTCTAGCGTTGTTGTCGCTACTGCCCCATTCCAGACAATGGGCGTTGGCATCGCATCCTAGCAGAAGTGGCAGTTTGTGCCTTCTGCAGTGTCTCACTAGCCTTTGAACTTCTTCTGGCGGTGCCTCTCCGCCTCCGTCGAAGTAGGCCGAAGCAATTACAATGGCGCAGTGGGTGCCTCCTACGTTAATGAAGGCCTGGATAGCTGTCAAATCCTGCGTCATGTACTCTGAAAGACATAAGAATTTTATGTTTTTACTGATTATTATGCAGGCCCTGGGGAGGTCCTGTCTATTATCCCAGATTACCTGTGCATTCTTGCTTGAGAGACCTCTTACCTTTCCCCTGAAATGATAGGGTTCCTGTATCAGCACAAGTCCAAGTTGGTGTTTGATAAAACTTCTTGAGATGACGGCCGAGGCCGCCTTCGCGTGGTGTAGGTTAACTTGTGCGATGCGAGTTAGAGCTTTTTGCTCCATTTTAGGGGAAATTCGGTAGGGGCAGGTGCCCACCTCCATCTCTTCTTCCTCTTCTGTTATGTACTCATACATACACGTGCATGTACATTTTCTGCGCTCTGTTCCTCAAGGATTACCTTCGACCAAACTCAGCGAAACCAGTGAGTCAAAAGCGATTATACGGAGTTTTTGTTTAAATTTTAAAAGTGGGCATATAAAATCGTTAAAAAAAACACCACAATTGGTACCTGTTTGTGTACTTCATATTTGTTTTTGCTACTTGTTGATGGCTAGCAACTCTACTGGCAATCGTTTGTGGTTGCAGCAATACTGCAAAACACCGCTAATAATAAGGGATGTAAAGATAATTCGCTTCCTCGTGGTATACCCTGGGTAACGCTAAATGAACTATCAGCAATAAGGTCGCCAAACTTTCATGAATGACATCCTCGTGAACTCCTGTCTAATACAGACAAAAGAAGAAGAAGAAGAACATAGGCAAATATAAATAAAACTACAACATGAGGATAATGAAGAATAATAGTTCACACCTTACTGCACCAACTCACACTTCTCAGAGCCACCTGACACGAGAAAGGCTCCAACAACTATAACGCCACTGTATTGTCAGTAGATATTGAATTTGAAATCTATTCAGTCTCCATCACTATTGCAGACATCAAAATAATGCAGCCGCCCCCCGATACACACCCATCCCGCAGTATAGGTATACTGTGGAGATTTTAACAGCCATTATTCCAACTGGTGATAGGCAACGTGCGACCAAAATGGTTTCCAACTTATGGGATGAGCTGATATAACCCATTACATTTGCTGTTTGATGCCTGTTTGAAAATAATTCACCAGATCAACATTTAATTAATTCTTTTTCCTTTTTGTTTATTTTGTTAATTTCAAACTCTTTATTAGTATTGTTAACGTAAAGTTTTTTGAGTCAATGCATTTATTCATTTTTTATACAAAATCATATTTGACCCACTGTATTTACTTGCGTCGAACCACTTTCCTGCCGTTGCATTCTACCAACAACTGCACACAATGCAATATCACGCGACGCACACGCACACGCAGTTGCATTGCGTAGGTGTTTTTTTTTTTTTTTTTTTTAGGTTGCGCCAGGGATGTGTAATCTTCATAGATACTAATAGCCCGAGTGCTACTAGCATGCACGATTCGCAAACCTGAGTAATCGATTTCAGGAATACGCCTACGTACTAAACACACACCCTACACACTTCAACCACTCTCCCCGCGGGACTGCCGTTAGGTATTATTTCGCGGGGCTGGTTAGCAATTTATGCTGTACTTTCTGCTTCTCGACGTATTCTTTCTTGAATTCGAAGCTGCATTTGCACGTGCGTAATAAACGCGCAAATTTCCATCCATTTTTCCTCAGATTGTACCATATGATCTATGAGGAATGGATGACTGGGAAGTTCGTTTCTCCAGTTTTCAAATCGCCTACAGTAGAAGTCTCCATGCTCCGTATCTTCCTCCTGGTCTGGACATTCTGGACACAACGGAGAGCTATCGAGTCCAAAGCGGTAAAGATATTTGCGATAACCTCCATGGCCAGACAGGAACTGCGTGAGGTGGTAGGTGTAGTTCCCATGTGCTCGGTTTATCCGAATGTCGATGGTGGGGATTAATTTATAGGTCCATCTGCCTTTAACCGCATTATCCCATCGATCTTGCCACACAGCTCTTGAAGCTGCGTTTTCTTCTTCTATAACCCTTCTTCTTTCGCTAGCCTCTTGATGGCTCGAGCCTCTCCGATTGTAGATTCTCTGCATCTCATTCGCGAGGATGTCGATAGGAACCTATGACAAGGGCTGCTTCGTCAGAGATAGTTTTAAAACCACTGATGGTCCTTATAGCGCAGAGTCTGTAGGCTGATGTAAGTTTGCTTCTTGTTTCTTTGGTCGCGGGAGCCCCCGCCCAAACCGGAGCCGCATAAAGAAGGACTGAGCTGACAACTCTGGATAGTAGGATCCTCCTAACGTATCCAGGTCCTCCGATGTTGGGCATTATCCTTGAGAGTGCTGCCTGAAGTCGTGACGCTTTTTTGCTCGAATGATCAACATGCTGTTTAAACTGCAGTCTATTGTCAAGCATTACTCTTAGGTATTTGATTGCTTCTTTGGATCTGATGATTTGGGTTCCAATCTGGACATTCATATATTCCACAGATCTGGTTATTAGAACAGCTTCAATTTTGTGGTCAGCTAATTCCAGACCGGCTGATCCTAGTCAGCTTTTGATTTGACTTATTGCCACATTTGTAGCTGATTCTACTTCACTGATTTGTTTTGCTACTGTAACAACAGCGATGTCGTCAGCAAATCCAATTATATTCACTTTATGTGGCAGTGGTAGTCGTAAAACTCCGTCGTACATTATGTTCCATAGTAATGGGCCCAGCACCGATCCTTGCGGGACCCCAGCTGTAACATCGTAGTACTTCACTCCTTCGTCGGTATCATACCTCAGTTTCCTGTTGGTAAAGTAGCTCGCCATTATCTGCAGCAAGTAAGATGGTGTATCCATCCTAGCAAGAGATCTTCTTACAGTGGGCCAGTCTGCCGAATTAAACGCGTTTTTGACATCTAGCGTCACTACTGCGCAGTATATTCCTTGGTGCCGTATCGCCATCTTTCACCTTCAATTGCTTCCACTGCTATATTAACTACAGCTTTAATGACGTCAATTGTTGAGCGAGACTTACGGAATCCGAATTGGTGGTTGGACAAAGCCCCTTTCTCCTCCGCTATTGTGAGCAATCTGTTGTAAATGATTCGCTC
Organism: Brachypalpus laphriformis; assembly: GCA_945910035.1. Classification (NCBI taxonomy): domain Eukaryota; kingdom Metazoa; phylum Arthropoda; class Insecta; order Diptera; family Syrphidae; genus Brachypalpus; species Brachypalpus laphriformis. The sequence goes on along the minus strand of OX246753.1, from coordinate 261,647,049 downwards.
CAGGATCTTTCCCATTGTGTCCAGTAGGCATATCGGGCGATACGACGATGGGTCTCCTGGGGGTTTGTTTCCTTTTGGCAATAAAACGAGATGTTGCAGTTTCCATTGGTTAGGGAAAATTCCTTTTTCTAGGCACTTTTGCATTGTTGCAATAAAGATGTCTGGCCTTTTTTGAACAGCGGCTTTCACTGCTTTGTTAGGGATGCCGTCAGGTCCGGGCGTCTTATTCTCACCTATCTTTCTGGAAGCGATTGTCAATTCCTCTGTTGTAATCACTGGAATTACCTCTATAAAGTTTTCTCTGGTGATTGGGCACATAGTAGATGCTCTCCTTGGAAAAAGGTGTTCTACTATTGACTTCCGCATTAACGGGCATGTTATCTGCGGAGAGTTGCCGCCCTTAAGCTTTGTCATCACCCTCCTATACGCCGTGCCCCAAGGGTCTACGTTAGCTTCATCGCAGGGCTGTCTGAAACATCTTGCTTTGCTCTCCTTGATAACTCTGCTTAACTGTTTTCGCGCCAGCTTAAAGGACGATAGGTACTCCTGAAAGTTTGGTGTGTTTCGCGATCTTTGTACTTTGCGTCTTGCCCGTAGACACTCTGCTCTAAGTACCCTGATCTCGTCGTTCCACCAGTAGCAAGGCAGGCGTCTTCTACTTGTTGCCCTCCTGGGCATTGATGCATCGTACGCCATGTTGATGGACTGGGTGAGGTGGCGAGCTGAATTTTCTGCCGATCCTTGGACTAGCGTGAAGGTGTCAACCACTTCCGCGAATGTATCTTTGTCGAAGAGCTTATCCTGCCATTTCGGACCAGTCGATCTGTGATGAACTTTGTTGAGGTTTCTGGAAGAATGGGTTGCACGCCTAGCTTTGCTCTTGCTAGCTCGAAGGATATTGGGGTAGGTTCTTTTTCTTCTCAATGACCTCTCGCCACACCAATTAGATTTGCGTGCATAAGCAAAAAAAAAAGTAACGATAAAATAAGCTAAATCAAATGAACCCGGCAAAGAATAAAAAAACAAACTATAAATGGAAGTTCCACTTCCCTCTCAAGCGAACGAAGATGGTCATCGTTCCTTTTACCCGCCCATCCGTGTACAAATTAAAATATTGTACCCATGTATCTACCCCTGAATCCGTATACTAATTACCTTGCATGACCTTAGAATCAAACGCCACTGTTTTGAGTTAACACATGTTAAATTACATTTATTTCAATAAGATAGCCAATTAAATACTTTAACCATATTATTCTTTTCATAAGTATATATATACATATACTTTAAATTCAATGTTTTCAAGAAGTAACAATTAACTCCAATATAATACTTATAACAAAAATTAACTTCAAAATAACCTTAATTACCAACTCAGATCGTACAACTCAAATTTGTATGAAAGAGGGAGAGTAAATTGTATTTTACCGGTATAGTTAGGAATACTAGATTAATTAGTTGCTTTTGGGAATGATATGTACATATATTTCACTACCTAACAAACCTGACGACGTCATCATATTTATTAGTAAAAGACAACAAAATATAAATGAGAATAAAAAAATCAAACTCTGCTATTCCTTCCTAAACCTTTTATTATTGTGATCTCTTATATTCTCTCCTTACTTATCTTTTTCTTTTACTCTTTCTCTTTAATTTATCATTAATCTATGTCTTTCTCTTATATACCTTTTATTTTATATTTTTATTTTTATTTTTGATATGAATAGGCAAATTAAGTTTAGGTTTAATTCATAGATTTAAAACTAATGTCTAAATATAAAAATAAAACAAAAAGAAACAATCACAAAACAAACCACAGAAATGATACTGGATCGTCCAAATACAGATGCTTCCGAATCCCTCGATGCATTGACGGTGGTGGATCGATATAGAGAAGTTCTTCGGCGATGTTGGGTTATCTAACGGATCTTCGGTGATAGAGAGCGGGGGACTGATCAGCGATTAGTTTTCAGTTTCGCTTGATGATGATGATGATTTTTTTTCCTTTTTGATTAAGCGGAAATTTTATTTTTCTTTCACTTGGTTAATGCGATTATGTGTCTTTGAAAGGATGATTTTCTCTGATCGTAGATCATGTTGCTTTATAGGCTCAAAAGTTTAATTGTCTTGTGAGAAACACATTTATTTAAGGTCGAAATGGTATATCGGTTAAGTTAGGAAACACTGATCCAATTTTATTAGATAAGATAAGATTGTTTTTTGATCTTTTAACATTTACTTTAAGATAGTTACACAAAATTAAATAACTTTAGGTATTTTTTCGTTAATTTAAAGTATTATTTTAAGTTAGGGTTTAGGCCGCAGCACAAAAAGGTATTTACGCAATAATTAAAAAAAACTTATCAGTAATGTCCACGGAAAATATCCACACTCGTGGGAGGTTGAAACCAAAGAGAAAGAAGCATGTTTGCTTCGCTACCGAAGAGGTTTTTTTTTTTTTTTTCTTCCATTGCTCCTATTAGAAGCGATTTCCGGGATGGCCACAGAATAGGCTTGTAGAAAATCGTTGGTGATATGGAGCTAATGGAATTCCACATTGGATGCGTTGACAAGGTGGCGTCAAAATATTTCTTTTCTAATTTCACCATCACAGATCTCGGGCGGTGAGTGCTTCTGGCGTTACCGATGTCAATTATAACAGCTTGGTGGTCACTGTGGGTATAATCTTCACTGACTCTCCATTTAATTCCCCGCAAGATGGAGTTACTCGCTAACGTGATATCAATTATTGAGCCCATGCCTGCTCTGCAGAAGGTGTTAGCCCTACCTACGTTTGCGATGCCTACGTTGAGAGTTGCAAATGTTTCCAGGAGGGCATGACCCCTTGCGTTGGTAAATCTACTGCCGCATTCCGTCGCCCATGCATTGAAATCTCCACCATTAATCACTGGAGTTCTTTCCCGAGCATCGGCCACGAGGTTATCTAGCAACTCCTGATATTCAATTATAGTCCAGCTGGGCCGAGCATAGCAACTATAGAAGTGTATACCGTTGATTTTGGCCCGAAAGAAGCCCTCTGACTCTTCATTGGCATCCTGGAACGCATGTCTCCCACATGACCATATTGCGGCCCGCTTCGATCGTTCACTGAGCCAGATGCTGCTGTTGTCCGGAATTTTATATGGTTCGCTGATCAAGATTACATCTGCTTTTTCGTCCTTGATGGTTTGTGCCAGGATATCCTGAGCTGTCTCACAATGGTTAAGGTTAATTTGGATAACCTTCATGGTTTCTTGCTGCAGATCGCTTTCCTGAGGACAGGACATTTATTGCCGCCGGCTATGTGCTTTGCATTTCCCGGGTTGACTTTCCTGCAGAACATGCAGGATGATTCTTCGTTGCAATCTCTCGCGATATGTCCCTCTTTACCGCATCTCCTACAGAGTTTGGAGCGGTCTTCTTCGCTCTTATAATGCTTGGCCAAATGTCTGAATTCGAGGCACTTAAAACATTTCTGTAGCAGCGTCCGCTCACGAATGCGGCAGACTACCCAGCCAATTTTGATGCCTCCTGCTTCCAATAGTTTCTTCGCGCTTTCTGCAGGGAGATTAATTATTGCCGTTTGAGTCTCACCGTACGCCTTCCGCGAAGAAATGATGTCAGTAGTCATGACCCTGCCCAAATCAAATTGGGCTCTGATCGCCGCGCATACGTCCTCCTTGGTAGTGACCTCGTCGATGTCTCTGACCCCGACCGTGGTACGATGAGTGAGCGTTCTGACTTCAGCCTGTTCTCCTAGGGCTTCACCAATGAAGTTTTTGTAATCTGTCGTTTTGTCTCCTGCTTCCTTCAGTTGTATCAGAAGATCCCCTTTTTTCGTTCTCCTGATTCTGGATACCGCCATGCCCACAGCTTCCAACTTAGGGTCTGCTTTTACGCTGCGGAGTATCTGGGCGTAGGAAGCCTCCCCATTCGCTTCGATGACGATGGCATCAGGTTTTGGTTTTCTGCCCTGCTTCTTTTTGGTGGCCTTCTTGTTTTTAACAGCTGACCAACCATTGTCTTCTTCTCGCATCGTACTTTTCTTATTACCAGAGGTACTGGCTTGTTTAGCCTTTGCCATAGCCGTTTCTGTGACTTTTTTTGGCTCTTTCTTCTTATTTTCCTCATCTGAGGGGCGCTTCTGCTTGCGTTCACGTTTCTGCTTCGGCGTGCTGTTCTCCGATGGCAGTCTCTTCTTTTTTGCGTCCTGGACAGGTTTGAGCCAGGGGGAGGTCTGAGAAGAGTTATTTCTTCTTATCACTTCCTTGGCCTTTTCATCCCGCAGCTGGATTGCCGAGAGTTCATACAACGCCCGAATGCTTTCTATGGTGTCTCTCATTGGTTGATGTATTGAGCGCCGCTTTCCGTCTTCGAGCATGTCGACTAGTTCCCTAAGCTGCATGCCCAGCTTGTGGAAGTCAGGTCGATCAGGGGATTTTTCGACCATCGCCTCCGATGCCCCCGGAAGTGCTCCATCTGGTTGTCCCACAGGTGACCTCAGCATCACTGAGCTCATCTGGAACGGGTCTCCTCTATACTCACCGTTGGTTTGACTGTTGCTTGTTTTGTTGTTGCTTGGGGTTTTTGTTTCTTTTGAATTCATTTCTTGTGGGTCCCCACTCAAAGCCGCTATCAATGTTCGAATGTGTAGTCACCCAGGGATCTCATGGTTGTCTATGCAAGCAGTGAGGCCATGCGAGGGTTGGCATAAGCCCTTATGGGGTCTTATGTCAGAGCCAGATCGGTGTTAAACAGGAATGTTACATCTGTACCTACACCACCAACTTAATGGTGACGAAACATTGAACGTACATTGAGGACTGCCAAGGTTTAAACGGGACGGGGGCGCTTGTAGCATTAGCCTGAAAGCCATTTCAACCAGATTTTACTCCAGCTTACTTAGGTAACAGAATACTACAGACGTCAGCCCTCATAGCTGTCATTCCAATTCGTTTTCCAGTATGCCATAATTAAGACCTTACTGGGCTCAGTCTTAATATTTTAAGGTACTGATGACGAAGTCATCGTGTTGTAGTTTTTAATTACAGTGATGCGCACTATAATGTATTGCACTGTATACACTCATATTTCGTAGTGTGCAGACATCTTTCCGGGACAAGAAGCTGCGTGTTTCGCGTTGTGGCGGGTACGTCCGGATCTCGCCATTTTCTCCTTACTGTATCCCTCGTAGCCACCTTGTGCGGTGGGGAGCACCTATATGAAAGACGGTGCTTATTCGTCTTGTCGCAGAAAGTTCATAGGGGTTCCTTTGACCTTTTCAGCCAAGCCCTCCTTCCCTGCCGCTCTTGGTCGGGGACTGCTTATTAGGGTATTCGCAGTTAACCTACAATTCTGCAGGCCGTTCACTATCCGCCACCTGTGACCCCCGCAGTTGCCTGAGCTTAGCCCCACCAGCCCGTCCGACTTGGTGGCTGTGCATTGCGTATGTGTAAGTTTGTGATAGTGTGTGTAACTGCATATTCAATCCATCAAGAGTAATTCTCGTTCACTTGGATTTTGGTCGCATCACGCAGTGGTTGGTAAATTGGTAACCAAAAATTTTATTACTGAAAATTCGATGTGTATATTTTTTTTCCATTCTCGTTGTTCAATCCTCGAAATCTTTTCGAATATCCAACATTAAATTGGTCCTTCTTTAGCCAAATTTAAATTAAATGAAATACAGACAATCGTGTTCTCGATAAATAATAGCAATTGGAAATTCTACCTGTGAATAAAACTAGTGAATCAAAGACAAATAATTAGTTGCACGTGCCTTCCCTTAGTTTTATACTGAACCCTTCATAAATTGTAAGGGAAAAACCATAAACTTGAACATTTAACACAGAATTTTCCTCTTAATTATTGTTATTATTTAATTCCATTGGTTTTTGTTGATAATGAACGGATTAAAATTAAAACGCGGAAATGCAAAAGGCCACTTGACTCGCGCAGCAGCCTTAGCGGAGACAACTGAATCGTCCACAACTATAGAAATGCTAGAGAATCGTCTGAGCAAATTTGAGGAAACATGGTCAGAGTTTTCGTCTTTGTACTATGACCTTTTACAGCAAGTGCCGGAAACTGAATCCAATGATCTTGCAACTGAGTTCGGTGAATACGAAACTAAGTATTGTACTTCATGGCTCATTCCAAACTCGTTAAAGTCACTCGTGAACGGAAAAGCGTGATACAAAAAGATGTAGATGTTTCAGTTGTTGAGCAGTTAGCTAGTCAACAGTCTACATTCCTAGAGAAATTGAACTCTTCAATAAAAATTTCGACATCTATTAATCTAGCAAAAATTGTAATACCATCGTTTTCGGGTAATTATAAAGATTGGCCGTCGTTTCGTGATCTTTATTTGGGCTCGAAAGATAGTAATAGTGATCTTTCTACCATACAGAAGTTTCACTACCTAAAATCATTCCTTAGAGATGATGCAGCTAGCCTTATTAAACGCATGACCATTTCCGAGACCAATTATGTCGAAGCTTGGGATCGGTTAGAGAAGCGTTATGATCGGGTGCATTTAATCATGCGTTCATTCGTTGAAACTTTTTTATCGCTTCCTGCAATAAGCGTCAGTAATGTCCAAGTACTACGCAAAATCGCTGAGGGTGCAGATGAAGTCGTGCGCGAACTTAATGCCCTTGATCAAAATAGTCGCGATCCTTAGCTAATCTTTATGCTGCTGAACAAATTTGATCATGACACAAAACCATAGTGCCCCAAGTGTAAAAATGAGCATTTATTAGCCCAGTGTCCCAAATTCGTTGCTTTAGACATTGAATCGCGTCGGAATTTTGTGAAAGCAAATTCGCTTTGCTTCAATTGTCTTCGTTTAGGACACTCGTCAAACAAATGTCCATCTACATTTCGTTGTCGTGTTTGTAAATCCCGCCATCATTCATTAGTCCATCCGGAAGATTTACACCATACCTTATCACTGTCGTCTTCACACACAAGGCCATTGCCCAATCCTAACTCTTCCTTACGTTCACACCAACTTCAAACTCCTTCTTCTTTCAACGATGCGTGTCCACTAGTAAATAACCACTCGCTTGAACCTAAACGTCGAAAATAAACCATTTTCCCTACTGTGTTAGCAAAAGTTCAAGATATCTAGGGGAATTTCATCAATTGTCGTGTCTTGCTAGATTCCGGATCCCAATCATCATTCGTTGTCGAAGCGTTCACCCAAAGACTAGGGTACACTCGTACTCATGCTCGAATTCCAATCCTCGGTTTGCCGTCTACGGAAGCAGGCCATACGAAACGGTGTATTTCCTTACAACTTTGCTCACGATTCAACTCAACTCGTTTGTTAGTGGATGCATTTATATTGAGTAAGCTAACCTCAAATCTTCCATCCCAATCATTAGATGTTTCTTCGTGGCCACATATCAAACATCTAGATCTTGCAGACCCAAGTTTCAATCTAACTTCGCCTGTTGATGTACTTCTTGGTGCTGATAAACTTTGGTGCATTTTGAAGGGAGAACAAGTCCATGGTCCTGAAGGTATTCCAATCGCTCAAAACACTTCTTTTGGTTGGGTCATCACAGGAGAGGTTTTCGATAATACCGCGACTGATACTTTTACTTTGTCTTCTCTTCTTGTTTTGGGAGCATGAGCAAGTGGCTCCTATTAAAAATGAATGTTTTTTCAACGACCAAGCTGAGCATCATTTTCAAGAAACGTTTAGTCGGTCATCAGATGGGTAATACGTTGTACAGCTTCCTTTTAAAACACCGCACCCATCTTATTTATATCATAGTTTTACGCTACAATCAGCAATTTCTCGGTTACACTCCATGGAACGTCGTTTCCGAACTAATCCTCAGTTACATTGGTTGTATTCGGACTTTAAGCAGGAATATATTCAACTTGGTCACATGAGACAGATTCGCCGCGATGAAATCGAAACACTACCGGGTAAACACTTTTACCTTCCACATCTCGCAGTCTTAAAACCAGACAGCTCATCAACTAAACTGCGTGTCGTTTTTGATGGTTCAGTGAAAGATTCGTGTGGACAGTCGTTGAATAGCGCTTTGTTAATAAGTCCTCCAATTCAAAGTGATTTGATCGGTGTGTGCTTGCGCTTTCGCGAACATCAATATGTTTTCACCGCTGATGTGGTAAAAATGTTTTGGCAAATTTGGGTTGATGAGTTGCATACTGACTTCCAGCGTATTGTTTGGCGTTAGAATCCTGCTGAAGAACTACAACATTTTCAATTATGTACCGTCGCCTACGGCACCGCGTCCGCTCCGTTCTTGGCAGTTTGCGTATTAAAGCAGCTAGCTCTTGACTACAAATCAGACTATCCAAATGCATCTCGGGTCCTTTTGAATGACGTCTATGTTGACGACGCTATGACGGGATCAAACTTAATTCAATCGCTAATCGACTTGCAGACTGAGCTAGTTGATCTTCTATCAGTGGCTAAACTTCAGCTAAGAAAATGGCGTTCAAATTGTTGGCCACTTCTTTCTCGTTTGCCAAAAGAAGATTGCGAGTTTTCAATCTTTGACACTGAACGATCGCGTTCTTTAATAAAAGTACTCGGTATGTACTGGAATCCAATTAGTGATGAGTTTTCGTACTGTATATCCAAATCACTTCCATCTACATCATTGACCAGAAGAACCCTGCTGTCGGAAGTACCGCGCATATTCGACCCTTTAGGATTGCTAGCCCCTTCCACAATATTGTTTAAAATCCTTTTTCAAGAACTGTGGTCTTCGGAACTACAACTTGGCTGGGATGATTCACTTCCCGTCCATCTCGCCGAACGATGGGGTAATTATCGATAGGAGCTTCCATCCCTAGAACAGGTACGGATTTCCAGAAATGTTTTTTTATCAACAATGGAGATCGAACTTCACGGTTTTTCGGATGCATCATCACTTGCTTATGCTGCAGTTGTATACAGTCGTTGCAGAATTGCTGAAGGAGAATTTAGGACCACCATAATTGCAGCCAAGACTAAAGTCGCACCAATCAAACCAATTTTCATCCCACGGTTGGATCTTTGCGGTGCTTTGCTGTTGACTCGGTTGTTGAACCTCGTGAAGTCATCAATGGCTGCCAAGATCTCACGAACTTTGGCATGGTGTGATTCGGAGATTGTACTACACTGGCTGTCTTCACCACCTCGTCTCTGGAGTACATTCGTGGCCAACCGCACAGCAGCAATCCTCGAAATATTTCCACGGCATTCCTGGCATCATATTTCATCGGACTTGAATCCAGCCGATTGTGCGTCGCGCGGTGTGCTTCCATCGAATCTTGCAAGTCATAATCTTTGGTGGACCGGTCCATCCTTCTTATCATTAGCAGATGAACATTGGCCGAAATCTAGGTTTGTTTCGCGAAAATCGGAGTGTACATTTTATTTGAAGAAAAACAATCATATCGGCAAGTACTAGTTACTTGCACCAATCCAATCCAAACTGTCGTCGAAAAAATCTCTTCATGGTATCGCGTGCAAAGGGTAATAGCGTATTGCCTTCGAGTTGTTGAAGTTGAAGGATTAACTGCTAGTCTGAGCATGAGTGAGATCCAGAAATCGAGAATTCTTATTCTTAAATCTATTCAACAAAATGCATTCAGTGACGATATTCGGTGCCTTGTTAAAAATCAAAAGCTTCCTGCGAAATCAAGGCTCCTCAAATACTCGGCGTTTGTTGATAGTAATCGCTTACTTCGGGTGGGAGGAGGATAAAAACATGCCACTGTTTCTTTTAACATCAAACATCCTATTATTCTTTATAACAATAATAAAATATCTTCTCTTATTGTAACAGATATTCACATCACTTATTTGCATCCAGGAGCTTCACAAACTTTTGCTATCGTTCGCCAACAATATTGGATTTTGGGTAGCCGCAACCTCATTCGCAAGATCGTCCATAAATGCAGGGTATGTTTTATGCAACGAAGGGTAACAAGTACGCAAATTATGGGAGACTTACCATGTCAGCGAATTCAACCACGTCGTCCTTTTTCCAACACAGGATGCGATTATACTGGTCCCTTGACCATCAAACTTTCCCGCTGGCGTAAACCCAAGCTATCTAAAGCATACATAGCACTATTTGTATGCATGTCTACAAAGGCAATCCATCTAGAACTAGGGAGGGATCTTACAACAGATGCTTTTCTCGCTGCCTTGCGTAGTTTCGTCTCTTATCGGGGGCTGTGTTCCAATATCTACAGCGACAATGGAACTAACTTTCAAGGCGCTCATCGGTGTTTAAATGAAATGCATAAGTTGGTTATGTCACAGGCCCACACCGAAACCATTGATACATCACTCGCCAAGGATGGCATCGCATGGCATTTCATTCCTCCTTTGGCGCCACATTTCGGTGGTTTGTGGGAAGCCGGTGTTAAATCGGTCAAATTGCATCTACGCCGAGTTATCGGAGCCTCAATTCTGACCTTTGAAGAGTTGTACACAGTACTTACTCAAATTGAGGCCATTTTAAATTCTCGTCCATTATGTGTTCTTTCTGATGAAAATTTAAACCCTTTAACGCCCGCTCATTTCCTTATAGGTGAACCATATACAGCTGTTCCTGAACCAAACATTCTCGACACACCTATCAACCGGTTGCAGCATTGGAATCACATCCAAAACATGGTTCAAGCGTTTTGGAAAAGATGGATGACAGAGTACATCACTACACTCCAAGAACGACCAAAGTGGCAACAGACTTATTCGAGCTTAAGACCAGACGACCTAGTCATAATCAAAGAGCCCAATCTACCATCACATCTGGGTGAACTTCAGCGCGCATATGTTTAACTGGATGAGGCATCTCTTGTTGACCTGATTGGCTGAAATATGCGTCTCAGAAGTCTAACAAGAGCTCCTCAGAAGAAGGACGTGTGGCGGATGAATACTCTCGATGGAATCAACAGTGACGTCTACAGACCAGCGGATACCTTACCGGAGTTACTTCGATATATTTGGAGCTGAGGATTGTAAGGATTTTCAATACTACGTCAGGGTATTGAAAAAGATATGGTGGTGGGTGAACCCTTAATGGGCCAACGGCAGCGCTCATATCCCCGAGTGGGTTACTGGCATCAGTGTATCCAGCCCCTCGTCCTAGGGGTTGCAAAAAAAGGATCTGGTCCTCCAGGTTGGGGGTTGTGCCGTCGGGTTAACTTCCCTACCACGTAAAAAACCTTCGGTTACGAAGCAACCAACAGCCTCGGATACGGATGATTCTACTGTTGATGACCCAAGCAAACGTAAAAAAGACAGCGATCTTTGTGCCTGCACGTGGAATTTTAGGTCCCTCTACAAACCACGTGCAGCCGAACAACTTGCGAAGGCCCTAGAGTGTCTCAAAGCAGACATCACCGCTATCCAAGAAGTGCGATGGGATGGGCCGGGCAAAAGGAGTATGAAAAACTGCGACATCTACTACGGCGATTGCTACAGACAACAAGGACAGCGTCTATTCGGGTGCGAATTTGTCATTGGAGGCATACTCAGGCAAGAAGTCTTGGGTTTCCTTTGATCGCTCTCCTTTGATCGAAAAACTGTCAAGCAAATCGATCACATTGCGATCGACGCTAGGCACTCTTCCAGTATTCTGGGTGTCCGGACCTTCCGTGGACTCGGATCACTACTTAGTTGTAGCCAAGGTACGGATGCGGATATCCACAACGGAGCGAAATCAACGAAATACTATGAGGAAATTTGACGTCGGGTGGCTACAATCGCAAGAGACTGCCAGAACCTTTGCCGATCGACTTTCTTCTAATCTTAATCTAAGTCCTATGCCGCCAGCAGCAAATGCAGAAGACCAGTGGCAGCGTTCCCAACAAGCCATCAAAGATGCCGCCTCTGATGTACTGGATTTCTCTCGGCCACCACAATGAAACCCTGGTTTGATAAGGAATGCCGGCGAGCACATGCAGCAAAACAAGAGGCGTACAAAGCGGCGCTGTATAGAAAGACTAGAACTGCTTACGAGCTCTACGTGCGCAGGACAAAAGAGGAACATCGACTTCTCAGAAAGAAGAAAAAGGAGCATGAGAAGCGCTCGATCGAGGAGATTGAGAGACTTTATTGCAGGAATGATGTTCGAAAATAAAATAAATAAATAAATAAATAAAGAACATGCCATTGTTTCAAAGTCAGAACAGAAGCCTGCAGGGACGAAAATGACAATATAGTAGTCGGTGCTGAGGATATGGAAGGAACACTTCTGCAGACTGTTAAATGGCAATGATTACCGATATTGCGCTGTCAGGCAGAATGTGCCATTCAATAGTGACGATGGCAGTCAAGATTTCTGTCAACCCGATCAGAATAAAGTGAGGATAGCAATATCTAAACTTAAATCCAACAGAACTGCTGGAGCCGACGGCCTTGCCGCTGAACTTTTCACTTTTTTATGCGAACGCCTAAAACCGGTCGTCAACATCCTGATAGGTCCTTATCAGTGCGGTTTCAGGCCGGGAAAATGACCAAATATTCACACTACGGCAGAAACTACGGAAAAAACCCATGAATTAAAATTCGATACGCACCACATCTTCATCGATTTCAAAGTTGCCTATGATAGTGTGTATAGAGACGAGTTATACAGAGCCATGTCTAGTCTTGACATCCCCGCCAAACTCGTCCGTTTGTGCAGAATGACGATGGAGAACTCTCCCTGCTCCATCAAAGTCGGTAAGAACATCACCGAACCGTTCGATGTCAGGAAAGGTCTTAACCAAGGTGACGCGCTATCATGCGATCTCTTTAACATAGTACTTGAGAGAATTATACGAAACTCACAAGCCAACACGGGAGGTACAATCTTTTACAAGTCTGTACAACTACTCGCTTACGCCGATGACATTGACATAATCGGAAGAACTCAGCGGGCAGTCAATGGGGCTTTTGCTAGTATTGAGGTCGAGGCAGCAAAGATGGATGAGTTTAGTGGTCAATGAAAGCAAAACAAACTACATGCTGTCTACAAAAAGGACATTCAACATCGGCATCTTGGACAGAACGCCACAACAGACAGATATAATTTTGAGGTAATAAAGTATTTCGTCTACCTAGGCTCTATGGTGAACTACACAAATGACATCAGTAGGGAGATCACACGAAGAATTACTCTTGCCAATCGTCGTTTTTATGGCCCAAGACGGCAATTGAGTAGCAAAGCCCTATCTCGAACTACTACGGTAACTCTTTATAAGATACTAATCATCCCAGTCCTGCTGTATAGCGCAGAGGCATGGGCTTTGACAAAACTGGATGAGGAGGAAAAGTTCTTCGAGCGATCTTTGGACAGTTAGCGCCACCTAAGTAAGTAAGTAAGTACTCAACCATACGGAACTATACCCAAGTATTTCGGGGTAACACTAGACCGGACACTGTCTCTTAACAAACACCTCTCGAACACGGCTGACAAACTGAGGTCCAGGAACAATATTTTACATAAATTAGCTGGTACCACATGGGTGAGGATGCCCCCGCCCTGCTCCGTGCGGCCCTTGGAATTGCTTACTCAACAGCTGAGTATGCTGCACCGGTGTGGCGAAAGTTGACAGACATCTAAACATTGCAATGACGACTATTACGGGCGCCGTTCAATCCACCTCAACGCAGTGGCTTCCGACTCTCAGCAATATCGCACCATCCGCAATCAGACGTCAAAATACGCTAGTTCGAGAATACGGTAAGATTGCAGCTAATGTAGGCCTCCCAATCTACTCCGACCTACAAGCAAGCAGCTCAACAAGACTCAAGTCGCGTAAACCACATCTCAAACTTGCCCAAGATCTTCATGAAAGAAATTTCAAGGTTGCGCCTGCGTAGTTAAATTTCTGGCAAAACTTACCATTGTGCAACTGCGCGTACATAACAAACCCAACAATAGAGGTTGCCGGCTTCATAGAAAAAAGAAAAAACATGGGTCAGGCTAAACCGAATAAGGACGAACCATGGTCGATGCGGGGACAATCTCTTCAAATGGGGCTTGACCACCACCGCGGAATGCGATTGTGGAGCACCAAATCAAACGATCAACCACATCATCGCCGATTGTTATCGTATGGCTTAATAACCTAGACACAAATCTATATTTTTTTTAATTAATGTAATTTCTTTACCTTCTTCTTCCTTTTATCAGCGAGGTTATGATCCAAAAATAAGGGATCATAACCCTCCCACTTCACCGCATTTCTACTGATCCGCCTGTGGGGTTCGCCTATTTGACCTCAGAAAATATCGCTGCATATCTTAGGAACGTGCATTGATATTGCCTTTTTAACAAGGTTCAAATGATCTCTTCTTTGAACGTGGCAATACCAGCTGAACCGGTCGCGCTCTATCTTTTGTACGATGACTTCCTTGATGTGAAAGCTTCCACGGATCTTCGAACTTCTTATTCAATCAAGTCTTGTTAATCCTGCTGTCATGCGAAGCATCTTCATCTCAGCTGCCGTTAATTTACTCTCATACGTTTTGTACATCGTTCAACATTGTGAACCGTATGTGAGCGCTGGACGCACAACTGCTGTGAAGAGCCTTCCATTCAATTTAGGTGGCATTTTTCTGTCACAGAAGATAGCAGAATTTTCTCGCCACTTCATCCATCCTACGCTTGATGATGATGATTGATGTCGTCATCACAAGTTGCTTTGCTATTGATCATTGATCCCAGTTATTTGAACTTTTCGCACTTTTGAAATAAATGTCTAGAATAGGCCTGAGTGGATCAGAGAACGGGCAGCACAAGTACTTTTTTAACTAATACGACACCTATTTCCCTCCAGAGCGTCCATCCACACTTCAAGTGCTCGTTTCAGGGATGTAGGATCCTCACTTATGATGGCTCCATCGTCAGCAAAGAATAACTGATGTACCATCACTTTACCTTCAAGCACTGTAAAAAATACGCTAAATAAATAAACAAATAACCGCTAATAACATAGATATTTTTGTGGACATGCTATCAACTATATCGTAGTAATAAATCAAACATTTATGTAAATATGTGAGCCAACATTGTATTCTGCATGCGAAATGTTGTATTATCATAGAGCCCTTAAGCTGAAATCAGTTGTATAAGTAAATTCAAATCACTGATTCGAAAATAACCAACTTCTGCTGCTCGCCATCTACATGCGAAACTCTACATTATTCATATCAGATGCACCATCCGGATATGTATCTTAATGGTGGTCTCTGAAATGATGTTTGTCCTTGCTGTAGGTATCCATTGTACCAGACTAGTTCTGGGTTGAATAAGTAGATGGCAAGGGCAACATTTAAAAGAAAGAACCCATATAGAATCAAAATTTGAAATTTAAGACAGAAATAACTGCTACCGGTAGCGATACCTCCTGCCGGTTACAGGTTGTTTATTTTTCTGAATTTTTAATGGCGGCAGTAGTAGTTTTCGAAACGATGACGCACACAAGGTGTCATGTGACGAAGAAGGTGGAATTTAATTTTTGCAGCAACTGGCTGGTGACAAGTACAATATTACAATATACTTACGATACATAAGGCAGTGCCTCTCAAACTGGGTCTCAAGCTGAGCAAATTGGCGTTCAAGGAAATAATGTTTAACAGCCGGCAGCCTTTTAAATTTCAATTCAAATACTTGTTTAAGTTCAAATATTAGTTTGTAAGTTTTCCTTTAATATACCATAATTGCGCATATCTGGTCTGACCATCTGCCAATATCACTGAGCATGATTATAACGATAAAAAATAGAACTGGGAGAACAATGAAATTGATGCCAAAGCTGAAGTGCAAAAACGCAGAAATGTATAAAAAAAATTAGAAATCAAAGTAAATCAGCTAATTGCAAATGGAAACAGTGAAAATATTTCTATAGAAACCCTCACTAATATAATTAAAGATTTAGTGGGAAATCAGCCAAAGCAACTAAATATTCAATTCAAGCAAAAATGGTATTATATGAATTGCAACAACGCCAGGAAAAAATGCTTCAAACTTCTGAATATATGGAGAAAAACAGACAACTATGATACAAAGGAAAAATATAAAATTGCTAATGAAAACTATAAGAGAATATGTGAGGCTAAACGTAAGTCGTACTACAGTGATTTGGAAACAAAATTGAACACTATTAGAGATGCTAAGGATTGGTGGACTTTTGCTAAATATCTAAGAAATAAAAAGTTTAAAATTGGAACAAACTTAGTAGCGGAGAATTTCAAGGATTATTTTAATGAACTATTGAATCCACCTTTGCTATCTCCAACCGTTCAATATGCAGAGCCATGGAAATGCGATGCAGATCTGGACGCAGAGTTTACAGCAGACGATATAAGAGAAGTTTTGAAAAAGGTAACATTAAATAAAGCCCCAGGCGCTGATAGAATCCCGTGTGAAATGTTCTTAAATGCTCCAGAAAACTTTTTAAAACTACTAGCAAAAGCATACTCCAACATGTTAGCGAATAGAACAATCGAGAACAGCTTTCTCCAAACTATTATATTCCCTATTCACAAGAAAAATGATCCGAATGAGGTGCAGAATTATCGTGGTATATCCTTTATGGACTGTGTCGTAAAAATATTAGCGGGAATGATGCAAAACCGACTCAGTAGGTGGGAAAGAAAACTCAAAGTTCTCAATGAGTTTCTAGCAGGATTTCGAAAAGGATATTCGACTATAGACAACATCTACAACTTGACGAATATAATAAAAATCAAGAACTCTAAAAAAAAAAGAAAGTATATTGTTTCTTCGTAGACTTTAAAGCAGCATTCGATTGTATTGACAGGAGGTCTCTATTCTACAAGTTAAGTAACAAGGGCATATCGACAAAATACCTTAATTTGCTACGTAACATGTACACCAAGACTAAGGTGGCAGTTTGGGACGGAGAAGAAATGTTAGAGTATTTTGAAACCAGCATGGGTGTCAAACAAGGATGTCTTATCAGCCCATTGCTATTCGCCCTTATACTAAATGATCTAAATGGGGGGGGGGGGGGGGGGGGGGGGGGGGGGGGGGACTGCGCATCGATGAAATTTGGATCAGAGTCTTAATGTATGCAGATGATATTATTATATTGGCGGACGAGATACAAGTCCTACAAGAAATGATAATCAGGTTAGAAATGTACTGCGATCTTTGGAATCTGAGGATTAACTTGGAAAAGTCAAAAGTAATGATATTTAAAAAAAATATGGGAAAAGGGCTAGCGCAGAAAAATGGCAACTTGGCGGTGAAGACATTGAAGTTGTAACCAATTACAAATACCTGGGGATTATAATGACACCTGCACTTTCGATTACAGCACACTTGAAAGAAAGAGAAGAAATTGCCAAAACTAGTTTAAATAGTACTTGGAAATACTTTATCGATAAAAAGGGTATTAAACCCTCGGCAAAATTTAAAATGTTAAAGGCTGTGACACAAGCTATCTATTGCTATACAGCCCAGGTATGGGGATTCGGTAGCTTCGATGAAGTAGATAAATTACAGAGATACTTTATCAAAAAGCTGTTTGCTTTGCCCAATTTCACTCCAAATTATGCACTGACGCTAGAAACAGGAGTACCAGATCTACATTTGTTTTCATTACAACTTCACATGGAGTATATCCAAAAAACCCTCTTCTAGTATGAAGTACATCGGCTCCCATACCTGTTGTCGAGGAAAATTGTAGAGAAAAAAATCTATTGGTTCGAAGAATGGCAGAAAATCAGTGCGAATGCAGGCATCGACTGGGGAAGATGCGACTTCAACTTTGAAGAATGGAGCAGAAACTCTATGGCTACATTAGAATTTCTGAGAGAGGAGCAAATCAGAAAAAATATGGAAGAAGCTCAAAATAGTTCGCATGGACTATGTAAAAAATTAAACCAATATATAGGGCATACCTACTTCAATAATATGTTTAAAAGGAGTCAAATATCATGGACTTTTAAAGTCTGAACAGAATTACTCGGGCTAAATGCCAACAAATTTAGAAGAGGAGAATCCAGAAAATGCTCGTTATGCAACCTGAACGAGGATGAAGATGTGGCGCACTTTATGGGAAAATGTCCAGTGATTGGCGAACAACGAAGAAAATATTTCCGTAGAAGTGTCCTTCAAGAAAACGAGATGCTGCAGATACTAAATGGGGAATCCGAGGATCAATGGAACATGCTACACAAATTCGTAAATGAAGCCTTCTGGTACAGAAAAAGAGTTATAGATGAATTTAACTATTAGCTGATAGTCGTATTGAAATCTATATTAGACATTGTTAAATTAAGAATAACATTTACCAACAGACGACAGACATGTCAAAGTTGTAATTTTTTGTTGTACATTCAATAAAAAATATTATTATTATTATTATTAGAGTTTACCACATCTCAGCACGTGTGCCGGAGATAATATATCCCGGGTATCTTATACCAAAGGGATTATGCTCTGATGGAGCGTAGTCCAGGTTCTACGCCCTTACAATTTTATTGTTACACTATTTGTTACAATTGCAGGAACTTTCTGACGATATTACATGTATCCAACAGCACCGCCTTCTGAATTTCTGCCATCAGCTTTTCCAAATTATTATTATTATTATACACGCCTCTTCCCCCTCCCCATCCCGCGTGAGGGGGAGTCCATTTTTAACTGAACACGGCGGCAGCATACGAACTGCAAGCCACTTCAGTACTTTATTTGGGTTATTTATTTATGTGTGTATTGTATTATTGCATTAAAAATTTTCGCGTAATTCTACATGTATTTAGAATCACAGCCTTTTGCATATTTTCTAGCTCCGCCTCCATGTCCCATTCCTTTAGTGTGGTTACTAGACTTTTTGGTACCACTCCAGCTGCAGATATGATAATGGGTATGATCTTAACTTCTTGCGCTGCGTACATATTGCTTAGCTCATGGCTTAGGTCAGCGTATTTCCCAATCTTCGAGCTAAATGTGGTTTGGATGTTTTGACTCAGCGGTATTGCTACGTCGAAGATTGTTATTCTTCTCATCGCTTTGTCAAACAGCACAACGTCTGGTTTGTTTGCACTAATGGTTTGATCTGTTGATATAGTTCTGTCCCAATAGATTTTGTATCTGCTGTTTTCCAATACTGGTAGTGGCTTGTATCTGTAATATGGTACATTATCTGCTTTCAGTTGGTACCTGTTAGCAAGCTTTTGGTGGAGTATATTTGCAACTTGATTATGCCTCTGTGTGTAATCGAACCCTGCTAACGTTGGGCATCATCCGATGATATGCTCTATGGTTTCATTAGCGCTGTTACATCTTCGACATAAGTCACTTTGTAGCTCTTCTCTCAGTATAAATTTTCGATAGTTTCTTGTGGCAACTATACTGTCTTGAATAGCTACCATGAAACTCTCAGTTTCTGAGAACAGATATCCGCGCTGTAACCATAGATTGGATTTCTCCCTATCAACGTGTGATTGTTCTAGGTGGTACGCGTGCACACCATGAAGCGTTTTGTTCTTCCAATCTTCCATTAACTCTTCCTCAGTTTTGGCATTCGGTGGTCTCTGATACTCATCTGATTTTAGATTAAGAGGAGTGTAGCGTTGATCAGCTAAGCATATTGCCTTAACAAGTGTGGATGACTCCATTTGACTCCTGAAGTAGTTCCTTAGGTCTCTGATTTGGTTGTAATGCAATGCGGTTATATTAGTTACTCCTCTACCTCCACTTCCCCTTGGTAGACAAACTCTTTCAATCGCACTTCTGGGGTGATGACTGTTGTATTTGGTCATTGTCGTTCGCACAGTCGTGGCAATGCTGTTCAAATCGGTCTCTGACCACTTAATCACCCCGAATGAGTACGTGAAAATTGGTACAGCCCAGGTGTTAATTGCTTTGCATTTGTTGCCTGAATTCAGGTGTGACTTCAGAATCTTTTCAGTACGTCTTTTGAACTCATTTACAATTGTACTTTTTATCGCAATGTTCTGAATTCCTTTTGCCTGTAGAAAGCCGAGATACTTGTAGCCCTCACCATCCTTCAGGCTCTCGATTATCATCCCCTCGTCGATGTTATATCCCTCTACATTGCTTTGTAATTTTCCTCTTTCTAGATGCATTGTCTTGCATTTATCTAGGCCAAACTCCATACTGATGTCGTCGCTGTAGTTTTTGACGATTTTAAGCATACGTTCCAGTTTTTCTTTGTTACTAGCATATAGTTTAAGGTCGTCCACGTAGAGGAGGTGATTTATTCTGTGCGATGTATTCTCAGTTTTTATTTCAAAACCAAGATTCAGCTTTTTTAGCAATCTGCTCAGCGGATTAAGGGAAAGGCATAACCACAGTGGACTCAAAGAATCTCCCTGAAATATTCCACTTCTTATATAAACAGGTGAGCTCCTGTCCGTACCAAGTTGGAGTCTTACGTTCCACTTCTCCATGGCTGCTCTTAAAAAGTTTATTATATCGGTGTTAATTTTGTAAATTTCCATTATTTTCAGGAGATAATTGTGAGGTAGACTATCGAATGCCTTTTTGTAATCCACAAATGCCATGCTTAGGTTGCGTTTGTTGCTTAATGCTTGTCGTACCACCACTGAGTCGATTATCAACTGCTCCTTACAGCCTCGAGAATTTTTGGCGCATCCTTTCTGCTCAGGTGTTATCAAGCTGTTTGTTGTACAATGATTGTAAATTCGGTTTGTTAGTATCTTAGTAAGGAGTTTATACGTGGTCGACAGGCAAGTGATTGGGCGGTAGTTTGCTGGATTGTTGGGTTCAGATCCTTTTGGAAGGAGGAAAGTTGTGCCTGATGTTAAAAAAGCTGGTGTTTTGCTTGGGTCTTGCATCATCTCTGTGAAGTACTTTGCCAGGTGCTCATGAGTTGCTGTAAGCTTTTTTATCCAAAGATTTTGGACTTTGTCAGGTCCTGGAGCCTTCCAATTGCTACACTCTCCTATAGCTGCTGATACTTCATCAGACGTGATTGGGCTGTTTGGCATTTCGGTCATAACCTGAGTTTCCTCTAGTTCGTCTTTTAGCCATTTCGCTTCCAAATTGACTGCTTTTGTTTTTTTCCATATACCTTTCCAGAACGGCACCACCAGATGCATTGCAGGTCTATGGTCCAAGCTTACTGGTCCCTCCCCATTTAGCAAGCGGCGGTAGAACTTGCGTTGGTCTTTGCCGAAAAGCATATTTTCTTCCTTTCTCCGTCTGCTAGCCTTAAACCTGGCCAATCGCTTATCATAAGCAGCCAGTTGTTGGGATTTCCTGTCCTTGATATCGAGTAATTCATCCTGAGTAAGCTGGTTGAGTTGTAGTGGTGCTACCAACGCTCTTACTCGGTGTGTAAGCCTCCAAGTTCTCGCGCCGTTTAGGTATGCTGTCAGTCTCCCTATTTGCTGCCTGAACTTTTCTATTTTGTTTGTAAGGCGTTTTTCCCACGGTGGTGGGTTTCTTAAGACATAAGACCTCCTTTCGGCACTGATGTTTTTTCCCATCATCCTGACTATTGCGACGGCCGAAACGTACAAAAGAAGGTGTATCCTTTCCAAGCAGTTGGCAGTTGTCAGGAACGCTGGTAGTACACACGTGTTGACCAGATAGCAGAGTCTGTTCACCTTGCTTACCGGGAACACCCTTGGAATTTCAGGTCTACAAAGAGGGTCGCTCCCCTCAAACTCAGCTAGAGCTGTCTCAAACTGTTCTCGAAGTGGGCCAATGTCATTTTCGGCCACATTGGCATTTTCAATGCTCTGCCGGTAATCGTCCCCTCTTCCGACCAATTCGATTCTTTCCTCTGCTGAAGCTGTGTCAGGTAACGAGGGTGCAGTTTCATCATTTGCGATTTGGGGGCGCACATCTGGCTCTGCCTCCAATTGAGACCTCGCTTCTTCTCTAGCTTCATCAATTTCTTGAGGTGTCAGGAGCTGCCTGGTGATTATCGCTCTTTTTCTATCCACTACGTTTTGTTCCGTGAGGTAAGTTAAATTGTCGTAATCGAGTACAAATAGCTGTCTCATCTGCGTTCTATATACATGAATTTGGGTTTCCATTTTTGTTGAAATATAGTAGCAACGCATAATTGCCTTATTCATTGCAGGCGTCCATCTTATGCGCTGCCTTGGCTGACCTGCGTTTGTGGTTGTTGAGGAATTCCTCATCAAAACACTTGTGGCAGGGTGTGTTGTTGTGTGGTTTGTTGGTCTATTATCGAAGGTGGCTTCTTCGGGTTCCCCGACCAGTGCCCCTTCCAGCAACTGGTCACCAACGGTTCGATTTACACTGTCACCCCCAGCGCTGGCTCCAGGTGGTGCCCCGACGTCCTCGGGCAGCGGCCTTGAATTTGAACGAATTCTATAAACGTGCTCCATTATATGGGTTATGCATTTTATTCCTTCTGCCAGGATGGATTTTAGTCGCCTTTTACGACAGGCATGCCTTACCTCGGGAATATTCTGACCCCTACCCCGCAGGGGTTTATTATTATTATTATTATTATTATTATTATTATTATTATTATTATTATTATTATTATTATTACTATTATTATTATTATTATTATTATTATTATTATTATTATTATTATTATTAATTGCGTATAACGTAGCAGGCCTTTCAAATAAATTACTTTTTAATGAATTCTTGGATTACATAAATCAATATGATAAAGTCATCGCACTTGAAACTCAATGCAGATAATAGTACAGAGCCTACAAACCCTCAGCGCACGAAATCTAATCCTGGCAAAACCTTATATCCATTATTACTGAGGAACAAATTTCCTGGGCCTTAAACAGTTCCGCTCCTCATTAATCCCCAGGCAAGACCTAGCAATTCCATGGCTCACGTCGATTTTCAGGAGCTGCTTACTGAACAACCACGTACCCCCTTCATGGAAACGAGTGAGAGTGGTTTACATCGTAAGGGCAGACAGATGCGGTCATGAAAACTAGAAAGATTTTAGACCAATCAGTCTAACTTCCTTTGTACTGAAGACTCTCGAGCGACTCCTTGACAACCATTTGCGAAGCAAAATAGAACCATCCCCCTCAGCTCAGCACGCATACCTCAAAGGTAGATCAACAGAGACAGCTCTTCACGAGGTAGTGCGCACTGCGCACTATAGAAAACTCCATACACTACAAAGAATATACCCTAGCTACCTTCCTAGACATAAAAGGAGCTTTTAAAAAAGTACACACTAAAGCAATTCTAGAGTTCCTTACGGAGCTGGGAATAAAAAACAATCTAAGTCAATAGATCATTTCTATGCTTAGCACTAGAATTATTCAGGCAATACTAGGCAATAGCAATATAACCAAATTTGCCAGTAGAGCAGCACCCCAGGGCGGTGTTATCTCACCTCTACTATGGCTGATATTCACGAATAAAATCCTTTTAATATTAGACAGAGAGAGATCAAGGTAGTCGGGTATGGAAATTGCTCTGAGCAAAGTAATCACTTGAGCCAACAAGTGTGGTGTCGGTATCAACTAGAGCAAAATTGAACTGATGCCCTTCACCACTAAAACCAAAATACCTGACTTCGCATTTCCTCGGCAAAATGGCCAACCGCTCTCCTTATCGTCCTGTGCTAGGTATTTAGGAGTTATCTTAGATCCCAAGCTCAACTGGAAGCTAAACATAAAACAACGGGTAAAGAAGGCATGTATAGCTTTATATGCTTGCAGCAAAACCTTCGGAAAAAAATGAGGACTGCAGCCAAAATTGACCTTATGGATGTACACAGCCATGGTATGACCAATTCTAACATATAAAAAAAAGAAATGTAGAACTTTAGGCAGGTTAATAATCTATTTAAACTCCACAGACTGGATCTAGAGACTCCACACCAACACACATTTTATATTCAAGTACACGAGTTTTGTGGTATATGGTATATATACATATATAGGGTGGGCCAACTACAAGCTTCTTTTTAGAAATGCAATAAAATGAATAAAATGAAATTTTTTCCATGTATTATGGCTTTATTAGTAAGAGCAAACATTCCCATTAATTATGGAACACAACGTCGTTCAAGTGGCTGCCTCGGCTGGCCTCGCAGTAGCGCATTCTAGAACTCCAATTTTCCAAGACCCTGTTGATGGTTTCGGGCTGTAGTTCACGGATTGCTTGGATGATATTGGCCTTAAGTGCTTGAATCGTTTCTGGATTGTTAGCATAACATCGGTCCTTCACGGTTCCCCACAAAAAAAAGTCCAAAGAAGTCAAATCGCAGCTCCGAGGCGGCCAATTGACATCGCCAAGACGGCTGATAACACGATTTGGGAATTTGGTGCGCAAAAGACCGATTGTGGCACGGCGCGCCATCCTGCATGAACCAGAGGTTCCAAATCCATGTCTTCAATTTCAGTAAAAAAAAAAGTCGTTAACATGGCTCTGTAACGCCCACCGTTGACCGAAACGTTGTTTCTAGCCTCATTTTCGAAGAAAAATGGTCCAATGATGCCACCACTCCACAATCCGCACCAAACTGTCAGTCTCTGTGGATGCATTGGCTTCTCGACAATAACGTGCGGGTTTTCCGGACCCCGGATGCGGCAATTTTGTTTGTTAACGTAGCCGCCGAGATCAAAATGTGCCTCGTCAGAAAAGATGATTTTTCACCCAAAATCGTTGTCCAATTCAAGCTGCTCTAAGGCCCAAACTGCGAAGCGACAACGAAGCGGATGGTCGTGCGCTTTCAATTGCTGAATCTATTGGACCTTGTAAGCGAATAATCCCAGATCTTTGTGCAGAATTCTCCTCAGGCTAGTGCGTGAAATGTTGAGCTGTTGAGATCGATGACGAGTTGATGTTCGTGAATTGAGTCTCACACTCTCGGCTACAGCAGCCACATTCTCGTCTGTGCGGGGGACGGGGGCCATGAGTGTTGTCCACTAGCATACCAGTCTCACGAACTTTTTGCACAAGCTTGCGTACAGCAGGCACGGTGGGTGCTTCATTTCGGCCAAAACTTATTTTCAAAAAACGCACTTTTTGGGTTACACAGCACTCACTTTGGAAATAAGTTTTCAATATTTTTCAATGTTGTTTAAGCATAAAGCGACTCATTTCGTTCCGCGGAGGTATGATACTGACTTTCTGTCAAGATTTCAAGCGGGAAACAGCTGTCAGTGTCAAAATAACCTATGATTTAAAAAGAAATCACTAGATGGCCCACCCGTTATATGTGGTCGTATACTCAATGCTATAAATTGAAATGGTCGTGGTATGGACGTTCTTACTTCTTGCAGGACAGCGGCTGCTCAGCCTTTTGAACATTCTGTCGGACGGAAGGGAAAGCATGGTACGACCGGGTGTGTGTAACAGCTAGAAGAAGGTCGTTTGCTTATCTATGCTTAGTCATGGAAATAGGCGCTAAATATGCAGAAAGGATGTAAGACGAAGCGAACAAGGTACAATATTTAAAAATATGTGCCGGGATAAACAGTCACGGTATATACAGCCGCTGAAGACGACACTATGAGCTGTAACAGATAGCCCCGCTTTTTTGGAATTTGGTCAGGACTCTTAATGGATGGACGTTTGCTCGAAGTATTTAAGTCGAAATGTCAGTACTAGCTAAGCATTTTGAGCAACTATTAAATCCACCAATTAGCGAGTTTCAAATGAATTATACGATGCCTTACATAGCGGTAAACTCACTTGAGCGATCAATTACACTTTAGGAAGTCTGCAGTTTGTTACACCGTTGCAAGTTAAATAAAGCACCAGGAGAAGACCATATCCCCTAGGAGTTCTACAAATTAGCTTCGAGTGAATACCCAGAAAAACTTACATTACCATACAAAATTTAGCGTTGATATGGATTGTCATGAGGCACTCGTTCACATGCCGGAAACTTAAGACTTCTTATCTAAGTCTGCCTCTAATGACAATCGGCATCCGCCACTATCTCTATTCCAAGATACTGACTAGCATTGGAAGTTACTTACCGAGCTGTGATCTGAATATGTCGAAGCAGCTCGCGCAAGGTGTTCACTAAGTTCAACGTAACTGGAACTGTAGACGCCTCCGTTAACTCCAACTAGGCAACTAGAAGTACTCTAATTAGAGTTCTAAGCCACTGTCGAGTTGTTTTCGCTTTATATGCTGGAGCAGAGTCTTATTGGAAATCCAACCTTGCTCCATTAAAAAGGATATTCGTCAAGCCCTTAACGACATCTTCTAAGACATCTCCTTGGTACACCGTTGCCCCAGATTTGAGTCCTTTTTCCCAAAAATGGAGAACAGTAACTCCCTGATGGGATACCCTCACCAAACCACTTTGGATGTCCTTACATACATTTTGCCTATTTATTTATTAAAAAATTTCTTGGCCGAGAAAATCTATTCGCCCGTAAAAAGGATATTTTCATCGCCATTGTCCGCGTATCAGTGCAAGAGTCGCCTGCATCTTTCAAGCCTAATTTGCTTTAAATTCGGCGTCAGTAGATGTCCAGTTAGCCGACGAAAGCCCCATGTTGAGATTGTCCCGAATGAACCTTGACATAGATTTGGTGGATAGATACATCCAGCTTCCTGTTCCAGGCGGCAGCGGACGAATTCCCTAGACGGAGTCAACGGTGGCGTCTATAGTTCCAGTTAGGTTGAACTTAGTGAATACCTTGCGCGAGCTGCTTCGACGTATTCGGATCACAGGTCGGTAAGGAATTTCCAATGTTGGTCAGGACATTGGAATAGAGATGGTGGCGGAGGAGCCCTTAATGGGCCAACGGCAGCGCTCATACTCCCGTAGTGGACTACTGGCACCGGTGTACCCGGCCCCCTGTCCTAGGGGAATAATTAAGGAACTGGCCCTCCAGGTTGGGGGTTGTGCCGTCGGGGTAACTTCCCTACCACGTAAAAAATCGATGGTTCCGAAACAACCAAAAGCCTCGGATAAGGATGACCCAACTAATGACGACCCCAGCAAACGAAATAAGGACAACGACCTTCGGATCTGTACGTACTTACTTACTTATGTCCTGTATCCCCTTGTGGGTCCTAGGGCCTCTACTACGCCTACGCGCCATCGTGTACGGTTTCTGGCAATGTGTCTGAGTTCTCCCCAACTTTTCCCTAACTGCCGTGCCTCCTTCTCGACTGTTCTGCGCCATGTTTTCCGCGGACCGCCAGGTCTTCTGCCATCCTGAGTTAGAGGGTTCCATTGCATAGCATGGTTCGCTATGGAGCTGTCACCCTTTCGGAACGTGTGACCAATCCACTGCCACTTCCGCCGTTGGATAGTTGTGCCTATTGGTTCCTGACCCGTTCTCTCGTAAAGGTGTTCGTTAGAGATACGATTGGGCCAGAAAATCCTTAAGATATTGCGCAGACACCTATTAACGAACGTTTGCAGCTTTCTGGTGATAGTAGTGGTCACTCTCCACGTGCTGCAACCATATAGCAGCACGGATTCAACGTTGGAGCGGAACAGTCTTATTTTGGTGCTCAAACTGATTGCATTGCTTCGCCATATTTTGGACAACATCCCGAACGCGGACTTTGCTTTGGCGATCCTGTTGGCTATATCCAGTTCGGTTCCACCATCGGTCGAGACAATACTCCCAAGATACTGGAAATCCTCTACTCTCTCTACCGGTTGTCCAGCAATGCATATTTGAGCCGATGAGTTAGTTCCAAGGCTGATGATTTTAGTTTTTGTCGTATTGATTTTCAGCCCGACGACACCTGCCTCCCTCTCCACATCTGCTGTCATTTGGTGGAGGTCCATAATTCTGTGGGAGAGTAAGCATACATCGTCTGCGTAGTCAAGATGCTTCAGTTGAGATGTAAGAGTCCATCGAATTCCTCCGTTTCCCGTCGACAAAGCTGCATGAAGCACATCGCTAATCACCAATAGGAATAATATTGGTGAAAGGATACAGCCTTGTCTTACCCCACTTTGGATCTCAAATTCCTCAGACAACCTTCCCCTGTGCAGAACGTGACATTTGGAGCCTTCATATGTAGCTTTGATAATAGCAATTAGTTTATCGGGAATGCCTCTCCTGCGTAAGGCACGCCAAATAAACTCCCTGTTGACACTATCGAACGCCTTCTCAAAATCGATGAACAGCAGGTGCAGTGGCGATCGATATTCAACACACTGTTCGATGATAATCCGCAGGGTGTTGATGTGGTCGGCACAGGAGGATCCAGAGCGGAAACCTGCTTGTTCGGCATCGAGTGTGTCTTCGAGATGTTGTTTGATTCGCTCAAGGATGATTTTAGCTATTATCTTAGCTACAGCAGGCAGCACGCAGATACCCCTCCAGTTTCCGCACTCCATTAAATTTCCTTTCTTAGGAAGCTTGACGATCATTCCCATTTTCCACTCGTTAGGAAAGCTCTCAGGTTCCCAAGCTCTATCTATAAGTGGAAGCAGAAGCTCAGCCGATGTTGTTGGCGTTGCTCGTAAGAGCTCTGCTGGAATACCGTCAAGTCCTACCGCCTTGTTGGTTTTGAGTGCCTTGATCGCGGTAATGATCTCATCTTTACTGGGAGTCGTGGTGCGTATTCGGGAACTTCTCACCTCGGGCATCTCAGTCTGATTTGGGAGCATATCGTTAGCGAATACACGGTTCAAAACCGTAGCAAAATGCTCTTTCCATCTCTTGAGCTGGTCCTCATCCGAAATGAGCAAGGAGCCGTCTAGGCTTTTCACTAGGTATTGGCTGGAGCTGCGACCACCTGTCAGCTCTTTCGTGATTCTGTAGACAGTCCTGCTGTCGCACCTCCGTGCAGCTTCTTCTGCTTCTGTAGCCAGCGCGTTGATGTAGTTGCGCTTGTCACGTCGTACGCTCCGCTGAACTTCTCTCATCTTCATGCGATATAGGGACTCTAGCTCGCTTCTCCCTGCTGCTGGGGTAGCTGCAACGCGAGCTTTTAGCTGTTTTCGTTCGTCAATCCGTCTCCAGGTATCCTCGGAAAGCCACGCCCTATGTCTTCCCTGCGATCGACCGACAATTCTTTCAGCACCAGATGTAAAAACATTTTTCACAGCACACCAATGGTCTTGGATGGTTGCGGGCATTGAGCTGCTGATTGCTTCCACACCTTGCGAAAAGTGCTCCCTTAATTGTTGGCGCACTGAGGGATCACTAAGTCTATCGATGTTGAACCTAGGCATTCTTGTGTTGTCGTGGGATCTTCGAACTGCAGCAGTGCGTAGTTGGAGAGTAGCTATCATAAGATGGTGATCACGTACTATCCCCACATCTGCCCCTCGTCTGTTTCGGACGTCCAGGAGACTGCTTCTAAAGCGGCGGCTGATAGCAAAATGGTCAATTTGGTTGGAGGTTGCTTGCCTGTCATTGGAAACCCAGCTGACTTTGTGGCAGGTCTTGTGCTCAAACATGGTGCCACCTATCACAAGGCGGTTGGCATTGCAGAAATCCACAAACCTTTCGCCGTTGTCATTGCGGTTGCCTAGTCCATGCTTCCCGATTACATGCTTGAGCCCTTCGTTGTCGCTGCCTACCTTGGCATTCAAATCCCCCATCACTATGACAATGTCTCCATTTGGTGTTGTGTTGAAGACGGCGCTTAAGAGATTGTAGAAGCTTTCCTTTTCGTCCTCAGACGAACTATTCGTTGGGGCGTAACACTGTATGATGGTGACGCGTCTTACTCTAGTCCGGAATCTGGCCGTCAAAATCCTATCACCATGAGGCTGCCAGGAAATCAGGCCCTTGCGTGCTGTTGTTGTTAGCAGTAGTCCGACTCCATATTCCCGCGGACTTCCGGATGGTCTTCCAGAATAGAGTAGTACAGTGTTACGCGTTGGAGACTGGTACTCGCCCGCTTCTAACCATCTTACTTCACTTACCCCCAAAATGTCCAGTTTATATCGCATGAATTCCTTTTCCAGTTGGAGGAATCTGGCATTGTAAGGACCTTCTCTTCCCGAGTCGAGGAGCGTCTTTACATTCCAGAAACCTATCTTTGTCCGGGTACAATAGCCAAAAGTCGTCAACATGTGATCAGTCCTTATCCGAGGCATAGTGTCGGTTTCAGTAGCGAGCTGGTTTCAGTAACGCAGGTTGCTGGCCCACGTTACCTAGCCTAGAATCAAGGCCCTAGACAACCCGCACTTACAATTTTGGCCTATACGTATAAGGGTTTATACGTATAGTTGCCCGGGGACCACCACTAGGAGGTAAAGTAAGCACTTCATCGCGAACTTGATTGTTGCGCTACTGGCCCAAGCCAAGTTTTGGGCAGTCAGTAGTTTCCCGATCAATCGCAATGCAGGTCCCCAAGATCTGTACGTGGAATGTTCTGTCCCTTTACAGACCACGTGCAGCCGAACAACTAGCAGAGGCCCTAGACTGCTATAAAGCAGATATTACCGCCATCCAGGAAGTGCGATGGGATGGGCCAGGCAAAAAGAGGATGAAAAACTGTGACATCTACTACGGTGATTGCTACAGAGGCAACAGGCAACGCTTATTCGGATGCGGATTTGTCATACGCGGCAGACTTAGGCAAGAAGTCTTAAGCTTCCGACACGTGAGCGAGCGTATTATGACTATCCGGATCAAGGCTAAATTCGCTAACATAAGCCTAATATGTGTTCATGCCCCCACAGAAGAAAAGGACCCTGCCTCCAAAGAGTGTTTCTACGAGCTCCTCGACAAAACATACGAGCAATGTCCTAAATACGACGTTAAGATCGTATTGGGCGATTTTAACGCCAAAATAGGAAAGGAGGACGTCTTCGGTAGAGCAGTCGGTAAGCATAGCCTACACGACACCACGTCTGATAACGGACTAAGGCTAATTGATTTCGCTGTGGAGCGAAATGTCACCATAGCAAGCACATGGTTTCCTCATCTCGATATTCATAAGCAGACATGGCGGTCCAATGATCATGTCACGATCAACCAAATTGATCATATTGCGATCGACGCAAGGCATGCCTCCAGTATTCTGGATGTCCGGACCTTCCGAGCGGCCAACATAGACTCGGATCATTACCTTGTTGTAGCCAAGGTACGAATGCGGATATCCCAATCTGAGCAACAAAGAAGAATTACTGTGAGAAAATTTAACGTCGAAAAGCTACAATCGCAAGAGACCGCCAGACTCTTCGCTGAACGCGTATCCCGAAATCTCTCAATCACCCCTATACCGCCAGCATCAAGTGCCGAAGACCAGTGGCAACGCTGCCAACATGCCATCAGAAACGCCGCGACTGATGTGCTGGGTCTCGCTCGCCCACCACCGCGAAACCCCTGGTTTGACGAAGAATGCCGGCGAGTGCATGCAGCAAAACAAGAGGCATACAAAGCGGCGCTGCAAAGGAAGACGAGAGCTGCTCGTGAGCTCTACGAGCAAAAGAGACGGGAAGAACATCGGCTTCTCCAAAAGAAGAAGAAAGAGCATGAGAAGCGCGCGTTTGAGAATATCGAGAGTCTATACTCCAGGAACAATGTACGGAAGTTTTACCGAAAGGTAAAAAGAACGTGTCAGAGAAGTAATACCCGTACAGAAACCTGTAGAGATGAGAATGGAAACCTCGTAGTAGAATCACAGTCGGTGCTGAGAATCTGGAAAAACTACTTCTGCAGACTGTATAACGGCGACGAAGACCAACATCCCGCTGTCAGGCAGAATGAACCATTCAACATGGACGATGATAGTCAAAATTTCCGTCCACCTGACCAAAACGAAGTGAGGATAGCAATATCCAAGCTAAAATCGAACAAGGCTGCTGGACCTGACGGTTTACCGGCCGAACTTTTCAAGGCAGCTGGGGATGAATTGGTAGAGTGCATACACCAACTCATTTCTAATATTTGGTCAGAGGAGTGTATGCCTGATGAATGGAATCTCAGCATCGTTTGCCCGATCCACAAGAAAGGAGACCCCCTCAACTGCGCCAATTATAGAGGCATCAGTCTCCTCAACATCGCATACAAGATCTTTTCTGCGATATTGTGTGAACGCCTGAAACCTTTTATCAACAGCCTGATTGGACCCTATCAGTGCGGTTTCAGGCCAGGAAAGTCCACCATCGATCAAATCTTCACACTTCGGCAGATCCTGGAGAAAACCCAAGAATTCCAAATCGATACTCACCACCTCTTTATCGATTTCAAGGCCGCCTATGACAGCATCTATAGAGAAGAGCTTTATAGAGCCATGTCTAGTTTTGACATCCCTGCCAAACTTGTCCGCCTGTGCAGGCTGACGATGGAGAACGCTCGCTGCTCCATCAAGGTCGGTAATGACCTCACCGAGACCTTTGATGTCAAAAAAGGCTTTAGACAAGGTGACGCGCTGTCATGTGACTTCTTCAATATTGTACTTGAACGGATTGTGCGGAACTCACAAGCCAACACCGGAGGCACAATCTATTACAAGTCTGTACAACTGCTTGCATACGCCGACGATATAGACATTATCGGAAGATCTCAGCGGGCTGTCACCGGTGCTTTTGCAAGCATTGAGGCGGAAGCGGCCAAAATGGGTTTGGCGATAAACGAGGGCAAAACCAAGTATATGCTGTCAACTAGAAGGGAAAACCAACATCGACGAATTGGACAAAACGTCACCGTGGGCAGCTATAACTTCGAGGTAGTAAGGGACTTTGTCTACCTTGGCTCTGCTATAAATTCAGCAAACAAAATCAGCGCAGAAATCAATCGAAGAATAACTCTTGCCAATCGCTGTTTTTTTGGGCTTATAAGGCAATTCAACAGTAAAGCCCTCTCTCGAACAACTAAGGAGACTCTATATAAGACCTTGATCATCCCAGTCCTGCTTTACGGCGCTGAAACATGGACTTTATTAAAAGAGGATGAAGATATCCTTGGTCGCTTCGAGAGAAAAATTCTTCGTAAGATTTTCGGTCCCGTTTGCGTTGACGGGTTTTGGAGGAGAAGATTCAATCACGAACTATACGAGCTGTACAGCGACATCGACCTAGTCAAAAAACTGCGTATTGGACGTCTGAGATGGCTAGGACATGTAGAGCGAATGGACACCAACGCTCCGGCCCGCAGAGTCTTCGAATCTAACCCCGAGGGACGACGCAGTAGAGGGAATTATCGCCGTAGGTGGCGCGCACAAGTTCAAGGGGACCTCGACCAACTTGGAGTGCGCAACTGGAGGCAATTAGCTAAAGACCGAGCTAAATGGAGAGGCTTGTTGGTTGAGGCCCAGGTTCACCCCGAACTGTAGCGCCACCTAAGTAAGAAGTATACATCCAGCTCAAAATTTTCTGTTTTCGATGGGAGTATCTTCAAACTCGCTCGCGTACAGATTTACAACCGTGCTCGTACAGGTAACACGCGGACGACAACTTCTTGGTATGTGTTTTTATTGAGACGGTTCATCAAATGGATTTATAGAGTAACCGAACTGATCCATAAAGGAATTGATTACATCGTGCCTGAGATATATTCCACAAACTTGGCGGGATGTAAATGTGGTGTTTATCCCTGAGCTTACTTAGCACGCTAACCAAATCATACTGTCCAATCAGCTTGACATCATTTTCTTGAAAACCATGGAAAGACTGCTAGACATTCATATTAGAGGCATTTTTTGAAAAGACTTTACCTCTGCACTCTAGTCAAAATGCATACAGGAGAGGTCGTTCCACAGAAGGAACTTTACTATCTCGCCACAGAGATAAAATCAGCCTACAGTTGCAAAGAAATCGCCCTTTGTGCATTCCTTGACATAGAAGGTGCTTTCTGCACCACTAGTGCCATGAAATGCAACGGAATCGACCAACCTACTACCAGATGGGTTAGAACTATGCTCGATAGCCGCATAATAAGATACATATACGGCAGAGGAGGACTCTGCGATGGTCTCCGCAGCTAAAGCCTGTCCCCAAAGCGGCGTCATCTCGCCTCTCTTATGGTTTCTCGTGGCTGATGACTTACTGAATAGACTTAATAGTTTACTCTTCGGAACTATAAGCTATGCAGATGACCTTGTGATCATTACCAGGGGCAGTCTCGTACTGGTGTACTGGGGAGGGCCTATCGATTAACCCCAGCAAGGATGAGTCGTTGTACCGTTCACAAGAAGAAGAACGCTAAACCTTGGATCAGTGACTCTAAATGGTACAACCATTGATTTTTCCGACGAGGTAAAATATCTAGGAATTGTCCTAGACAGAAAACTTCACTGGAACTCCCACGTTAAACATAAAATTGCCAAGGCGACCACTGCTATGTGGGCTTATGGGCCGTATGTATGGCAAAACCTGGAATGTGTCCCCAAAGGTCACTTTCTGGTTATAAACCCCGGTAGTTGTCTATCCTTACATAAGCGTCCATTGTCTGGTGGACAAAAAGTGAGGAGGTCACAACCATCATCAAACTCAATAAACTTCAAACATTATCTTGCCTCGGAATAACAGGCATTATGCATACCTATCCCAAAATAGCCATAGAGCCTATAATCGGACTTACTCCCCTTCATATGTACATATATCCACAAAAAAAGTGGCAATTCTCTGTGCAGTTACGTAGTCATCGAAAGTCGGGTGTTAATAGTTAATGGGATCATGTGAATCTCATGGACGTATTAACCGACTTCCCCGAGCTAGATATGCTTACCAAGGTTTCCTTACCCCTAAGTCACTCTACTTTGGTAGAAGGTTTGAGATTGAGATCCCAAGCCGTGATACATGGAATAATGGCGGACGGTTGCTTGTGTGGTATACCGACGGATAAAAAATGGATTTAGGAGTTGGCGCTAGAGTGTATGCACGCAACTATAAAGTTTCGACAGCACTTGCAAATAGTCCCAGTGTTATTCAGGACGAGCCTTACGCTATCGAGTCTTGAGCTGGTATAAACTCAATCACATACTCACCGACAAGTAAGCTTTGACAGCAACGAAACAGCGGATCTGCTAGCCAGAAAAGGCTCCTCTGAGTTGTTCATTGGACCTGGACCCTTTTGCGGGTTATCTGATTCTGCTTTTAAATATACGTTAAGCAGCTGGAATCGCAACATGTGCATTTCTCACTGGAATAACTCCCAAGGACTGAGACAAACTAAAAGAGCTGTCCAACCCCTCCATAAAAAGACAGTTGATATCCTAAAATACAGCAGAAATGACACAAGAAGGCTTGTGAGCTATCTTACCGGTCATTGTCAATTACTATGCCACCTCAGCAAAATGAGGATCTCGGAGGATATCATCTGCCGCCTCTGCCTAGAAGATAACGAAACGGCAGATCACATACTATGTGAGTGTGCAGCTCTGTGTAGAATTAGGAGAAGCTCATTCGTTAAGGAGATCATATTTCCAACAGACATAAGGAACTCCTTCGCAGCCGTAATTATCGCTTTCATAAGGAGAGTAGAAGTACTGCTGTCCTAAAAGTTGGCCCCTGGCACAATAGATCTTTGTAGTCCCAGTGCCTACACACCATATGGGATTGGCCACAAACTTGTAAACTTTGAACTTTTTTCCATTCTTTTGTTAAATGGTTCGACTGTATTGAATTTGGTGGTTTTTAGGTAGCAGCTAAGCTGTTCACCAAGACACATTGCAAAGACTGCCACGAATTGCACAAGTTCGGGTCTAGTTTTCATGTACTAGTAGATATTTGCAGCGTTCCCTTGACATTTTGTTGCTCTAGACCGAGCGTTTCCCGTTTTCTTCTTGTCTGTACAAGCGGGGCCTGTAGACGCCAAATTGATTGCGTAGTCTAATTAGGATGCAGATGAACTGATCCGCAAAAAAAAAAAACAATGTTGGCACAAAAAAATAAATTCACAATTATTATTCAGATCTACTAAGATTTGAGACATCAAAGAATAATTTAAATGCTACTCGTACCGAAAACCATCCCTTGAACAGAACGTAACAAACCAATTTATGGAATTAAACCTATAATTTGGGATTTCCTTTCATCCAATGCAGTGCTGTGCTGTATTTGATTTCTTTCTGTTGTTGTAAGGACGACACACTGTGAAAATTATCGGGGGTCGATTTAGTAACTCAATTGAAAAAAAAAATTAAAATTGAACATTTTTTTTTACTAATTCACAGGATATCCTGGGTAGGCAGATACAAGCAGAAACCGAGGGTGATGCCAAATGACTAGGCGGTTAAATTTGTGTCTCCATTTTCCAATAAAAATCCCAAATTCCTTTTTTAATCAAAGAAATATCTAAAGAATGTTATCTGATCGTCAGTTATTATACTCGTACCAAGCAAATGTTTTTCAAACGCCTTCACATGCATCCTGCAAGCATGTGATCTTGAGCATATAACAATGGAAGGATTAGTGGCTTGCCACAAACAGTAGCAACTAGAGATCCTTCCTTTGTTGATGGCATTTTTCACGACGCATATGTGGAAATGGATTTTCTCACATGCAGTCGCATGAAATCGGATGTTTCGCAAGGACAATAAGTTTACCCATTATACAAGGATTAGGTGGATTAACGATTGTAAAGTGAACAACAACCCTAAAACATTATTGTAGCAATATGCCTAAGGTAGTCTTGTGGAGCAAAGAGTACTCATTGTAATAGGCGTTACCTCCTTGCGATTATGGTCGTTGAATTAGATCGCTATCGCAGCAGGAGACCATTGTAATTTGTTTATCCTTGGCTTGGAGGAGGATGTGCTGTTGGAGATATGGACAATCATCGATCGATGTGTGAACTGAAGAATTTCTTGAAAGGATTGAAAATTCTACCCTAGTAGCACTGATATTAAGTCTGATTTGCTGCAATGCATCCGTTTGCTTGCACATTAAAACAAACATGTGCGCTTTTCGAGCTAGGCAGTTCAGTCGTGGCTAAATAAGTAGTAAGTTAAACAGTAAAATCCTTTCATAATCTACTGTTGCAATGTTTGCCTCCGTCATCTTGTCCAAAGAGTGGAAAATCCAACTAAAGGCAGAACCTTAGAAATTAGAATCTTCTGATGGATAGTAGTAAAAATCGGTGCCTTCAGAAGTGCTGCCACTAAAAAAATGTGAAACCGATCAAATTATTTTTAATTCTTTCGAAAAATCCACTCACAAGCATTAATCTTAAATCTAATAAAACAAAATGACAAAAAGTCAGGAATTCTTTAAAGTAGCACAGCCTTGCAGTATAAGCAGACCCCGGCTAAGTGCATAAACTGCAAAGGAAAGCACCTAGCGAACTATCGAGGTTGCAAAGTGGCAAGAGAGCTTCAAAAAAGGCGCGACACATTAAAAAATATTTTACGCAATGAAGGAAAACCGATTAAAGATAAACGTGAAACTGCTAAGCCAATGGTAACGACCGTAAATAAACCCGTCAAGGTAAAGACGAGAGGCGAACAAGTAAAGTTCCTTCGACAAAAAAGCAAAATCCGCAATCTCCAAAGTTGCTAACATATGCTCAAGCCGACGCGGCAAGAAAACAAAAAAGTGGTGTTACGGCAGATCTAATCTCCAAAGTTTTCTCTATTATTCTTGCTAAACTTGGGCAGCAAACCAAGATTAACTACTTCATACCTGATATATTGAGCAACCTTATGTTAAAACTTCGCCAAAAGAGAACTCCCACATGAAAATAAAAAAGTTACGAAAAATTTTAACATGGAATGTAAACGGCCTTCTACATCCCTGAACTAGAAGTATTCCTGCGGAATGAAAACATTGTCATTCACCTGATCTCTGAAACTCATCTTACAAATAAAACCTGAGTAAAAATAAGAGGTTATCGTGCTTATCACGCTTACCACCTTTCCGGAAGAGCTAGTGGCAGATCCTCTTATTTACTTACTTAGGTGGCGCTACAGTTCGGGGTGAACCTTGGCCTCAACCAACAAGCCTCTCCATTTAGGTCGCTCTTTAGCTAATTGCCTCCAGTTGCGCACTCGTAGTTGGTCGAGGTCCCCCTGAACTTGTGCGCGCCACCTACGCCGATGATTCCCTCTACTGCGTCGTCCCTCGGGGTTAGATTCGAAGATTCTGCGGGCCGGAGTGTTGGTGTCCATTCGCTCTACATGTCCTAACTATCGCAGACGTCCAATACGCAGTTTTTTGACTAGGTCGATGTCGCTGTACAGCTCGTATAGTTCGTGATTGAATCCTCTCCTCCAAAACTCGTCAACGCAAACGGGACTGAAAATCTCACGAAAAAATTTTCTCTCGAAGCGACCAAGGATATCTTCATCCTCTTTTAATAAAGTCCATGTTTCAGCTCCGTAAAGCAGGACTGGGATGATCAGGGTCTTATACAGAGTCTCCTTAGTTGTTCGAGATAGGGCTTTACTGTTGAATTGCCTTATAAGCCCCAAAAAACAGGGATTGGCAAGAGTTATTCTTCGCTTGATTTCTGCGCTGATTTTGTTTTTCGAGTTTATAGCAGAGCCAAGTTAGACAAAGTCCCCTACTACCTCGAAGCTATAGCTGCCTACGGTGACGTTCTGTCCAATTCGTTGGTGTTGGCTGTCCCTTCTTGTTGACAGCATATACTTGGTTTTGCCCTCGTTTATCGCTAAACCCATTTTGGCCGCTTCCGCCTCAATGCTTACAAACGCACCGGTGACAGCCAGCTGAGTTCTTCCGATAATGTCTATATCGTCGGCGTATGCAAGCAGTTGTACAGACTTGTAATAGATTGTGCCTCCGGTGTTGGCTTGTGAGTTCCGCACAATCCGTTCAAGTACAATGTTAAAGAAGTCACATGACAGCGCGTCACCTTGTCTAAAGCCTTTTTGACATCGAAGGTCTCGGTGAGGTCATTACCGACCTTGATGGAGCAGCGAGCGTTCTCCATCGTCATCCTGCACAGACGGGCAAGTTTGACAGGGATGATGATGATGATGATGTATTATAGATGCTGTCATAGGCAGCCTTGAAATCGATAAAGAGATGGTGAGTATCTCTAGGATCTGCCGAAGTGCGAAGATTTGATCAATGGTGGACTTTCCCGACCTGAAACCGCACTGATAGGGTTCAATCAGGCTGTTCATGAAAGGTTTCAGGCGTTCACACAATATCACAGAAAAGATCTTGTATGCAATGTTGAGGAGACTGATGCCTCTATAATTGGCGCAGTTGAGGGGGTCTCCTTTCTTGTGGATCGGGCAAACGATGCTGAGGTTCCATTCATCAGGCATCCTGACCAAATGTTAGAGATGAGTTAGCATATGCACTCTACCAATTCATCCCCAGCTGTCTTGAAAAGTTCGGCCGGTAAGCCGTCAGGTCCTGCAGCCTTGTTGGATTTCAGCTTGGATATTGCTATCCTCACTTCGTTTTGGTCAGGTGGACGGAAATTTGGACTATCATCGTCGTGTTGAATGTTTCATTCTGCCTGACAACGGGATGTTGGTCTTCGTTGCCGTTATAAAGTCTGCAGAAGTAGTTTTTTCATATTCTCA
Organism: Brachypalpus laphriformis; assembly: GCA_945910035.1. Classification (NCBI taxonomy): domain Eukaryota; kingdom Metazoa; phylum Arthropoda; class Insecta; order Diptera; family Syrphidae; genus Brachypalpus; species Brachypalpus laphriformis. Next base: position 261,607,699 of record OX246753.1, on the reverse strand, counting down.
GCACCGACTGTGATTCTACTACGAGGATTCCATTTTCATCTCTACAGGTTTCTGTACGGGTATTACTTCTCTGACACGTTCTTTTTACCTTTTGGTAAAACTTCCGTACATTGTTCCTGGAGTATAAACTCTCGATATTCTCAAACGCGCGCTTCTCATGCTCTTTCTTCTTCTTTTGGAGAAGCCGATGTTCTTCCCGTCTCTTTTACTCGTAGAGCTCACGAGCAGCTCTCGTTTTCCTTTGCAGCGCCGCTTTGTATGCTTCTTGTTTTGCTGCATGCACTCGCCGGCATTCTTCGTCAAACCAAGGGTTTCGCGGTGGTGGGCGAGCGAGACCCAGCACATCAGTCGCGGCGTTTCTGATGGCATGTTGGCAGCGTTGCCACTGGTCTTCGGCACTTGATGCTGGCGGCATAGGGGTGATTGAGAGATTTCGGGACACGCGTTCAACGAAGAGCCTGGCGATCTCTTGGAATTGTAGCTTTCCGACGTTAGATTTCCTTACAGTGATTTTTCTTTGTTGCTCAGTTTGACATACCCGCATTCGTTACTTGGCTACAACAAGGTAATGATCCGAGTCTATGTTGGCCACTCGGAAGGTCCGGACATCCAGAATACTGGAGGCATGCCTTGCGTTGATAGCAATATGATCAATTTGGTTGATCGTGACATGATCATTGGACCGCCATGTTTGCTTATGAATATTGAGATGAGGAATCCATATGCTTGCTATGGTGACAATTCGCTCCATCAGACATGGTGTTGTGTAGGCTATGCTTATCGACTGCCCTACCAAAGTCGTCCTCCTTTCCTATTTTGGCGTTAAGATCGTCCAATACGATTTTAACGTCGTATTTAGGACATTGCTCGAGGAGCTCATAGAAACAATCTTTAGTGACATGGTCCTTTTGTTCCGTGTGGGTTTGAGCACATATCAGACTTATGTTAGCGAATTTAGCCTTGATCCAGCTAGTCATAATACGCTCGCTCACGTGTCGGAAGCTGAAAACTTCTTGGCTTAGTCTGCCACATATAGCAAATAAGCGTTGCTTGTTGTCTCTATAGCAATCACAGTAGTAGTTGTCACAGCTTTTCATCTTCTTTTTGCCCGGCCCATCACATCGCACTTCCTGAGTAACGGTAATATCTGCTTTATAGCAGCCTAGGACATCTGCTAATTGTTCGACTGGACGTGGTTTGTTAAGGGTCCAAACATTCCACTTACAGATCCGAAGGCCATTGTCCTTTTTTCGTTTGCTGGGGTCGTCATTAGTTGAAACGACGTTATTCACAGGGATCTCGGAATTCCGACAATCGAAGCTGAAACTAGAAGGTTCGCGAGAAAGCATAGAAACCGACTAATCGGACATGTCAACAATACGGTCCTACAAATTTTGGATGAGAGCAATTTATTGTGCCGACTACAAAGGACGAAACCTTTCGACTTCGCGAGATAATGATTAACCACGTCTAGTTTGCGGAACATGCAGGATCTTTCAGTGGAAAGTAACCTGCCAAACGTTTTTATTTCGTGATAGAAAAATTGCTTGATAAGTTATTACTTAGTTCCGATATCTAACAAATTTATATCGAAGGGTGGTGTTTTGTTAGTCAGTAAGAATCTGACACTACTATGAGCACGCGCTTGCTATTCTCATTGTGTCTATGGAAGATTTTTTACCTACCCTCGGGGAAAAAAAAAATCGGAGGCTAAACCAGTGGCTTTTTTACGTGGTAGGAAAATTACTACCCGGCACAACCCTCAACATGGCAGGCCAGTTGCTTGTGTTATACCCCTAGAAGACGAGGCAAGAAATACAGGTGCCAGTAGTCCACTACGGGCGTGTGATCGCTGCCGTTGGCCCTCCGACACCAATAATAGTCAAAAATTATGTGTACTTGCTTACGCACCTACGTACTAAAGATAACTTTATTTTATTTTATTTTATTTATTTTATCTATTTTACGAAATTTTTCTTCAAATTTGGGTCTATAACTTAATTCGTGCGGTTTGCTAAGAGATGGCGTAACTTGTATTATTCCATTGTTATTATTCCATTGGAACATGCGTTGGAAAGCTACTGTCATTGTACGTCATTTCAGTATATGTCATTCATTTGAAGCGTAAACAACAATAATTTTTTTTCACTCAAATATGTCGAACTTTGTGCCTGAAAAAGTGTTTTTGCGGGGAGTTCTTCTTCAAGGCGGTTTTTGCATGTCCGAAATGCTGCTGGAACGCCACAAAAGGAAGTCATTTTTGCATCGGATTGTTACTAGTGATGAAAAATGGATCCATTACGACAACCCCAAGCGCAAAAATTCATATGTGAAACCCGGCCAACCAGCCAAATCATCGGCAAAGCCGTTGGCGCGAAGGTAATGCTCTGTATTTGGTGGGATCAGAAGGGTGTGCTGTATTATGAGCTGCTAAAACCGGGTGAAACCATCAATGGACAACGCTACCGAACACAATAAATCCATTTGAAGAGAGCAGTAGCCGAAAAACGCCCGGAATATGCGACCAGACACGAGGCAATAATTTTCTATCATCACAACGCTCGGCCCCACGTTGCTATTCCGGTTAAGAACTATTTAGAAAACAGTGGATGGGAAGTTTTACCCCACCCGCCTTATAGCCCAGACCTTGGCCCTTCTGACTACCATTTGTTCCGGTTGATGCAGAACGCCCTCACTGAAATACGGTTCACATCAGGGCAGAATATCAAAAATTGGCTTGATTCATTCTTGGCTGCCAAGCCGGCGCAGTTCTTTTGGGATGGGATCCACAAATTGCCAGAAATATGGGAAAAAGTCATAGCTTCAGATGGGCAATACTTTCAATAATACTATTGTACATGTCGTTCTTAAATAAACGTTCAAATTTTGAAAAAAAAAAAACCGCACGAATTAAGTTATATACCCAAATGTAGTCAATGTCAATATTATAACAGATTTTGTATAACTCAATTTGTTGAGGACAAAAGCTCCCATTAAAACCAGAAAAAGCCCAGATCCGTCAGTCATTCGTTAATCAAAAATTCTGACAACCCCTACTGTATTCACAAATATTATTCTTCGTCCTTTTGAAATACCAGTCCGAAATTTTCTGCAAGCATCAAAACCATTTTGGAATCCTAATTCCATTCAGCATCTCCATTTGCCAAATGCATTACAATGAGACTCGGTCTCTTCGACTCGTACAATCATTGGACCGCAATTCAATCAGAATTAATCTTCAAATTAATGTGCAATTGCATTTTATGTGCGTGTGTATGTGCATGTGTGTTATCTGCATGCAGAGGTGCATATGTATGTGCGTCCAGTAGATACTACACACCAATTACCGTCATTTATGGAAGGATGATTTCACCAAAAAAGGGGCTCCTACCAGACACATTTTGACCAGCAAAACCATAGAATGGCACAGTGTTTTGTATCACCACATGTGAGTGTTTATGTGCTCATGAGGATGCACAGCAAATTCATCATCCATCATGTTGCATATTCGGTCAGAATGTGGCTTTCAATAGAGACTCCCCAATCAGTTGAGTTTGGCATTGTTAGTTCTGTTCGAACTTTAATTGAAAACTGTAATTGTCTATTCTGGATTTGGAAAATTGAGATCAACGAATGAATTTTATGCCATACTAGCATGTGAGGTGCGGCCATCCTGCACAAGGATTCATGAAAGTTTTCAGTTTTTCTGCCCGAGATCGAATTGTATTGGAATTTTTTTAATTAACGCAAAATGCGGTTTAAATGGATTGAAAGGGAAGCACAATGAAGCCGGCCAATTGATTTTCTTTGACTTGTCCTTCGACTTAAGATACATGCACTCTCACGCAATCCTTTTACTCTAATTAAAAAATACTAATCACTGCGAACAAGAACATTCCGTTTCCAACTACAAACTCTTTTTCCACTTCAATTTCCTTATTAACCTCATCACCGAGTATTTTTCACCTTGATGCGATTTATCATTACGCAGAGTACCTTCACTGTACCCTTTCGCGGCGGCATGTCCTTCCCTACAAGAACTGACAACAAATTCGCAATTTTATTTCAATTTCGTCTTATTTTGTCCTGACTAATTACCAACAAAAGGATATTTGAAATTTACAGAAAACAATTTGGCGCCCAACATCTCCTGAAACAGGAAACAATATCCTGTTGCCCATTGCATTATGAGATGATAATATCCTTGAGAGGGAAATTATTTTCCATAATTTGTTTTTCTTATGCAACACCTTAATTGGCGGAGTACATTGTATATTGCATTCAAAAATTAAAATATCAAGCAAGATCCTTAAGGATCTCAACATAATGAAAAAATCCTGATCACATTTCACGGATGAAAAAATTACAACCACTCCAAGTGAAATAGAGTGCACACTCTCTATATGTAAGCAATGAGTACACTTAAACGCCTTATTGGTCGTTATGTCCCTCTAATTTCAGGATATCTCACTATGTGTACGTGTGATATTTTTATTTTTTTTTGCCTTTCCGCACACCCGTTGTGTTAGTCTCATTTTGGGAACAATTTGGATTTAAGTACTTAGGACATGTTATGCATGAAATTCCCTCTCTTTTTTGCCTAGGTGTAAACTAACGCCATTGTCCTTTCGAAAAGGATACCCATTGACACCTCAACACAACACACGCCTGATGCGAATAATGATGTTTACACTTCAGGACGACCTTTTGTGCGACGAAATAACACAACTGCGACATATCGAGGCAGAATGTTGTTCCTAGAGGATGCGGTGGTTTGTAATCGGAGATATACAAAGTGTTGGTCCTTTGCGAAGACACCCTAGTGTCGATGTGTTTTGTTTGTTTGTTGCAGATTCTCTTGAATAGTTTTTTTTTATTTGAATTTTTTTGAGTTGTTTGTCTGTGAAAAAGATCCAGATCATCGGTTGAACAAATAAATGCAACAATCCTGAGGAGGATTTTGCGGTTGATTGCATTTTTGAGTTTCCGACGGGAAAGGTATATAGGTGTTAGGCGCGAAATTGCCTAACAACATAATTAGCTTCGAGGAGTGAACGAAGCCAACTTTAGGAAGTCTCAGCTGTTTTGGGTATAGAATATGAAATAGATTGACGGTAGTGTACAATGTGACAGCAAGGATATACCAAGCTGTATGAAGAAGCGGACATTGACACCAGGATAACATATCTCTAATATCTATGGCCCCCTAAATAATACTCCCCAACGGATATTTTCGGTGTGAGGCATTATAAATTTATTACTTTTTTGTACCATCATCCTCTTCCTCCTCCTCTGTACCCCAAATCCTGGACATGTGAATCTAAATGGATTTAGAAGAAAAATTGCGGGAGATACTCCTGTACTATTCTTCTTCTTCTTCCTTTTATCAGCGAGGTTATGATCCGAAAATAAGGGACCAGAACCCTCCCACTTCACCGCATTTCTACTGATCCGCCTCTCGGATTCGCCTATTTGACCTCAGAAAATATCGGCAGGCCTGCCGACTTTGGATCACTCGGTTACCGATGTCGCCGCATTTGTGTGATCCAGGCGTTTATAGGCCTGCCTTTCCTACATCGCGATGTCTTTGGAACGTGCATGGATATTGCCTTTTTAACTGGGTTCAAATTGTTTCTTCTTTGAACGGTGCAATACCAGCTGAGCCGGTCGCACTCTATTTTTTGTACGATGGTTTCCTTGATGTGAACGCTTCCACGGATCTTCGAACTTCTTATTCGATCAAGCTTTGTCACTCCTGCTGTCATGCGAAGCATCTTCATCTCAGCTGCCGTTAATTTGCTCTCATACTTTTTGTACATTGTCCAACATTGTGAACCGTATGTGAGCGCTGGACGTACAACTGCGGTGTAGAACCTTCCTTTCAACTTAGGGGGAATTTTTCTGTCACAGAAGATACCGGAATTTTCTCGCCACTTCATCCACCCTACGCTTACACGATGATTGATGTCGTCATCACAAGTTGCTTTGCTATTGATAATAGATCCCAGATATTTAAACTTTTCGCACTTGAGAAGCACTGTTCCATTCAAATAAATGTCTGGAATAGGCCTGAGTGGATCAGAGAACGGGCAGCATAAGTACTCTGTCTTTTTGAACAAATGCGATACCCATTTCCCTCCAAAGCGTCAACCCACACATCAAGTGTTCGTTGCAAGGATGTAGGACACTCATTATGATGGCACCATCGTCAGCAAAGAATAACTGATGTACCTTGGCGTCCATCATTTTACCTTCAAGCAGATAACAAATGACTGTAATAAAGAGGAAAGGACTTAAAACGCTTCCCTGGTGCACCCGACTTTAATTGGGAACTCTTCGATTACTCCAGCGTGGCATCTTACTCTTGTCTTTGCTCCTTCGTACATGTCCATGATCATCTGTACACAGGTTTCTGGAACCCCTCGACGTCTTAGCGCCACCCATATCATATCTTGTGGTTGTCTGTCGAATGCCTTTTCAAAGTCAACCAATACAATATGCAAATCCCTTAAGGAATCACGATGTTTTTCATTATGACCCTTATACTTTGAATTGCATCAGTGGTTGATTTACCTGAGACAAACCCGCACTGATCATCAGATAAGCCGTATTATTTTTCGCAGTCGGCCACCTAGTACCTGCTCAACGATCTTCATGGTGTGTGACATCAGCTTCATCGAACAGTACTTATCACAGTTTCGCGTATCACTCTTTCCTTTGTATACAGGTAGAAGGTAACTTTCCCTCCATTGATTCGGCATTGGATCACCTCTCATAAATTTGGTGATGAGAATTCCGAGCCATCTGAACCCGACGTCTCCCATCTTTTTCCAGAACTCAGAGGGCATCTCGTCTGGCCCAACCGCTTTTCGTTTTTTCTAGTATTTGACCGCCTCACTAACTTCTTCGACTGTAATGTCGGGTATTTCTTCAGAGTTAGGGGTGGCTCTTGGGAAGTATAGCCGGGGAAACTGTTCATTTAAAAGCTCTTCACAATACTGCCGCCACCTTTGCAGAATTTATTCGTCATCCACAAGAAGCTGGCCATGAGAGTTGCTAATGAACTTTGCCGAACGAATCTCCTGAGCATTCCTCCTTCTTTGGGCGGTTATTTTGAAAATATTGGCGCTCTTATTCATATTGTATCTTCGCAGCTCCTGGATAGCCTGGTTTGCATCAGCAACCGGAGAAGATATTTACTCCAGCTCCCGATACAGGCACTCCGTACTCTCTGCTTGAAGGTGGGCGCACTTCTTCTTCGCTTTTTTCTTGCAGCATCTGTATTCCATTTCGAGGCGAACTTTTTCGTCACTATTATTAGAGGGGCACTTTGACCAAACTTTGAAATCCGCTTTCTTCTCATTTATCACTTTCTTACCTTCATCACTCCACCACCATGTTCCTTTGGCGTGTTGATGGTGGCCTTTTGAAGCTCCTAGCAGTGATTTGGCCTTCTATAAGCAAGTTCGCTGTAGGGAATCCCACATATTTTGTGCTCTGCAGTCTTCATCCTCAGCTCCGTTGATGGTGTGAGAGAGGTAATTTTTCATTACGAAAACAAAAGCCTCGCCTTTTTCTTTTTCCAGATTCTACCACTTGATTTTCTCAGAGACCCTTGTTTGTTTGCTTTTCTTCTGTGTTTTCATAAAAATTTCTGTTAGCAGGAGACGGTGTTGCCGAGCCATTGCCTCTCCCAGGATCACTTTGCAATCTTTTACCCGAGGCTTCATGAAACTGAAATCTGAGTTTTATCTCCACCACTGCTGTAACACGATAAGACCGTGTGATTTGCACATGCTTAGGATGTCTTCACCAGGAAGGTTCCTGGTGCCATATCCTAGTCCTCCATGGCAGTCTTCATAGTCTTCGTTTGATTTCCCGACATGTCTATTCAAATCTCCTCCAACAAACAGAAACTCTTCCTTTGGGATTTTCTTAAGGAGATTGTGTAAATCTAGCCAAAATGCATCTTTATCTCTCTGATTGCACCCATTTTGGGGAGCATATGCACTGACAATATTCCACACCTCTCCTTGTATTACTAGTTTGAGAGACATCAAACGGTCGCTGGACTTCGAAATGCTCAAGACGTTTCCAAGTAGCTCTGCCGCAGGGATGATACCGATTCCGTCCTTAGCCTTTTCCGTTCCGTAGTAGAACATCTTGTAATTTCTTGTTCTAACGTCCAAGAAACGCGCACGATTTCCGGTGCTTTTCCATTTCGTCTCTTGGACACACAAGATGTCCACCCGCCTTCTATTCATCATCTCTTCCAGCTCTTAACTTCGACCGGTCATGCTTCCAACGTTCCAACTCGCGACCCTCAAATTGCGTCCAAACTGTTTCATTATTTTGCTAGCCCCCGGAATCCGTATAGCTCTGACCCGAACATTTCTGCTCGGTCCAGGATCAGTACCATGCACAGCAGTGGTAGTGCCTGGCGGGGTAGTGCCTTTCCTTTCTGCAAGTATTACCATAATGATGCAGTTTTGCAATACAATTTTTTGCACCATATTGCGATGGTGTTTGTTGTTTGACACGTGCATGCTCCTGTTTTAGTATTGTTTGATCTTTCTTCTATGACACCGGTGATCTCCAGTCGTGTCAACCCACGGACTCGCATGCACACTTGTGGAAGGGTTTTTAAGGTAGTGTATGTGTCGCTGGGCTCACTTGGCTATTATATTGTCTAGATCTGATTTGTCCCCTTAGTCGCCTTTTACGACAAGCGCTGGTTGTTGGGGGGCGCTGCAGTGATATTCTTAACCCGTCCCTGCACGGGCACCAGATACTCTTGTACTATTGTTAACATGATTTTCGAAATAAATAAAACGTACTACCAGAAATAGAAGTCATATTGCACTATTTATGTTGGGCCTTGCGCAGCGTTGTACTAAGATCTCCTGTATCGAATTTTCCATGATTTGGTAAGGTGGTTAGTGATTACGGTCATGGAACCGTACTGGTCAATATTTTTTTTTTTTTTTCAAGATTTCAAAACTTTTTTTACAATTTCTTATACGATTTGCAAAAAAATGTGGTTGACGATGGTGTAGTGGTAACGTCATTGATTGCCACGTTAATGGTACATGGTTCAAATCCTGCACAGTTATCAGGACACCCCTTTAATGGACACCCTAGTATACACGTTAAATAACGGTCTATTGATGGTCAAGTTTTCTATGGAAAATTGTTCGAATTTATGTTGTGAATTTGTACCAATATTTATGTAAACATATGTATTATTTTTATTTTGTTAGTTAATAAGTTCAAAACGTTTTACCCTTTTCAGTCTTCTAACTTAATTATTTCTATTCAGAATGTACGTCTTCTTGTCGTAGATGGACTTCCTCTCTGCTGCTAAAATTCCAATGGGCGTTGACTCCTGCAGCTACAAGGACGGTCGGTTCAGACACTGAGCGGCAAGAGCTAGATACTCGGAGAGCTCCTCTTCTCTCTAATGCTGCCATTCACTTCCTGATTGAGTACGTCAGCTCAAATTTTGCAGCCATACGTGAGTAAGGAGTGCATAGTCGACATCAGAAGCTTACATTTACTTATTTTCAGCCTCCTACATTCGCCATAAGTCTGCTCAGTGCTGCGGTGATCTTTGCCGCGCTGTCCGACACAGAGTCAATCTGCTGCCAGAAAGTGAGTTTGGTGTCAAGTGTTATTCCCAAATACTTCACTGCATCTGATCTCACTTGGAACTCAATATTTGTGGAAATTCGTCTCTTTGTCAGCAATAGTACCTATTTCCATTTTTTCAGTCGCTAGGCTTAATCCATGGTTTTCCATCCAGGGATGCACCCGCCTCATAACTTGATTCAACTTTCTTTGGTCAGTGTCCCGTGCAATGATAACTGCAGCAATATCATTTGCGTAACCGATCAAGAAGGTGTCTTCGGGTATCTCCATGCGTAGAAACCTATCTTAGGAGATGTTCCATACCATAAAGATGTCTTGTAGGGCGACACCACCTGGCGAAGTTGAAAGCTTCACATCCAATGTTACCAACACGACAATCCTTCTGGAGTAATGGTTTCCCCGTTGAGCCAACTGAACTGCTGTGACCACTTCCTCTACGGCTCCAATTGTAGAATGGTTCCTTCTGAAACTATGCTGCCTCACTGAAAGGTCGCCTGATCTTTGAACGACTGTAGAGAGTCGCGGCTTCAGCAATCTCTTTAGGAGCTTACCTGCCATGTGCAACAAACATAAGGGTCTATACGCTGATGGTGTATCTGGGTCGCCTTTTCCCTTGCTGATCAGTACAAGGCGTTGCATTTTCCAGTTCTTGTGGAAGACTCCGTCCTTTAAGCAGCTGCTGTACATGCTGAGCAACAGTCGGGGGCACGTTCGAGCGATTGTCTTCGGTACACAGGTACGCCATCAGGCCCAGCGGCTTTGTTATTTTCCATGACGCTAACGGCCGCGACCAACTCTTCTTCGCTGAACAGTAGAATCTCATCTTGTAGAGGTGGAATTTCTTCTTGAACCCTGACTGGATGCGTCGGGAACAGAGCATTCACGATGACCTCCTTCTTTTCCACACTTAGACCTGGGTAGGACACCTGCGCCCCCAACTTGCGCATAACTACCCTGTACTTCTTCCCACTTTCTCTTCTTACTGCTCTTTATGGCGCTCTTGAGCTGGCCGTCCTGAATTCTTCGAGTACATTTACAATGGCTTCGATGTTTCCTCTTCCCCCCCTAGTGACACTGCGTCTAAAATGTAGACATCTCCTTCTTAGCCCAACAATTTCTCCTGCCCACCAATATACCGATTTCCTGCGTCCATTTCGGGTGTTTAATCGTAGCATCGCAGTGTCGTACGCTTGGCGTATCAGTCGCATCGTAGCATCTACTTTTCTCACGACACCACCTGACATTTCCAGAATAGCGTCTTTTCCTCTTTCTATCACTGAAGTAAAGAGCTCTTAATTTAGTCTGGCTGTATTCCATCTGGGCACTCGCCTTTGGTTTCCGTTGCAGACGCGGTGGTCTCTTTGCAGATCGTAGACTATGTATTGATGATCGCTAACCGTGTAGTCTTCGATGACCCTCCAGTTAGATACGTCAGCTGCCATGCCATCCGATGCAAATGTGACATCCGGTATCGTTTACCCATAGGCAGGCCGTCTAAAGGTTGATGTGTTTCCCACGTTCATTACATTAAGGCCCAATCTGGCAGCCATATCAAGAATCTGTCTACCTCCTGAATTCGTAGTTGTCATTCCCCATTCTCGAGCTCTGGCGTTAAAGTCGTCAGCGGCCAAGATCTCTCCTTCCAGTTCTCTCACGAAGTCTTCTATGACATCTAATTTCTCTCGGAAGTCGCTCACGCTCTCATTTGGTGTGAAACAGCAGCTCACCCACGTTACCCTATCGCATCTTACCCAGACAAAACCTCTTCCTGCGTCGTGACTCTTAACAAGGACTTTCGCTTGGTCCTCGATCCAAATAGCGGGTTCGTTCGTTTGTTTTTGTTTCGATATTGTTCGCTGATGACTTTCGATCACTTTTAAGCTGCACTAGGAGGTTGTTAGCTGTTCTGCTTCTGTGAAGGTTTGTTTAGAGAATTCTCATCATGGTTGTAGTTTTTCCTTCGCCTTCTTGAGGGCTTCCTTAAACACCTGACGTGTACCCGATCCTGGCAAGTGAGCCAGCAACTCTGGTGTCGACTTAAATTCCACAAATAAGCATCATCTTGCGCTTGTCTCGCACTCACTTTTTTTATGGCCTTTTTCTTCGTACTTGATGCATAATCCTTGGCCCTTTCTATTTGTTGCTATGCAGGCTGCTTGCTGATGACCGTAACCAAAACACCTATAGCAGCGTGTTATTACAACTCTTCGGCGAATTCTGAAGTTAATCCATCCATCCAACGATCGCTTCAGTTCTTGGTTTGGATGGCCTCTTCGTTTCTTTCGGCTTTCTGCCTTAGTTTTCTCGTGACTAGCTTGTGGCATTTTAGTTATCGGGTCTTCTTTTTCTTCTTATTTTCGATATCACTCTCTAGAAGCGGCTCTTTTCTTGGACTCCGGGTCAACCATGGGTAATTTGTTCATATCCCCGGTCGGCATTCCCTGTTTTTTTTAGGCTTACTAGCTAAGCTTGTAGCTTCCTTGGCTTCGGAGTTTGCTGCTGTAGGCACTGTGCGGTGATCTTACGTTAATTCATTAAAGAACTAACGATATCCACAAATTCTTCAAGTACAGCGAAGCCAGTCTTGACATCCATACTGATGTTCTTCTGCTTCGTCGTTGACTTTTTCATCTTACTGATGACAGCTTTGCATTTCTGCAGTTCTATCTCCACTATTTACCTCGCCAATTCAATTTCACTTACAACCGCGGGGTCGGGCTGACTTTCCTTGGCAGTTACTGAGGGGGCTTGGGAAACATTTTATTCTTGAGCTGCAATGCTTTCCTTTTCCTTTAGGACTGTGGATCTAACTTCCGCATCTTTTGCAGATTGTGATATCAACTGATTCAGTGCGCTCCTTTTCCGGGTTGGGGATGGGCGGGCTTTCCCCTACTTCGGCTCCGCTGACGCTAGGGTACTCCTGCTCTCATTGCGTAGTTCTACAACCGCTTGATTGTTAGCTTTTACAGGCTGTGAGCGCAGTAGCCTAGACGTCTTTCTAAAAGGGTACGATCTCCTGGCACATCGTTTCGACTTTGGATTTTTTTTTCTTGTAATTTTTTTTTGATTTTCGTTTTGTTTTGGTGCCAGCCAAAAGTGACTTGCGATGTATAGTTTGAAACAATCAACTTCAGAGGGCGCTGAAATGAGCTTTTTTATTCAATTTGATTCAAGTTGAATGATACAGTTGTATTTCACAAATTTAACCTCACTTTTCACTTCAATTTCAATTCAAACACAAATCTTCAAATAGTAAAAAAAAAAAGCTATAAACCAGATTGACTGTGAATCGTTTTTTTGAGAAGCTTTCACTTTGCTTTGCATACGTATAATTCTCACCAAAACACGCCTAAGGTTAGGTTAGGTTAGGTGGAGTGGCTGTCCTGACAGGGTCAAGACACACTTAGACCACTTGGGTCCATTGTGATACCACGTAGAATTGGGACCGGAGAATCACCGGTTACCGGGGGAACCTTAACCTTTCTCAGGAGGATGTTGGGTGAGAATAACTATGCCTGAAGTGGCTAGAGAGAGTGACTGACTCAATCAACCCTAAGTCGGAGTGTACCGGGAAGGTATAGTGTACAAACAAGTATTGGGGGTGACTGATTCAATCGAACCCCCAGTACTGTTTTGTGAGTTGTATTGGGAAGTCTGATTAAACCGTGCAGGTGTAGAGATGCATACGCGTAAAAGAGTGACTGATTCAATCGAACTCTAAGTACTGCTATGCAGAGTGTTGACTATGTGGGGTGACTGTTTCAATCAAGCCCTTCATACCTTGGTGGACCGTACAGGTGTAGAGATGCATAAGTGCCATAGAGTGACTGATTCAATCAAACTCTAGGAGCTGCCGTGCATAAGGTGACTAGGTAGGGTGACTTCAACTAAACCAGTTGGATTTCCCTCTGAATCTGTATAACTTTATAATTTCTTTGTTAGAGAGGTCACTTAAGTCTTCAAAGAAGTGTTCCCCTAATATTTTCTTTCTCAGGGTAGCTAGCGCTGGGCATATGCCGAGGAGGTGGAGATTGTTCTCCTCTTCCTCTTCGTCTCTACAGCTTCTACAGTAATCATTTGCTGGGACTTCCATTCTAATGGCGTGTCTACCTAACAAACAGTGTCCTGTGATTATTCCTACTGAGGCTTATGTTCCTTCTATTTAATGAAAGGAGTTATTTGGTTTTTTTAGCGTCTAGGAGAGGCCAGATCTTTCTGGTCGATACGCACGTAGACAGATTACTTCATCAGTCGTTTACAGTAGCTTGCGTTTCGTTTCATCGTTTGTATAGGGGGTGCCGGTACCTCTCTGTTGACAGCTAGAGGTAGTACGGTGCCTGGTTTAGCTAGTTCATTTGCTTTACAATTGCCTGGAATGTCTCTGTGTCCCGGGACTCAGCACAGAGTGATATTGCATCTGTCCGCAATCTCGTTAAGAGATTCGCGGCAATGTTTGACCAACTTAGATCTTATTGTTGGCCTTTCCAGAGCTTTAATCGCTGACTGACTGTCTATGTAAAGAACGACAGACTTACCATCTATCGGGTACAAAGAGAGTCTGCGCGCTGCTTCACGAATAGCCGATATTTCTGCTTGAAAAATGCTGCAGTGGTCCGGAAGTCGGAGAGCTACGTTTATCAGATGTACTTCCGAAAAAATACCCAAGCGTGTGCCCTCCAATGTTTTGGAACCATCTGTATAGATTTCGATTGCGGCGTCATTTAGAATGGTACCGTCATCCCATGCGGATCTGTCAGGGATCGTGGTGTTATATTTTATGTTGAAATCAATAAATGGGGATATATAATCTGTTTCTCTGAGATTGGAGTTTTGTAGAATTTTCATGTGGCCGATTCGTGAACTTAACCACTGGAGAGATTCTCTCAGTCTTAGGGCTGCTTTAGATGCTTCCAATTTCCCAAAGATATCAATGGGAAAGATATTGAGTAGGATTTCTAAGGCGGCTGTGGGGGTGGACCTGAGAGCCCCTGTGATGCACCTACATGCTAGTCGCTGTACTCTTTCTATAGAGTTTGTGTTGCACCTTGTTTCGAGTGCAGGCCACCAGACGAGAACACCATAAAGTAGAATTGGTCTGACCACCGCCAGGTACAACCAGTGGACCATATTAGGTCGAAAACCCCATTTAGGACCTAAAGCCCTTTTACAGGTGTAGATGGCGATTTCTGCTTTCTTGGTGCGGTCTAGAATATTCTGTTTCCAGTTGAGTTTACTATCAAGGGTTAACCCTAAGTATTTTACTGTGTTTGTAAAGATGAGTTCCGTGTTTCTAATCTTAGGGGGAGCTATGATCGGGATTTTATATTTCTTAGTAAAAAGTACTAGTTCGGTTTTGGACGGATTTACGTTAAGCCACTGCCCGTCCATTTCGCTACTAAATTTAGCGCCGAATTCATTAGATCTCTTAGGGTTTGGGGGAATATACCTGAAATGGCTATAGCGATATCGTCAGCATATGCTACGACCTTATAGCCTTTATTTTCTACTGAAGTGAGTAGCTTATTCACTACTAGTATCGAAAGTAGCGGAGAGAGAGCACCACACTGGGGAGTGCCTCTGTGCGCTAAGCTTTTGGTTGAGCAGTACCCAAGCTCGGATAGAATTTGTCTGCTGTTCAGCATTCGCTCTATCCAGATGCGTAAGCAGCAATCAACCTCTAGGTTAGTGAGCGCTCCTATGATGGATTCTGTGTTGACGTTATTAAAGGCGCCTTCTATGTCAAGGAAAGACACCATGGTATATTCTTTAACGGCAAGAGATTTTTCAATGGTGCCTACTAACGAGTGTAGAGATGTTTCCACTGAAAAGCCTTTCAGGTAAGCATGCTGGGAGTTAGATAAGGTTTGTACCTTGAGTTTTGAACGATTATAATTATCAATTAGCCTTTCTAACGTTTTTAGAAAGAAAGAGGAGAGGCTAATTGTTCTGAAATCTTTCAGAGTGTAGTGTGAGGTCTTGCCGCATTTCGGGATTAAGACCACCTTAACTCTTTTCTATGAGGATGGGGTATAGCCGAATTTAAGGCAGCTATTGAAAATTACATAGAGCCACGGGGCTAAGGGTTTTATGTCCTCTTGCAGTTCTACTGGTGTAATACCATCTAATCCTGGAGATTTGTATGGAAGGAAACTATTAACAGCCCAATGAATTGTATGAATGTTTATTATTCCCGCCGGAACGTCCATGATAGAGTGGTGTTGGGGTATAGATATGTTCGTAGCTATAGGGTTTCCTGGGAAATGCGTGTCCATGGTTTAAAGTTTCTTCTTTTTTGCTACAGAATAGTCGCCACGATTCTCGCTGAGCTTTCCTAATCTCTTTCTTGAAAACCCTGAGGCTGTTCTTATAGTTGTCCCAGTCTTCTGGGGATCGTGAAGACCTAGCTATTTTGAACTGTTTCCTACTGTCATTTAGGTTTAGTTTTGCTTTGTTAGTATGCCACCAAGGTGGTTTATTGCCATTTCTGTGTCTGCTTAACGGACAAGCTTTCAAGAAGGCTTTATTCATGGTTTTAGATACTGTGTCTACCATCTGGTCAATTTCAGAAGGTGAGCAAGGTTGAGTTGGCTCGGTGTTGAGTTCTTTATTTAAAAATGTATTATAAACCTGCCAGTTAGTATTCCTAGGATTCCTAAAGGAGTTTAATGGAGGTTTGGTAAATTCCAAACTAAATTGTATGTACTTATGGTCCGCAAAAGAGACTTCTTTCGATACCATCCATTTACTAATATTTAGCTTTGGGGAGTTGGTGGCTAAAGTAATATCTAGTACTTCTTGCCTAATTCTGTTAGTAAAAGTAGGTTCAGAACCTATATTACATACTACGAGGTTAGTTTCTACGATAAAGTCGAAAAGACGCTCACCTCGATTGTTTGTGTCACTACTTCCCCAGAGGTTGTGGTGGACATTGGCGTCAGCGCCTATCACGCCTAATGTCAAGTATATTTTTAGGATATGTATTTTTTTTTTTTAGTTTAGGTTTTGTTTCGGGGGTTGCAGCCAATGTCGATTTTTGTATATTAAGTGTAAAAGTATACACTTCATTTTCTAGATCCTCATTTGATTCTATGCGTTGAGAGAATCGGAGGTATAATTCCAAATTCTGCCTACAGTATGTAGTTCCAGTTCCAGTCAGTTGATAGAGCTAAGACTAGGACCTTCTTCCACTCTTGTAGTATCCTGGATATATTCCTTTTTATAAAGAAGTCTATAACATTTGGGATTTTATTCCTATTTGTGGGCCAAAAAGTAGGATTTTCTGTTGAGAGATGTTTAGCGTTATTTTCTGTTATAGCCTTAAGAAGTTGTCTTCCCCTTGTATTTTTTAGTCTTGACCCCCGGTATTGATTTTTAGTACGGTACTTCAAAATGTAGTAGTTTTGCTACATGTCTAGTAAAAGTGTCAGCGCTAATTGTGGCGTTCTGTCCAAGACGCCGATTTTGGGTGTCTTTTTTTTGTAGACAGCATATATTTCATTTTGCTTTCATTGACCGCTAAACTCATCTATGCTGCTTCTGTGTCAGTACTCGCAATCGCCCAACTGACGACCAGCTGAGTTCTTCCGACTACGTCAATGTCATCGGCGTAAGCGAGTAGTTGTACAGACTTGTAAAAGATTGTACCTCCGGCATTACATTCAACGAATAGGTATGGGGCAATTCTCCTTTAACCATTATCATTGTTCTAAGCGTGTTGGTCTTAGCTGGCAGCCACTTCAACTTAACCTAAGCTCAGCTTGCTCTTAGAATGCTATTCACTATTGAAATTTGTTCCCTTTGTGTTCCTTAGACTTCCTAGAAAAAGGACGTAAGGAAGCTGTAGGTACTCAAGGGCTAGCAGGCATTCAGTAGACCTACGAGGAATGATATGATATATTAGTAGCTGACAAAATAAACATTCCACAAAAAATTCTTGAAATCCTTCCCCACAAACCATGATGCGTTTAGCGTGGCGAACTAATATTAACATAAATTGGCATAAAACGAAGAACCAAAAGTTCGTTGGTAATTTGATATTCACATTTGAAATGCCAAAGGGAATGGTCGGTTACGCCCACATTATGAGCAGGAAAAATTCTATTATTGCATGTCCGTCCGCAGCTATGACCGTACTATGCTGTGGTGGAACAATTTTGGTAACATTTGCGAGTTCAATAGATACAATTTGTCGGGCAATTGTGGGAGGATATTTTATTTCATATTTATATGCTAATAATGATGGTAAAGTGTGACTTCTATCCCTGAGGTGTGTACAAGAGTGACACCCATTCGATATGTCGAGATTTTTCAATTGATAGAGTGTAATTTTGCAAGAAGGAAGGGTGGTTTCAAGGACTATGCATTTTTACTTAGCTATCGTTTGGAAATATGTATACGGATAGACGTTCGTAAGTTAATCTCTGACTACTTCACCAATCATTTCTCTAACAATCTTCGTTCAGGAGTGATCCGTCTAACGACGTCTACCTTCATAGTATCCACTCCACAATTTTTTATTGCAGATTGATAATTGTCCTTAGACGACCAAGACTTAAGATTAGTTAACCAATTTAAAACCATTTCAAAGCGGAGATCAAGAAATAAGTCGCCATAATTACTTTCATAACAATCACAGCCCGGAAACAGGCAAACTCACCCCACGTGACCACTACGGTCAAAATGATAAAAGCAACGAGAAGGTAAAACATAAACTTTCTCCATCTCCAAAGCCAAGTTGGAATATGAGAAAAAGAGCACAGAGACGGAAGAAAGAAAAATCCTAAAAAAGGTTCTCTGCGGCCTCCAGTTGAAGCCTCATTACAGCTGAATGACATTTCATAATCTGGCAATTAGGCCTCTCCTGCTGTGTGAATTAATTATCCACTTGAAGAACGATCCTGGCCAAGAAACGAGTCTAAAGACCACGACCAGGCACGTTTACTCCCGAAGGACATTGGATGTGACAGAAACATCTTCGAGAAGTTGAAACAAAATCTCTGCAAAAAATTCACTTAATTATTAGACATGAACTCTACGGAGTCAGACAGGCTCACACACACGCGACTGTGTGTATATAATCAGGATAATAAGAAGCTGAACGTCTCTGTCAAAATCATAACCCAAGATTTAATCTAACACACCGAGTTCACTGTGATGAGTCTCAAATTACTGCTGCCCAGCAGATTGTGTCACCACCTTTCATGTGTTTGAGTGTGTGTGTGTTCTGAAACGAGGTTACCTATTCCAGAGATACACTTTTAACATCCCTTTCCGTGTGACTTGTTCAATGGTTTTCCGTTTCGACTCCCATCATCGTCGCACATCCTTCAGGATGCTTCACATGTACAACATATCGCAGCAGCAGTGTACGCGTGGATATAACATGTGATTGTATTTGCGTAGCCCGCAGCCAACAAGGGTTGTCGCAAATTGAAATGTAATTTGAAATTTGTTTTTATCAAAACACCCCCCACAATGTGAATAACCTACACCCCTAGCCGCAGGCTAAATGAAGTGAATATTTGCAACGAAAAATAGATTTCGGAGGGGATGCGAGCGACTGACGCATGGCGTCAGATACGAGATGGAAATTTTCGACAAAGATTTTTTTCTGCTTTTGTTTTAGGCGATCACTATGTGTACCTAATGGAGAAAAGGTAAAAAACAATCTAAAAGGATACTAAATCGGTGTGCGGTGCAGCAGTTACTTTGGTTGATACGTATATTTCCACGTGTGGGTTTGAACTTTATTGAAAAATCATTTCGTTTGGATTTGAGGTTGCAGGAGGGGAATGGTTTTAACATTCACAAGGAGTTACTTTTCCATCACCGCTCTTTATTGAATTTTTCTTTGTTTTCGCGTGTGATCTAGAGTTTCGATTAATACAGATTTTTCAAATTTAGCTAAACGGTGACAGAGAATTTGTTCGCTTCATCTCTGCTTCATCAGTTTTTAGTTTGTTTGAACTATTGGTAGATTGTAAAGCTTGTTTGTTTAAAGGGCTCCCGACCCTTGAAGAGTCTGTGCCTGGGACACGGTTGCCTTCCATCCTCTGCGATCCCGGGCACGCTGCTTCTAGTTGTGAAGACCAAGTTTTCTGGCATCCGCGACAGCTTGGTCTTTAAACCGGAGGTTCGGTCTTTTTCGCCGAACCTGGGGGCTGAAATTCGATGATTCTCTTCATCCACGATTGGCGTTGTTATCCACTCGCTCGATGTGGCCAAGCCAATGTAGTCGACGTGTCTTGGCTTATTGAACTACATCCATATCCTGGTATAACTCATAGAGTTCGCGGTAATATCTTCTCCTCCATTCGCATATGGGACCTAATATCTGACGAAGTATTTTTCGTTCAAAGGTACTAAATATTTGCTTTGCTTTATTACCTATCGTCCAGCACTCGGCGCCATAAAACAAGACTGGTAAAATGAGCGTTCTATAGAGCATCAATATGGTCTGTCGATTTAGAAGATTTGAACCCATTTGTTTTGCCAAACCGAAGTAGCAGCGGTTTGCTAAGGTTATTCTTCTCCACGAACGTGTCGGTTGTGGTGTTTATGTTTACTCCGAGATAGGTAAGCTCCTTAACTACCTCGAAGTTGTAGTCATCAACAGTGACATTCTGTCTAAGGTTTTGAGCAGATCATTTCTTGTGTGTTGACAACACGTACTTATTCTCATCTTCATTTACTTCAAGACTTACTCGTTTCACCTGTTCTTCAATTGCCGTAAATGCCTCTACAACAGCTTGCTGGGATCTTCCGATGATGTCAATGTCGTCCGCGTATCCCAGCAGTTGGATGGATTTATGAAACATAGTGCCTTCCGTGTTTATACCTTCACTGCGCACTATCTGCTCTAGCACAATACTGAAGAAGTCACATGACAGCGTATCTCCTTGCCGGTATCCGGTGCATGTTTGGAAGAGTTCGGAAGAGCTGTTTCCATGCTGCACAGAACATCGCGTTTTGTAAGTTTTAACGGTATCCCGAATTGGACCATGGCTTGAAAAAGTTCAAGACGATGAATGCTGTCATAAGTGGCCTTAAAGTCGATGAAAAGGTGGTGAGTTTCAACTTGATATTTGTTGGTCTTTTCCAGGATTTGCTTTAGTGTGAAAATTTTGTTAATTTTCGATCAGCCGGGTTGGAAGCCACACAGGTACGGGCCGATTAGTGTGTTGCAGAAAGCTTTCACATTACATTACATTCATGCAATACGTTGGATAGGATCCTACATGCAACATTTAGCAGGGATGTGCCTCAATAGTTCTTACAAGACATTGTATCCCCTTTTTTGAAAATGGGGCATATAGAGCTGACACATGCATGCATTCCTCCAACCATATTTGACTGATGACTTGGTGAATGCGCCACCAAGACATCACCTCCTACTTCTTCTTCTTCTTCTTCCTATTTCGGCGAGGTTATGATCCGAAAACAAGGGATCACAACCCTCTCTCACCGCATTTCTACTGATCCGCAGGTAGGGTTCACCTATTTGATCTCAGAAAATATCGGTGGGCCTCCCGATTTTGGAACACCCGGTTACTGATGCCAATGAAATGCCAATGTCGTCGCATTTGTGTGATCTAGGCGTTTATAGGCCTGCCTCTCCTGCGTCGCCACGTCTTTGGAACGTTCGTTGATATTGCCTTTTTAACAGGGTTCAAATGATTTCTTCTTTGAACGTGGCAATACCAACTGAGTCGCTCGCGCACTAGGTTAGGTTAGCTTAGGTTGGCTGTCAACACGAGAGTGCAGACACACTTAGACCAGTGAAGGTCCATTGTGATAACATGGATCAAAACCATTAGGCCACTCAGGTACTAACAAAACCAACCGCAGCTTTTGATAAAGCGATGGATGCTCATGAAGTCTAAGGACGCCAGATCGCCAATGTCGTCAAGGGAGGGGGACCCTACATGGATTCTTTTATGTGACAGGGCTTGACAAGTGCATAGGAGGTGAAGGATGGTTTCCTCTTCCTCCTCGTCCATACAGCTTCTGCAGAAGTCGTTGGAGAAGAGGCCAAGTCTTTTGGCGTGTTGGCCTATAAAACAGTGTCCAGTGAGAACACCGACAACGCAGCTGATTTGTGTTCGCTTTAGCTTGACCAGCTAGGCACTACGTTTCTGGTCCAGCTTAGGCCAGATGTGTCTCGAAATGTGACACGTTGAGTCGTTTTTCCATCTGAGGTTGGTCGTGCTAATAGCGTTCAGCTTTCTCTATCTTTCGTAAGATTGTTTCCTTCCAGCGATCTCCGAACTTCTTATTCAATCAAACTTTGCCACTACTGCTGTCATGCGAAGCATCTTCATCTCAGCTGCCGTTAAATTACTCTCATACTTTTTGTACATTGTCGAACACTGTGAACCGTATGTAAGCGCTTGACGCACAACTGCGGTGTAGAGCCTTCCTTTCAACTTACCGGGCGTTTTTCGGTCACAGAAGATAGCTACTTCATCCACCCTACCCTTACGCGATGATTTACTGCGTCAACACAGGTTGTTTCGTATTGAACATAAATCCCATATATTTGAACTCTCCGCACTTGGGAAGCACTTTTCCATTCAAATAAATATCTGGAATAGGCCTGAGTGCATCAGAGAACGGGCCGCAGATATACTCTGACTTTTTTAATGTAATGCGATAGCCGTTTCCCTCCAAAACGTCCACTCACATCAAGCGCTCATTACAGGGACGTAAGATGTTCACTTATGATAGCTCCATCGTCAGCAAAGAATAATTGATGTACCTTGGGGTCCCTCCCTTTACCTTCAAGCAGATAGTCAAGAACTGTAATAAAGAGCAAGGACTTAAAACTCTTCCCTGGTGCACCCCGACTTTGATTGGGAACTCTTCGGCTACTCCAGTGGGACATCTTACTCTTGTCTTTGATTCTTCATACATGTCCATGATCATCAGTACATAGGTTTCTGGAACCCCTCGATGTCTTAGCGCCACCCATATCAGATCTCGTGGTTGTCTGTCGAATGCCTTTTCAAATTCAACAAATACAAAACCTATGCAAATCCTTTAAGGAACCACGATGTTTTTCCATTATGATCCTCATACTTTGGATTGCATCTGCGGTTGATTTAGCCGAGACAAACCCGTACTAATCATCAGATAGTCGTATTATTTTTCGCGGTCGGCCGCTTGATACCAGCTCAACGATCTTCATGGTGTGCGACATCAGCTTGATCGAACGGTAGTTATTACAGTTTCGCGTATCACCCTACCATTTGCACACAGGGAGGAGGTAGCTTTCTTAAATTTGAGGATGAGAATTCTGAGCCATCTGAACCCGATGTCTCCCATCTTTCTTTTCAGAACTCAGAGAGCATCTCGCCTGGCCCAACCGCTTTTCGTTCTTTGGAGTATTTGGCTGCCTCACTAACTTCTTCGACTGTAATATCGGGTATTTCTTCACAGTTAGTGGTGGCTCTTGGAGAGTATAGCCGGGGAAACTGTTCATTTAAAAGTTCTTCACAATACTGCCGTCACCTCTGCAGAATTTGTTCTTTATCCACAAGGAGCTGGCCATGAGCATTGTTAATGAACTTTGGCGAACGAATCTCCTGAGCATTCCTCCTTCCTTGGGCGGTTATTTTAAAGATGGTTGCACTTTTGTTCATATTGTGTCTTCACAGTTTCTGGATAGCCTAGTTTTCTCCAGCTCCCGATACAGGCCCTCCGTACTCTCCGCTTGAAGCTGGGCGCACTTCTTCTTCGCTTTTTTCTTGCAACATCTGTATTCCACTTCGAGGTGAGCTTTGCCGTCTGTATTTTTAGAGGGGCACTTTGACCAAGCTTTGAAAACCGCTTTCTTCTCATTTATCACTTCCTTAGCTTCATCACTTCACCACCATGTGCCTTAGGCGTGTAGGTGGTGGCCTTTTGAAGCTCCTAGTAGTGATTTGGTCTTCTTTAAGCAAGTTCGCTGTAGGGAATCCCACATATTTTGTGCTCTGCACTCTTCATCCTTAGCTCAGTTGATGGTGTGAGAGAGGTAATTTTTCATCACGAAAACAAAAGCCTCGGCTTTTGTCTTATCCAGGTTTTCCCACTTGATTTTCTCAGGGACCCTTGTTTGTTTGCTTTTCTTTGGTGTATTCATAAAAATTTCTGCTAGCAGGAGACGGTGTTGCTGAGCGATCGCCTCTCCCAGGATCACTTTACAATCTTTTACCCGAGGCTCCATGAAACTGGCTACCAAATGGTAATCAATCTGAGTTTCATCTTCACTACTGCTGTAAGTGATCAGGTATCGACTTTGTTTGATAA
This sequence comes from Brachypalpus laphriformis, assembly GCA_945910035.1. Classification (NCBI taxonomy): domain Eukaryota; kingdom Metazoa; phylum Arthropoda; class Insecta; order Diptera; family Syrphidae; genus Brachypalpus; species Brachypalpus laphriformis. The sequence goes on along the minus strand of OX246753.1, from coordinate 261,583,762 downwards.
ACATGGTATTTAACACGATAAGACTGTGAGATTTGCAGATGCTTAGGATGTCTTTACCAGGAAGGTTCCTGGCGCCGTATCCCAGTCCTTCACGGCAGTCTTTATAGTCTTCGTTTGACTTCTCGACACGTCCATTCAAATCTCCTCCAACAAACAGAAACTCTTCCTTTGGGATGTTCTTAAGGAGATTATGGAAATCTAGCCAAATATGTAGTGCATACCATATACAACAACTTATAAAACGAAGAAAATAAAATACCAACAATATACGGTGTTCCAGGCATCTACGAGGGTGATTTGAAAAGTTTCCGACTTCAACACGAAGATACCAGCACTCGTCTACAAAAGTTAGGAAATGCGTTTCCGCATCTCTTGAAAGGTACTCACCAAAATTTCAGCCATTTTGGACGGCAATCGTTTGACTGAGTCGAAGTGAGTGTTTTTGTGAAAATGGAAAAAATCGAGTACCGAGCTGTCATCAAATATTTGTTTTTGAAAGGCCAAGTCGCCTTCGCAAATCAAAGACAAGTTGGGCGTTGTGTCCGGGACTCTGCACTATCATTTACCGCCGCGAAATTTTGGGCAGCTGAATTTAAACGTGGCCATACCAGCTTTGGAGACGATGAACGTTCGGGACGTCCAAAAACTGCAACCACTGACGATGACATCGCTCAAGTTCACAAAATGTTTCTAGACAACCGTCGAATTAAAGTGAGAGAGATAGCAGAGGCTATGAATATGTCCAAAGAACGTGCTTGTTACATATCGAATCAAGATTTAGCTGACCGCGCGTTGAGTGCTGCGTTTAATCACGTTAGACCAAAAAACTTGTTTTCAACACTCTGTTGGTGCAGTTTAGGCGCAATATACGTAAATCAGAGTTTAGGCGCTGATTAATTACTGTTGATGAGACTTGGATACATCATTACAACCTAGAAACAAAAATATAGTCAAAGCAGTGGTATACGAACGGGGAATCGACTCCAAGAAAAAGCAAAAACTATTTTTTCAGCTGGGAAAGTGCTGTCGACCGTTTTTTTTGGGATAGTAATGGGGTTGCCTTAAACGATTATCTTCAAAAAGGAAAAATCATTACAGGAGCATACTACGCAAACGGCCACATTTGCAAAAAAAAAAATAAAATATTTGTTTCACCAAGACAATCCGTCTTAGCCGTCTGACACCTCAGCGAAAATCTACGAATTGTGGTTTGAACTGCTTGACCACCCTTCTTACTCACTAGATGATTTACAAGGAGACTAAGTAGAAAAATAAAAATAAATTTGAAGAACAAATGTCCTGTATCTTCGTTAGGTTGGGAACTTTTCAGACCACCCTCGTAAGTACTAACCGCGTCCGACGCTATTTGATTTCAGTGATCCGACGAGCGCGATTAATCGTTTCGTGTTTGATTTTTGGGTCGAGGTCATTCCGAGTCACTAGTTCGCTAAAGAAATAGTGAAATTTCTGCACCGTTTGGCGCGGTTTTCGCGGTTGTGGAATTGTTCAGATCTCGTTTCTTCAAAAATTGATATCGATACCCGACCATGATCAATGAATATTTCTGTGAAATTGTGGCTCTACGGGGAAATACGGCGGTCGAAACCATCTACCTGTTCAAATCCCAATTTGATTTTAATTTGAAACAGCGAAAGAACAGTCTTGGAAGGAGTTTGGTGAGAAATTGGAACGTGACCACAGATCTGCTAATAAGATGTTCTGGCAGACCGTCCGCCGACTCAGAGGAAAAAAGTTGAATATCGTTGAAGGAGTCAAATCCAAAGACGGTACACTTCTTTCCAATGAGGAGGACAATGAGATGGAGCGAGCATTTTTCAAAATTACTCAATACCGAACAAGACACCGACGATGACAGAACTATGGTCGAGAGTAGGGCGGAAAGTAGTCCTACGGTAGAGGATGTAACCTTGGCGATCAAATCGCTAAAAGTTGGCAAATCTGCTGATGTGGATGAAATTCGGCAAGTAATGCTCAAGGCTTTGGGTAAAGAGGGTGTGCGATGGCTCTCGTGTGTCATTAAAGTGGCCTGGGAATGCGGTGAAACACCTGGGGGTGATTGTTCCTCTTTTTAAAAAAGGGGACAAAAGAAATTGCGCCAACTATAGGCGTATATCTCTTTTAAGTCTCCCTGGAAAAGTCTTCGCTAAGGTGCTAGAAACGCGTTTCAGAGCTGTGGTTGAGGACAGTTTGGGGGATAAGCAGTGCAGTTTTCGTCCCGGTAGGAGCACAACCCACCAGTTATTCACTCTCAGAATGGTTCTTGAGAAGGCCTGGGAGAAAACCTGTCTGTTTTGTGGATTTGGAAAAAGCATATGATAAGGTTCCTCGAGGCAAACTCTGGGGTGTTCTGCAGGAGTATGGGATTGATGGTTCCCTGTTAAGGGCGATTCAGTCTTTATATACAAACTGTAGAAGCTGTGTTCGGATAAACGGTGTTAAATCAATACCTTTCACTGTGGGCGTTTTGTCATCTCTCCTCTTCATTGTATATATAGATTGGATGTTGCAGCGCAGCCGTGGCGGGGAATGTTTCAAAGTGGGAGACCTAAGGATTAGTCATCTGCTCTTTGTGGATGATTTGGTCATCTTTGGATCCTCTCAAACCGAACTTCAGTGCGCGCTCGAAAGGTTTGTAGCCGTTTGTGATGATGCTGGAATGAAGGTAAATGTGAACAAATCGGAAGTAATGGTCGTTTCCATAATCAGATAGATTAGGTTAGGATCGGCCCTCGATGAGGATGTACTTAGACCAGAAAGTAGGTCCATTGTACTGCCGATGTGTAAGGCGGGTGGATCACCCTCTTACTTTTGGATGGTTGGACCAAGTCCAACATCTCCCCTGGAGCCGTCTAGGGATTCCTGCTGATGAGTTGGAGTTTTATTTTTATTTTATTTATTTTATTTTATTAGTTTATTAGTTTATAAAAAACTTTATAACATCACTTAAATAGTAAATATAAAAAGAGACATTTGTATGTCCATAAGTTTTTCTTAAAAATGTTTGTTTGGCATACACTATTAAATCTTTTTTAAAAATATTTATATTCGTCTGAGTTTTTAAATTAACTGGTGGTGCATTAAACAATTGCAGTCCTTTAATAAAAATTTGATTTTGTGTACTTGCAGAGCAAATCTTTCTCTTGGTATGTCGAAGTTTCTTCTGTTCCTCAACGTGTAATTGTGTCTATCCGAAACATAGGATAAGCTTCTGCTAAGGTACGCCGGTAGAATATTGTGCTTAGTTTTGAAAATAAATATTAAATTTCTAACTCTTTGCTTTACACTTAAAAAATGTAATGATCTTAACATAGAACTTATTGGTGTATAGAAATCTACTTATAGGACAGCTCTCATTGCACGATTTTGTAATTTTTGTAATCTGTTTTTGTCCGTTTCGTTAAACATAAAAAGTATTGTTGCACAATAATCAAAATGTGGTAATATGATTGTATTGTATATAGTAATTGCACAATCCTTATTAAGTTTCTTTCTTATCCTATACAAAAAAATCACTTTTTTACTAATTTTGGAACAAACATAATCTGCATGACACTTAAAATCGAACTTATCATCTATTATTGCACCAAGATACTTAATTTGCTTCACTTTCTTGAGTTTATCATTGTTAATTTTAATTTCTATGTCGACTTCACTGTTTAGGATCATACATTTAGATTTATTTACATTTAACTTTAATTTCTTACTATTTAACCACGTATTCAGATTGGTTAGGTCTTCTTCAATTCTTTCTTTTAACTCATTTAAGTTATTACCACTTACATATATGAGTGTATCGTCAGCAAACAGCATTATTTTACAAAATTTCAGAACGCTTAATATGTCATTAATATATAGCAGGAACAAGACAACACCGAGAACTGAGCCTTGAGGGACACCTAGCTCCACAAAGCTCGGACTAGAGATTTCAGTATCAATTTTCATAAATTGTTTTCTATTTTTTAGATAAGTTCTGAACCATTTAAGCTCTTTGTTCTTAACACCATAGCTTTTTAAATTCTCTAACAGAATCTTGCGATCAACTGTTTCAAATGCTCTCTGGAAATCAAGGAACACTGCACACATTTTTTTCTTTTCTCTATAATACTTTTCCATTCGTGTACCATCCACATAAGGGCAGTTTGACAAGATCTTCCACACCGAAAACCCGATTGCTGTTCACGCATTATATTATTATGTTCCAGATACTCTATAAATTGCCCTGATACGACTTTTCGAACACTTTTTCAATGGTTGGTAATAGGTTTATTGGCCGGAGCTTGTCAGGGGTTTTCGCGTTTGACACTTTTTGCACAAGTATTATCACAGATTGCTTTAAACAGGAAGGGAATTCACCTTCGGACAACGATCTATTTAACACAATTAACATCTGGTCACCAAGTACATCTAAGCTTTTAAAAATATTGCACTATTCACCCCATATATATCTTTCTTTTTATTCATTTTATTTAGAATCTTGGTCAGTTTAAACTTATTCTCAATCAAAGACAATTTAAAATTGCACGAAACCGGGTTTATTAAACTGTTATATATCACAGATGGAATTGCTTTGTTAATGTCCTTAATACTATAGATAAAATAATTATTTAATATATTAGCTATTTGCTTCTTATCTCTAATTGATCACCATTTATAATAATTTCATTTATTGCACTTTTTTCTTGGCCTACCACGAAACGTTTTAACACTTTCCAAAGACCCTTTTGATCACCAGCTCGGACACTTAGTTCATTCCGAATGAATTTATATTTACAATTTTTAACAGCCGTCTTATACTTGTTTCTACAGAGTATGTAGTCATTCCAGTCATCAATATTTCGCGAATGTATAGCTTTATTATAAAGTCTAATTTTAAGCTTTTTTAGCTGACGAAGATTTTCATTGAACCACTTATTATTATGTACAGTATTTATTGAACGTTCCACTGTTTTTTTTTTTAATAACAGTATTGAGTTTATTGCTAAAGTATTGCACTTCCTCATTTAAATTGTGATATGTCAAAGACTCGGCTCTCCAAAGCTCAGCAAACGTCCTTTTATCGTATTTAAGTCGTCTAATTATAGTTTTATCTTTCCTATCAATGTCCTTGCAAACAATATCTATAAGTATGGTTTCATGGTCAGTTATCTTAAAACGCTTCTCTGTTCTAGCTTGTATTGCCCCATTCCTAACATTCGAAATAGCGTAGTCTATTAACGAACTTGTACTTGCAGTAATCCTAGTAGGCTCCTCCACCAAATGCTTGAGTTTTCTGTCGTTCATAAAGTTAAATGCTTTGTTTTTGCATCTATCGTTTTTAAAATAATTAATATTAAAATCACCCACTAACAAATATTTTCTAAGTTTTTAAAATAAATATCACACCATCGCTCCAATTCGTCAATAAACAGATTTACTGGACTTTTAGGAGATCTATATACTACAGACATGGTCCACTTATCTTTATGTAGATATACATTTATTGCCGTAATCCACATAACTTTGTCAATGAAATATTCACTTAAATGACTATATTGCACTGATCCTTTTATATACATATATCATAGTCCCCCCAGTATGTCTTGACTGTGAATAAGTTATTATTGTGAATATTAATATTGGACATAGTACTTTGAATATTTAAGTAAATGCACCTCATTTTAGAAGTTGGTTGCTAAATTCGCTTGTTTTTCTCTTTTCCAAGTTTTTGATTTAGGACACCACATGTTTTATCGAACGCATTATGGTCAGTTGGTAATTCTAATCCAGATTCTCTATTTACATGAGTACAGTTTACACACTTAGGTTTAAGAACACCAATTTTGTCACAGTTTTTGGAAGAATGCTCTTCACCACAGTGAGCACATGCCATTTTTGCAGTACACTAAGACGAATCGTGATAGAAACCGAGACATTTATAACACCGTTTGACATAATTTGCGACAAATACACGACACTTTTTCCATCCTAACCTTACAAAACCATCAGACATCACTTTTTCAGCCACTTCCTTATCGATTTCTATTATTGCACTATATGGGTCGTATTTATTCTTATTTTTTTGTTATTACCTTAACTACAATATCACAGCTTATTAAATATTCATTTTGCTTTTTAAGATGGGTTACAAAATTCTCTTTTGTTGAATATTCTTCTGAAAAGTTAACTAATTTAATTCTAGGTTTTCTGAACGCTGGCACCACCGCATTATACTCATCACCTAATTTATCTTCCACCTCTTTTCTAAGTTTTTTAATAGAATCCTCATTTTCACATACAATCATCACTGATTCATTTTTTTTTTGGTCAATGGCGGAGGATCGAGAAGGATGGAGGGTCCACCTAAGCATCCTACCCCCGCGACCCTCATGAAGTATTAGCGGGCCATTGAAAATTTATGTATGTATGTATGTATTTTATTTCAAGAAATTTATCTGCCAAACGATCTTCAATATCGTGCGAATCTACACCTCTCGACTTTTTCTTGTGGGGGTACGTAAAGTTTCTGGCTTATTTTGGCCCCCTATCTTACACGTACCACCCGCCTTCTCGTCAGTAACACGATACTCAAAAGAATGTATCCTACAAAATATAAACCTAATTATATGTTAGACGCTGGTGTCTAAACTATTTACAAATATCTTGGCTGCCTTTTTTTTCTCTCAGAAATAATTATGTATTTTGAACGTTTTTCAAAAGATATTTATTTAACAAATAATTAATGAATTCGGCCAGTACTGTCTGGTGCAATTGCACACCTGTTTTCAATTTGCAACGAGTTCTTGGCACAAACTAAGTACAAATATCTCACGCTGACACCGCCGACATAGACCGTATATTTAAATTATCCAAACTCGATTTCAATCAATTAGCACACATGTGTCCTTAAACATATTTCCCAATCAAAATTTAAGGGGAGATTGGAAAATCAGAAACTTGTCATAACTGACCCGCGAGAGCACCACATCATCTGTATCAACTTAGTGAATCAACTGGCAAACCCGTAATTACTTCCAAAAAATTAGACAGATGTTGGGCGGCACAACACAGCCTCATGCTGACATCAGCATGGCTTCAGCTACATACGCTCTGTGTTCTACTTTCTTTCGTTACAATAGCAACAAGGACTCGTTTATTTTTTTCCACCGATATCCATTGTTAGTCGATTATTCGATAACACGATGTCCTGTGGTGATTTAAAAAAAAATATCGTCGAGTGTATATAGGCGAATTAGTTTATAAGATTACTTCAAACGAGAGATCAAATTGTGCGTATAAGTGTATACTTGATGAAGGATAACAGTTGTCACAGTGTACCAGCACACACCGCCTCTGGGTATTTGGCAACATAATGTCAGTTATGGCGATGTAATTATTTAAGGAGAAAATCAATCTTTTTCCTCCACGTGTGCGCACCGTTTGCATTAAGTTTTATTTTTTATTTTTTTTATCATCCATCCCCCTTCCAAAATGTCCTTCCAAGAGTCAGTACCCGGGCCCCACTCACTCGCGCGCACAGTGCAGATTTTTTAATGGAGAAATAAATTGATAAACAATGCAGGATAATACCTTTAAAGCTTTCGTTCTGCTAAATGACTTTTAAATTGAATTTCGTCGCGCGTTGTATGGGAAAATGCTGGGCGAACAAAAACAAGTGAAGGGCGCACTAGCATAAAATGGAAACGGTTCGGTCGGAGTCCCTTTTTTTATGTTTTGTACGGAAGAGTTCTGAGAGTCATCACTGTTTTATATTAATAGCGTTATTAAATTGCTAAGAAAAATAAAATAAAAATACAAATTAAGTTTTAAGTAAATAAGTGGGAAAGGGTCGTGGAAATTGAAACTGGAAAATGGAGGTAAGGCGATTCTGGTTTGAGAACTAAAGCTAAATATTTTTGCTATATTTTTCCATGTTTTATTTACTACACATCATAGATAAGCAGCGTCAGAATGTTTGACTATTAAAACAAAGGCACATCTTACTTACTTTCTTAAGTGGCGCTACAGTTCAGGGTGAACCTGGGCTCCAACCATCAAGCCTCTCCATTTAACCCCGTCTTTAGGTAATTGCCTTCAATTGCGCAATCCAATTTAGCTGAGGGCCCCTTGCACTGATGCGCGTCGCCTACGGCGTTGTCCCTCTGGGTTATATTCGAGGACTCTGCAAGCTGGATCGTTAGTGTCCATTTGCTCTACATGTCCTAGTCATCTCAAACGTCCAATATGCAGTCGCTGTACAGCTCGAATAGTTCATCGTTGAATCTTCTTCTCCAAAACCCGTCGACGCAAACGGAACCGAATATCTTACGAATAATTTTCACTCGAAGCGACCAAGGATATTAACATCCGCTTTCAATAAAATCCATATTTCAGTGCCGTAAAGTAAGACTGCGATGATCACGGTCTTATATAGAGTCTCCTTAGTTGTTCAAGATAGGGCTTCGCTGTCGAATTGCATCTTTAACCAAATGAAACAGCGATTGGTAACAGTTATTCTTCACTTGATTTCTGCGCTGATGTCGTTTTCAGAATTTATAGCAGAGCCAAGGTAGTCAAAGTTCCTTACTACATCGAAGTTGTAACTGCCCACTGTAACGTTCTGTCCAATTCATCGGTGTTGATTGTCCCTTCTTATTGACACAACATACTTAGTTTTGCCCTCGGTTACCACTAAGCACATTTTGGTCGCTTCTGCTTTAATGCTTGCAAACATACCGATGATAGCCCGCTTATGTCAATATCATCGACATATGATATGATACGTATTTTCTCAGAAAAGCCCACACAAGTATGTAACCACATATTCGCCTCAGTAGAAGTACCCGAAAGCTTTAGAAAGCGTATAATACTTCCGTTATTCAAAAAGGAGATGTGACTGACCCAGCGAGTTACATGGAAATTTCTTTAATGAATTCAATAATGAAAATATTTACTGAGATTATCCTAGACCGTTCGACGGATTGGATGCGAGAAAATGATCTTCTAAGCGAATTTCAAGCCGGGTGCAGAAAAGCCTACTCCACAGTAGATAATATTTTCACATTGACAAGCATCGCCCGGTCATAACTTGATAAAGGCAAAAAATGTATGCGTTCTTTGTTAATTTTATTTAAGGCAGCCTTCAACAGTATTGACAAAAACCCGCTGTTCTACAAGCTGAGTAACTTAGGGGTGGGTATCTTCAAAGTTCCTAAGGGTCATACAAACACCAACTGGTTTAAGTCTCAAATGGGAGTGAAGCAAAGATGTCTCATGAATCCACTTCTATTTTCAATATTTCAGGATGATCTTGTGACCTTTTTAACAGGTGGAATTGTGTTCGGCGGACTCCAAATAAAGCTGCTTTTATACGCAGATTATATCGTCATTCTATCAGAAACAAAGATGTTCCAGATGATGATTTATATGCTCCAAAACTACTGCATTTTATGGAACCTGACCTGACTTTGGTAGAGGATGCGGATTGTGGCCGTTATGTTATGACAGGGGTAAACAGAGGTTGTCCGCAAGGTGGCGTTCTGTCTCCATTGTTATGGTGCATGGTGGTTGACTCTCTGTTAAATACTCTAAGTAGTTCTAACGCCTACGCTCAGGCATATGCGAATGATGTCGCCGTACTTTCTGTTGGGCCATGCCTGGCGACGGTCTGTGCTAACGCGCAGGCGGCGCTGGAAATGATCGATGGGTATATTAGGAGTGGGCTTTCGGTGAATCCTCTTAAAACTGAGGTTGTTCTTTTTACGAGAAGGAGGATTTTGACCAATCTGACCCAGCCAGTGGTAAAAGGCGTCACCATTCGCATTTTAATTAAATATCTGGGAGTGATTTTAGATAAGAAACATCATTGATCTAAACACGTCGAGTCGAAAACGTCCAAGGCGCTCTCAGTCTTCTGGCAGTGTTAGGGTGCTTTTGGCAAGACTTGGGGCTTGTCACCGAATAAGGTTCTCTGGATCTACATGGCTATGATAAGACTATTCCTCCCATATGCGTCGTTTGTTTGGTGGAAGGGATTCTCGCGTAAATATGTGGTTGCCTTTTGTGCGAAACTCCAAAGAACGGCTTGTCTCGGCTGCTCGGGAGCTTTCCCGAGTACGCCTGGCTCTGCTCAAGATGCTTTGCTGAACTTCCCTCCCCTCGATACTTATATCATGGGTTGCACTATCAAAGCCATCCATCGTCTTAGACGAGGCGGTTTTTGGTATACTCCACACTGGAACTTTGATGAACTTGCGCGACAGTTATCTTACGACTCCTGTCTTATGGATATATCGTCTGATGCAATGACACTAGAACTCCAGCTGATGCGCAAATTCAGAGTCGACTTTCCTTGTGTCCAGGCCTGGCTTCGGTCAGAGTCTGAGCCGGGAATGGAATGTAGTCGTATTTTCACGGATGGTTCCAAAACCAGTCAAGGGTCTGGCGCTGGGGTCTTCGTGGAAGTCGACAACATTAGACTTCACTTCTCGTTAGGCAAATATGCGTCTGTTTTCCAAGTGGAAACTTATGCAATCCTAATGGCCATGAACTATGTTGTGAGGAACAAGTGGAAAGGACGTAGCATTTGTGTCTGTAGTGACAGTCAGGCTGTGCTGAAGGCCTTGCTTAACCCTTTAACCACTTCCAAAATAGTTCGTGAAACCAAAAACTCTTTGAACTCGGTCGCAAGGCTGAATTCTCTGTCTCTTATCTGGGTCCCAGGTCACACTGGGATCTTGGGGAACGAGATCTCCGATGAGATTGCTAGACAATGCTCAGAGGAGGCTTTCTCAGGTCCCGAACCGGCGTTGGGTCTCCCAGCGTCCTCGGCTAGGGCTTCCATTGACGATTGGGTCTCTCACGAGCACAATTGTGTGTGGCGTGACTCTCCAGGATGCAGGTTGACTAAACGTATGCTCCCGGACGTCTGTAAGAAATCGGCGGAATTCTTGCTTTCTCTCAGCAGAAAAGACTGCAGACAACTTGTTGGCGTTTTGACAGGCCACTTTGCTTTTGCCAAGCACCTCAACGTGTTGGGCTTAAGTGACACTACAATCTTCGACGCTTGTGGAGAGAGCGACGACACCGCGGAACATTATCTCTGTGAGTGTCCGGCCTTTGCTCGTATCAGGTGGCAGATCTTCGGTGCGGATGTGGTGAGTGCTGGCGCAGCTAGCTCCTCATCACTGAAGTGCTCTCTGGCAGTACAATGGACCAGTTGCGCCTGAGTGCTCCAGTCGAGCGTTTCCTATCCTGAAAAAAAAAATGGAACCTGAAAGTGAACACCGCTAAGTCCAAAGTAATAATTCTTACAAACGGGTTTGGACGATACTCAAGGCAAGAAAGATGGACTTGGGAAAACCAGGAACTTGAAGTCGTTAAGGAGTATAGATAAGCTTACCAACTGAACAGGTTTTATCTGTACAGTACAGATTAAAAAAGGTACGGATTTTTAATTTTTTAAATGCCCACTCCGTTTACAACATCAAGGCCTTTACATACACAGTTACACTTACACACATATAGCTAGCTGCGTGCGCGCACAACACAACGAGCCACAGGCGTCAGTCACAGCGTACTGAACACCAAGTCGGCCAAACTTAACATCGACATATTGAAATCAATTTTATTCGTGAAATGTAATTTAGATTACAATTGCATTGATTTCTACCATTTCCTGAAGAAACAGCCACAATTATTAAGACTTATCGCGACCCAAGATAAAGAGGCTACTGACTCCAGTAACGATGTGGAAGCTGCTGATATCAGTAAGATGTCAGTTAATAGCGCACAGGCTGATGATGACGAATCAGTTTCTTGAATATGTTTTCATAAACAACATTTCATATTATGTATTATTTACCTTTTGCTATTTATTCATTTATATTATCTTCTGAATAAAAAAATTGGTACAGATTTTTGAATATGATGTATGTACCTAAAGTACAGATTTCGTGCGATCGAGAGTTTTTTTTTTTTCTTTTTTTTTTTAATAAAAGGAAACCCAAATCCCAGAGCACTCAGACTTCTCTAGTCCATTGTACTACCAGGCAGGAACCTTTCTTTGGTGCAGTGGTTGGAAAAACTTCAATGTAATTCGTTTTCCTTTATATTCGGGTGGCTCATGATTGCTGTTCCCCGCAGGGGCTTGAACCTGCACACATCGGTTAACGAGCAAACACACTACCCACTGCACCACCACCACCCCAATAAGCGATCGAGAGTTAGTAAGCTTAAGTATAGATATCTCAGAGCTTAAATTACATCGCAAGTATCCTACAAGGTTGGTAAAACGGTAGTGCATGCGATCATATGAAAACACAATCGTTTTCACTCAGCTGCGGCCTACCAACTCCTACTCTCAACCTCCACGCGGTGACAGCCGGGTGCCTAGTGCCTTAATCCAAGAAATGGGTAACCAACCGTTTGGAGGATTCTTGGCGGCAGTAGATGAGAGAGCGGGGAAGAGTGCTTTCTCACTAGAGCACTTCTTCCTGTTCCAGGCGGCAGCGGACGAATTCCCTAGACGGAGTCAACGGTGGCGTCTATAGTTCCAGTTAGGTTGAACTTAGTGAATACCTTGCGCGAGCTGCTTCGACGTATTCGGATCACAGGTCGGTAGGGAATTTCCAATGTTGGTCAGGACCTTGGAATATAGATGGTGGCGGAGGAACCCTTAATGGGCCAACGGCAGCGCTCATACTCCCGTAGTGGACTACTGGCACCGGTGTACCCGGCCCCTCGTCCTAGGGGAATAACAGAAGGAACTGGCCCTCCAGGTTGGGGGTTGTGCCGTCGGGGTAACTTCCCTACCACGTAAAAAATCGATGGTTCCGAAACAACCAAAAGCCTCGGATAAGGACGACCCCAGCAAACGAAATAAGGACAACGACCTTCGGATCTGCTATAAATCACATATTACCGCCATCCAGGAAGTGCGATGGTATGGGCCGGGCAAAAAGAGGATGAAAAACTGTGGCATCTACTACGGTGATTGCTACAGAGGCAACAGGCAACGCTTATTCGGATGCGGATTTGTCATACGCGGCAGACTTAGGCAAGAAGTCTTAAGCTTCCGATACGTTAGCGAGCGTATTATGACTATCCGGATCAACGCTTAATTCGCTTACATAAGCCTAATATGTGTTCATGCCCCCATGGAAGAAAAGGACCCTGCCACCAAAGAGTGTTTCTACGAGCTCTTCGACAAAACATACATTGCTCCTAAATACGACGTTAAAATCGCATTTGGTAATTTTAACGCCAACATTTTAACACCGACATACATGTTGCACCTTGAAACTGGTTTATCTTCTCTCCACATCTTTACCTTAAGTTTGAAATTTCTCTACATTCTGAAAGTAATGGAACTCCCAAGCTACCGCCTTCCACACATCGTCGCAAAATATTTGGTACAGCGGAAGCTGCAATACTTTAACCAATGGTCCAGGCTAAGCAGCGAACATAATTTGCAGCTAACGAACTAGAGTGCAGAATCTTAGCCACGTTTTCTGAACAAGCTGTTATCCAATATTGAAGACCCTACCCGTGTGAAGTTTAGATCGAAAGCGCAACAAAGTGAGACCAGGTGTACGTATCTCTTACTTAACCATGATCTGGCTGCGAAAAATTATTTCCACGATCGGTTCAGCGTGGATGTAATCTCTAACATCTTTAAGGCGAGAGGCGAACTACTTCGGCTGAACTTCGGGCCTTATACAGGGTGACCAGAAGAACGATAGGAAAAAAAAAATTAAAATAAAACAACAACGGTGTGAGATATAAAATTGATTCTGGCTTTATTTTGAAGCTACATTCATGTCATTATGTGTGGAATAGCACATCATTTAAATGCCCGCCTCGGCTTCGCTGTGCTTCAAGCGGTCAGTCCAAAATGTACGGCGTTATTCTGGCAATAGCGTCTGTAATGTTGGTCTCGAACTCGTCCAAAGTGGTTGGCTTGTTGGCGTAGACTAAGACTTGACGTAGCCCCAGGGAAAATAATCGAGTGCTGTCAAGTCGCATGATCGCGGCGGCCAATTGATGAACGCTCGCCGTGAGATGGCCGAGTCTCAAAATGTCTCCTTCACAACTTTGAGCATTTCGTCGCTTGTATGGCATGGAGCGCCATCTTGTTGGAACCACAGCTCGGATATATCGATGTTCTCGAGCACTGGCCCCAGAAAGTCGGATAAAATCGCTGTATACCTGTGACCATTGACGGTAACGGTGTCTCCTTCGTCATTTCGAAAGAAATAAGGTCCGATGATGCCATTCCATAAACTGCACCAAACAGTCAATCTTTGTGGATGCATTAATGCTTGGTCGAACACTTGTGGATTGTGTTCGCTCCAATAACAGCAATTTTGCCTGTTGACATAGCCGCTGAGCCAAAAATTGGCCTCGTCCGAGAAAATAATTTTTTGGCTTAAATCCGGATCTCCGGCCAACATTTCCAGCGCCTAATTAGTGAACTCATTATAGTGAGTGTATTAGTGAATATATTGTATTGTCTATGATCGTTCAGCTTCAATTCTTGGGTCAGCACAATCTTATATGGATGTAGGCCCAAATCCAGCAGCAAAATAAGTCGGTTTGACTCTCTAAAAAAAAAAAGAAAATATTTTGAGTAACAACTCTTTAAGTGCCAGAGCCTAGCTTCTCGCAACCACTCATGTTGTGTGCATTATATTTTTCACAGGAATGGAATGGACCTACAGTTTAGTGTCGTATCCGAAAGGCAATTTATTTTGAGAAGCTTTTTCGAGACAACAATACTCTCGGATGTTTGTCAGACGCTCGCGAGAGGTGGGACCGTGAAAAAACTTTTTGCTGTTTTCTGGGATTCGAACTTGGAACTTTATGCGTAGTGATCCAACACACTTACCACTTACGCCCCACATTTGACTCTCTGGCGATGCCCAATTCAGCTGATCGGCGCCGAATCGACATTTCTGGGTCTTCTTCGATACTGGCCGCTACGGTACCTATGTTTTCTTCATTCCGCACCAATTTCTGTCTGGTTGGTGGCTTAAGGTCCAAAAGAGTGTACTCACGCTCAAACTTTTACACGGTTCGACGAATTGCCTGTATACTGAAGCCATGATGACGACCGATCTCACGACGAAATTCACCTTGCGTATTCACAACGGAGCCGGAATTTTAATAATAAGTTTTAATAATTTTCGAACATTCGGCAAGAGTGAAACGATGCATGATGAAACAGCAAACCTTACTGAATATATTGACAGTTGGATGTTATTAGTACCTTTGACAGCTGCTGAAACATAACAATTGAAAAAAAGTATCATTGCTATCTGGTCGCCCTTTATAAGCGATGGGGATGGGGAATACAGCCTATGGTATGCAACCTTCGAACAAAAGAAGACGTTTTCCATTTTATTGGAGCTTGTCCCATATTGAAAGAGGTCAGACGAGCTTACTGGGGTAAAGAGGCGCTATCAATGGCTGAATGGTGAGGACTAGAGCGTGCTGGCTAGCTATCTTAAAGCTGCATTAAAATACCAACAGCAAATAATGAACCAAGCTTTTTAAATCACACATATGTATAAAACTTTACTCTAATTCTCTCTTTCCTTCGGCTGACGGTAATATTGTAATATTGTAAAAAAATTTAATGTGAAGTTTACTAATAAAAATTACTTTACTTACTTACCATACTTACTTACAGTTGCATCCAGGTTACACGTAGTGCATAAGCCAACAGAAACATTACTGAATGTCCTGGCATTCTAATTAAATTAGTCGAAATGCAAGGATTTTGATTCCTGGAATTCAGATCATAAAAAAAGGGGAAGATGTTGGAAAGGATAGACACAGAGAGTAAGATTGTTGTACTGGTTTGAAGTTCAGATGGTGTTAAGGATTGTATTTCCTGGATCGCAATTAAATGAAATTACTAACCTTTATTTGCCCCGTTTTATTTAACTATCACGTTCTTATGCAAGCTATGAAAAAAAAATATACATACATATATAGAAAGGGAAATACATATACATATGAAACGACGATCTAAGTACAGTTGAGTTAAATATTATGAAGAAAGCTAGCAAATGCAAAACCATTATTTATATAACAAAATTTAGTACTTCATGAAATGCAAAATTATTAATGAACTCAGCCCAAAACATTATGCCGTCGGCTGAAAGTCCTTACGATTAGAAAGAATGTCTAATTTTGTAATTTGTCCTAGGAATTTTCCCTGTGTGGTTTTAGCCAAAACAACTAAATTGATCCCAACGATCCATTTAGACTGCGGCAACTTGGCCTATTTCAAAATCACTATGTCATCGACTACTAGGTTGAGTTTGACCTGTTTCCACTTCCGTCAATTTTGGAAAGAAGAGAGATACTCAGAGAGCCAACGCTTCCAAAACCATTGCCCCATATGCTGAAATGTCTGCCAGTTAGAAAGCAAGTTAGGATTTATATTAGTCAAAGATAGTACCGAAATGGAATTTAAAGGTCGTCCAATAAAAAAATGGGAGGGAGTAAAGCGAGTGGAATGGTGCAGTGGATAGTATGTTTGGTCGTTAACCGATGTGTACAAGTTGAAACTCCAACGGGGAGCAGCAATCACCAGAAACCAGAAAATGAATTACATGTAAGTTTTTCCAGCCACTTCACCCAAGGAAAGGTTCCTGTCTAGTAGTACAATAGACTGGAGAGTCTGAGTGCTCTGGGATTGATTTAGGTTTCCTTGTTTTTTCGAAAAAAAAAGTTTATCAAAGCATCAATTGAGCAAGGCTTCACTTCGCGTTATTTTTTATTTATTAAGATGGCGCTACAGTCCGGGGTGGACCTGGGCCTCAACCAACAAACCTCTCCAGCCAGCGCGGTTACGAGCCAGCTGCCTCCAGTTGCGCACGCCAAGTTGATTGAGGGCCCCTTCCACTTGTTTGCGCCACCTACCGCGAGGTCGTCCTCTACTGCGTCGTCCATCCGGGGTGGATTCGAAGACTTTCTTGGCGGGAACGTTGGGCTCCATCCGCTCCAAGTGACCCAGCCATCTTAGTCGCTGTATGTGAACTCTTCTGGCTAAGTCAATGTCCTTGTACATGCCGTATAGTTCGGCATTGTACCTTCTCCTCCACTCACCGTCTATGCAGACGGGACCAAAGATCGCTCGAAGAACTTTTCTTTCAAAATAACCAAGGGCATCCTCATCCGGTTTTGTCAAAGCCCATGCCGCTGCGCCATACAGCAGGACTGGGATGATTAGTGTCTTATAAAGAGTTACCTTAGTAGTTCGAGATAGGGCTTTGCTACTCAGTTGTCGTCTTAGCCCATAGAAACAACGATTGGCAAGAGTAATTCTTCGTGTGATCTCCCTACTGATGTCATTTGCGGAGTTCACCATAGAGCCTAGGTAAACAAAATCCTTTACTACCTCAAAATTATATCTGTCTATTGTGGCGTTCTGTCCAAGACGCCGATGTTGGTTGTCCCTTTTTGTAGACAGCATATATTTTGTTTTGCTTTCATTGACCGCTAGACCCATCTTTGCTGGCTCGATCTTAATACTCGTAAATGCCCCATTGCCCATGAGTTTTTTCCAAGATCTGTGTAGTGTGAATATTTGGTCAATGGTGGACTTTCCAGGCCTGAAACCGCACTGATAAGGACCTATCAGGTTGTTGACGAAAGGGCTTAGGCATTCACATAATACGGCAGACAGGATCTTATATTCGATGTTGAAGAGACTTATACCTCTGTAATTGGCGCAGTTTAGAGGGTCTCCTTTCTTCAGGATCGGGCAAACGATGCTGAGATTCCATTCATCGGGCATACTTTCGTCCGACCAGATTTTACAGATAAGCTGGTGCATGCTCCTTACCAACTCATCTCCTGCTTTGAAAAGTTCAGCGGCAAGGCCGTCGGCTCCAGCAGCTTTGTTGGATTTGAGTATAGATATCGCTATCCTCACTTCATTCTGATCAGGTTGACGGGAATCTTGACTGCCATCGTCACTGTTGAATGGCTCATTCTACCATGGTCATCATCGCCGTTTAACAGTCCGCAGAAGTGTTCCTTCCATATCCTCAGCACCGAGTGCGATTCTACTACTATATTCCCATTTTCGTCCCTGCAGGCTTCTGTTCTGGCTTTGAAACCCTGGCTTGTTCTTTTTACCCTTTGGTAAAATTTTCGAACATCATTCCTGCAATAAAGTCTCTCAATCTCCTCGATCGACCGCTTCTCATGCTCCTTTTTCTTCTTTCTGAGAAGTCGATGTTCCTCTTTTCTTCTGCTCACGTAAAGCTCGTAAGCAGCTCTAGTCCTTCTATGCAGCGCCGCTTTATACGCCTCTTCTTTTGCTGCATGTGCTTGCCGGTATTCCTTATCAAACCAGATTAGATTAGATTATTAGATTAAGATTAAGAGAAACTCGATCGGCAAAGGCTCTGGCGGTCTCTTGCGATTGTAGCCGCCCGACGTCAAATTTCCTCACAGTATTTCGTTGATTTCGCTTCGTTCTGGATATCCGCATCCGTACCTTGGCTACAACTAGGTAGTGATCCGAGTCCACGTTGGCTCCTCGGAAAGTCTGGACACCCAGAATACTCGAAAAGTGCCTTGCGTCGATCGCAATGTGATCGATTTGGTTGACAGTTTTTCGATCAAAGGAGAGCCATGTTCCTTTGTGAATGTCGTGACGTGGGAACCGCGTACTAGCTACGACAAAAGTAGCTACAAAAAAAGGGTAGGATGACCGAAACGAATGTATTTGGTAAATTTCCGATGTGCTGCTCGAAAATTTTTTCCGTTGTTAGAAAAGATTTCAGCGGGTTTCCCTCAACGAGCAACATAACGATCTGAAGCGGACAGAAACGCCGTCCGAGAACAGAGCACCTATAAGCTCCAAGTGGATGGCTTTGGTGACGAAGCATACAAAAAGTGAAATATATGATTTCATGAAGGTAGGACGCCGTCCATGAGCTACTCGGAAAGTGACTGGACCAGTGAAATCAACTGCTACACGAGCAACCGGGTGAGTAAAATTATCATCCTCTGCAAGCAAATTCGGTATTAAAAAAACACATATTTGGCGCAACAGCTCTTTAAAGTGCCAGGGCCTAGCTTCTCGCAACCACTCATGTAGTGTGCGTTATATTTTTCACACGAATAGAAGGGACCTACAGTTTAATGCCGGATCCGAACGGGGATTTGAGAAGCTTTTTCGTGACAACAATACTCTCGGATGTTTGTCAGACGCTCGCGAGAGGTGGGACCGTGAAAAAACTTTTTGGTGTTTTCTGGGATTCGAACTTGGAACCTCATGCATAGTGATCCGACACACTAACCACTTACGCCACGGCGCGTATTGGGCATTGATTTGGTAGTTTTCCGCTGCTTAGCACATGATTGGCAGGTTTTTGCGTATCATAGAACAAAAGTTGATGTCTTGGATCCTGATGAGACATCTTTTTTTTCAGCAAAATGTTTGTGGATTCTACTCAAAAATATCTTCCCAACGATAAACCATACACACATATATACTCGCTGCCGAGAGTTCAAGTTCGTATTGCGCGGAGCCTTACAGGAACGCAATCAAACCACAAGTCGAAGAATTACTATATGTAGTACATATATATAAAGAGCAGTTTCAAAGGAATTTAATGCAAATTTTTGAGACTACTTCTTTGGAGGAAACTAGGATTTCCGAAGTTGGGCTGATGTACAAAATGCTTTCACTTCAAGGACATTTAAATCGGAAAACAGAAGGTTGGGGAAACCATTTTCGAAGGTCCAAATGTCTTTTGTTCATCAACCTCTATCAAATATTGGCTGCATAGGTATTTGAAATGCTACATGATAGAGAACAAATATATTTTTTTTAGCTTTTGGTAAAGGGTGCTGCAATATCAAAAGTCCATTTACCTGGATACGATGTTCAAAAGCAAAAGAAAATACTAACATCTGTCTATGAAGTGTGAATGAAAGTAAAATCGTATATACATATGTAACATCTGCCACAAGTATACAATTATCACATCATCTTCCTAGTGCGGTGTTTCCTTTCAGAAATTCCATTCAACTAATTCACTTATCCTTGGTAAATGAATTTCCCCCTAAAGACGTTCCGACAAGAACGAGAGCTTTATTAGTCAATTTACAACCCAAGCTGAAGAAGTTGTAGAAGCACTAATAATGAAAGCAACAAGAAGACGTTCCATATATCCTTGCACAATGTTTGCTTACACATTCAAAATGTCTTCTACGAGAGCAAAAAAAAAACTCGACTTTCAGCAATTTATCTAAAGTGTCTACATTCTCGTCGGCTGTGTATCCTCGTCTATGAATTCTGTATATTAATGCGATACATACTATGTAGCACATCACTAGCTGTGAATACACTCGACAGTCGCGCCAGGATGACGATGTGTGCGAAGCGAAGGCATTCTTGCGAACGGATTGTGGTTTAATTTGCAAATTTAATTAAAATCTGCTCTCCAAACAGGATAATAGTTTGAAGGGAGCTTAATTGGTGAAATTTCAAATGAATATACATACATAATTGTAAAATTTATTCAAGTGACGTTCACGGTACGAGCGAATTATACAAAGGCTGGAGGAGAAATCTTCTACTGAGAATTAGTTGCGTTTTACGAATAGTTGTATCTCTTCAAATATAACTCAAGTGGCCCTGGTAAATCAAGTATATACAGGAGGACTCTTAAGATGCAACAAAAATCACAGTCAAGTTTTTTAAACACACAGCTAGCCTATTGATTTTTGACCAAATTCATTCCTTAGCTAAGAAGTCGTATCCAGGATGATTTAATTATTGCATCACAGTATGTCGTGGTGATTTGTGCAAATCAGCCACAAAAACGCTTACAAAGAAATGTCGAAGACGATTCGGCTTTGAGTTATTTCAGCTAACAGCATACATAACTTTCTTGTTATAATTTGCGTGCGCCGAAGGGATCATTAATACCCTTATACTGATTCTCAGAGCGCGAACAGATGGGAAAAGGGACAGAGGAGATGCCGGTCTCCGTTGGCCTTAAATATTTTAAGATTGATTAGGAAATACAGAGCCCTGGTATATCAATTCACATTGTTCGGGTGAAATTCTGAAGGGGAGGAATGCAAATTGTTATTACGTTGGAGCATTTTTTATAAGAAAAACAACGATAAAATAGGGAAAGATACGACTTTCGAGTGAGACTACGAGGTTCAAAGTGTTTCTATCACCTATAAGTTTCCGGGATAAAGCACGTGCTTCTCAGCCGATCCGGCGCATCCCCAGGTGGCGGATAGGGGAGGGAAAAGGTGCATCGCAAACGTAATGTCCCTATGAGATACCGGGTGACATCTCATAGTAACCAGCCTTACATCTATATGGGAGCTCTTCAGGTGCTGACCTTACTTTCTCGGCTTACTCGTGGGACAAATGGACAAATAAATAGAAAATACCAAAATCAAAAACAAATCACGAATATGCTAACGGAGTCAGATGAGGAATCTCTAATCCATTCACCTGTTTCTGAAATGGAGACAGAGGAAATTTCCTCATCTCCAAAAATCGTTGCTCGGACGTCAAAAGCACCATGCAACGAAAACAATGGCAAAGCAAAAAAGCTCAAAACCCAACAGGAGTATGAGAACTTCACTGGGGCTCAGAGACGCCGAATTGGAGCCAAAATCCGTAGTGGCATTGCACCTGAAGAAGCTAGGCGCATAGAAAGAGAGCGCTATGCGAAGATCCTTGCTGAAAGAGAAAAACAAAGCAAGGACAGTGGATCTACTGATAACTCTTCCCAATTGGTACAGAAGAGGCATAAACTATACAGAGAGTCACGCAGGAACACATGTGCAGTCATGCCGAGAATACTCAATACCCAACAGGAGATCTAAAAGACCTTCATATACTGCACCACAGTCGCCGCTAAAAACTCCGATTAACAAGGACATGCCAACGGTTTGGAAGCTCTACTCAGACGCACGCAAAAGCCCAAGTGGTAGCAAAGAAACCAAAAATTCAAAGGATTTGGATTTAGCACAGGAGCACAGGAGCACAGGAGCACAGGAGCTGTCCTATAGGGATACCATGGACCAATGTAAAGTTGCCATCATGCACTCTATGCATCCGGAGGAAACTCTAACCACGCAACAAATCCAGCTAATGAAGAAAAGCCTACTAGTTGAGATGGACAAAGGAGACAAGCAATGCACCGCCCTCAAATTTGTTGCCACCGATGAAAAAGACGGATGGCTATCAATCACCTGCCACGACACAGAAACCAAAAAATGGCTCATTTCGGCGGTGGGCAGAATTAAGCCATAGAAAGAAGCTAGCTTAAGAATGACTCAGGGTAACAAAGTTCCCAAGTTATTCACATGTGTAATTTTCATCCCCGAAGAAGACATCATGACCAAGGACGTATTCCTATCCAGGATCGCAAAACAGAACACCGGCATCTCCACAATAGGATAGCGAGTCCTCAGGATCTTTAAGGAAAAAAGCGGGTCTGAAACTATAACTTTCTCAGTTGATGAAAAATCCAAGGCCTACTTCCTCAGTCAAGCTTGTTAAATATCTCTTAACTTCTCGCAGGTCCTGATTAGAATAAAAGGACTATTAAAGCCGGTCCAGAGTAAAGAACCTGAACCCACGACTCAGGACAGACCTAAGGCACATCCAAAGTTCAGAGCTCAGCAAAGACCGAGAAAGGGAATTGATATTCGAACAAATGAAGCCTAAAGAAATTGCCAGGCAGTAAAAACTATCACTACTGGTATTAGCGGTTCAGCAGAAGAAGGGGTCAGAACATCCCAAGCGTCAGAGGCATCAGAACACTCATCCTCAATGTCTGCGATAGCAATGGTCGGAAATCTCACTGAACCAGCTATAAATGTGGGCACCTCTCCCAGCACTTCCCACCAATAAAAACACTATATGGGTTTAAGGTGCATCCAAATATATCTTCAGCATGCAAAAACCGCTTCGGCGATCACCTAGATATGGCTTTTATCCAGGCGCCATACACACTTAAGGACCAGACAAAAAGCCTCACAGGTGAGTTAATTTACGATTCTCTAAATGAAGGTAGACCTAGAGGAGTAAAATAGTTAGTTAATAAAACGGTAAAGACTATTCCAATTTCAGAGCACACTACAAAAGATCTGGTGGCAGCATTGGTAGAACTACCCACCGAAAGACGTAAGACAGACGCAATTATATGCTTAGCTTATCCGGCTGGAGACTCCAAAGACCTAGACTTTCTGTTACTGCAGGGACTCGTGGACTACTGTGGCAGAAGAAAACTTCAGCTCATAATTGGATGCGATGCAAATGCTCATCATATCATCTTGGGTAGCTCAGATATAAACAAAAGAATTGATTAATAAAAATAATATATAATAATAATAATAATAATATAAATTACGGAAATAACGCCACCTTTATGAATAGAGTTAGGGCAGAAATTCTTGATCTCACGATTAGTACCCCATTCATAAAGAACTTTATCGAAAACTGGTATGTTTCAACAGAACCATCCATGTCCGACCATCGCCAAATTCGGTTCGATATTAGTTTAGGCACTAAACACTCTCAAACTTATAGACAGCCAAGATCCACAGATTGGGGCCGATATAGTTTAGAACTCATGGATAACCTGAACCGTTGCAATAAGAATATTAGAGACATAGCCTACAACTTGTTTGTGGACATCTAAGTCTAGCAATCAAATCAGCCTACCACAAGGCCTGTCCAGAGAAAAAAAAAATCAGGCAACCGCCTCACACCGTGGTTGAACGGAAAGCTCGCCAATCTAAGGAAAGAGACTAGAAAATTATTCAGTAAGGCGAAGCGCAACAATGATAAGACTTCATACTCTCAAGCTCTAACTAAATATAACCTCGAGATTAAAAGAAGTAAAAGGGACTCTTGGAAAAATTTCTGCCAGGGACTTTCTGATGTTTGCAGCACTGCTCGCATCCACAGACTTCTCTCTAAATATCAAATCGGGTTAGTGAAAAATTCAGATGGCACCTATGCGGAAAACGGTCTACAGACGCTACAGCTCCTAACCAAAACACACTTCTCAGATTCCATCATAGCTCCTATCTTTCCAGTCTATCTCCCCAGAGCAGGATCGTAAGACCAACCAAAGAGGACTGGCAGAGATCAAACTAAGTTTTACACAAAGGAATAATAATATGGGCCATAAATTCTTTTCTTCCTTTTAAAGCCCCAGGAGAAGGCAGAATATTCTTCGCTCTCCTTCAAAAAAGGCACCCTACACATAACACCGATACTAATCAACATGTTTAGAACAAGTTTTGCGTGGGGTTATATACCAAAAATTTCGAAAGATGTCACGGTTAAGTTCATCCCTAAAGCGGGCGGTAGACTAACAGAACTACCAAAATCGTACCGACCCATAAGCCTTACCTCTTTCTTCTCGAAAGCTATGGAGAAAGTACTTGATAGACATATCAGGGACAGAGCTCTCGCTATGAATCCTCTACATAAAAACCAATATGCCTACCAACCAGGAAAATCAACGACCCATGCTATTCAGGAACTCACAACCAGGATTGAAAAATCCTTTAGAAACAAAGAGTTTGCGGGGGGCTGCTTCCTTGACATCGAAGGAGCTTTTGATAACAACGAATACGTCCAAATCTACAGATGCATCCAGTACACAGGAGTAGATAATACAGCATGTAACTGGATAAAATGCATGGTAGAAGCCAGAAAAATTACCATCTCACTAGGCAGCAATAAACTCAGAGTCACTGCCGAGAAAGGATGCCCCAAGGGGGAGTTCTCTCCCCCTTATTGTGGTCTATCGTAGTTAATGAACTGCTGAAAACACTCAGCTACGAAGGCTTTTATGTCCAAGGCTACGGAGATGTTATTGCATTATTAATCAGGCGAAAATTCGAGGAAACAATCTCATCTAAACAAAGCCAGGATCTCATTATGGACCAGCAAAAGTCTCATTGGCGGAAATGGGGCCTAAACCCCAAGACGATGTTATGGCTCTCTCTGATACGGCAATAGCAAGGCCAATTATCACATATGCAACACCAGTATAGTGACAAAGCAAAGGTCTACACAGGACATGCTCAATAAACTACAAGGACTAGCCTGTGTATGCACAACAGGTCCAGCCCTGTCGCATAAAAAAATGCTCCATCTAGGGCCTCCTTTCCTTGACGACCTCGGCGATCTGGCGTCCTTAGATGTCATGAGCATCCATCGCTTTGTCAAAAGCTCCGGTTGGTTTTGTTAGTCCCTGAGTGGCCTAATGGTTTGATCCATGGTATCACAAAGGACCTTAACTGGTCAAAGTGTGTCCACTCTCGTGTGGACAGCCAACCTAACCTAACCTAACCATGCACAACAGGTGCAATGAAAACTGTTCCTACTACAGCTCTGGAGGTTATTCTAAACATACCACCTCTACATCTTTATACAAAGAAAGAAGCAATTGTTAACGCAATGGAAGTAGATGATAACTCGAATTCCAAACTAGTTCACTCGGATAATGCGCATGAACTTAAAAGTAATGAACTTGCTTGTTAAGGTGCGTCCAGACCAAAGAAACATTTCAGAAACATTGTTTCTGAAATGTTTCTGAAATGTTTCCCGATTGTTTCCCATTTGCTTCGGAAACATTTCAGAAACATTTCAGAAATGTTTCTAAAATGTTTCTTTTGGTGTGGACGCCAAATGAAACATTTCTGAAATGTTTCTGAAATGTTTCTTTTTATCCATTTTTGCTCTTGAAGATGATGGGCTCAAAAGTGGTAGTATTAATAGCGTCGTGCTTCATCATCATGAAAAAAATAGAAAACGATAAGAAGAAAAAAAAAAAAAAAACAGTGGCAAAGATATTTTTTTAAAAATAGAGAAAATTCTATTTTTGGAATTTTCGTTTTGGGGATCCCATAAAACCCTTTTAGTTTCATACAATTTAATTAAAGAAATTATATCCTCATTACTCCACGCATTTCTTGACATTTTTTTTATTTTTATTTTCACAAAAAAACACTCACTTTCTGCACGTGGAGCTTGAGAAACAAAAATAGTTTTCCGTCGCGAATGGGAAACTGAGAAACATTTCAGAAACATTTCAGAAATGTTTCTCTGTTTCTGAAATGTTTCTGAAATGTTTCTGAAATGTTTCTGAAATGTTTCTGAAATGTTTCTTTGGTCTGGACGCACCTTTACATATCAAGTTTGTGAATGACAATTTTTCATTCACGCCACACGCCTCTGGAATTCACTCCCTCTCACCTTAAGACGGCTCTATAATACGAATCGTTTTGATGACACTCTCTTTCGGCACCTAGCAGGTAATCATTAGGAATAATATTTGTCCATGGTAAATAATTGCATTAATACATCATACTCGGTAACTTACATTTAACTCAATTTCCAGTTTTCATTATTTACAAATTAGAGATCGTTAAAATTTATTTAAATCATGTTATTGTAAAATTCACATTTATTATTTAAAGATTGTAATAGTCTATTATAAATGTTGTTTACTAATATTAATAAAATACTGAAATACTGAATACTGATTACTAGAAATAACAATTACGGACATATGTCTGCCAAGATCCAACTTCAGCCACAACTTCAAGGTTACATACCTAGATCGCAATGTACTGCCAGCTGCACGGGAGCTTTTCCGAGTCTGCCTGGCTCTGCTCTAGATGCTTTGCTGAACTTACCTCCCCTCGATACTTACATCATGGGTTGCACTATTAAAGCAATCCATCGTCTTAGGCGGGGCGGTTTTTGGTTTCCACACTGGAGTTTTGATGAACTTGCGCGACACTTATCTTACGACTCCGATCTTATGGATATGCCGTCTGACGCAATGACGACGCAATGTTGGCTGGTGTCTTCGTGGAAGTCGATAACATTAGACTTCTTTTCTCGTTAGGCAAATATGTGTCTGTAGTGACAGTCAAGCTGTGCTTAAGGCCTTGCTTAACCCTTTAACCACTTCGAAAATTCGCGAAACCAAAAACTCTTTGAACTTGGTCGCAAGGCAGATTTCTCTGTCTCTTATCTGGGTCCCAGGTCACACTGGGATCTTGGGGAACGAGATATCCGATAAGATTGCTAGACAAGGCTCAGAGGAGTCTTTCTCAGGCCCCGAACCTGCGTTGGGTCTCCCTGCGTCTTTGGTTAGGGCTTCCATTGTCGATTGGGTCTCTCAAGAACACAATTGTTTGTGGTATGACTCTCCAGGATGCAGCATGACTAAGCGTATGCTCCCGGACGTCTGTAAGAAAAGATTGTAGACAACTTATTGGCATCTTGATAGGTCACTTTGCTTTCGCCAAGCACCTTAACGTGCTGGGCTTGAGTGAAGCTACAATCTGCGACGCTTGTGGAGAGAGCGACGATACCGCCCATTATTATATCTGATAGTGTCCGGCCTTTGCTCGTATCGGGTGGCAGATCCTCGGTGCTGATATGGTGAGTGCTGGTACTGCAAGGACCTCATCACTAAGGTGCTTGCTTGCCTTTCTTAGAAAGACAAAGAAATTCCAATAAAATGGGTAAATCAGGGTTTGCTTTCTGGTAGTACAATGGGCCAGTTGCGTCCAGTCGAGCGTTTCCTATCCCAAAAAAAAAAAAAATCTTACACAGACGGATCCAAGGCAGATGAAGGAGTTGGGGCTGGAGTATACGGCGCTACTACGAAAACCTTCACTCACTCGTGCATGGAAAAAGTAATTCCGTATTCGAAGCCGAAGTATTCGCTATAGAACTGTGCATCTGAGAAATTATAAACAGTTCTATAACCAACAAGAACATTTATATTCTATCAGATGGCAAGGCTGCTCTACTCTCAACAAAGGCTTATGAAATAACATCCAAACTAGTATGAGACTGCCTTCAGCTACTCATATCACTAGTCAGCACAAACAAAGTTTATCTCATTTAGGCGCCAGGACAGAGTGGATATGACGGAAATGAAACAGCTGATCTGCTAGCCAGAACAGAAGTTGCGTCAAATGAACTGCGCATCGATGAAATTTGGATCAGAGTCTTAATGTATGCAGATGATATTATTATATTGGCGGACGAGATACAAGTCCTACAAGAAATGATAATCAGGTTAGAAATGTACTGCGATCTTTGGAACCTGAGGATTAACTTGGAAAAGTCAAAAATAATGATATTTAAAAAATATGCGAAGAGGGCTAGCGCAGAAAAATGGCAACTTGGCGGTGAAGACATTGAAGTTGTAACCAATTACAAATACCTGGGGATTATAATGACACCTGCACTTTCGATTACAGCACACTTGAAAGAAAGAGAAGAAATTGCCAAAACTAGTTTAAATAGTACGTGTAAATACTTTATCGATAAAAAGGGTATTAAACTCTCGGCAAAATTTAAAATGTTGAAGGCTGTGACACAAGCTATCTATTGCTATGCAGCCCAGGTATGGGGATTCGGTAGCTT
The DNA here is from genome assembly GCA_945910035.1 of Brachypalpus laphriformis. Lineage (NCBI taxonomy): Eukaryota > Metazoa > Arthropoda > Insecta > Diptera > Syrphidae > Brachypalpus > Brachypalpus laphriformis. The sequence goes on along the minus strand of OX246753.1, from coordinate 261,555,288 downwards.
CGATGAAGTAGATAAATTACAGAGATACTTTATCAAAAAGCTGTTTGCTTTGCCCGATTTCACTCCAAATTATGCACTGACGCTAGAAACAGGAGTACCAGATCTACATTTGTTTTCATTACAACTTCACATGGAGTACATCCAAAAAACTCTCTTCTAGTATGAAGTACATCGGCTCCCATATCTGTTGTCGAGGAAAATTGTAGAGAAAAAAATCTATTAGTTCGAAGAATGGCAGAAAATCAGTGCGAATGCAGGCATCGACTGGGGAAGATGCGACTTCAACTTTGAAGAATGGAGCAGAAACTTTATGGCTACATTAGAATTTCTGAGAGAGGAGCAAATCAGAAAAAATATGGAAGAAGCTCAAAATAATTCACATGTACTATATAAAAAGTTAAACCAATATATAGGGCATACCTACTTCAATGATATATTTAAAAAGAGTCAAATATCATGGAGTTTTAAAGTCAGAACAGGATTACTCGGGCTAAATGCCAACAAATTTAGAAGAGGAGAATCCAGAAAATGCTCGTTATGCAACCTGAACGAGGAGGAAGATGTGGCGCACTTTATGGGAAAATGTCTAGTGATTGCAGAACAACGAAGAAAATATTTCCGTAGAAGTGTCCTTCAAGAAAACGAGATGTTGCAGATACTAAATGGGGAATCCGAGGATCAATGGAACATGCTACACAAATTCGTAAATGGAGCCTTCTGGTACAGAAAAAGACTTATAGATGAATTTAACTATTAGCTGATAATGGAGAACATAACGTATTGAAATCTATATTAGATATTGTTAAATTAAGAATAACATTTACCAGCAGACGACAAACATGTCAAAGTTGTAATTTTTTGTTGTACATTCAATAAAAAATATTATTATTATTACTATTATTATAAATTTGCAACGGCGTATACCTAAAAATCTGGCCTTTTTTGAGATTATAAACAGTCCGGATGACATCTTTTATGGCCATTTCAGAATGAAAAGAACAACCTTTCAGGTAGGGATAACTTGTATATCCTTGGTTTTCTTACCTTTAATGTCTATTTCTAGGAACTTGAGTTTATTTTAGAGCCTTTTTAGAAAACACAAGCTGGGGGGTTGCACATATCGCGATTAATCGGATCGATTTAATATTGGTCAAGGAACTTCGCATTCTGCTGTTATCAAGATTATAAAGCTTATAACTAGACATCGAAATAGGTTCATAAAGTGGCCAAGAACTGAAGTGGATTTGAAGAAGAAGATAGACGAGTTCCATGTTCTTAGAAATTATCCGTTCCCATATGTTATTGGATGTATTGATGGCACGCACATTCAAATTCCCAAGCCTTCACGAAACGGTGACAGCTATTATAACCGACATGGAACGCATTCCGTAATATTGCAAGTAAATTTGTACAAAATAATTTCTTCCCGCTGTGCAATGATATTCTGTTACATCTACAGGCTGTGTTCGATGCTAAATTTATCTTCACAGACATATACTTTGGCTAACCAGGGAGGACGCATGATGCTGCTGTATGACGAAATAGCCCACTAGGGTTAGCACTAGAAAATCGTACAATTCAATTACCCCAGGGAGCACATCTTTTAGGAGATTCGGCGTATCCATTGGCATCTTAATCAATGGTACCATTTCGTGATAACGAGTTCCTAAATGAACGTCAAACAAAGTTTAATGTTTGCTTAAGCTCTACTCGAGTATGCATTGAACAAGCATTTGGAATGCTGAAAAACAAATTTCGGGAGTTGAAATCTTTGCAAGTGTTAAAACTACTAGAGGCCAAGTATTCCTAGTTACAACCTGCGTAGCTCTGCATAATCATATTATTTATTGTGAACATGCTCCTGATGTGCATAATCAGGAGATTGATAGCGACAATCACATCGCTACTCCACTTGAACATCTAGAAGAAGTAACTGTTCAAACTCCAAGAGCCAGCGCTGAAGCGAAACAAAAACGAGATGCTATAATAATATAACGTTGCTTTCAGCATAGGTAGTGATCACTCCGATAATACATATGTAATACAAAAATGCCTTTTTCTTCTGTTTATTTCTGTTTATTTATTCAAAAAAAGAAGTAATAAATGCAACATAATGCACTTCTTAATTCATATAAATTCGGTTACATAATAATGCGCCTTTAGTCGTTATTTGGAAAAAAATCAGACAATTCGGTCTAATGTTATTTTAATATCTTTTAGTATATTAATCCGTTCCCTTTCAATTCCCATCTGCTTTTCATGGCGACTACGTTCCTCACCAGCCTCTTTTTTTAGGAATTCCATGATTCTGTTGTTTCTCGTTGTTCTTTTTAAGCGCTTAGCATTTCCTAATGGCTGCGATGTAGAGGCTGGCGAATCCTCACCATCTTCGGTATCAGGGTTATCTTCATACCCATCTTCCAAAGTCGAAATCAACAAACTTCTAAGTGGATCTATGTGCGGTTTTTTCCCGTAAGCTTCATGAAACAGCTCGAAATACTCCCACCTTGTTGCGTCCCGTCCCGTTTTTTGAATTCCTTTCTTTAATTCGCTTGTACGTCAATAGCAGATTATTCCATTTACGAAAAATTTCATCTTTTGTATAACGGAACTCCGGATTGATTTGAAGAGCTTCTTCGCGTACTTTTCCCCACAGCGTCATATTTTTTTTTTTCTTCCCTGGATAAAATCCGTTTCAAATTTCAATCGAATTGAAATAAGGAGTTTTATCTCCTGATGCGTCAAAGATCTAGCATTTCTTAAATTACAGAAATTAAATTAATTAGTTTTTTTTTTGTTTGTTCTAACTTTTACCTTTCTTCTTCTTCGCACATTTTTTTTCTCCGAATCAAACACCGTCCGCAAACTAATGAAAAAATCAACCCAATTTTAACATTTGCTTAATTTTGCATATATTTGCAAAAAATATTTGCGCTACTGCGTTTTAGAATTGTTTGCTTTATCGTATATGCAATTCCGAATGATATACTTTGCATAATTTGCGCAAAGTTTGCGTTTCCGAATAGGCCCGGTTTCTTTTTGTTTTATATGCATTCCAATCCCTCTCATCCGAAGACCACTTGACCATCTCGTATCTTCTTACTTTTTCAGCTTTCATCGCTCTCAGATTATTGTTAAACCATTCGTTTTGATGACTTTTAATACTTTTTAATGTGAAGAACTTGTTTATAGTTCAAATAAAATTGTTATTAACAACAAGATTCGATATCACTAATACTAGTTTCCACATCAATATTTTGGTTTCGAAGCTCATCACAAAATTGATCACAGTTGTATTTAAAAACTTGTATTGACTTTTCTTCTCTTAATATATTAGTGAATATGTTGATTTCAACTAATATAGGTACTCCCGTGATCACTTATTTTGAGGGGGGGGATAATATAATTAATATAATATATGTAATATATATGTAGGATTTAGGAAAAGAAAAAGAACTCAGAGACCTCTTTTATATAATAAGTTTATTTAGAAGGATAAATATATAATAATAGAAATAGTAAATCGACCATCAGTCTCTCATGGCGGCTCGCTGAAAACCTCCTCTTTTGTCATACACCTACATATATAACAATATAATACAATTTATAGTTGGAATATTTGACAAAATTATATCCATACGTCTTGGTACTTTAGCCATCATATCTATAACCCCTTCGTATTTCACGTCAATATCTCTATATATGTTAAGCAACATCAAGCCATTTAACCGCTCCTCACTAGTCTTGCTACGCAGATAAGTTTTCAATCTGCGAAAACAAGAAAAAGACCGTTTACTTGATGCCACAGATACGGGAAGTGCTGCACCGATCTGCATAAAGCGATGTATTGTTTGGTGCAACGTTGAATCGCAACAATTGAGAGCGTCTATAAAATTTGTTGGCCGTTTATCAATCGGAATATTTAAGCAATGTCTGCAACCATAGTTAATTTAACATTCAAAGAGATATAAAGAAAATTAAAGAAATAATAATAATAATAATAAATTTTTACCTGCGCCACATCGTCATTTCACCTACAATATCATCAGTACATCTTTTGATGTCACTTGGCCATTCTTTTGAAAATACGTTGATAGTGCTACATACGTATTTCTTCTGTTTCCAGCTTAGAACACTTTTCCGGTAGAATGTTTTGAATTTTAGAAAGGAGTTCTCGATGGCCAAGAAGTCCGAAACAGACGTGGAGCTGACGTCGGACAAGAACGAGATCAACATCTTATGGCAGCTCATTTACGCCTTCGTACTGCATCCATCAACAGCAACCGCTCAAACCTACTTATCATCACCAGGTTTAATATCGACAGGCTCAAGGTTCCCAAATGCGCCAATAGTTCAGGAACCATCTTGCCTTAGAAGCAGAAGCAATCAGCAGCATATTGCAAGAGAACATGGATGACCACTGGAGTGCTGTGAAAGATGCTTTTGCGACTGGGGCACGCACGTATGACGGTAAAAAGCAGAATCGAGATGCTATCTGGTTGGCCTTGCGTAGGAGAGGCATTCCAGAAAAACTTATAGCTATTATCAAGGCTACGTACGAGGGCGGCAAGTGTCACGTCGTGCACAATGGTAAGGTGTCGGAGGATTTTGAAGTCCAAAGTGGAGTTCGTCAAGGGTGCATACTGTCCCCACTATTGTTCTTGGTGGTTATCAGCGATGTACTCCGTGCAACACTGACGGAAGCTAATTATGGAATTCGTTTTACAATGACATCTTACCTTAAATGCCTAGATTACGCTGACGATGTTTGTATACTTTCACATCGGATAATGGATCTTCATTTGATGGCCCAAAATCTAGAAGCTGAGGCAAAGAAAGTGGGGCTAAAAATAAAAATAAACACAGCCAAAACAAAAGCCCTGTGCACTTCCAATACCCGCGCTCAACTTAACATTGCCGGAAAGTAAGTCGAGAAAGTTGATAACTTTCTATATTTCGGAAGTGTAGTCTCGGCTAATCGTGGTGGCACCGAACTGGATGTGTGCAGCAGAATCGGGAAGGCTAAAGCTGCGTTCGGAGCGCTGGCCAAAATCTGGAGAAGCAATGTTATCAGTTTAAGAACCAAGCTACGACTGTTCCGCTCCAACGTAGAATCAGTGCTGCTTTATGGGTGCAGTACCTGGAAGGTGGACACTATTAACACACGCAAGCTGCACGTCTTCGTAAACAAATGCTTAAGAATCATATTGAGGATTTTTGGCCGAACCGCATCTCCAACGAACAACTTTATCTGAGAACGGGCCAAGAACCTATAAGCATTACTATACGAAGAAGAAAGTGGCAATGGATTGGACACACCATACGGCGCGAAGACAACTCCATTGCGAAATACGTCATGCAGTGGAATCCGCTCACCCAGGCAGGCAGAATAGTGGGACGCCATAGGCAAACGTGGCGCAGAACAGTTGAGGAGGAATCGAGCTCTTTAGGAATGAGTTGGAGGCAGTTCAAACGCGTTGCAGAGCTCCGAACACGATGGCGCACAGGCGTGGTTGACGCCCTATGCCCCCGAGGGGTTAAAAGATATAAGTAAAGTATGTAAGTAAGAAATCTAGTCCTTAGTTACATCGTCGGTCCAAAAAAGGAACAAAGATGGACCGACGGAAATATTTTTCAGGACCTCCTTCATAGTTGTCACGGTTCTTTTGTTTTACAACTTGCCGCGGGACTACTAATTGAATATCCACTTTGTCTGCCATTTCTTCAGCTCCAGCAATTGTGTGACTGAATCTAGCTTCAGAGTTTTCACGCATTTCAATTACTTCCTCATGTAAATGGTTTGCATATTCCATAAAGCAGCTGAGATCACATTCTTTTTTTTTTTGTAAAAGTTCACTTACATTTTTAATAAGGCTGAAATTTGGCTTAATCACTGTTAAGGATATTATAAATTGGGAAGTTTGTATAGCATCAAGTAGAACATGAGGTTTGACTCCTTCGGTTTTCATATTTTATACATCCAGATACTCTAATGAGCAACAGATATATTCATAGACACCATAGAACAAATTGAATGAATTCAAATGCTCAACCCAATGCGTTTCGCAAAATTTTAGAAGACGCGTTTGTTTTGCTTTTGGGCAAGACGCCTGAATTTTGTCTTTTAAAACTAGAGCTGCTTTATGTTATTAGATAATCGGAATAAATTAACAACCTCTTTAATGGTTCCTATGCAATTTCGTATAGACGGTATGTTACACAGTATGCGTGTAATGGCCAAACTCAAATTATGATTAGCACAGTCGACGTAAACAGCTTCTGGATACAATGTTCTAACTTTGGCAGCACAGCCGTTTAATTTTCCGGTCATTGACCGGGCCCCATCATACCCTAAATATGTAATGTAGTTTATTACCTAATCGACCTAACTGACAGTTTTATTTACATAGATAGTGTGTATTATTGACACTCACCTTGTCCTCTCATATTAGCCAAATTTATGCCAATATCCTTCATCGTGGTCAGCAATGTACTTGCAAGCCCTTTTCCCGTAATATCATCAACAGAACGAAACACAAAAAGTTTTCCCGAATCGTATACCTATTCGTTGTCAATTGTATCAATATAATGAACGCATATTGAAAACTGTTCAATGCGATGTGGCACGATCGTATTTTTGCCATGGCAATTTCCTAGTACCTAGTAGCACGGTGGCAGATATTTCGGGGAGGGTTTGAACCCCCAAAACACCCCCGTGCATTCGCGCCTGGCAACCACCACAGTTTTATGTCATTTGATATACTTTTTAGCACTTCAAAACTCCAATAGTCTTTAAGATTAAATATTATGCCACCAGTAGGTATACGATGATGCAGAGTCACATCTAATTATATTTTAATCTTTCAATTCAATAATTTTATTTCCATCTAAACTTGTTGTAGGTATGAGTTTCAGTAGCACATATGAAATCAAAATTTTGTTCACTAATTAGTGATTCTAATTCATAAAAATTATTAATTAAACCTTGCCCATTTATATATAAGCATCGCAATTCACTTAATTGCTAATAATTTATTTTACCTGTACATATACCTATGTATAGATATATCATTAAAGCCATTCCACCAGCTCTCCGCACAACTGTCACTTTTTCTCATCTACGTGTATATCCCTACATACAGCCGCCCTTAAAGGCAAACAAAATTACTATCAATTTATTTGAGATACATATCTCATTACGCAAAATTAAAATTAAACAATGTCCACCCCGGAGGTAATAAAAAATAAAATAAAAAAGGACTTTACCATCCGCATCAAGCCCATCCAACAGCATCCGGAAAATATTCGCCGGTTCAGAGCTAGCTGCACTCAACCGGCCACCCAAAGTGGGTGGAAACAAAATCAAAATTAAAAAATAAACTCTCTGCAGCCATAGCAAGCACACTTCAATCGAGAAGAGTCCATCATCATCATCAGGCAGGCATTCACCACCGCGCGCCGCCCACACGTCTCCGCACAGACTCCACCGAAAACAGTCGCATGTATCTATCGCAAAATTAAATTAGAAGACCAGAAAATTAAATAATCAAAGCATGACAGCGAGCGCATTAAAAATGGAAGACTCATTCTACCATACACAGTCCCCCTGCTTTCCTCCCCAACAGGAGGCAGGCTGACTTGGATACAGGACGGGATGCCACACATATAGGTGACTAAACGAAATCGTCATTCTGGCAAAGCGGTAGCAGCAACTCAAGACCGTCCACACACTTCGGAGCATTTTTTTTTTTTTTCTTTCAACGCTCCCCACTCGTAATGGCAACCATTGTGTAAACATAAACAAATGTTGCGTGGCAGCACGAGATAGCTATATTCGACAGTAGAGACAAAGCTCAGATGTAGGTATGCGAGAAACCCATCCCGAGGTCCATTAAAACCGTATATCTCAACCGTGATACGTTCGTATCTTGCATGCCACGCCTCCTCTTGGGCGAAGGGGAAATCGGAGACCGCTCTCTCTCTCTCGCAAGCAACGCATGCGTGCGGGAAAGAGAACCCACATCAACAGATACAATCGCAGATACTTTCGCCCAAGAAAATTCCTTTTAGTTCTAAGGACTTGCCTAAGAGATGCTCATAGTTTGTACTCCTTTGTCTGGGGACGGCATACACGGACAAATTGAATTTTCTCAATTTCATTATCTTGCCCGTCGGCAGAACGACGTTGGATGCATGGCGAGGAGAAAGAAAGTATCTAGCGTCCATTTGTACGGTGGTAACTGCGTGTTTTTGTGTCTGCATCTCACTTCGGCCAACGGGTGGAATGCTGCTTTTTGTCTTCAGAAGGGAGTTGCTCCAAATTGTTTTTTTTTTTTTGTCGCTGTGTATACCTCGTCGTAGAAGATAAACTTGTTTCCGTAGATTAATTTGGTTGTGTTTCCATTTATTTAGGGTGACTAATGGTTTTGCTGTGTCCTACCTACATGTGTATGTGTACTTACTCGTCGTATCTTTTGGCAGTTTTTCATCCTTGTTTGCTTCTGTCGGTGAAAATAATCATTTGGCCAGTTAATGAGCATTTAATGTAAGTTGATTTACGGGGCAGAGCACAGTGTGTGTGGTGAGTACACATTTGCTCGTACAGATACTTTATGTATCTATGTATGGAATGTATCTCCTCCCTGCTTGCTGCTGTCAGCTTTATGCGCGTTAAATTGGGCTCGTAATTAATGGAATTAGTTTGGAACTTGGAAACCTGTGCATACATATAGACATCTCTATAGCTGTGCTGCTCTGTCTCATTCGCTCACATAAAATGGGAAATTATCTATCTCCATAGGAGGGGTTTGAGTAAATTGGAGCTACAGACACCCAATGTTTGGTTAGCATTAAATTATGGCAAATTATATCCCCCGAGTCGTTCTAATTATAGTTGATTATGAATTTATTAATATGAGTGCAAAAAAGAAAGTATCTACACGAACTCTGTGTGCAAATTAATCAAGTGGGAATTTTTAATTGGTTGCCACACAAATGGTTTTGCTGGACAACAATTTTAATGAAGTTAAATTCATTGGACTATGTAGCTACGAATGATTTATGCCTGCATATATAATTTGGTTCACTTAAACTAATTAGTTTAATTAAATATTGTGTGATATATTTTTGCCGCGTTTTTAATTTTGCGCGGCCCTGATTTTAACCAGGTGACTGAGATTTTATCGGGGGTTATTCAAACAATTAATTAGGTATAATGAAAAAAAAATAGATAGGTACCTACCTAGCACGGATTTTTTGGAATTTTTTTTATATACAAATGTACATAGATGTAGGTACATTGTAGATACATGTTTGTCATGTACATGTGCACATAGGTATTTTATTTTAGTTTTAGGTTCATTTATTTATTTTCATCTACAAGCATAGCTTTACGGATTACCTACAAAAATTTATGAATAATAAAAAAAATATATATAGAGTGGACGCTTGATATAGTGAACATCGATACAGTGAACAATCCAATATAGTGAACACACAATATATTTCATACAGGCTATTCTAAATAGTGAAAAAAATTGGTAATTGGCGATATGAATGGTAGAATTGGGAATTTAAGCGGTGTGGACATTGGTGTTAGAGGAATCCAACGGAAGTCAAAAGATGCGGTTGTAAACATGTGTGGAAGGAAAATTCTAGACCTGATGGATTCAATGGGACTTGCAGTATATAACGGATGCAGTAAATCTGATTCAGATGGGGAATATACCTATATTAAAGTGAACTGTGCAACTATAATAGATTATTGCTTCGCCGGAGGAGACTGGGACTCCTTTATAACGGACTTCGAAGTTAGGGCTCTTCCATTCTCCGATCACTTCCCTATCATTGTCACGATAGGTCTAGAAAAGATCGGGACGGATCACATACCAGATTTGAAACTTCTTCCGCAACTCGTCTGGAAAGAGGAGACAGCTATCCTATACAGAGATAATCTCAACAGTCGCCTTTTTCAACAGAGTACCAACGTTGAATTAAATATGGACAGTCTGGAAGAAATAATTAAATCATCCATTCCGAGGTAAAGTCAAGTCGGCAATACTTATCGAAAACATGTTAATAAGAAACCCTGGTTCGATGGAGATTGCTTAAAATGGAGGAAGCGCACATTCGCTTTTCTTCGACTGTTCAGGAAATACAACGAAGAGTTATTCAACGAGCTATACTACAGAGTCAGATCTCACTATAAGTGTCTATGCAAACTTAAAAAGTCGTAATACAGGGTGTCCGCCGGGAACGTATACTAATTTGTTTTGCCGCCATTTTGGTAAACATTAGTCTTGACAGTTCATATTTGGCAGTCGTGAAGTAGACACGTGGCAAATTTATTATGGAAAAATATTCGATAAACCAACGTGTTTTAATCGTTAAAACATTTTATCAAAATCAATCATCGATTACTGTGACGATGAGAAAGTTACGTGAAATTTTTGGGAGAAACAACGTGCCAACAAAACGCACTATTTATCGTGTAGTGAATGATTTCGAAGAAAGAGGGTCTGCAGGTGATAGGCCCAAGCATGGGCCACAACGTACTGCAAGATCGGCTGAAAACATTACGGCTGTTCAAGGAAGTGTTCAAAACAATCCATCAACCTCAATTCGACGCCGTGCTCAGGAGCTTGGTCTTCAAAGAACAACTTTGGCCACAATTTTGCACAAGGATTTGCATTTGTTTCCATTTAAGATTCAGTTGACACAAGAGCTTCTTCAAGAAGACCATTTACGCCGCCGTACATATGCCAATATGATGTTACAGCTAGCCCATGACAACCCCGATTTTCATGAAAAAATTATAATGAGTGACGAGGCACATTTTCATTTGAATGGATATGTGAATAAACAGAATAGTCGGTTCTGGGCAATGGAAAACCCTCAAATTATTCATCAGTCACCTTTGCATCCATTACAAGTAACAGTCTGGTGTGCAATTTGGTCAGGAGGAATCATTGGACCTTACTTCTTTGAAAATGAAAACGGCGTAATGGTAACTGTGAATGGGGAGCGATATCGTGATATGATTGAAAACTTTTTAACGCCACAACTGCATGCTTTGGGCTTGATTAACATGTGGTATCAAGAAGACGGTGCCACATCGCATGCAGCCAGGATTGCAATGGAATTACTGCGAGACCTCTTTCCACAACAAGTTATTTCAAAAAAGGTGATGTTGATTGGCCTCCACGGTCGCCTGATTTGACTGCTCCTGACTTCTTTTTGTGGGGATATCTGAAAAGCAAGGTTTATGCAAACAAACCAGAAACGCTTGAGCAACTCCAACAAAATATTCGTGATGAAATTAATGAAATACCGCGTGAAATGTGTGAGAATGTAATGAAAAATGTGCTCAAAAGGGCTCGCATTTGTGAGACTAGCAGAGGCGGACATTTACCTGATATTGTATTCCATTATGCCGACATTAAATAAAACATTTATTAATATAAGATCCATTCTCTTTCATTTAATCAAAAATTATAAACAAACAAAGTAGTATACCTTCCCGGCGGACACCCTGTATTTTGAAAATGAGGCTAGTAAACTTGCAAATTGCAGGAACTCGGCAGTTTTCTGGAAATCAGCGAGAAAACTCAACGGTATCTCTCCAAAAATCAGCAATATCTCACTGTTCAGGTCTTAAAAAGTCACTTCGAAAATCTTCTTAATCCACCTAATCAATCTAGTCCTATCCAGTATGCGAAGCCACTTTATTTCAATGAAACATTAGATGCTACAATTTCTAATGAAGAAGTAAAAGAAGCCCTAATTCGATTCAAAGATTCCAAAGCACCCGGGTACGATAGAATACCAGCAGAATTCTTCAAATATAGCTCAGATGAATTTTTAGTCGCATTAACCACTGTTCTTAACAATATATTTGAATCGGGTAGCGTGCCGGAAAGCTTCAAACAAGCCATAATTTTTCCAATATTTAAGAAAACTAAATATCACTATTTGCCCTTTATATCGAAGACATCATCAGTTACCTTCCAGGCTTTCAAAACCGCTGCATACATCACAGCCTTAAATATCGGGTGTTTGAAGCGGTTTCAAAGTCAATACTCCTGTACGGGGCATAAGCATGGGGTCATAGGTGCTATGATACAGTAGAAAAGTTGCAGAGATTCTATCTACGGAGAGCATTCCAATTACCTACAACTGCACCTAACTACATGCTGTTGATTAAAACAGGTCTCGCCCCGTTGTTCTTACAAACACTCAAACTGAATATTGACTATATTCTCAGCACACTTAGGATGGGAGAAGAGCGATTGCCAAGAAAGCTTGTTAAATACGCAGTACATACCCGAAGTCTGTGGTATAAAGAGATGATCAATTTGGCGGAAAATTACGAGTACCATTTGGAATTGGACTGGTATGCGCGAAGTAGTTGGATGTGTTACCTCTATGACTTTCTGTCGCAATTAGATACACAGATTCGGCAAAAATATATCGAGCAAGCGAGTGTGTCAACCCATAGGGAGATCTACAAAGAACTACAGCTGAACATGGGCTCTCTAAACTACTTTAAGGACACGAATAAAATAAGATGCATCTCTATAATCTTTCGTGCAAGGGGAGAGCTACTTCCACTAAACTTTATACCGCATAGAGATGACCTTCCGGTTTTATGTTCATTGTGCAATATGTCACAGAGGGAGAACGTTATGCATTTCATAGGGATTTGTCCAATTTTTTGTGATATTAGGAGCACAGATAATAAACTTACCCAGATGTCGCATCCCCATACAAAAAAATGTTGATCTTTGTTGCGATGAGCAAACAACGATGGGCAAACAAAAAGCTTTTCTGCTTCGCAAAGAAAAAAAACGAAAAATAAATTTTCTCTGCGAAAAGCTTTTTCTTTTGCTTTGCAAAAAGCTTTCACCACCAGCGTAGAGTTTGTTACATACCCACAGCGAAAAATATTTTTTGTTTTGTTTTGTATCCTCGTATTTTTTGTCCTGGCCTGCGACTTTGGCACGGTGAGGAACAGACAGAGCAGAAATATACCTACTTATGTATGTATACCTACATATGTACATTAAATTAGGGTAGGTTAAGATCAGGAATAATTTTAATGCGATCTGCGATGATGTTAAGAATTTGTAGGTACGGTACAACAAATTTAAATAGTAGGTATTGTAGGCCAACTTTATTTTACTTTACTTTATTCATATGTATGTTGGTATGTACGTATTATAAGATTGAGGCTGAGACAAATAATTAAGTTTATTTATTTCCTAATTGTTTGAATATATCTGTCTTTTACAAATGTTTGATGTTTGGTCCTTACATTTTACATAAAAGAAGAGCTCTGATAGGTAGCCATAACCACTCTTTTATTATTTTTTTGTTCATACACGTTGAACAATAGGAAACAAAATCAACTCTGCTCTTAGCCCACTTTAGTTAAAGGCATTTATGTGAAAATGCATTTGCAAAATATTTTAGTCTTCACACATTTACATAATACATATTAGAAGTATGATCTTTAGCTATTCGTAGTGCCTTAATCAAAGTGATTTCCAGGGGACACGAACGCGGGCGTGGCAAAATATTGACCCCCCAACACCGCCTTAGTTTTTTTTTCAAATATTCATACATTATGTACATATGTATATATTTTTTCCAGTTTACATATTCATTAAATTTTGGAACTTTTTTGTCTTTTGTTTTGGATTCCTTTTCTTGTTTATGCTCTTGTCAATAAACCACTTACAATTTTTCCAAAGCAGAACTACCACAAGGAAATTGACTGTATCAATCTTGTGCGAATAACATTTATTTGTCGTTTCAAACCAATCTGGATAGTGCAAATTTGTTTTTGAGATACATTGATTTACTATATTTTCTCTAAGATTAGATGCAAATGGACATTTCTGAAAGCAAGTGGTAAATACTTGTATATGAAGTTGACATATTTTGAAGTACTTGTCTGATGGCCAGACAAGTATTGGATTTTCATTCGAGTATTCATATTCTTTCAATTTGATAAATATTTCCGTGGGATCGAAATTGTTTTTGTCCTTTGTCATTTTTTTGACACAGTTCTCACAAACTGCATTCATTTTTTTAAGTGTTTTAAAAAAACAATAACCTGCAAAATACCGTGTGGCTATGTCATTCATTTTTATCATTTTTACTGAAATCGTGTCTTCATCTGGTAATTCTATCGTTAGAAGTTATAATAATAATAATAAGGGTACTTTATTCAATTTAAAAGTACAGTTTAAACAATGGCTTAGCCATCTGCCGTAGATTGACAATCTTTAGCTACACCTATACAAGGTTTTGAAAACAAAATCAAAAGTGGACATATTTCGCATTTTTATAACAGTTACGCAGATAATTAAATCAAAGTTCAAAAGTTTTCATTTATAATTGAAGTTCTGAAATTGAGTGCTACATGGCAGTATGCTGCAAGGGCAATCCAATCGTTTCCATTCAATAAACTCTTAATTTCATCCAGTGTTAACAGGTCCGCTCTGAAGTGCGCTCGCCTGGTTTCTTTTAGTATTGGACAAGTACTAATGAAATGTGCAATATCTTCTCATATGCATTGCATATGCCACATCTTAAGGGTAGGTCGTTGCGGTGTGGCATGCAATTTAGTTTTAGTAGCTCTCCTCTTGTTCCAAATATTATCGAAATTTGTGCTACACTGAGGTTCGAGTATATATAGTTCTGCTCGTAAGTTAGGGTTTTGTAAATAAGTCGTGAACTTGAATTTGTTGCCATTATAGTATCGTAACAAAAATCGCCGATCAAGCCGAATACGTTGAAAGTTGCGACGGATGGTGGAGGCAAAAAAACGAGAATTTTTCTGGTTCCCGAGAGGGTTTTTATAACTTCTTTTATTAAAATTGTTTTCAACTAAATTAGTTTCATTCCAAAAAAAATCTACTACAATTTTTCCTGGTTTAGACTCTGCACGTCTCTAATAGCCGCTGTCATCGCTGACCAAAACAGAACTCCTCCCTGGACTTCTGTCAACCTCCTTTTATATGCGACTCTGGATTTCCAGGCAAATGGCAAATTTTCCAGTTAGCCGCTGGAACTTTATTTGTAGAAAGTCTGGCAAGTTCTACAATGTTCTAGTTGACAGCTTCTTGGGCTTTCGCGATTGTGCTCGGCTTTAGTTTGTGCGTTCGCGTAACATTACCCCCTTCTTAGGACTCAAAGCTCCTGCTGAGTTCCACAAAGGTAATAGAAGAGCAATAATCCGAAGAACTTTTTCCTCTGCTAATTTCTCTGGACTTTTCTTCGGAAGGTCTTGAAGATGTTTGGTCGTAGGTAGAGTTGATTGTGAGTTCTTGCATCGATTAGCCGCGCACATGCATCTGACGACTAGTTCGCTAAAATTGGGAAAGGAGCCCATCCTTTGTCGCTTGTTTACCTCTGGTGGCTGCGTTATTCCTTGTGTCGCTTTCGGTGGTGGATGGATTGCGAAATCAGGACCACTATCAACCGGGCTTCGATGGCGGTGGTCTAGCTTGTCAGACTGCTTAACGAGTAGTGCTTGGCGATCCTGAATCGTTGATGGGTCTGCTCGATACTGCAATCGTGATTGACCTTTGGCGTTCATACTTGTTCTGGGACGGCTGCTTTCCTCTTTCATCTAATCGTCTAGATCCGTTACCGCCAGTGCGGAAGCTCTGTGGGACTCTTCCTGATCATCCACTGGCATCACTCGGGGCGACGAGTTCGCAGGTACTGCAGTGGTAAAGGCAACTTGGGCTAATTTCTCCTTCAGTCCATCTAGCCTTCGTTCAAAACCATTCTGGAACTCCACCACCTCCGTCATCACCCTTTCCATGAGTTGGTTTTGCATCCGGGTGACCTCCTCGAGTATTCGTCTTACATCATCAGCGTCCATTTTGATTTACGTGGTGGGAATTATGCTTAATTCTGTCCGCATAACCCCACATCTGACACCAATGTAACAAAAATCGCCGATCAAGCCGAATACGTTGAAAGTTGCGACGGATGGTGGAGGCAAAAAAACGAGAATTTTTCTGGTTCCCGAGAGGGTTTTTATAACTTCTTTTATTAAAATTGTTTTCAACTAAATTAGTTTCATTACAAAAAAAATCTACTACAATTTTTCCTGGTTTAGACTCTGCACGTCTCTAATAGCCGCTGGAATCGCTGACCAAAACAGAACTCCTCCCTGGACTTCTGTCAACCTCCTTTTATATGCGACTCTGGATTTCCAGGCAAATGGCAAATTTTCCAGTTCGCCGCTGGAACTTTATTTGTAGAAAGTCTGGCAAGTTCTACAATGTTCTAGTTGACAGCTTCTTGGGCTTTCGCAATTGTGCTCGGCTATAGTTTGTGCGTTCGCGTAACAGTATATTCTCATTTCACACCTTGTTCGACGTCCGATAAAAATCGAAAGATAGAGGGTATCCATTCTGGGAGATTTGATTCCGTTAAGTTCAATCTGATGTTATACTTGTTAGCAGTATTTTCCCAATCTTTAAAGAACTGTGATTTACATCTTAAGGATCTTTTTGCCAGAATCTTAGTCAGCCGTGTATCATCGCTTCCGCCTAGCACCTTTAAAATATACTTCATATTTGTCTTTAACGTGAATATAAAGAGTGATGATATTCAAGTTTCTAGGTGTAACATATAGTTTGGCGTATTTAAAGATAAACGCAAAAGTTTTTTCAAGAAGAACCTAAGAAGTTTTTCGACGTCATCATATGATTTGCTTCCCCATACTTGGGCTCCATAACACATTACTGATCGCATTACGGCTTCGAATACTTTCATTTTCGCTGTTACGCATACTTTGGGGGAAGAAAGCAAGTTTTTCCACGTAGCGTTGATTGCTTTCTTCGCATCTGTGAGCTTAAGTTGAAAGTGCCGTTTTAAGGAAAGGTTGTGGCTTATGGTAACATCTAGATATTTATACGACCTAACAACTTCCAGATCTTCCCCACCGTATTTCCATCGCTCATTTCTCGCGAAGCGTCCTGTGCCTTTGCGGAATACTAGCACCTTGGACTTTTCAGTGTTTATAAGCAAAATCGCTACAAGTTCGGATTCACAATATTTGGCTAGATCGAATATGTTTTCATTTTTCTCTTGCTCCTGTGTTAGGACAATCTTTGTTTTATTTTCAGTGTCTAACACAGCATTCCAATCTAACTGTAAATATTCGGAATCTTCTTCTTCACAATTGGAAAATTTTGACTTAAACAAAAATTTTAGAGCCATACTTTTGGCCAGTAATGAGCCAAATTCAAACGCGTTTGGATTATTTTTATTAAAATTTCTTGCTCTTATTTTTCCAAAAAGGTCTTCAAGTGGGTCCTGATTGAACTTGTTAACATATATATAATGTAACTCACAGTAATCATTGAATAATTCTTTTTTTTATGATTAAAATACTTTCAATTGTCATAATCAGGCCCTTAAAGCAGAAGGGTTTATATTTTGCATTGATAGGCTGAATTTGTTTTAAATATGATTGCATTTCTTTTAAAAATCCAATATTTGCGTCATTTCGAATAAGTGCAGGTCTTCCATTCAATAAATCAAATATTTTATTGATTTTATTTATAAATTCTGCTACGTTAAATTCTGGTTACGCAAACTGTGCAATTTTCTGTGGAAATTTATTCAAGCGCTGTAATGCATTAATTGCGCAAGCCACGGATCTGCTAAGTACTTGTGCCGCTAGTTTCACATTCATTTTTTGAAATTCTGTGGGATCTATATGAGCATTTTTTTAGTTTGGACACATTTTTGTGGTATTATTTCTTTCTGTATTATAGATATACTCAATTATTTTCCAGCTTACAACTCCATCCAGAGTTTGTAAGTCTGATCTTAAAATATTGTTTCTTACACTTTTGATTAAATGTGGCACATCATACATTCCATACACTTTTTTTCTTTATAAAGAAAGGAACTGTTGTCCTCATCCAGCTTTAATTTATTGAAAGGCTTCGATTCGTAGGGCCTTGGTCACAGCAGATGCCTCTTACGTTTAGTCCCAGATTTCTACATATGTCAATACAGTTGTATACTTCAATTTCGAGCAACTTTGTTGGTATATTGCTTGGACAGGTCACATGATAAAGCACTTCTTTATTATATTTACCACATATACCACGAATCATGAACACGCAAACTGATTTCGCATACAAATCTAATCTTTGATTTTCTCCATAATCAACGAAGCCCTCGAATATGTCTTTATATTTGTTGCATGTTAAATTCGCCTGGATACTCATCTGATCGAATATTAAAATGACTTCTTTGTCTTTTGCTTCCAATGTTAAAACATTTTTTTGTGTTTCCTCAAAAACATTTTCGTTTAGACCAGGAGATAAACTTTTAAGTTTTATCCATCTATGCAATGAAGCTGGGTGTGACAAGTGCAATTGCAGCTGATCGCGAAGAAAATGATATCCAGACGACGAGCGGAAAAATATACATTGGCAAATCCACCTTTCTTCTTGGGTAAATTGTCGTTTGCCTTGTGATAAAATGAGTTGGCGAAATGTTTTCGAATTTTTATTTATATGATATAAGAAATCTATTTTTTTTCTATTGTTTACTTTTGATATTCCCTAAGCTGAGCTTTATCTTTTTCTAGCCTGCGGACTTTAATTGCCATGATATTTCTGAATTTTATACTTTTTTTAGCTCTCTCTTTGAGGATTTTGTTAATTTTTTTCAATCTACTTATTTGTTGATTATAAAAAAATTGCTTTTTTGTGTTCGCTTCGCATTTCTTGCATACAGATTCTATGAAATCTATAGATCTGTCGCAGTCTATAAGTGCTGAAACTTCATTTAGTTCATCAATGGATATATCGGTACTCGTTTGCACTTTTAATCTTTTGTGATTAGAGTAGTTTATTTTGGCTTTTTTAGGATCAAAAGCAAGTTTATTGTCATTAGATTCCAAAAACATTTCACTCCTTTTCATAAAAAGTGTAGGAACATCGTCGTGTTTTAATTTTTTGTTTTTCCAAAAAATTTCAAATCGAAATGTTTACTACAAATATATGGCCGTTCATGATTTTCAACATTATCACGGGATTCTTCTGCCTGTGCTAGCCAGTCATTATATTTCTTAGTTCCCTTTTCAGGAAATCTAAGCATTTTCCTTTCTGGAAATTGGGCAGTTGTTGCATTGCGGCATACAATAGCGCAGTTTATTAGCCACGACATTTCCTCTAAGTCGATTTTTTTTCGCAACTTTTTTGTATTAAGTACCAAGGTATCTAATCAACTTGAAATAAACTTAAATAATATACATATTTTACCTTTCCTAGATTAACTCTTCAAATTTTTTACTGGACACACACAGTAAAATATCACTTTTCACTTCGAAAAAATACAATTTAGATATTTTTTACCACAACACAGATCTACACACATCGAAACTTCAGTCAATATAGCAAAATGAAAAGGGAAAATACGTACCTACATATGAATATATGGACATACATATGTATGTAGGATTGCTGTCGAAAAAATAGTAAAACCGAATGAAACACTTCCGTCGTATAAAAATTCAGTTTAATTCGAGTTAATTTCGATTTATAGATAAAATTTTAGTACAATTAAAATTAGGGAAAAAATTGATGTGATACTACAGTTTTATACAGCTTGATATAAAAAAAAGGTTCAGCTTAGAAACGGCACGGTCACAGCACAGCAGCATCAGCGAGCAACTCCCTCTTTTCATCGGCTAAAAAGATCAGCTTGACGGCAGCATAGAGGTTGTTATGTACTAGAGATTAATTAACCTTCGGACTCTCTCTATTTAGGACTAAAGTGAAAGCTTTACTCTCTCAAAAGCAAAAGTCGAGAAGATGATTAGGAATATTGATTAAAAATGTTGATTAAGAATGTTGATTAAGCATGTTGATTCAGAATCATACTACCCGCTGTGTACTAACCTCTACATCCGGCCATCCTGCGGTTCATCTGCCTCAGATGAGAACTCTTCATCCTCCAAATTGACCCATGGCTTGGTATGGTCTGCTGAAGTACTCGTAACGATAGGTCATTCGTGGTTCCCGACCTTACAAACTGCGTAGCGGTCGTTCCTCTTAACTTTTGTTATCTTATACGGGCCTAAGTACTTGGGGTACAGCTTAAGCCCCAGTCCAAACTGGGTTCGCTTGATAGCAACAAGATCACCCACCGCATACTGCCGAGCACTTTTCCTTTTCTTGTTAAACCCCTTCATGTTCTCCTCCTGTATGGTTTCAATTTGCTTCTTGGCTTCTGCTCGCATTTCCCTCCGGTCTTCTTCAAAGGCTGCTATCATGTCGTGCTCCATAATTTCTCGCAGGCTTCCTTTTTCCGGACAGTTCATTGGTATTCCAATCAACAGTTCGAATGGCGTTTTGTTGGTGGCTCTTGTTTTCGTTGAGTTGATCACCTTTTGCAGACGAGGTAATGACGATGCTTCCACCATTTCATAGGATCATCGATGGACATCTTCGACAAAACCGCAATTATAGTTTGGGTGATCCGTTCAACTTGTCCATTTCCTCGTGGTACGCCGGTCGTGATGGTAACGTGATGGATACCCTGGTCCTCGCAATAGGTCTTGAAGCTGGTCGAGGTAAGTGCTGCGCCTCTATCCGTTATTAACCTGACGGGATTGCCAAATGTTTGATTCAGGAACTCCATCTTTTGGATAACTTCTTCAGAAGATGTTGACTTAACTGGAAATATCCAAGAAAATTTTGTAAAACTATCTACTACAACAAAGAGATACTTATAGTTTTTGGCCGTAGAAGGTAATGGCCCCAAATGATCCAAATGGAACGTCTGTAATGGCAACTCGCCCTTATCTAAGGGGTTCAAAAACCCCTCTTGTTCCCCACTTTTCCGTTTTGTCAAAATACAGGGTACGCAATTTGCAAGAACTTCCTCCACCTTATTTCCCAGCTTTGGAATGAAGTACTCAGCTTGTGTGGCAGCAATTACCTTACGGGAGCTGATGTGCCCATTCTCATGAATGCTTTGTATAACTTGTCGCTGCAAACTCTTCGGCACGACTAATAGGTACCTTCCGTTCATCAACTTATATATGACATCTCGTCGTATGACAAAATCTTCGTATGGCTGCTCTTTAAGAATCGTTGCTATCAACCGGCAGTACTCGTCCTTAAGCTGAGAGTTACATATTTGTTCGAAAATACCATGCTGAATTGGCATTACACTTGGGTAGCGGCTTAACGCATCTACATATCGCATAGCAGAACCGGCACGATGGTGAACTTTGCATTGAAACTCGTCTATTACCAGTGCCCAACGCGCAACTCGACCACAAAGGTCATTTTTTCTCATCGTAATTTCGAATGCCTTACAATCTGTGAAAACATCAAAATTTAATCCTAGAAGGTAAACTCTTAATTTTTTTAGACTTTTGATAATGGCTAAAACTTCCAACTCATAACTAGTATAATTTTTCTCACTGCCTGATGTTTTGTAGCTAAGATAGAAAACGGGATGCCACTGATTGTCTTCACAATGCTTCTGCAGGAGAACACCACCATATCCATCCTTACTGGCATCAGTGTGCAGCTGCGTCGGTAGAGTAGGATCAAACAGTTTTAAAACGGGGTCCTTGCACAACATCTCTTTGAGCGTATGAACGGCTACAAGCTCCTTCTCGCTAAAAACAAATGGTACATTCTTACGGATTAAATCGGTTAATGGTTTCGCAATCAATGAGTATCCTTTTAGAAATTTCCGGAAGTAACCGGTCAACCCCAAAAAGCTTTGAACCTGTTTTAAGTTGTTGGGAATAGGGAAATTTCTCACAGCATTGCTCTTTTCCGGTGAGGGCTTTATGTTACCATCTTCTAGGACGTGTCCCAGGAAGTTTACCTTTCGTCGCAGGAACTCGCACTTTTTCCATTTAATAACTAACCCATTCTCTTCCGCGATTCTTAACACCTGCCATAAACTGTTTAAATTGTCACCGATTGTATTAGAGGGGGTTATTACATCGTCCATATAAACTAAAACCGTTTCATTTCGAATCAAATCTTTAAAAATTGAGTTTATAAACCTTTGGAAAATTGCGGGAGAGTTACAAAGTCCAAAAGGAACCTTTAAAAATTCATATTGTCCATCTGGTACCACAAATGACGTATACTTTCTACTAGCTTCGTTAACATTCACATGAAAAAACCCGTTTTTTAAGTCTAATGTCGTAAAAATTCGAGCGCGATATAAACTTTGCAAAACATCATCAATATTGGGCAAGGGAAAACGGTCCTTTATTACCTTCTCGTTAAGCTTCCTAAAATCTATACAGAGGCGCATAGAATCATCCTTTTTCTTAACGACCACGACGGGACTTGCAAAGTCCGAACAACTAGGCTGGATTATTCCATCGTCTAACCACTCCTGTATTTGTCGGCTGACTGCAATCTTTTCCTGTGGGGCTAGTCTCCTCGGCTTCTGGTATATTGGCCTGTCGTCTTCCAGCTCGATGTGCATTTGAATACAGGACGAAGGGGGTTTTTTCGGACTATAACCGGAAACCAGGTCCCTTACGGCTTGCCGGTCGGCAAGGTCGCTGATGTCGAAAAGGCAGGGAAGTCCATCATCTTGTAGTAAATCGGCCACGTTTATGTGCTCCATGTCGTTTATCTCCGGCTCTGCTTTTCGGAGTTGGACTCGACCCTTTTCTATAACGAGAGTTATTTTTTTAAGAATATCCTTACCTATTAGGATGTCGGCTGGGATCCACTGATCGGGAACAACGTGACAAGCAGTTAGATAATCAACACCATTTATGGTAAGGAGTACCTCCACTGATCCCAAAGACATCTGCGCAGTTCCACCTAGTCCAATTAACAGAATTGCAGGACCAGTTAGTGCCTGCCTTGCCATAGAGTTTACCCACACTGATCTTCGTATCAACGTTACGGTACTGCCAGTATCCACAAGAGCACTGAACTCACCTTCCAATGCATAGACCGGTATATGAAGATCATCAGTTACCACTACGTTAACTCGTTCGATGCTGCCTTCCTTTGGTTTCTTTGGTTTTGAGCACTTATTGGCCATATGTCCAAAATCTCCGCAATTAAAACATCTAGCTCCTTTCGACGTACTTGGGCAGCTTGCTGTCAAATGATGCAACGATCCGCAATTGCAACATCGAAGCTTGTTGCTTAAATAACCACTCTTCCTAGCTCCGGAGTCACTAGTATTAAGCGTATTTGTTCCCATTTGTGACTTCATTGCCTGATAAGTTCTTAAATTATGCTTCAAGTCATCAAGTGTCTTTGATTCACATCAAGGAAACCATCGTACGAAAATCAGAGCGCGACCGGCTCAGCTGGTATTGCCACGTTCAAAGAAGAGATCATTTGAACCCTGTAAAAAAGGCAATATCTATGCACGTTCCAAAGACATCGCGATGTAGGAAAGGCAGGCCTATAAACGCCTGGATCAGACAAATGCGACGACATCGGCATTTCATTGGCCTCAGTAACCGAGTGATCCAAAATCGGCAGGCCTGCCGATATTTTCTGAGGTCAAATAGGCAAACCCCACAGGCGGATCAGTAGAAATGCGGTGAAGTGGGAGGGTTGTGATCCCTAGTTTTCGGATCATAGCCTCGCTGATAAAAGGAAGAAGAAGAAGAAGAAGTGTCTTTGATTCATAGAGGATTGTTTTGCATAACACTTCATCCGGAATTCCCGCTATTATGTACGAGATTAGCGACTCGTCATCAACCGCTCCTCTGCTCGCAATCTGGACCATGCTGTAGAGATATTCCAAGTAGGTTTCTCGTGTTTGTTTCCTTCTACCTTCTAAGGCTCTATGTACACTGACGCTGGACGGTGAACCCCCAAACTCCTTTTTCAACAGCTCCTTTAAAGTCTTCCAAGAGGTGACTCCTTTGCTAGTCTCAATGGCTAGCTTAGCAGCACCACGTAATAAACGTCTTGCGTAGAGATATTGCTGAATGTCACTCCAACCACAAATTGCAGCAATATCTTCGAATTCTTTTATCCATACCTCAAAATTCCTTCCTGTTTCACCATTAAAACTCTCCAGCGATTCTTCGACATCCCGAAAAACAAAGCTGCTGGCAGTAGACATGTCAAATGGACTTGATTTTTCGCTATCTATTTCCAGAGAGATATTAGTTTTATCCACTTCCACCGTTCCGTTTTTAATCTCTCCTACCATTTTGCCGTTGTCGGTTCCCTCGCGCCCTTGATTACTCTCGTCACTATCATTGTCATAAGCTCAAACTGGCTTTGACTACTCAATAAATTTTGTGTCAAATTATCTTCCCTAATAGCATCAGTCAATCTTTTAATAAGATCTTCTTTTTTGCGATAGCTGTAAGAAAGTTTTCTTAAATTCAATTCAAACTATAACTCCAAGCTGGATAAATCTTTTATCTTGCTTATATCATTAAGCGGTTCCATTAATTAATTAACATGATCTCTTTTCTTTTCTTTTACAGTAAAGTTGTTCGGTTCTTTTATATACATATTTAACACTCTTGCCTTTATGTACAATACATCACACCATAGCCATGTTAATATTTCGGTTTCTATGTATTGAAATTATCTTCGCAAACCGATCCGCTAGTTTGAAATTGCAACACGCACTTTTGTTACTATTCGATCAAACGACTTCGACTTTTCTAATTCTTAATAGTTAAACAAAAGGTCCACGGTTGTTTTTTCGGCTTAGGACTATTTTACGACCGATCCTTTCGAGGACTTCTGACACCACAATTGTAGGATTGCTGTCGAAAAAATAGTAAAACCGAATGAAACACTTCCGTCGTATAAAAATTCAGTTTAATTCGAGTTAATTTCGATTTATAGATAAAATTTTGGTACAATTAAAATTAGTTAAAAAATTGATGTGATACTACAGTTTTATACAGCTTGATATAAAAAAAAGGTTCAGCTTAGAAACGGCACGGTCACAGCACAGCAGCATCAGCGAGCAACTCCCTCTTTTCATCGGCTAAAAAGATCAGCTTGACGGCAGCATAGAGGACTAAAGTGAAAGCTTTACTCTCTCGAAAGCAAAAGTCGAGACGATGATTAGGAATATTGATTAAAAATGTTGATTAAGCATGTTGATTCAGAATCATACTACCCGCTGTGTAATAACCTCTACATGTATGTATTAATGAAATTGTGTCTCGCAGTCGCAGGTCGCAGACGGTACAAAGAGTAGTAAAAGAAAAAGCTTTTCGCACAGAAAATTTATTTTCCGTTTATTTTTCTTTGCGAAGCAAAAAAGCTTTTTGTTTGCCCATCGTTGTTTGCTCATCGCAAAAAAGATCAACATTTTTTTGTATGGGGATGCGACATCTGGGTAAGTTTATTATCTGTGGTCTGATGTAAGAGTTGCACGTAAGCAAAGACCATATAATACCAAGATAGTGCAACTGGCACTTCAAATTGATGAAAAGTAAAAAGCTCTCCCAGGCACGGGCAGTCGGGAAGAAGAGGTGATCATATTCAGAGAGAGAAAAGCTTTTTCCACTTTTTTCAGATTGTGTGTATATCGCCAACCGAATCATATGGAACAATTTTTTCGTTGCCGCAGCAGCCATTTCAACCTATATGTGTATGATGAGTGGCCGGAGTAGGGATGAATAAATGTAAATAGCACACGATTTTCTTTATTTTCCTGGCTTCTGGTTTGTGGACCTTTATTTTGCGATACACTTTCATTCATGATTTCTTTATTTATATATACCTATGTATATGTATATTTAATTCTGTGTTTACAAACAGCGTGAAATAGTTGGCATAAAGGCAATAACTATCGCAAAATGCAAGGAAAGTACACCTGATTGGTTTGGTTCTGATAGTTCATGCCTTGAGCATAAAATACAAATTAAAGAATTTCTTATTTTAGTTCTACTTCGAAAGCATTGCTCTTGGGCGGTTAAAAAAAAATGAACGCAAGTCCAGTAAAAAGGTCAAAATTTTAACAGGTTAGACTGAAAATACATATATACATAAGTATGGATCGATACAATTTCAACCTGTATTAAGAAAAACAAATGATACTGCAAGTTCACAGAAAATTAAATCCCATAAGATAATGCATATATGGATATGTACCTATGTACATACATACATACCGCACACAAGAAAATACAAAAACAAAAAAACTAACAAAACGAGTTTTTGCCGATCTTTTTTCCTTTCCTTTTATTATTTTGCGAAAGGGCATTCAACAAGAAAAAAAAAGCAGCAAATACCTTAAAGCTCTGAGAGCGAATGAAGTTTTGCGAGCGAAAATATTGTGAAAAGCTTGGGGGTCGTGTTAAACGACCCCCCATACAAAAATTTCCGAACATTTTTTTTGTATGGCGTGCACTATCTTGTTGTTATATGGTCTTTGACGTAAGTTTGTGTCTGAGATCTAAGAGGACGGCAGTCAACGTTGTGTTTTGTCTAAAAAATAGTGCGACAGCTTACATAATATAGTACTTTTTACATTATTCATAAATTTATTCTAATCGAAAATAGTTTGTTTTCATAGAAATATATATTACTTGTATAGATGAAATATAAAATTAAAACATAACGTATTATTTTGGTAAAATAATTGGTGTCCGGATACTAAAACTGAAATTATAATTTCTTTCAGTTTCCGGACAGACTGTCCGGCTACAGAAAATGTGAGGAAAATGTCAAATTCTTATTTGAAAACTCTTAAATGATAACTACGTACATATATGTATTTAATACGATTTGAAGTAAGAGAATTGCAATTTTTTTTATTTCAGTATCCGGACAGGGTTTACTGAATGAGAAACCGTCTGTCCGGGTAATGGAAGACACGGTCCAGTATCCGTACAACGTAATTTTGTATGTAATTAACGTACTTAGAGTATTGAATAAGGTTTTCTACTATTAATATTTTTTAAAGAACGGACGCAGATAACTTAGCGAAGGCTTTGGAGGAAATGAAGACAAAAAAATTAAGCGTAAGGAAAGCAGCTCTTAAATATGGCTTGTGTAAATCAACGTTGCATGATCGATTGAAGGTCAAGCGACTTATTGGTGAGAAATCAACAAAAAGCCAGAACCCTTTTTAACCGTCGAAGAAGAAGAACAGAGTGCACAGTGGTGTCCCGACTTATGTAAAGGTGGTTTTCCATTAAAAACATCTTTTGAATACGGTACAGAAGATAATTAAAGACACGAAGAGAAAAACACCGTTAAAAAATGACCGGGCAGGGAAAACATGGGTACGATCATTTATGAAAAGAAATCCTTCATTAGTAATAACAGAAGCTGAAAATATTAGCAAGGGTAGAGCAGTAGGAACCCAGGATGTCATATTGAAATATTTCAGTGATCTTAAAGATAATTTGAAAGTGTTAACCAGAAATACATTATGGATGACCCGTCAAGAATCTTAAATTGGGACGAAAGCAGCTTTTGCCTCTGCCCTTAAACTGGTTAAATCACAACCCCCAAAGGATACAAAAACTTGTACCAAATCCCTGCAGGAAATGAAGAAGAAACGCTAAGGATTCTGATTTTTTCAGCCAATGGTAAATTGTTTGACCCAATGGTGGTATTTCCATATCTGCGTCCACCGAAAGATGTTGTAGAGAGTGTGCCAAAATCCTGGTTCTTAAGGAGATGTGAAAGCGGATGTATGCGAAGCGAAAGATTTTTCCGTTTTTACGTCACTAACGGTGCACATCAACGCTTATTGGCAGATAAAGTGGAACGGCCAGTTATTTTGCTTGTGGCTGGGCACAAGTCACTTAACTTCAGTGAGTTTTGTTGCAAGCAGCAAATAATTTTATATGCACTACCATCAAACACTGCCCATATCATTCAGCCAGAGGACGTTAGTGCGTTTCAGCCACTGAAACCTGATTGAAAGCAGACTGTACGCGAATGGTAATCGAAAAATCTGGGAACAACACTAACAAAAACAAACTTCTGCCCACTTTTTGATGAGGCAATCATTAAAGATATGGTGACCACCATACAAAATGCTTTTCGTAAATGTGGGTTAGGTATATCGATTTAATCCAACAGCTGTTGATTTCTCGAAATGCTGAAAACTTAATAATTGCTCAAGCTCTCACAACCATCCGGTTCAGCTCAATTCGTGGAATTGGCTACATAAATTTAGAATTGCTGAGGAAGTTATAGAGTCATTATCAGAGCAGCTAAAAAATGTTGGAGTTGATGCTGAAATCGTCTTTCACCATTTCGTTTCTGATCATTATCATTATCGTTCGTCTTATCCTACTTCAAGATTCAAGATTTCAAGACTTCAAGATTTTTTTATTTCCATTTCAATATAACAATTCATTAAAGATATAATAAAAGAATTTGTATGTAATACATTATGATAATAGATACATACATAATAATATAGACGAATTCTGGGTATAATAATCAGAAAATATGGAAATAATACACTTTGTGGTAATAATAAAATAATATTAATATAATATTAAAAACGATAGGAAAGCCGAAAAGGGAAGACGAACAAGGAGAACGCGATGTACAGCGTTAGAAGTTATAATAATAATAATAAGGGTACTTTATTCAATTTAAAAGTACAGTTTAAACAATGGCTTAGCCATCTGCCGTAGATTGACAATCTTTAGCTACACCTATACAAGGTTTTGAAAACAAAATCAAAAGTGGACATATTTCGCATTTTTATAACAGTTACGCAGATAATTAAATCAAAGTTCAAAAGTTTTCATTTATAATTGAAGTTCTGAAATTGAGTGCTACATGGCAGTATGCTGCAAGGGCAATCCAATCGTTTCCATTCAATAAACTCTTAATTTCATCCAGTGTTAACAGGTCCGCTCTGAAGTGCGCTCGCCTGGTTTCTTTTAGTATTGGACAAGTACTAATGAAATGTGCAATATCTTCTCATATGCATTGCATATGCCACATCTTAAGGGTAGGTCGTTGCGGTGTGGCATGCAATTTAGTTTTAGTAGCTCTCCTCTTGTTCCAAATATTATCGAAATTTGTGCTACACTGAGGTTCGAGTATATATAGTTCTGCTCGTAAGTTAGGCTTTTGTAAATAAGTCGTGAACTTGAATTTGTTGCCATTATAGTATCGTAACAAAAATCGCCGATCAAGCCGAATACGTTGAAAGTTGCGACGGATGGTGGAGGCAAAAAAACGAGAATTTTTCTGGTTCCCGAGAGGGTTTTTATAACTTCTTTTATTAAAATTGTTTTCAACTAAATTAGTTTCATTCCAAAAAAAATCTACTACAATTTTTCCTGGTTTAGACTCTGCACGTCTCTAATAGCCGCTGTCATCGCTGACCAAAACAGAACTCCTCCCTGGACTTCTGTCAACCTCCTTTTATATGCGACTCTGGATTTCCAGGCAAATGGCAAATTTTCCAGTTAGCCGCTGGAACTTTATTTGTAGAAAGTCTGGCAAGTTCTACAATGTTCTAGTTGACAGCTTCTTGGGCTTTCGCGATTGTGCTCGGCTTTAGTTTGTGCGTTCGCGTAACATTACCCCCTTCTTAGGACTCAAAGCTCCTGCTGAGTTCCACAAAGGTAATAGAAGAGCAATAATCCGAAGAACTTTTTCCTCTGCTAATTTCTCTGGACTTTTCTTCGGAAGGTCTTGAAGATGTTTGGTCGTAGGTAGAGTTGATTGTGAGTTCTTGCATCGATTAGCCGCGCACATGCATCTGACGACTAGTTCGCTAAAATTGGGAAAGGAGCCCATCCTTTGTCGCTTGTTTACCTCTGGTGGCTGCGTTATTCCTTGTGTCGCTTTCGGTGGTGGATGGATTGCGAAATCAGGACCACTATCAACCGGGCTTCGATGGCGGTGGTCTAGCTTGTCAGACTGCTTAACGAGTAGTGCTTGGCGATCCTGAATCGTTGATGGGTCTGCTCGATACTGCAATCGTGATTGACCTTTGGCGTTCATACTTGTTCTGGGACGGCTGCTTTCCTCTTTCATCTAATCGTCTAGATCCGTTACCGCCAGTGCGGAAGCTCTGTGGGACTCTTCCTGATCATCCACTGGCATCACTCGGGGCGACGAGTTCGCAGGTACTGCAGTGGTAAAGGCAACTTGGGCTAATTTCTCCTTCAGTCCATCTAGCCTTCGTTCAAAACCATTCTGGAACTCCACCACCTCCGTCATCACCCTTTCCATGAGTTGGTTTTGCATCCGGGTGACCTCCTCGAGTATTCGTCTTACATCATCAGCGTCCATTTTGATTTACGTGGTGGGAATTATGCTTAATTCTGTCCGCATAACCCCACATCTGACACCAATGTAACAAAAATCGCCGATCAAGCCGAATACGTTGAAAGTTGCGACGGATGGTGGAGGCAAAAAAACGAGAATTTTTCTGGTTCCCGAGAGGGTTTTTATAACTTCTTTTATTAAAATTGTTTTCAACTAAATTAGTTTCATTACAAAAAAAATCTACTACAATTTTTCCTGGTTTAGACTCTGCACGTCTCTAATAGCCGCTGGAATCGCTGACCAAAACAGAACTCCTCCCTGGACTTCTGTCAACCTCCTTTTATATGCGACTCTGGATTTCCAGGCAAATGGCAAATTTTCCAGTTCGCCGCTGGAACTTTATTTGTAGAAAGTCTGGCAAGTTCTACAATGTTCTAGTTGACAGCTTCTTGGGCTTTCGCAATTGTGCTCGGCTTTAGTTTGTGCGTTCGCGTAACAGTATATTCTCATTTCACACCTTGTTCGACGTCCGATAAAAATCGAAAGATAGAGGGTATCCATTCTGGGAGATTTGATTCCGTTAAGTTCAATCTGATGTTATACTTGTTAGCAGTATTTTCCCAATCTTTAAAGAACTGTGATTTACATCTTAAGGATCTTTTTGCCAGAATCTTAGTCAGCCGTGTATCATCGCTTCCGCCTAGCACCTTTAAAATATACTTCATATTTGTCTTTAACGTGAATATAAAGAGTGATGATATTCAAGTTTCTAGGTGTAACATATAGTTTGGCGTATTTAAAGATAAACGCAAAAGTTTTTTCAAGAAGAACCTAAGAAGTTTTTCGACGTCATCATATGATTTGCTTCCCCATACTTGGGCTCCATAACACATTACTGATCGCATTACGGCTTCGAATACTTTCATTTTCGCTGTTACGCATACTTTGGGGGAAGAAAGCAAGTTTTTCCACGTAGCGTTGATTGCTTTCTTCGCATCTGTGAGCTTAAGTTGAAAGTGCCGTTTTAAGGAAAGGTTGTGGCTTATGGTAACATCTAGATATTTATACGACCTAACAACTTCCAGATCTTCCCCACCGTATTTCCATCGCTCATTTCTCGCGAAGCGTCCTGTGCCTTTGCGGAATACTAGCACCTTGGACTTTTCAGTGTTTATAAGCAAAATCGCTACAAGTTCGGATTCACAATATTTGGCTAGATCGAATATGTTTTCATTTTTCTCTTGCTCCTGTGTTAGGACAATCTTTGTTTTATTTTCAGTGTCTAACACAGCATTCCAATCTAACTGTAAATATTCGGAATCTTCTTCTTCACAATTGGAAAATTTTGACTTAAACAAAAATTTTAGAGCCATACTTTTGGCCAGTAATGAGCCAAATTCAAACGCGTTTGGATTATTTTTATTAAAATTTCTTGCTCTTATTTTTCCAAAAAGGTCTTCAAGTGGGTCCTGATTGAACTTGTTAACATATATATAATGTAACTCACAGTAATCATTGAATAATTCTTTTTTTTATGATTAAAATACTTTCAATTGTCATAATCAGGCCCTTAAAGCAGAAGGGTTTATATTTTGCATTGATAGGCTGAATTTGTTTTAAATATGATTGCATTTCTTTTAAAAATCCAATATTTGCGTCATTTCGAATAAGTGCAGGTCTTCCATTCAATAAATCAAATATTTTATTGATTTTATTTATAAATTCTGCTACGTTAAATTCTGGTTACGCAAACTGTGCAATTTTCTGTGGAAATTTATTCAAGCGCTGTAATGCATTAATTGCGCAAGCCACGGATCTGCTAAGTACTTGTGCCGCTAGTTTCACATTCATTTTTTGAAATTCTGTGGGATCTATATGAGCATTTTTTTAGTTTGGACACATTTTTGTGGTATTATTTCTTTCTGTATTATAGATATACTCAATTATTTTCCAGCTTACAACTCCATCCAGAGTTTGTAAGTCTGATCTTAAAATATTGTTTCTTACACTTTTGATTAAATGTGGCACATCATACATTCCATACACTTTTTTTCTTTATAAAGAAAGGAACTGTTGTCCTCATCCAGCTTTAATTTATTGAAAGGCTTCGATTCGTAGGGCCTTGGTCACAGCAGATGCCTCTTACGTTTAGTCCCAGATTTCTACATATGTCAATACAGTTGTATACTTCAATTTCGAGCAACTTTGTTGGTATATTGCTTGGACAGGTCACATGATAAAGCACTTCTTTATTATATTTACCACATATACCACGAATCATGAACACGCAAACTGATTTCGCATACAAATCTAATCTTTGATTTTCTCCATAATCAACGAAGCCCTCGAATATGTCTTTATATTTGTTGCATGTTAAATTCGCCTGGATACTCATCTGATCGAATATTAAAATGACTTCTTTGTCTTTTGCTTCCAATGTTAAAACATTTTTTTGTGTTTCCTCAAAAACATTTTCGTTTAGACCAGGAGATAAACTTTTAAGTTTTATCCATCTATGCAATGAAGCTGGGTGTGACAAGTGCAATTGCAGCTGATCGCGAAGAAAATGATATCCAGACGACGAGCGGAAAAATATACATTGGCAAATCCACCTTTCTTCTTGGGTAAATTGTCGTTTGCCTTGTGATAAAATGAGTTGGCGAAATGTTTTCGAATTTTTATTTATATGATATAAGAAATCTATTTTTTTTCTATTGTTTACTTTTGATATTCCCTAAGCTGAGCTTTATCTTTTTCTAGCCTGCGGACTTTAATTGCCATGATATTTCTGAATTTTATACTTTTTTTAGCTCTCTCTTTGAGGATTTTGTTAATTTTTTTCAATCTACTTATTTGTTGATTATAAAAAAATTGCTTTTTTGTGTTCGCTTCGCATTTCTTGCATACAGATTCTATGAAATCTATAGATCTGTCGCAGTCTATAAGTGCTGAAACTTCATTTAGTTCATCAATGGATATATCGGTACTCGTTTGCACTTTTAATCTTTTGTGATTAGAGTAGTTTATTTTGGCTTTTTTAGGATCAAAAGCAAGTTTATTGTCATTAGATTCCAAAAACATTTCACTCCTTTTCATAAAAAGTGTAGGAACATCGTCGTGTTTTAATTTTTTGTTTTTCCAAAAAATTTCAAATCGAAATGTTTACTACAAATATATGGCCGTTCATGATTTTCAACATTATCACGGGATTCTTCTGCCTGTGCTAGCCAGTCATTATATTTCTTAGTTCCCTTTTCAGGAAATCTAAGCATTTTCCTTTCTGGAAATTGGGCAGTTGTTGCATTGCGGCATACAATAGCGCAGTTTATTAGCCACGACATTTCCTCTAAGTCGATTTTTTTTCGCAACTTTTTTGTATTAAGTACCAAGGTATCTAATCAACTTGAAATAAACTTAAATAATATACATATTTTACCTTTCCTAGATTAACTCTTCAAATTTTTTACTGGACACACACAGTAAAATATCACTTTTCACTTCGAAAAAATACAATTTAGATATTTTTTACCACAACACAGATCTACACACATCGAAACTTCAGTCAATATAGCAAAATGAAAAGGGAAAATACGTACCTACATATGAATATATGGACATACATATGTATGTAGGATTGCTGTCGAAAAAATAGTAAAACCGAATGAAACACTTCCGTCGTATAAAAATTCAGTTTAATTCGAGTTAATTTCGATTTATAGATAAAATTTTAGTACAATTAAAATTAGGGAAAAAATTGATGTGATACTACAGTTTTATACAGCTTGATATAAAAAAAAGGTTCAGCTTAGAAACGGCACGGTCACAGCACAGCAGCATCAGCGAGCAACTCCCTCTTTTCATCGGCTAAAAAGATCAGCTTGACGGCAGCATAGAGGTTGTTATGTACTAGAGATTAATTAACCTTCGGACTCTCTCTATTTAGGACTAAAGTGAAAGCTTTACTCTCTCAAAAGCAAAAGTCGAGAAGATGATTAGGAATATTGATTAAAAATGTTGATTAAGAATGTTGATTAAGCATGTTGATTCAGAATCATACTACCCGCTGTGTACTAACCTCTACATCCGGCCATCCTGCGGTTCATCTGCCTCAGATGAGAACTCTTCATCCTCCAAATTGACCCATGGCTTGGTATGGTCTGCTGAAGTACTCGTAACGATAGGTCATTCGTGGTTCCCGACCTTACAAACTGCGTAGCGGTCGTTCCTCTTAACTTTTGTTATCTTATACGGGCCTAAGTACTTGGGGTACAGCTTAAGCCCCAGTCCAAACTGGGTTCGCTTGATAGCAACAAGATCACCCACCGCATACTGCCGAGCACTTTTCCTTTTCTTGTTAAACCCCTTCATGTTCTCCTCCTGTATGGTTTCAATTTGCTTCTTGGCTTCTGCTCGCATTTCCCTCCGGTCTTCTTCAAAGGCTGCTATCATGTCGTGCTCCATAATTTCTCGCAGGCTTCCTTTTTCCGGACAGTTCATTGGTATTCCAATCAACAGTTCGAATGGCGTTTTGTTGGTGGCTCTTGTTTTCGTTGAGTTGATCACCTTTTGCAGACGAGGTAATGACGATGCTTCCACCATTTCATAGGATCATCGATGGACATCTTCGACAAAACCGCAATTATAGTTTGGGTGATCCGTTCAACTTGTCCATTTCCTCGTGGTACGCCGGTCGTGATGGTAACGTGATGGATACCCTGGTCCTCGCAATAGGTCTTGAAGCTGGTCGAGGTAAGTGCTGCGCCTCTATCCGTTATTAACCTGACGGGATTGCCAAATGTTTGATTCAGGAACTCCATCTTTTGGATAACTTCTTCAGAAGATGTTGACTTAACTGGAAATATCCAAGAAAATTTTGTAAAACTATCTACTACAACAAAGAGATACTTATAGTTTTTGGCCGTAGAAGGTAATGGCCCCAAATGATCCAAATGGAACGTCTGTAATGGCAACTCGCCCTTATCTAAGGGGTTCAAAAACCCCTCTTGTTCCCCACTTTTCCGTTTTGTCAAAATACAGGGTACGCAATTTGCAAGAACTTCCTCCACCTTATTTCCCAGCTTTGGAATGAAGTACTCAGCTTGTGTGGCAGCAATTACCTTACGGGAGCTGATGTGCCCATTCTCATGAATGCTTTGTATAACTTGTCGCTGCAAACTCTTCGGCACGACTAATAGGTACCTTCCGTTCATCAACTTATATATGACATCTCGTCGTATGACAAAATCTTCGTATGGCTGCTCTTTAAGAATCGTTGCTATCAACCGGCAGTACTCGTCCTTAAGCTGAGAGTTACATATTTGTTCGAAAATACCATGCTGAATTGGCATTACACTTGGGTAGCGGCTTAACGCATCTACATATCGCATAGCAGAACCGGCACGATGGTGAACTTTGCATTGAAACTCGTCTATTACCAGTGCCCAACGCGCAACTCGACCACAAAGGTCATTTTTTCTCATCGTAATTTCGAATGCCTTACAATCTGTGAAAACATCAAAATTTAATCCTAGAAGGTAAACTCTTAATTTTTTTAGACTTTTGATAATGGCTAAAACTTCCAACTCATAACTAGTATAATTTTTCTCACTGCCTGATGTTTTGTAGCTAAGATAGAAAACGGGATGCCACTGATTGTCTTCACAATGCTTCTGCAGGAGAACACCACCATATCCATCCTTACTGGCATCAGTGTGCAGCTGCGTCGGTAGAGTAGGATCAAACAGTTTTAAAACGGGGTCCTTGCACAACATCTCTTTGAGCGTATGAACGGCTACAAGCTCCTTCTCGCTAAAAACAAATGGTACATTCTTACGGATTAAATCGGTTAATGGTTTCGCAATCAATGAGTATCCTTTTAGAAATTTCCGGAAGTAACCGGTCAACCCCAAAAAGCTTTGAACCTGTTTTAAGTTGTTGGGAATAGGGAAATTTCTCACAGCATTGCTCTTTTCCGGTGAGGGCTTTATGTTACCATCTTCTAGGACGTGTCCCAGGAAGTTTACCTTTCGTCGCAGGAACTCGCACTTTTTCCATTTAATAACTAACCCATTCTCTTCCGCGATTCTTAACACCTGCCATAAACTGTTTAAATTGTCACCGATTGTATTAGAGGGGGTTATTACATCGTCCATATAAACTAAAACCGTTTCATTTCGAATCAAATCTTTAAAAATTGAGTTTATAAACCTTTGGAAAATTGCGGGAGAGTTACAAAGTCCAAAAGGAACCTTTAAAAATTCATATTGTCCATCTGGTACCACAAATGACGTATACTTTCTACTAGCTTCGTTAACATTCACATGAAAAAACCCGTTTTTTAAGTCTAATGTCGTAAAAATTCGAGCGCGATATAAACTTTGCAAAACATCATCAATATTGGGCAAGGGAAAACGGTCCTTTATTACCTTCTCGTTAAGCTTCCTAAAATCTATACAGAGGCGCATAGAATCATCCTTTTTCTTAACGACCACGACGGGACTTGCAAAGTCCGAACAACTAGGCTGGATTATTCCATCGTCTAACCACTCCTGTATTTGTCGGCTGACTGCAATCTTTTCCTGTGGGGCTAGTCTCCTCGGCTTCTGGTATATTGGCCTGTCGTCTTCCAGCTCGATGTGCATTTGAATACAGGACGAAGGGGGTTTTTTCGGACTATAACCGGAAACCAGGTCCCTTACGGCTTGCCGGTCGGCAAGGTCGCTGATGTCGAAAAGGCAGGGAAGTCCATCATCTTGTAGTAAATCGGCCACGTTTATGTGCTCCATGTCGTTTATCTCCGGCTCTGCTTTTCGGAGTTGGACTCGACCCTTTTCTATAACGAGAGTTATTTTTTTAAGAATATCCTTACCTATTAGGATGTCGGCTGGGATCCACTGATCGGGAACAACGTGACAAGCAGTTAGATAATCAACACCATTTATGGTAAGGAGTACCTCCACTGATCCCAAAGACATCTGCGCAGTTCCACCTAGTCCAATTAACAGAATTGCAGGACCAGTTAGTGCCTGCCTTGCCATAGAGTTTACCCACACTGATCTTCGTATCAACGTTACGGTACTGCCAGTATCCACAAGAGCACTGAACTCACCTTCCAATGCATAGACCGGTATATGAAGATCATCAGTTACCACTACGTTAACTCGTTCGATGCTGCCTTCCTTTGGTTTCTTTGGTTTTGAGCACTTATTGGCCATATGTCCAAAATCTCCGCAATTAAAACATCTAGCTCCTTTCGACGTACTTGGGCAGCTTGCTGTCAAATGATGCAACGATCCGCAATTGCAACATCGAAGCTTGTTGCTTAAATAACCACTCTTCCTAGCTCCGGAGTCACTAGTATTAAGCGTATTTGTTCCCATTTGTGACTTCATTGCCTGATAAGTTCTTAAATTATGCTTCAAGTCATCAAGTGTCTTTGATTCACATCAAGGAAACCATCGTACGAAAATCAGAGCGCGACCGGCTCAGCTGGTATTGCCACGTTCAAAGAAGAGATCATTTGAACCCTGTAAAAAAGGCAATATCTATGCACGTTCCAAAGACATCGCGATGTAGGAAAGGCAGGCCTATAAACGCCTGGATCAGACAAATGCGACGACATCGGCATTTCATTGGCCTCAGTAACCGAGTGATCCAAAATCGGCAGGCCTGCCGATATTTTCTGAGGTCAAATAGGCAAACCCCACAGGCGGATCAGTAGAAATGCGGTGAAGTGGGAGGGTTGTGATCCCTAGTTTTCGGATCATAGCCTCGCTGATAAAAGGAAGAAGAAGAAGAAGAAGTGTCTTTGATTCATAGAGGATTGTTTTGCATAACACTTCATCCGGAATTCCCGCTATTATGTACGAGATTAGCGACTCGTCATCAACCGCTCCTCTGCTCGCAATCTGGACCATGCTGTAGAGATATTCCAAGTAGGTTTCTCGTGTTTGTTTCCTTCTACCTTCTAAGGCTCTATGTACACTGACGCTGGACGGTGAACCCCCAAACTCCTTTTTCAACAGCTCCTTTAAAGTCTTCCAAGAGGTGACTCCTTTGCTAGTCTCAATGGCTAGCTTAGCAGCACCACGTAATAAACGTCTTGCGTAGAGATATTGCTGAATGTCACTCCAACCACAAATTGCAGCAATATCTTCGAATTCTTTTATCCATACCTCAAAATTCCTTCCTGTTTCACCATTAAAACTCTCCAGCGATTCTTCGACATCCCGAAAAACAAAGCTGCTGGCAGTAGACATGTCAAATGGACTTGATTTTTCGCTATCTATTTCCAGAGAGATATTAGTTTTATCCACTTCCACCGTTCCGTTTTTAATCTCTCCTACCATTTTGCCGTTGTCGGTTCCCTCGCGCCCTTGATTACTCTCGTCACTATCATTGTCATAAGCTCAAACTGGCTTTGACTACTCAATAAATTTTGTGTCAAATTATCTTCCCTAATAGCATCAGTCAATCTTTTAATAAGATCTTCTTTTTTGCGATAGCTGTAAGAAAGTTTTCTTAAATTCAATTCAAACTATAACTCCAAGCTGGATAAATCTTTTATCTTGCTTATATCATTAAGCGGTTCCATTAATTAATTAACATGATCTCTTTTCTTTTCTTTTACAGTAAAGTTGTTCGGTTCTTTTATATACATATTTAACACTCTTGCCTTTATGTACAATACATCACACCATAGCCATGTTAATATTTCGGTTTCTATGTATTGAAATTATCTTCGCAAACCGATCCGCTAGTTTGAAATTGCAACACGCACTTTTGTTACTATTCGATCAAACGACTTCGACTTTTCTAATTCTTAATAGTTAAACAAAAGGTCCACGGTTGTTTTTTCGGCTTAGGACTATTTTACGACCGATCCTTTCGAGGACTTCTGACACCACAATTGTAGGATTGCTGTCGAAAAAATAGTAAAACCGAATGAAACACTTCCGTCGTATAAAAATTCAGTTTAATTCGAGTTAATTTCGATTTATAGATAAAATTTTGGTACAATTAAAATTAGTTAAAAAATTGATGTGATACTACAGTTTTATACAGCTTGATATAAAAAAAAGGTTCAGCTTAGAAACGGCACGGTCACAGCACAGCAGCATCAGCGAGCAACTCCCTCTTTTCATCGGCTAAAAAGATCAGCTTGACGGCAGCATAGAGGACTAAAGTGAAAGCTTTACTCTCTCGAAAGCAAAAGTCGAGACGATGATTAGGAATATTGATTAAAAATGTTGATTAAGCATGTTGA
This sequence comes from Brachypalpus laphriformis, assembly GCA_945910035.1. Lineage (NCBI taxonomy): Eukaryota > Metazoa > Arthropoda > Insecta > Diptera > Syrphidae > Brachypalpus > Brachypalpus laphriformis. Next base: position 261,515,787 of record OX246753.1, on the reverse strand, counting down.
TTCAGAATCATACTACCCGCTGTGTAATAACCTCTACATGTATGTATTAATGAAATTGTGTCTCGCAGTCGCAGGTCGCAGACGGTACAAAGAGTAGTAAAAGAAAAAGCTTTTCGCACAGAAAATTTATTTTCCGTTTATTTTTCTTTGCGAAGCAAAAAAGCTTTTTGTTTGCCCATCGTTGTTTGCTCATCGCAAAAAAGATCAACATTTTTTTGTATGGGGATGCGACATCTGGGTAAGTTTATTATCTGTGGTCTGATGTAAGAGTTGCACGTAAGCAAAGACCATATAATACCAAGATAGTGCAACTGGCACTTCAAATTGATGAAAAGTAAAAAGCTCTCCCAGGCACGGGCAGTCGGGAAGAAGAGGTGATCATATTCAGAGAGAGAAAAGCTTTTTCCACTTTTTTCAGATTGTGTGTATATCGCCAACCGAATCATATGGAACAATTTTTTCGTTGCCGCAGCAGCCATTTCAACCTATATGTGTATGATGAGTGGCCGGAGTAGGGATGAATAAATGTAAATAGCACACGATTTTCTTTATTTTCCTGGCTTCTGGTTTGTGGACCTTTATTTTGCGATACACTTTCATTCATGATTTCTTTATTTATATATACCTATGTATATGTATATTTAATTCTGTGTTTACAAACAGCGTGAAATAGTTGGCATAAAGGCAATAACTATCGCAAAATGCAAGGAAAGTACACCTGATTGGTTTGGTTCTGATAGTTCATGCCTTGAGCATAAAATACAAATTAAAGAATTTCTTATTTTAGTTCTACTTCGAAAGCATTGCTCTTGGGCGGTTAAAAAAAAATGAACGCAAGTCCAGTAAAAAGGTCAAAATTTTAACAGGTTAGACTGAAAATACATATATACATAAGTATGGATCGATACAATTTCAACCTGTATTAAGAAAAACAAATGATACTGCAAGTTCACAGAAAATTAAATCCCATAAGATAATGCATATATGGATATGTACCTATGTACATACATACATACCGCACACAAGAAAATACAAAAACAAAAAAACTAACAAAACGAGTTTTTGCCGATCTTTTTTCCTTTCCTTTTATTATTTTGCGAAAGGGCATTCAACAAGAAAAAAAAAGCAGCAAATACCTTAAAGCTCTGAGAGCGAATGAAGTTTTGCGAGCGAAAATATTGTGAAAAGCTTGGGGGTCGTGTTAAACGACCCCCCATACAAAAATTTCCGAACATTTTTTTTGTATGGCGTGCACTATCTTGTTGTTATATGGTCTTTGACGTAAGTTTGTGTCTGAGATCTAAGAGGACGGCAGTCAACGTTGTGTTTTGTCTAAAAAATAGTGCGACAGCTTACATAATATAGTACTTTTTACATTATTCATAAATTTATTCTAATCGAAAATAGTTTGTTTTCATAGAAATATATATTACTTGTATAGATGAAATATAAAATTAAAACATAACGTATTATTTTGGTAAAATAATTGGTGTCCGGATACTAAAACTGAAATTATAATTTCTTTCAGTTTCCGGACAGACTGTCCGGCTACAGAAAATGTGAGGAAAATGTCAAATTCTTATTTGAAAACTCTTAAATGATAACTACGTACATATATGTATTTAATACGATTTGAAGTAAGAGAATTGCAATTTTTTTTATTTCAGTATCCGGACAGGGTTTACTGAATGAGAAACCGTCTGTCCGGGTAATGGAAGACACGGTCCAGTATCCGTACAACGTAATTTTGTATGTAATTAACGTACTTAGAGTATTGAATAAGGTTTTCTACTATTAATATTTTTTAAAGAACGGACGCAGATAACTTAGCGAAGGCTTTGGAGGAAATGAAGACAAAAAAATTAAGCGTAAGGAAAGCAGCTCTTAAATATGGCTTGTGTAAATCAACGTTGCATGATCGATTGAAGGTCAAGCGACTTATTGGTGAGAAATCAACAAAAAGCCAGAACCCTTTTTAACCGTCGAAGAAGAAGAACAGAGTGCACAGTGGTGTCCCGACTTATGTAAAGGTGGTTTTCCATTAAAAACATCTTTTGAATACGGTACAGAAGATAATTAAAGACACGAAGAGAAAAACACCGTTAAAAAATGACCGGGCAGGGAAAACATGGGTACGATCATTTATGAAAAGAAATCCTTCATTAGTAATAACAGAAGCTGAAAATATTAGCAAGGGTAGAGCAGTAGGAACCCAGGATGTCATATTGAAATATTTCAGTGATCTTAAAGATAATTTGAAAGTGTTAACCAGAAATACATTATGGATGACCCGTCAAGAATCTTAAATTGGGACGAAAGCAGCTTTTGCCTCTGCCCTTAAACTGGTTAAATCACAACCCCCAAAGGATACAAAAACTTGTACCAAATCCCTGCAGGAAATGAAGAAGAAACGCTAAGGATTCTGATTTTTTCAGCCAATGGTAAATTGTTTGACCCAATGGTGGTATTTCCATATCTGCGTCCACCGAAAGATGTTGTAGAGAGTGTGCCAAAATCCTGGTTCTTAAGGAGATGTGAAAGCGGATGTATGCGAAGCGAAAGATTTTTCCGTTTTTACGTCACTAACGGTGCACATCAACGCTTATTGGCAGATAAAGTGGAACGGCCAGTTATTTTGCTTGTGGCTGGGCACAAGTCACTTAACTTCAGTGAGTTTTGTTGCAAGCAGCAAATAATTTTATATGCACTACCATCAAACACTGCCCATATCATTCAGCCAGAGGACGTTAGTGCGTTTCAGCCACTGAAACCTGATTGAAAGCAGACTGTACGCGAATGGTAATCGAAAAATCTGGGAACAACACTAACAAAAACAAACTTCTGCCCACTTTTTGATGAGGCAATCATTAAAGATATGGTGACCACCATACAAAATGCTTTTCGTAAATGTGGGTTAGGTATATCGATTTAATCCAACAGCTGTTGATTTCTCGAAATGCTGAAAACTTAATAATTGCTCAAGCTCTCACAACCATCCGGTTCAGCTCAATTCGTGGAATTGGCTACATAAATTTAGAATTGCTGAGGAAGTTATAGAGTCATTATCAGAGCAGCTAAAAAATGTTGGAGTTGATGCTGAAATCGTCTTTCACCATTTCGTTTCTGATCATTATCATTATCGTTCGTCTTATCCTACTTCAAGATTCAAGATTTCAAGACTTCAAGATTTTTTTATTTCCATTTCAATATAACAATTCATTAAAGATATAATAAAAGAATTTGTATGTAATACATTATGATAATAGATACATACATAATAATATAGACGAATTCTGGGTATAATAATCAGAAAATATGGAAATAATACACTTTGTGGTAATAATAAAATAATATTAATATAATATTAAAAACGATAGGAAAGCCGAAAAGGGAAGACGAACAAGGAGAACGCGATGTACAGCGAAATGCAAATATTATTTTTATCATGCAAATCATTTTTTTTGGAAAACAAAGATGAATATACCAAGAGAAGAACAATGGTAAAATGTGAATTAAACATAAATAAATAGTACGTTAAGATATAACTTGAAGTAGAGTCTCAACCTCAGATCTTGAAAGTAACCAAGCTTTAAGTTTGTTTAAGAATTGATTTCCATGTGCCACTAAAGTGGATATATCTGACGGCAGTTTGTTAAAAATGTAAGGTGCTATAGGAGTCAGAAAACGTCGATTGTGCTCTTTATTAACCCTAGGAACATCAACTGTAGACCCATTTCTCAACGAATATGCTCCATTTCTTCTAAAGTGAATATTACCACTTCTAACAAATAATACTTTAAGCACTTTGTAGATAAATAGGTAACGAAGTGGTAGTATTTTCGCTGATTGAAATAGGGGCAATGAGGGCTAAAATCTGTTTTACATAGCAATAACCGAATTGTTTTTTTCTGAGCTGTAATAATAGGGCTCAGGTTACTTATATAGGCACAGCCCCAACAAGTAAGACAATACTCAAGCCGTGATTGGACCAATGCGTAGTAGATATCTGAGAGTAAACTATGAGGAACAAGCTTACGCAAGTGATACATTTTGTCTAAAGATATGTATAGAATTTTTTTTAGGGACATTATGTGCGATTACCAGTTTAATTTGTTATCTATAATAACTCCTAGGTACTTAAACTCTTTCACGAACTCAAAAGTAAAGCATTTGCTAGTGCAGTGCAGCTTATTACAACTAAAATGATGAGATGTAATGCCTTCCATTACTATATTAGGGTTGGATAAGGAAAAACACATAACTTTAGACTTTGTGTTAAGTTGATGGTAATTAAGCCAGTTACTTAGCAAATATAGATCAGAATTCATTTGGTCTCGAATCGTAATTAAAGAATTTTCCGCATATGAAAGTGCTATATCATCTGCATAACCAATTAAATGGCCGTTGACAGGTAGGTTGAATATGGAATTAATGTAAACAAGGAAAAGGATTGGTCCTAGAACTGACCCCTGTGGGACACCAGTATTTGGACAGACTTCTTCCTTGCTTACAAATTCATTTACCCTTATGCACTGTTTTCGATTAAGCAAGTAGGACTTAAACCATTCGGATATATTGCCTCTAAAGCCAGCGCTACTGAGTTTCTGAATTAATAAGTGTTGATTAACTAAATCAAAGGCTTTTGTTAAATCAAGAAATAGTGCAACTGTTTTTTGATTATTATCTAGAGCACTATAAATTTTCTTTAAAAAGGCCACAATTGCACCTTCAGTGGACTTACCTTTCATAAAACCAAATTGCAACTTATTAAAAAATCGAGTCTTTTCAAAAAAGCTAAGCATTTTGCTAACTATTACCTTTTGAAAAAATTTTGAGAAGACCGATAGCAAGCATATCGGCCTATAGTTGTTTGGGTCACTTTGATCACCTTTTTTAATAATCGGAATAATTAATGAGGTTTTAAGGCAATCAGGAAATATTCCGCATTGAAAGCTTTGGCTAACAATGTGCCTCAAGGGATTTGCTATTAACTTTCCTATCTTCTTGATGATAACGTTACTAATGCTATCAATTCCACATGAGTTCTTAGCTTTTAAGCTGTTAATATTGTAATAGCGAGAAGTTCTGAGTTACAAATGGGCCCAAAATAAAAAGAAATTGAACTCGTATTATGAAGTAAAAATCTTCCATTACTCTCTTTTAATTGAATACATGCATCTGGTTTACATTTTTCAGCGACATTTTTAAAGAAAGCCCGTGCAGGGACGGGTTAAGAATATCACTGCAGCGCCCCCCAACAACCAGCGCTTGTCGTAAAAGGCGACTAAAGCGACAAATCAGATCTAGGCAATATAACACCCAAGTAAGCCTAGCGACACATATACTACCTTAAACCCCCGCCCCACAAGTGTGCATGCGAGTCCGTGGGTTGACACGACTGGAGATCACCGGTGTCATAGAAGAAAGATCAAACAATCATCGCAATATGGTAATATTGCAAAACTGTATCATTATGGTAATACTTGCAAAAAGGAAAGGCATTACCCCGCCAGGCACTACCACTGCTGTGCATGGTACTGATCCTGGACTGAGCAGAAATGTTCGGGTCAGAGCTATACGGATTCCGGGGCTAGCAAAATAATGAAACAGTTTGGACGCAATTTGAGGGTCGCGAGTTGGAACGTTGGAAGCATGACCGGTTGAAGTTACGAGCTGGAAGAGATGATGAATAGAAGGCGGGTGGACATCTTGTGTGTCCAAGAGACGAAATGGAAAAACACCGGAAATCGGGCGCGTTTCTTGGACGTTAGGACAAAAGATTACAAGATGTTCTACTACGGAACGGAAAAGGCTAATGACGGAATCGGTATCATCCTTGCGGCAGAGCTACTTGGTAACGTCTTGAGCATTTCGAAGTTCGGCGACCGTTTGATGCCTCTCAAACTAGTAATACATACAAAGAGAGGTGTAGAATATTGTCAGGGTATATGCTCCTCAAATTGGGTGCGATCAGAGAGATAAAGATGCATTTTGCGTAGATTTCCACAATCTCCTTAAGATGATCCCAAAGAAGAGTTTCTGTTTGTTCGAGGAGATTTGAATTGACATGTTGGGAAGTCAAACGAAGACTATGAGGACTGCAATTGAGAACTGTGATACGGCACCAGGAACCTTCCTGGTGTAGACATCCTAAGCATGTGCAAATCACACAGTCTTATCGTGTTAAATACCATATTCATCAAACAAAGCCAACACCTGATCACTTACAGCAGTGGTGGAGATGAAACCTAAATTGAATACCATTTGGTAGCCAGTTTCATAAAGCCTCGGGTAAAACATTGCAAAGTGAGAGGCGATCGCTTAGCAACACCGTCTTCTGCTAACAGAAATTTTAAAATGAATACACCAAAGAAAAGCAAACAAACAAGGGTCCCTGAGAAAATTAAGTGGTGCAATCTGGACAAATCTAGAAAAAGGCGAAGCTTTTGTTTTCGTGATGAAAAATTAGCTCTCTCACACCATCAACGGAGATGAGGATGAAGAGTACAGAGCACAAAATATGTGGGATTTCCTACAGCGGACTTGTTTTAAGAAGGCCAAATCACTCCTAGGAGTTTTAAAAGGCAGCCACCAACTCGCCAAAGAAACATGGTGGTGAAGTGATGAAGCTAAGGAAGTGATAAGTGAGAAGAAAGCGGCTTTCAAAGCTTGGTCAAAGTGCCCCACTAATAATAGAGATGAAAAAGCTCGCCTCGAAGTGGAATACAGATTTTGGGTGAAAAAAACGAAGAAGAAGTGCGCCCAGCTTCAAGCGGAGAGTACGGGGGGCCTGTATCGGGGGCTGAAGAAAATATCTTCCCCGGTTGCTGATTCAAACCAGACTATCCAGGAGCTGTGACGATGAACAAGTAGGAAAAGCTACCTTCACACAAAAAGCTACCTCTATACAAAGGGAAGGGTGATACGCGAAACTGTGATAGTTACCCTTAGATCAAGCTTATGTCACACACCATGAAGATCGTTGAGCTGGTATTAAGCGGCCGACCGCGAAAAATAATACGGCTATCTGATGATTAGTACGGGTTTGTCTCGGCTAAATCAACCGCAGATGCAATCCAAAGTATGAGGATCAAATGGAAAAACATCGTGGTTCCTTAAAGGATTTGCATAGGTATTGTATTTGTTGAATTTGAAAAGGCATTCGACAGACAACCACGAGATCTGATATGGGTGGCGCTAAGACATCGAAGGGTTCCAGAAACCTATGTACTGATGATCATGGACATGTATGAAGAAGCAAAGACAAGAGTAAGATGTCCCACTGGAGTAGCCGAAGAGTTCCCAATCAAAGTCGGGGTGCACCAGGGAAGAGTTTTAAGTCCTTTGCCTCTTATTACCGTCCTTGACTATCTGTTTGAAGAAACAGTGACGGACCCCAAGGTACATAAATTATGTTTTGTTGACGATGTGATAAGTGAGGATCCTACGTCCCTGTAACGAACACTTGATGTATGGATGGACGTTTTGAAGGGAAATGGGTATCGCATTAGTTCAAAAAAGACGGAGTACTTGTGCTGCCCATTCTCTGATCCACTCAGACCGATTCCAGACATTTTTTGAATAAAACCGTGCTTCCCAAGTGCGAAAAGTTCAAATATCTGGGATATTATCAATACGATACGTGATGACGACATCAATCATCGCGTAAGGGTAGGGTGGATGAAGTGGCTATCTTCTGTCGCCGAAAAATGCCACCTAAGTTGAAAAGAAGGCTCTACACCGCAGTTGTGCGTCGAAGGCTCACCTACGGTTCACAATGTTGGACAATGTACAAAAAGTATGAGAGTAAATTAACGGCAGCTGAGATGAAGATGCTTCGCGTGACAGCAGGAGTGACAAAGCTTGACCGAATAAGAAGATCGAAGATCCGTGGAAGCTTTCACGTCAAGGATTCCATCTTACGAAAGATAGAGCGCGACAGGCTCAGCTGGTATTGCCACGTTTAAAGAACCCTGTTAAAAAGGCAATATCAATGAACGTTCGAAAGACGTCGCGAGGCAGGAGAAGCAGGTTTATAAACGCCTGGATCACACAAATGCGACAACATTGGCATTTCATTGACCTCAGCAACCGAGTGATCCAAAATTGGGAGGCCTGCCGATATTTACAGAGGTCAAATAGGCGAACAGCACATGCTGGTCGGTAGAAATGCGGTGAAATGGGAGGGTTGTGATCCCTTGTTTTCTGACCATAACCTCGCCAAAATAGAAAGAAGGATGCGTACGGTAGGAGTTGTGTTTTGTATATACCTTTCTTTTTTCCTTGATTTCGGCCGAAATAAAGGACCGAAAAAGTATAAAATAAAGGAGTGAGATCAAAAACGATCTGAATCCGAAAAAAGGAGTATCCTTTGTAATAAAGTGTAGTTGGCAGGACTAGGTATAAGGGATTAGTCTACAAACTAAAATAGATACTAATAACACACAGAAATTCTAAATTCATACCTTTCAGACAGATATTTCTTGCATCAAAGAGAACGACTCATATTCGGAGCTTATGGAAGTCAAATCGGGGTTACCTGAAGGAAGTGTTCTGGGGCCCATACTCTATCTTCTGTACACCCATGATATTTCAACGCTAGAATACCTACAAGACGTTCACAATATTTACCGACGACACGGCTATAATGGCAGTTAGAGATGAGCAAAAAATCGCAACCTTCTAATCATACACTGCTAATGAAAATTAGCATTCATATGCATTGCATACCGCAGTCACAGCTAGTTTGAAAGTACACGAGTATAACAGCACAGGTTATACTTGCGTTGCTATTGCTGCTATCGCAAACGCAACTGGTTTGTAAGCTGAGTTGGTTGCTATATAGTAGCAGAGGGGTTATACTTGCTATGTTGCTATTGCTGCTTTGCTGCTATCGCAGTCGCAGCTGGCTTGTAAGTTTGGTTAATAGGTATATAGCAGCGCAGGAGTTATACTTCCTAAGTTGCTATTGCTGCTTTCGCAGTCGCAGCTGGTTTGTAAGTTTGGTTAGTTGGTATAAAGCAGCACAGGGGTTATACTTGCGAAGATGCTATTGGTGCTATTGCGTTGCGAATGCAATTTCCTAGCGGGAGCTCCAGTACCAGTACACCGAATTTAAAGAAAGGCCTTGGAATTAAGCATCCTATTGCGTCTTTAGTTTCAGCAAGTTCATTGGAGCCAGATGTACGAGTAAGTTTTTTTTATGAAAGGATATATGTACGTACATACATACGTGTGCATAAATATGTATAAAGGCAGGAACTTAGGACTACACTCCTACATGACTACACGCCTCGCCGTGGTGTAGGGGCCTAGTAATGGTCAAGGATTCTCGGGTTTTTCCCCAGATGAGACACGAAGCCAAGTTGTAGTCGTCCAAATCCCTCCCCTTCATATCCTATTCTTCCCTCTCTCCTCTCCGGTGGGCCGGATCAAGGTGTAATACGACTCGTGCCGAGGATCAGCCTGGCTGGGGGCCCACTTTAAATAATAGTCCAGTCGCTAATGGAGTATCCGGATACCTGGCGACCTCCGGATTAGCCTGCCTTGCCTGCACAATGCGGATCTCTGTACAGGTCGACCTCCCATTCTCCGCCACTCGTGGGTCCAAGTATGAATGAAAAACAAAAACATATAAAAAATATAAAAAATATAAAGAAAGAGGACGGTCCTCTTAAAAAACTGTCTTCCAGCCTCCTGGGAAGCATACCCGCAAGCTCTGATGTGGCAATCCCATCTAGCGCATTGGCCTTGAGGCCTAGCACTAGCGTTGCAAGTAGTTGCAAGCAGGTGGACGCCCCCAGGATTGCTGAACGCGCGTCTGGTACACTGGCGGATAGGACAGTGGTGTCAACACCTGGTCACATCGTAAAGCCCGACCATGAAACGCGAGGGGGCAAACCCCTTAACATCTCTGCCCCTTCAGGGACAGCTTACTGTTCGGCCTCGAGCTTACAGCATGCTGTGGCCTCCACTTCGAAGGATCCACATCCCCTTCTCAAATCTCTTTCGGGGGCGACGGACGGCTCGGCTTCGAGCTTGCCGAATGTCGCTCTCCCCAAGATTTCCTACCAAGATCGCCGGCTAGCTTATAAGCTAATTCGCCGCATCCAGGTAATTTCTGAGCAGAACAGAACCCAGAAGCATAAGACTTCTCTAAGCTGGGCGCTCAAATGTGTCCAGCTCCCCCCTGACTCATCCAGCAAGGACTTGCCGTCCAAACGCCAGAGGTCTCAGGATGAGTCTCCCACCCTTGCCAAAAAGACCAAGGTAGTATCTTCCATCGCTACTACCAAGCCCTTCAACCAAGTGCTTAAGGCACACTTGGAGATTGCGGTCGTTGACCATAGCGATCCGGATGGCAGCATTACGGCGGATAAGTGGAGCAAGGTGGAGATTAAACTCGCCACCAACTGTCTCCAAATCCTACGCGACCATCCCGGCCCTGATGTTTCCTGCAGGGATGGTGGCTGGCATCAAGGGCATGTCAAACTCATTGCCTGCGCTGACCAAAGATCGAAGGATCTCTATAAGGTGCACAGTTGGAGGTCGTGGAAAAGGACCAGATTCCTAACCGACCAAGAACATGTGCTACCATTCCGGCTGAAGCCTCTGATCCTAAAATCATCCTGGATATTCTGAAGGCTAACAACAGCTCCCTTCCTACCCATAATTGGAAGATTGCCAAAGTGGACGAGCCGAGAGGAGACGTCAGAAGTGTGATCATTGTCAGCAATGAAGAGTCTCTGTTGTTTCTTCTGAGTTTCAGCTCCATCAACCTGAAAGTCTACAAATGTGACGAGAAGGAGCTCGAGAAAGTACCTCCCAAGCAGGTTGCAGTCCCTTCTGCACCAGCTAAGAATACCTCTCCTTCCGAGCCCCTTCCCTCGCTCCCTTACGCCGATCCATCTTTTTCGGGGATTGACTCCTCGTCGATAGACACCGAAATGGTTGACGCTCTCTTGAAATTGGACTTTTCTGGTCCTCCCTCTCCCTCACCATCACTCCTGGACAGTGACCCATGTGACCTTTCTCTCGAGGATGACCTTCTGTCATCAGATTCAGAGGAAGCCAATAATACCGTGGTAATGGTTTTTGTAGCGAGAAGTAGCCCCAATGCTGCGGATCCTACAGATTAACCTGCATCACTCCATCACGGCTTCGGCCTCCCTCATTCTCCGGCTCAGCAAATACGGGGAAGACTTAGTCTTGATCCAGGAACCATGGGTTGTTGGTAACCGGGTTTGTGGACTCAAGACTCCAAACTACAAATTAATCTACGCAAGAAAGGAAGGTAAACCGAGATCCTGTATCCTTGCGAAGACCCATCTAAACATCCTTTTACTCTCTAATTTCAGCAATCAAGACATAGTCGCTACCAACCTGGAATTGCGATCAAGAAATTACTGGCTGGTATCGGCTTGTTTAGGTCGCGATCTTGTGGGCCCACTCCCCCCGGACATCTTGGGGAGCTTGATTGCTGTAGCAGAGAGCCGAAACACTGGTCTCATCATTGGCTGTGATGCGAATGCCCATCACTCAATCTGGGGCAGTTCCGACATAAATGTAAAAGGTGAGCAACTTTTTGACTTTATCCTTAGTACTAAGCTCCTAATCTGTAACAGGGGGTCCAAACCGACCTTCATTACTCGTAACCGACAAGAAGTCCTGGACATCACTCTTGTCTCCGATCATTTATATAACTCGGTTAAGGACTGGAGAGTCTCTGATGAGCACTCTTTTTCAGACCACCGTTACCTCCAATTTAGTCATGATGACTATCTGCCTGATCAGAAGGTTTTTAGAAATTATAGGAAAACCAACTGGTCCCTTTATAGGAAACGTTTATTAACGCTTATTCCCTCCCACCTGCCTACTGAACCTTCTTGCACTGAAGACCTCGACGATTTAGTCAACACCCTAACATCGGCACTAAATGGTGCCATGGCCGAGGCCTGCCCACTCCGCAAACCTCGAGGTAAAATCAAACCTCCCTGGTGGAATGCTAATCTCAGTACTCTTAGGAAAGACAGTAGGCTCCTTTTTAATACTGCTAAAAGCTCCCGTGAGACGGCCGACTGGGACTCCTATAAACTGTCTCTCAGAAAATATAAAATCTCACTGAGGAAGGAGCAACGACGCTCCTGGAGACTTTTCTGCGACAGCATTGAAGAGTCCTCGGAAGCTTCCAGGTTGCGGAAAATCCTCTCTAAAAGCCCTGCTACACCCAGCTTCCTTTTGCATCCGGATGGTTACTGGACCTCCTCTGCTGAGGAATCCATTGACATCTTACTGGATACTCACTTTCCTGGTAGCTCCCCTGTTGCTATATCGCAAGAGGGAAATCCCCCCATCAACCTTCCGGCAACTCATTAGTCTTGATAACTACAGAAAAGATCCGTTGGGCCATGCGCAGTTTCAAACCCCTCAAGTCCCCAGGACCTGACGGTGTTATTCCAGCTGAAATTCAGTAATGCGAGGGCATTGTGCTTCCATGGCTCAAAGTCATCTTGTCGGGCTGTCTAAATCTGGTCTATATTCCCAAACTATGGACCGAGGTTGAAGTCATATTCACACCTAAGGCAGGAAAGAGCTCGCACGTGGAACTAAAGGATCTCCGACCTATCAGTCTATCGTCCTTTCTGCTCAAAACGTTAGAAAGATTAATTGTTATCCATCTTCGGCAAAGTATTAGCCTAGCTCTGCTCCCGCCGTCCCAACTTGCGTACTGCAAAGGAAAATAGGTTGAGACTGCCTTACATTCGCTTGTGCGCACCATCGAAAAATCCTTGAGCATCAAAGAATACACCATGGTGGCTTTCCTTGACATTGAGGGGGCTTTTAACAATATCAAACCAAAGGCAATTACCGACGCACTTGTAAATCTGAAAGTGGATACCTCGCTCGGAGTGTTGATCAATCAATTGCTTGCATGCAGGATTATTAACACACAGCTGGGCGGAGCATCGGCCAGAAGAATTGCTCGCTGCGGTACACCTCAAGGTGGAGTCTTTTCACCTCTTCTGTGGAACCTGGTAGTTAATGAACTACTGTTGGACCTGGATACTACTATACGGCGTGATCGTGTGGTGGCCTGCTCTCGACAGGGCTGTCCACCTCACTCAACTATTGGCTAAGGTGCAAAGATCTGCATGCATCTGCATCAGTGGTGCACTGAGGACTACTCCCTCCGCGGCACTGGACATTTTGTTCAACCTGCTACCTTTAGATATTTTCGGCAAGCATATGGCTGCCTGTGCGGCCATCCGCCTAAAAGCCTCCTCTCAGTGGTCTAGCTATCGCTTGGGCCACTCCTCGATCCTTGATCTTCTTAACTTCAAACACGAAAACACGGACTACACCCCGCCGAAACTGAGATTTGACCGTAACTTCCGTACGAGCATCCCTAACCGGGATGTATGGGACACCTCCCCCCCTGTCGATGGTAGTTCGGTTCACTTCTTTACAGAAGGATCTAAGACGGAGGGTGGGGTGGGTTGTGGTGTTTTCTCCGAATAGCTCAATCTGAGCATCTCTTTCCGCCTCCCTGATCATTGTAACGTTTTCCAGGCGGAAATCATGGCGATTAAAGAAGCCCTGTCCTGGCTGAAATGTAATGTATCATTTTCACTGACAGCCAAGCGGCAATCAAGTCCCTGGCCATAGAGACATTCCAGGTAACTGCAGGGCTGACGACCTCGCCAGACAGGGTACCACTCTAAGGATTTTGCCCTCGCCAGACAGGGTACCACTCTAAGGATTTTGCCTGAAAGGCAAGCACTGAGTATGCCCCTCGCTACATGTAAGCATCTACTAAAGCTGAACGGTATTAGCAAGACTAACCTCAGATGAGGAAACGGCGCAACGTGTCACATTTCGAGACAGATCTGGCCTAAGCTGGATCAAAACCTTAGTGCCGACCTGATCAAGCTAAAGCGTACACAAATCAGCTGCGTTGTCGGTGTTCTCACTGGACACTGTCTTATAGGCCAACACGCCAGAAGACTTGGTCTCTTCTCCAACGACTTCTGCAGGAGCTGTAGGGACGAGGAGGAGGAGGAAACCATCCTTCACCTCCTATGCACATGTCCGGCCCTGTCGCATAAAAGAATGCTCCATCTAGGGTCCCCCTTCCTTGACGACCTCTGCGATCTGGCGTCCCTGGACGTCATGAGCATCCACCGCTTTGTCTAAAGCTCCGGTTGGTTTTGTTAGTACATGAGTTGCCTAATAGGTTGATCCATGGTATCACAAAGGACCTTCACTGGTCTAAGTGTGTCTGCACTCTCGTGTGGACAGCCAACCTAACCTAACCTAGGAGTTGTAAAATGATTTGGGACACTTGCACCATAAAAAGAAATCTCGCTTATGGAAGAAAATTTAATTTTGTCTGATTAAGACAAATTAGCCGGGCTGTTGTACCTATATGACTCCATTACGAATGCACATTAGCAGTTTACATTCACAGTGAAAAAGAAATCGCATTCACAGTTATAACTGCGAATATAAATTCACGACTTAGCCCGTCTCTAATGGCAATTGCGGAAAGCAATGTGAATACAACTCATAGACTTCAGGAAGCTATCTCGCTGATTCACAATTGGGCAAAGAAATGGCGAATACTATAAAGTGTAGAGTAGGTACTCGTATACTACCAGTACACATCAACAACCAAATAATACCACACGCTAGTTCAGCAAAATATCTTAGTATGACACTAGATGCGAAGTTTCGCTGGAATTAGGAAAAAAAGAGATGCGATTGGTGTTCGTTGCAAAAAAATGTGCTGGATGATAGGAAGTCAATCTTCATAAGCACGTTGTAAAACTCATATGAACTTATTGTATTCAAATTTGTAGTTGTACCAAGAAAAGCAACGTTCAATTTAATCAACGGTTTCAAAATAAGGTACTGAGAAACATCGCAAATACACATTTCTATATTAGGAACGAAGACATTTCCAAGTACTTAGAAAGGTTTTTGAATCAATACCACTGTTAATGTGGTTGTCGTACTGCTTTCTTTTCTTCGGCAATTTAATTTAGGCGAGCAAAAGTATCACAGCTTCAAGAAAGTAAATAACTCGTTGATTCGGTGAATTCACTTGTTTCGAAACGATGCCCTGTTCGCTGGGTTATTGAGAGTTTCATAGAAAATAATCAGCTTAACAAAGATTACTTAAAAGTAAATAATATGATAATGCATTTCCCATCGGAAGCCTGCTAAAGGATTATCTATAAAGCCCATTTTGGGCACTCAAAGCTTAAGAAGCTTTTCACTGTGCCTAAAATTTTAAAGTTCTGTGTGTGCTTACGCACACGTGGGCGCCGTGGCGTAATTGGTTAGTGTGTCGGATCACTACGCAAGAGGTTCCAAGTTCGAATCCCAGAAAACAGCAAAAAGTTTTTTCACGGTCCCACCTCTCGCGAGTGTCTGACAAACATCCGAGAGTATTGTTGTCACGAAAAAGCTTCTCAAATCGCCGTTCGGAGTCGGCATTAAACTGTAGGTCCCTTCCATTCGTGTGAAAAATATAACGCACACAACATGAGTGGTTGCGAGAAGCTAGGCCTTGGCACTTTAAAGAGCTATTGCGCCAAATATTTGTATTTGTTTTTTTGTGTGCTTACGCAATGCATTGTTTAGCCTTTAGGCACATACATGTTAATATCAGCGCTTGCGTCAATTCATTGAATGGAACCTACATACTCGTACCACACCAAATAGACCCTTCTAAGTGTTTTATCCATTAATTTTCTGTCTCCATTATTCTCTTCCCGTGTCTCCTTATAACACAACTCGTGTGTTATCAATTGAAATCTACCACAAAATGTGAGATAAATATCGCTACACCCAACCCTAAAAGGTAGCAATTAACAAAACGTCCTGATTCATTATCAGCTCTATTATCCACCATCTCCGAATCACAAAAATGTCGAAACCAGAATAAAACCAACAAAAGAAAAACAAAAATAACAAAATGTAACGTAAAACACATTCAATTAGCCAATATCCCATTCCCAGACATTGATATCCTTCTTCCTTCATCAGAAAACTGGAGGAAGATCCAAAACCATTGCACACACGTGTGTGTATCTAAAGTAATTTAGATACAAAAATGGATTTAGGAGTCCTACGTACCTACAAACACACACACACATACGCTCCCTTAATACGCAAAAAACAAGGATGAGAAAATCTATGCACCCATTCAGAAGCAGCAAGCAGCATTAGCAGCAGCCGTCACTACTGCCGCATAGTCCTTGTTTCATCCTTCATCCTGTCATCCGTTGCCGCCACCGCCGCCTCGTTGGCTGGCTCTCCCTCCAGATCCTTATCACTGTAAATACATCTCAATTATTGTTTCCAAGTCTCTCGTTTATTACACAATAACAGAATTAAGTGCTTTTTAAACCGCAGGACTATTAGCAAAAATCAGAAACAAAAACTATTCACACTCACACATACCCACGCGTAGCGTATCCTTGTTATTTACTCGGTGGCTTTGGCTTACCCCTGAAGGACTCTCGCACGCATACACCCAGCGTCATACACGCACCACATTAAGATTGTTATTGCATTATCCTTGCGAGAATGGAGAGTAACAGCCAGGATGCGATTATCCAAAACGAGATTGTTCTGTACGAGTAGTAGCACGAGCCAGAGTGGCTTCAACCTCGAAAGCCATTGCTGTCTCTTTCATACAGGGAGGTCGTGAGCTATTATTCTGTTTGCTTGTATTGGAGTTGCTGTCACATTCTCCATCGTTAATCATCAGAGAGGGGTTGGTCGTGCTATTGTGTTGCGCACTACGGACCGCCTCCTTGTACACGTCGAATTCACTCGAACGTGGCTAATGAGAGTTCGGAGCTCACCTTGCGATAGATGTCGGTCTGCCTTGTTCGCGTAAAGTTGTGTTTCCATACAATTTCTTCTCCGCGTATCTTACAAACCGAGAAACGGGTTACCTTACCACGCGAGTACTTTCTGGAGTCATCGAGTCGTGTGAAGATACTTTTTCGTTGTTCTTGTTGTTGTGAGCTTTTTTCCCTCCTTCGTCCTATCTACGGCAAATAGGATTAATTAGCTTTTAATAAGCTCTCATTATTTTTTTAACAAATACACTTATTCCTGTGTGCTATCCTGTGCGTGTTTGTGTATAGTAAGGATAAAGTGGAAACGAATTCCGTGATGCATAACACATATCGTGTTTGAAAAAAATAATTTAAAGTCCTTTATCCTGTGAGTGAGTGCATTTGATTGTTTAGAATCGACGGTAAATGAAAATGTCAGTTGTATGCAAGTGACAGGTTGACGGCTTAAAACGAGAATAGTAGAGTTTAGTTGGACATTAAATTGGATTTTTATTTTAAATTCAACTTTAGACGGTACATTTTTGATCAATAAAATGGACATCAAGCCACCGATGACGGATATACAGAAGCAGACATTTCAACATATTTTCGAGAAAATCGTCGCGAATAATAATAAATTTCCACCGAAGGAAATTGAGAATTTTCGAAACCTTCTCGAGAACGTACGCGATACGAAACATTTTCAGCTGATAGTGGAGAAATTCAAAGCGCTGGAGCACTTTGAGAATAACATCCTTGGGAGTACGTCAATGACAGGAGGTAGGATGGCGTCTAATTTTAACGTTTTAAATGCGTCTTGTGTAAAGTTTATTTCACTTAATCTATGAAATTGTGACTTATGACTAAAGCCTTAAACAAACTAAACTCGGTCTGAGCGCGGTCCAGCCACTAGTCTGTTCAAAATTCTGATGCGTGGATCTATTTGCATTTAAATTCATATCCTGCGGTTTCGATAGACCGGGTTATATTTAAACCGATCTTAAAACTCTTAAAATTAATTATGAACTAGCGGATATTTAGTTCAATAACAAGAAGTATAAAAAATGTAAAAGATCTATAAAAGTGATTGCGTGAATATTTACTGATACTCTGTCAGCCATTCGTGTGGTAGTGATATACTTATCACAAGAATGGAAGGGACTTAAATGCACGCCGTGTCCGAAGGGCAGACAAAAATAAGTTTAGTATTTTCTGGGACTTGAACCTTCAATCTCCATCCTATTAGTCTGACCACAAAGTCACGGCCTCCATATATAACAAAACTAGCCGTATCCGTGGCTCGCGTTTAAAAATGCTTTCTTATCATATTCATTTGTGTATTTCTCAGCTTCAGGACAACGTACTAAAATTATCTATGACTTTAAACCTTTGATGACATCCATTGACATTGTTTTGATAAGTAGCTCTCTACCTTTTAAATAAATCTTGTAAAAAGGGTTTTTATTCTACCCGCCGAAGCTGGGCATCACAGCTAGTGGAATAATATTGCTTTATCAACACGCAGGATTGTGACTTTAGTGCCATCTATCGCTTTTTAGTGCACATGAGTTGATCACACAAAAAGAAAAGAAAAGATAAATGATTTGCAACAGCACTTTGAACCCTCATTTCAACCCTTTAATGGCTAGATTTTTTAAAAACCTTTCCTACCTAGATGTTTACGTTGTATAAGAAAACCTCCGTACAAAATTTTAAGTTTCTAGACCCGACGGCTGTGCGTTGTTAAGTCAGTCAGTCAGTTCTTTGTTTCAGATATTATGCATTTTTTCGGCATAAAAATAAGCCTATGTGCTATTCTAGGACGTGAAATATCTGTCAATAAACTTTCATCCAAATCAGTTTAGCTGTTAAGGCGTGATTGAGTGACAAACATCGAAACATTGAAACTTTCGCATTTATACAGTACTTAGTAGGGATAACAGAATATGTGCTATGTGCAAACATTTTACAAAAATTCCATTAGTATCAAATAACGCCAAGGCATTGTTGATTTGTCGTTGACATCTTCGCATGTATTAAACTTACTTACTTACTCGTGTAGGTGGCGTTACAGTCCGGGGTAGACCTGGGCCTCAGCCAACAAACCTCTCCAGCCAGCCTGGTTCCGAATCAGGTGCCTCTAGTAGCGCACGCCAAGTTGATTGAAGTCCTCCTCCACTTGTTTGCGCCACCTGCCGCGAGGTCGTCCACTACTGAGGCATTCATCCGTGGTCGATTCGAAGATATTCCGGAATGGAACATTGGGCACCATCCCCTCTACAATGCTGTATGTGAACTCTTCTGGTTAAGTCGATGTCCTTGTGTAGGCCGTATAGTTCGGCATTGTACATTCTCCTCCACTCGCCGTATATGCAGAGCAGTCGAAGAACCAAGGGCATGCTCATTTGTTTTTGGCAAAGTCCATGCCTCTGCGCGATACAGCAGTGTCTTATACAGAGTTACCTAAATAGTAGGAAATAGGGCTTTGTTACTCAATTGCCGTCTTAATCCATAGAAGCAACGATTGGCAAGAGTAATTCTCCGTTTGATCTCCCATTGGTGTCATTTGCGGAGCTCATCATAGAACCTAGGTAGACAAAGGCTTTTACTACCTACAAATTATATCTGTCTATTGTGGCGTTCTGTCCAAGACGCCGATGTTGGGTGTCCTCTTATGTTGACAGCATATACTCGTATTTTGTTTTGCTTTCATTGACCGCTAAATCCATCTTCGCTGCTTCGATCTGAGCTCTTGCGATTATACCAATGTCATCGGCGTAAGCGAGTAGTTGTACAGACTTGTAAAAGATTGTACCTCCGGTGTTGGCTTGTGAGTTTCGTACAATTCTTTTAAGTATTACGAGTATGTTAAAGAGATCACATGATATCGTGTCACCTTTTCTAAGACCTTTCCTGACATCGAACCATTCGGTGGTGTTCTTACCGACTTAGATGGAGCAGCGAGAGTTCTCCATCGTCATTCGGCATTAACGGACGAGCTTGGCAGAGATGCCAAGAATAGAAATCGCTCTGTATACCTCGTCTCTATACACGCTATCATAGGCAACTTTTAAATCGATTTAATATTCATGAGTTTTTTAAAATATCTGAATATTTGGTCAATGGTAGACTTTCCCGGTCTGAAACCGCACTGGTAAGGACCTATCAAGTTGTTGGCGATTCGTTTTAGGCGTTCAAGTAATACGGCAGACAGGAACTTATATGCGATACCCGCTTTGCCAGGAACACAAAAAATGAGTAAGTTTTTTTTTCAATGTTTTTGAATGTTTTTGTAATTTGTTTACCTTTGTACCGCAATTATCTACATTAAAAAAAAAATGTTGCCACTTAGTTTTATATATATAGATTGAGAAGTCTTATACCTCTGTAGTTGACGTAGTTCAGAGGGTCTCGTTTCTTCAGGATCGGGCAAACGATATTGGGGTTCCATTCATCGGGCATACTTTCGTCCGACCAGATTTTACAGATGAGCTGGTGCATGCTCCTTGCCAACTTATCTCTTCCTGCCTTAGAAAGATCAACGGGAAGTCCGTGTCGGCTCCAATATTTTTGTTGGATTTGCATGAATTAAATATGTATCATAATTCCGCCACAGGTCCTTGTCATACAGTCTTTCCTAAGATATTATTCAATCCGAACACCTGTGGCATGTTGATATGACTGTCTAAATATTATAATAAAGTTATAGCTTGGCCTTGCCCATCATGTACTAGGCAGGTTTCGAAGTTATCTTCAATAGGGTCGTCGAACTTACAAAAGCTCCCTCGCATGAAATATACTGTTTGCCCTTCACCAGACTTGTTCATTTTATAGCACTTGAGGATCTCTCCACTTGCCGATCGCTTTGATCTTCTAGCAAACACATTTTTGTTAGCGTGCTAATTTTGGAATTCATTAATATCTAGGAAACGGAAACGATATGTGAAGTGCACTTCAGAGGAACCTCCCATTCAAACTTCTTCGTACTCTTTACAAAGCGCAGAATTTCAACCGGGAATAGAGTGTGGATTGATCCCGATCAGGATAAGTATATGTGCTCCGACATGACTTCCTTTTGAGACAAGATGCAGTGGGTTGGTTTTCAATGATACCCCTGTGTGTAATGTGATAACCATATTGTGCTGTATCCAGTAAGCAGCCCCGCCATATTCTGTAATTCTCAAATTGAAGAGGGAGTACTCCAGTGTTTTAACAAGCCTTTTGGGAATCGGTGGTTTTGCAAGACATTATACTTACAACCAGAAACGAATTTGGATATTTCATATATCGTTTATTTGAATGGTGGTCTCTTTAGACGGGATCAGTGCAGAAGATGCCTCGTAAGCTGAAGGAACAGACTTAGTTGCCTCCGAGACTTCGAAGTATGTAGATCGTGCCCGAAGTAAATGTGTGTTTAGTGCTCACGTTCGAGAGTCAAGATGCAGCAAACCACCGATCAGCGTTGTGCCATTAGATTATACGCAAAAATGCTCGAACGCTTGACGATTAAGGTCCACCGCGTCCGAAGGGAGATCGCCGATAAATCCATGCTCCATCCCGACAATGCGCACAGGCACATGTTGCTGATTGAGGAAGCGCTCCAAGCGGGTGTTTGAACAGCCTTGTGGTTGCCAACTTCCAGGGAGCGTATGAAAATGGAAAAGCGCTGGTAGCGGTGTATTGTTGCGGGAGATTCATATATTAAAAAGGTCTAACTCACTGTACATAATGTATATCTTTAATAAATTTCTTCTTATGACCCGGTAGGTGCGAACCAGTGGTGGATGCCGTGGCGCAGTGGTTAGTATATCGGGCCACTACCCGTGATGTTCAATGTTTGAATTCCAGAAAACATAAAAAAATTTATTCACGGCCCCACCTCTCACGAACGTTTGACAAACATCCGAAAGTATTGTTATCACGAGAAAGCTTCTCAAGCACAAAAATAAAAATTGCCCTTCGGATACGGCACAAAACGACATTCTATATATATATATACCATATACTATATATATGCTATATATATTATATACATCATATACATATTTAGATATATATATAGGTAGGGGCGAACCAGCCGTGCACTCTTTTTATACTTGCAATGATTGTGGGTTCTTCTGACGCTTCCTTTCGTCTGTTCTTTGGAATAAAAGATTCCAGTAGAACTACTCTGTGTTTAAAGAAACTATAATACCACTTGACGATTTCCTTTTTGTTTTAATACGAATACTAACATTTTTGAGGGTGTGATCAAAAGATTATTTGTCCATAAAACCCCCGAGCACTGTAAATTGTACTCATTAAAAAAATCGAAAACCTTCGATCATTGCTGGCACTTTACGTATAATGCATGGTCCGCTGAATGGGATTGTAAAGAAACGAACAGATGAGGGAGAGCCATACTGGAGGCTTTCACAACCCTAGACGTGGTGCAAGTAAACAGCGGAAATAAACCCACGTTTTGCAGAGGAAGTGCCGCTTCGATTATAGACATCACGTACGTATGTAAGTAGCAAATAGGAAGAACAAAGTGCGAAGTCAGCGACCTATATACTCATAGCCATCATTAGGCGATAATATGTGAAGTATTTCCGTAAGCAAGAAGACAGGCACCGCTAGCCAGGCCAACTCAGAAAAAAAGCTGGAAATCAGACTCCTTCGATGTGGAGGTATTCACTTGCATCTTCAACAGAGACGCGGTGATGACGAGTCGTGCGGGCAGTAAGGCAGTGCAGGTCATACATGAGGTGTCATGAGCATGTGATGCCACAATGAGGAGAAGAAAGGCCATGGAACATCGTCCCCCGGTTTACTGGTGGAATGAAGAAATCGCATAGCTACCTACCATAGCTATACGCGATCTAGAGCGAGCGCCACTTCCAGTAAACTGCAGAATACTACAAGGTGGCTCGAAAGGAACTAAAAACAGCCATACTCAAGAGCAAACTGAAGTGTTTCGTCAAACTGTGTGATGAAGCTGACGTAAATCCTTGGGGCAGAGCCTACCAAATCTGCCCAGAGTTCCTACACAACATCGTGATCGGAATATTCTCTTTTCAACAAGAGAATGAAGTCTCAGTTGATCCCACAGTAGAAGCACCAACAATCCGAAAGGAAACAATCGCAAAGGAAATAATTGAGATCTGCAATAAAAAAGCACCTGAACGAGATGGTGTTCCAAACATAGCACTCAAGACAGCAATAAAAGTAAGCACAGGCACGTTCATTAACATCTACAACTCGTGCCTGAGGGAAGGATTCTTCCCGGACCAGTGGAAACGGCAAAACCTAGTGCTTTTACCCAAAGGTAACAAGCCACCAGATGAACCATAATCATACCGCCCGCACTGTATGCTAGATATGGCTGGCAAAATATTAGAGCGAATCATCTGTAACAAGCTAGAGGCAGCAATTCCAGAATCTGGAGATCTTTCAGAACACCAATACGGTTTTCGAAAAGCGCGGTCAACAACAGATGCAATCAATGTGGTAGTTAAAGCAACACAAGAGGCAATACAAGGAAGAGGATGGAGAGGCGGTTCCAAAAACGACTGCTTGGTTATAACGTTTGACATAAGAAACGCCTTCAATATGGCAAATTGGAGTCACATTTTACAAGCGCTCAGAGCGATGCGAGTAGCAAAATACCTCATAGACGTTGTTATCGGCTACTTCAGGTGCAGAATCTTAGTATGCAATACAGATCACGGCTCAAAGGAATACAAGATCACCGGCGAAGTACAACAGGGCTCAGTCCTTGGCCCACTGCTCTGGAACGTTATGAATGGCGGCATACTGCGGTTCCCTATACCCGACGAAATAAAAATAGTGTGATTTGCTGACGACATCGCCATTATTGTCACTGCTAAACTCTTGGAGGATATGGAACAGATAAGCAATGCGCCAATAAAGATAATACGAAAATGACCTACCTCAGTTGTTCTAACACTGGCGGAGAATAAAACTGAAGCGATCCTGATAAACAATATTGAAAAGATAGAAATCCCGTTTGGAGGATCTTTGGCGGCAGTAGACGAAAGTTGGGGGAAGATTGTTTTTCACTAGAACGCTTCTTTTTGTTCCAGATGGCGGCGTATGAATTCCCTAGATGAACTTGAACTTGAACAGCTTGCGCGAACTGCTTCGACGTATTCGGACCACAGGTCGGTAAGGAATTTCCACTGTTAGTCAAGATGTCGTAATAGAGATTATGGCGGATGAACCTTAATGAGCCAACTGCAGCGCTCACTTTTCCGTAGAGTGGAGAATGACGATGGAGAACTCTCGCTGCTACATCGAATTCAGTAAGAACACCACCCAATCGTTTGATGTCATCTGTTTAACATAATACTTGAAACATTTTTTTGAAACTCACAAGACTTTTACAAGTCTTAACAACTATTCGCCCACGCCCGCCGATGACACTGACAAGGGTGCGCCATCTTTTATGTCGGTATCTGAATATTGAATAACTTTAAAAAAAACAGCCGATTTCCATATATAAAGTATTTTTATTTAATCTGGTCTTTAGCAATTTATTTGGACTAGTTTTTGAATACAACATCAATCAAGTGGCCGCCTCTATTGACCAAAGCAAAATATGCCTTTTTTGCTGCGTTTTCCATCACTTTTTTTAGCATCTCGGATGGTATGGGGTTGATTTCGGCACGAATGTTTGCCTTGAGCTCGTCAATGGTCTGAGGCTTGCTGGCGAAAACTTTGCTTTTCAAATAACCCCACAATAAGAAGTCCAGGGGGGACAAATCTGGAGGTCTGGGTGGCCAATCAATGTCGCCATTTTTCGACAACACACGTCCAGGGAATTTTCGTTGCAGAAACTGCATTGTTTGAATTGCAGTAACCGTCAGTAACCGTCCAGACCTTTTTCACACATTTGTGGGCAGACATAATGAGCCAACATCCACCGATATCGATCCCATTGACTGTTTCGCCTTCTCTAAAGAAAAATGACCCAATGATGATTTTGGGCCAAACGCCGGCCCAAAAAGTCACATTTGGTCATGCAATCGTGTTTCATGGATCTCGTGTGGATTCTCCGTTTCCCAAATGATAAAGGCGCCAGAGAGTGTGAAATGAGCCTTGTCTGTCTTCAAAATTTGCTTCAAAAAATCAGGTTCAGTGTCAACCATTCGAGCGACTGTTTGGCCGTATTCCAAGTGACGTTGACGGTCTGTCAGCAATATTCTTTGATTCAATTGCACTTTATACGGAAACAAATGCAAATCATCATTCAAAATCCGCCGCAAGGTGGTCCCACTGGCGCCAAAATGCTGAGTGCGGTGACGATACGACACATGTGGGTTCTCGGCACCACTCTCTCTTACCGCTTCAACCAGTTCATTGGAACGTCTTGGGCGTTAATGAACGGCATGTCGACGACCTCCCACTGTCCCGTGCTCAACAAAATTCAACACCAAACGACGAGTAGTTCGTTGTTTCTATGGACTAAGAAAGCCATTGAGTAACATGCCGTATCTCGAACTACTAAGGTAACTCTTAGAAGACACTAATCATCCCCGTTCCGCTGTGTGCCGCAGTGACATGGACTTTGTGAATATCGGATGAGGATGTCCTTAGTTCTTCGAGTGATCTTTGGTCCCGTCTGCATAGACGGCGAGTGGAGGAAAATGTACAATGCCGAACTATGATGGACGGCGTGTAGAGGACGACCTCGAGGTAGGTGGCGCAAATAAGTGGAGAGGGACTTCAACCAACTTGGCGTGAGCAACTGGCACAGTAACCGGGCTGGCTGGAGAGGTTTGTTGATTGAGGCACAGTTCCACCCCGGACTGTAGCGCCACTTAAGTAAGTAAGTAACGCTTTTCAAGAACTGCACTTTATCAAATCCCTACTGACGAGTAACTAATTGACCTTGACTAATGTATTCTTCACAATTTTTCACAAACGACTTCATTGATTTTCTGGACATTTTTCAGAAGATATATGGTTGATCGGCATACTGCGGTTCCCTATACCCGACGAAATAAAAATAGTGTGATTTGCTGACGACATCGCCATTATTGTCACTGCTAAACTCTTGGAGGATATGGAACAGATAAGCAATGCGCCAATAAAGATAATACGAAAATGACCTACCTCAGTTGTTCTAACACTGGCGGAGAATAAAACTGAAGCGATCCTGATAAACAATATTGAAAAGATAGAAATCCCGTTTGGAGGATCTTTGGCGGCAGTAGACGAAAGTTGGGGGAAGATTGTTTTTCACTAGAACGCTTCTTTTTGTTCCAGATGGCGGCGTATGAATTCCCTAGATGAACTTGAACTTGAACAGCTTGCGCGAACTGCTTCGACGTATTCGGACCACAGGTCGGTAAGGAATTTCCACTGTTAGTCAAGATGTCGTAATAGAGATTATGGCGGATGAACCTTAATGAGCCAACTGCAGCGCTCACTTTTCCGTAGAGTGGAGAATGACGATGGAGAACTCTCGCTGCTACATCGAATTCAGTAAGAACACCACCCAATCGTTTGATGTCATCTGTTTAACATAATACTTGAAACATTTTTTTGAAACTCACAAGACTTTTACAAGTCTTAACAACTATTCGCCCACGCCCGCCGATGACACTGACAAGGGTGCGCCATCTTTTATGTCGGTATCTGAATATTGAATAACTTTAAAAAAAACAGCCGATTTCCATATATAAAGTATTTTTATTTAATCTGGTCTTTAGCAATTTATTTGGACTAGTTTTTGAATACAACATCAATCAAGTGGCCGCCTCTATTGACCAAAGCAAAATATGCCTTTTTTGCTGCGTTTTCCATCACTTTTTTTAGCATCTCGGATGGTATGGGGTTGATTTCGGCACGAATGTTTGCCTTGAGCTCGTCAATGGTCTGAGGCTTGCTGGCGAAAACTTTGCTTTTCAAATAACCCCACAATAAGAAGTCCAGGGGGGACAAATCTGGAGGTCTGGGTGGCCAATCAATGTCGCCATTTTTCGACAACACACGTCCAGGGAATTTTCGTTGCAGAAACTGCATTGTTTGAATTGCAGTAACCGTCAGTAACCGTCCAGACCTTTTTCACACATTTGTGGGCAGACATAATGAGCCAACATCCACCGATATCGATCCCATTGACTGTTTCGCCTTCTCTAAAGAAAAATGACCCAATGATGATTTTGGGCCAAACGCCGGCCCAAAAAGTCACATTTGGTCATGCAATCGTGTTTCATGGATCTCGTGTGGATTCTCCGTTTCCCAAATGATAAAGGCGCCAGAGAGTGTGAAATGAGCCTTGTCTGTCTTCAAAATTTGCTTCAAAAAATCAGGTTCAGTGTCAACCATTCGAGCGACTGTTTGGCCGTATTCCAAGTGACGTTGACGGTCTGTCAGCAATATTCTTTGATTCAATTGCACTTTATACGGAAACAAATGCAAATCATCATTCAAAATCCGCCGCAAGGTGGTCCCACTGGCGCCAAAATGCTGAGTGCGGTGACGATACGACACATGTGGGTTCTCGGCACCACTCTCTCTTACCGCTTCAACCAGTTCATTGGAACGTCTTGGGCGTTAATGAACGGCATGTCGACGACCTCCCACTGTCCCGTGCTCAACAAAATTCAACACCAAACGACGAGTAGTTCGTTGTTTCTATGGACTAAGAAAGCCATTGAGTAACATGCCGTATCTCGAACTACTAAGGTAACTCTTAGAAGACACTAATCATCCCCGTTCCGCTGTGTGCCGCAGTGACATGGACTTTGTGAATATCGGATGAGGATGTCCTTAGTTCTTCGAGTGATCTTTGGTCCCGTCTGCATAGACGGCGAGTGGAGGAAAATGTACAATGCCGAACTATGATGGACGGCGTGTAGAGGACGACCTCGAGGTAGGTGGCGCAAATAAGTGGAGAGGGACTTCAACCAACTTGGCGTGAGCAACTGGCACAGTAACCGGGCTGGCTGGAGAGGTTTGTTGATTGAGGCACAGTTCCACCCCGGACTGTAGCGCCACTTAAGTAAGTAAGTAACGCTTTTCAAGAACTGCACTTTATCAAATCCCTACTGACGAGTAACTAATTGACCTTGACTAATGTATTCTTCACAATTTTTCACAAACGACTTCATTGATTTTCTGGACATTTTTCAGAAGATATATGGTTGATCGGAAATACTTAGACGTTAATATTATACCATTATTTTTTGGGTTTGAATGAAGATTCAATTTTCCTCTCGAATTGTGACTCGTGATATGAAATTTAAAGCCAATCAGTGGAACAGCAGCTAACTTCTTCAACATCAAATCTAAAAAAAACTACACCAATTTTAGCAGGGTTGCAAAAGACTATAATAGGTTGTATATTCATGTAGAATAAAAATGGTATTTACAAAAAAATATCAAAACTCAGCAGTGCTGATGTGAGCTAAACCTTTCGTGCAGAACATTTCAAATCGAGAGTGAAAAGGAATTTTTGGAGAGTAAAAATTTGTAAATCATACAACAAGTACTTCAATATAAAAGAGTTTCTCTTACCAAATTGTACGTATTTCTTCGCTTGTCTGTCCACCTATGAACACGTTTAAGAACAAGCTAAAGGCGTTGCCTGCAAGAAATCCGCGATTATCCAAACTGCTGTGATTCAAGGTGAGACTGTGATTGCGACTACTGCTAATCCTTACTCTCTTCTTTTCACTGAACAATGAACAGATCTGCAGTACTACTTCTCGGCTCCTCACTGTGCCTTACTGCTTCAAACATCACGAACAACTCCTAATGACATACATATACTGCTTGCTCATTGCTTTTCAGTAACATCAACTAGTTATATACATACATACCTACCAGACCGTATCTTACTTTTAAATGCAACGCATTCGTCTCCTTCACTTTTGCCCAAGTCAACTCTATTTACTGCACTGAGTAGTGTATAGTTGTGAGCACTTTATGGTGGATACATACATACTGGGGCGCAGAAGATAGTTGTGATAATGATTGCGGCTGCTTTATAGTATAACTACTCACCGACTTCATTCAAGAGATCGAGGGGAAGATCCTGGTCGCCGGAAACTTCAACGCAAGGGCACAGGAGTGGGGAATGCCGACCACAGACTCACGAGGAAAGCAAATTCTCGAGATGGCTGCAAGACGAGGGCACAACACTGCGAACATAGGCAACACATCCACATTTAGGAGGCCTGATTACGCAGAGATTATTACGGGCGTAACCTTCCCATCCGAACTGACATCCGCGAGGGTTGAAATTTGGAGAGCTATCGAAGACTATATGGGCAGCACTACATCATTTTTGACCTACGAGAAGGACAACGCGTTCTTAACCAAAATCAAAGCCGAACGCTAAGATGGAACGTTAACAGACTCAACGAAGAGCTTCTCACATCCGCAATCGAAGAAGGAAAAAGCGCGGTCCTAGAAACAGTGGAAGCTCCTGAAACGAAAGTTAAGGCCACGGTGCAACTCATACAGCTGGCATGTGACGCCTCGATGCCCCGAGTGAGCGGCTCTAATAGAAACAGGAAACCAGTGTACTGGTGGAACGATGAGATAGCTGCCTACATCTCAGACGTAAAGTCACCAGGGGTAGAAGAAGACAAGATGAACTCACGGAGGACATTCTAGCTGAATTTAGAACTATGAGATCCGAGGTCAAGAGGGCCATCAATTCGAGCAAAAAACAGAAGTGGGAGGATCTCCGCCGGGATGTCAACAGCAACCCCTGGGGGCTAGACTTCAAAGTCGTAATGCGAAAACTGGGAACACAGATGGCTAGCCCTGTCCTCGGCGAAGAAAGGATGGAGTTTATAAAGAACACACTCTTCACAACGCATCGTGTTGGGCCTCCCGACACCTCTCTGGTCCAACGACCAGAAACACCGATGTTCAGTGAAGAAGAGTTGATCCTCGCGTCGAAAACACTACAAAACCGAAAGGCCCCTGGACCCGACGGAATACCAGCGGAGGTGCTCAAGACGATTACCCAGACATGTCCTCAGCTGCTGCTGAACATGTACAATAGCTGTCTCCAGGAAGGAGTTTTCCCTACGAGCTGGAGATTACAGTGCTTGGTACTGATCAGCAAAGGAAAAAAAGACCCGGATTCCCCATCAGCGTACAGGCCTCTGCGTATGCTGAACACCGCAGATAAACTCCTGGAAAAGTAGTTAAAACCAAGGCTTACAGCAGCCGTGCAGAGAGCAGGAGATTTGTCCGAAAGACAGCACGGATTCAGAAAGGGCCACTCTACAATTGGAGCAATTGAAAAAGTGGTAAGAACCGTCCAATTGGCTCAACAGGGCAATCACTATTCAAGGAAAATCGTATTGCTAGCAACTCTGCGAAATGCATTCAATTCAGCCAGATGGAGCGATATGCTGAACGCCCTCGAAAGCATTTTTGATATTCCCGACTATCTCTTACGGATGGTGAAGGACTATCTTAAGGACCGGAAGCTATTATACAGCACCGCAGAAGGACCTCGAATAAAGAAGATGCTGGAGCAGCGCAGGGCTTAATCCTGGGACCCGATCTCTGGAACATCTCCTACGATGGCCTCCTTCGTATGGAAATGCTCGAAGACCTCTTTCCGGTAGGGTATGCAGATGACATCGCCGCGGTGAATACGGCAAAAGACACCGATAGCGCACAAAAAACTCAACCAGGTGATGAGGCGGATGCACCTCTGGATGAAAGAACATGGCTTAGGTTTGGGCACAGAAAAGACGGAGATAGTCCTTTTGACAAAGAAGAGGATACCAACTATTGTCGACTTCCGAGTCGGGTCTGAGGTAAACACCAGCAAGGAAGCGGTGAAGTACCTAGGGATGGCCCTAAACACGCAGCTCACTTTCTGGCATCAAATAAGATCTGCTTCGGAACGAGCTGCGAAGGTCACAATGTCACTGAGCAGATTAATGGCAAACGTTGGAGGTCCAACAGCCAGCAAGAGAAAGCTCATGATGACAGTCACCCACGCCATTCTCCTGTATGGATGCGAGATATAGGCCTCAGGTGAACTTCACAGGCGGATCAGTAGAAATGCGGTGAAGTGGGAGGGTTATGATCCCTTCTTTTCGGATTATAAACTCGCTGAAAAAGGAAGAAAAAGGGTGCGAGGTATGAGCCGACGCAATACGACAAGAGAAATACAGGAAACAAATGGCCGCAGTACAAAGACGCGCGGCTCTACGGGTTGCAAGTTCGTACCGAACGCTTTCGGAACCAGCTGTCCTCAGAAACGCGGGAGTGACCCCTATTGATCTCCTTGCGGCAGAGAAGATGTACGTCTACGACAAAAAGGAAATTGGAGTGGAAGCGGGAACAGAGGAGGCGAAGGAGCTCACCAAACAGAAATGGCAGGAGAGATGGTGCTCAGAAAGCAGAGGGAGATGGACCGCGAGGCTGATCAATAACATCGTCGAATGGAAGGGACTGAAACACGGGGAAGTAGATTATTACGTCACCCAATTTCTTACCGAACACGGTTATTTCAACGCCTACCTTCACAGAATGGGCAAAACAGGGAGCTCCGCTTGCCAATATGGCGACTCAGAACTGGACAACGCAAACCAGACGTTTTTCGAGTGCAACAGATGGAAAGCTGAAAGGAGGGCACTAGAATCTCTTATCTTTGTCATCACCCCGGAAAACATAGCGACAAAAATGTCAGTGAGTGACCAGAACTGGAATCAAGTACGTTCCTTTATAGAAAAAGTGCTTAAATCAAAAAAGAGAGAGGAAGACCTAATAATCACCCTCATGAGATTTATGTAAGCCTGATGAAAGCCTTACCGGCAAGAAAGAATTAACCCAGCGGAGAAGACAAATATGAAGCCTAAAAGGGGAAAATAAACGACATCACTCTGAAGTAATGCAAAAGCGGTTCCGGAGTGGATGGTGTCAAGTAGAATAAAAGGGTTAAAAGTGTTTTTTTTTTAGGTAGTACCAAGTCCCACACTACTCGAAACAGAGCGGAACTGTTCCTCGTGAGCATTAGCGCGTACCGCCACCCCTTAGGCAAAATAAAAAGAAAAAATACTATAACTGATCGGCTGGTGAGTTATTTGATTGTTTATTGATTGATTTTCATTTCAGATTTATTTGTAATTCTATGAATTATTAAATCACTGCATTATTCCTTAATTGCTCTCTGTGATCACTCTTCACTGAACATCACTCTTTAACCCAACTTTAGCCGTGCTGTCGTTTTACTTCTTATCGCAAAAAGATAGTAACCTGTGGTAAGATTGTAATCTATGTGCAGGTGGTTCATTTCATAGATCCCTACTTTACATATTTCAAACATTTTCAAAAGTAAAAACGCGATCCATTTGGCCTATGGGCGCTCCCAAGCGCGGGCATTTACTGAGCGTATTTATGAGTCCAAATTTTCAAATTTATTCATCTCTGTATACAAAAGTCCAGCTCTGGAAATTCTTTAATAATTTTTATCGACCACTGTACTCGAAAAATTATGATTCAACAGGAAAACATTGTCGAATTAACGAATTAACGCCAAATCAAGCAAATTAAACAGCACCACCAACTGCCTACTCACCTAGAAACTGATTAGCCTTAATCGTTTGTTCTTAATTAGTACCATTTACCTTGAGCCGTATACGTTTCTCAGTAACATATCACAATTAAGCCTTCGGCCACCCACTAGCATTAATTAAAAATAATTTAATTTCCATGTCATTCTATGTCATTCATATGGAAACTGGCTGGTGTGTGCTATGCCCACTTCTTGTTTAACACATGAAATCATTTTAAACTCTAAACAAATTACAGGCTCTAATTGCCCCAATATACCATGACAAATTGTCATTAAATGTTTTTTTCTTTTAAGTAAAAATCGCAAGCGAGCAACAATTTAATACAAGTCCACCACAGTGGAGCTGTATAATTATTCTGTTTACCTAGTTAATGCGGGTAAATGCATTCAAGCTCACTCACACACGACAAATCCGCGACATGCGACACAGCATGCATATGACTTCTGCGTGCGACTAATTGCAATTGCACATAGCAAACAGAATTATAAACTCGTATCTTTTTTTTTTTTCCCTTCCAGATGCTGATTTAAAGGACACTAGCAGAAAACTGGGACCCGCGGGACAGGCTCTAACCCCACGGCATACAATCGACGCCATATTGGGATTAAAAAATCGCGCAGAAAATGCCACCGATGGTGAGTTATCCTTCCAATTCGTGTATCCATTATTTTGTGTATCTTATCCGACATCTCAAACAACAACAAAAAGGGCGAACCGGAACCAGGAAAGTGTAAAAAAGAAAATACGCCTCGAGACAAAACTCATTATCGTTTATCGGACACCTTTTGGTGGTGGCCTCCGGTGTGTGACAATCTATCGTAAGAATCTGTCAGAAAAGCAAGGAAAAAAGCTTAACTTCGAATATACGCCCATCATTCTCGGCATCGGTACATGATGGTACCCACGAGGAGAAGTCCTTCGAAAATAAACAAAACCCACGTAAAGGACACAAAGGACCCTTCGTTTTTTCGGTAATCCTTTGCATGTCCTCGCAAAAGCTTAAGCCCACCAAAACAGAGAAAAAAAAACTATATTAACCACATCTTAGTAACATTACAACGATGACGGATATAATCCAAGTGTCTGCACAAAATTGCTCATCAGCCCACCTGCTTGGGCTGCTCTGGGCTGGGCTGAGACACCCCAAAAAACGGATTAGCTAAGGATGGCAATTGCCGAAATTTCTTTCTGTTGAATTTTGTCCCTTTCTCCTTGCACTTGGATCATTCTTATCAAATGGCGTGCATCTAAAGGATACGGAAATGAGCGGTGCTACCACTACCACTGCTGGCTGGCTAAGTTAAGTTCCTTGAAATTGCGACCCCCTCTCAGCGCAGTCAGAGCGCCGTGATGGAATTGTGATTGTGTTGTGCGATTCGACATTATTACAAATTTGAAATTATTTAGCAATTCGTGCCGACTGTAATTGAAATCGATTACTTGATTTTGAGCATATAGTACTCGATTGTTGTTCCTGTATGAAAATCCGTGGGTTCTTATATTAGATAAAATGTGTATCAGAGATTTTTTTTTTAATTTTATGCTATGAATTGCATTTGAAGACTTACTCAAGCGATTAGCTATATTATCATGAAGGAAGCATGATTAAGGTGTCCACCTCATACTTGGAACCATATTTTACGCTGTAAGGATCGATGTGCTCTTGCATCCTCGATTTATTGAAATCGTCCTCCTTCACTTAAACTGCTGTTTGTCTTTCACGGAGATGACGGAGCGGTATAACATTCACATATGCTGAGTGGCAGGCCACAGAGACATTTCGTGTAACGCCAAGCAGGGTACGACTCAAAGGATTCTGCCGAAATGGTAAATCCTGGGTATGGCCCTCGTAAACATCTACTAACGTTGGACACTCACTGGTAGAAGTAATCAACCGAAGTCGGATAACAGATTCAAAGTTTGCTCGTCTTCCAGCAGTTTTTAATAGGAACTTTTTCTATTAATTTTAATTTTGAAAATCACGTACAAAATCATCACATACCGGCCATGCTATAAAAATCCTTACATCTTTATAAACCCGCATGATCAGGTTACAATCAACCTCCGTAACTTCCGATCTCTCTTGCGAGTTAATAATATTTTTTCTAGTGGGTATTTTTTTATTATAAACTGTGGAGCCGAATCGAGGAGAAACTTGAAAAGTGGGCGGAGAATTTCTCTCATCTGTTGAATGCTAAGCTGTCAGCGCTGGAAGATTGTCTCAAATCACAGGTCAATGACAAGAAAACGGCTATCGAACACCAAATTCAAAAAAAACTGGCAAGACATTAAGCGGTTGGAGCTCATGGTAGATGAAAGTCAACGAGAAAGACTTAACTCAGATGCTGTAATTTTTGGTATACCAGAACCTGCTGACGAAAATCTGGAGAGCATCTTTCATAAAATCTGCTCTACCGTAAATATTCAGCCTCTCCGTTTAAATAAAATCTTCCGTGCGAAGCGGCGCTCTTCTAATCAAGCGCACGTCACTGATGCCAGCATCATACTCAAACTGTCTGATAAGCGAGAGACGCAAAGTTTGATGAGAGCGATCACCCGTTATCGCAAAAGTCAAAAAGCCTCTCTTAAACTGAGCGACGTTGGTTTCAACTCTTCAAATGCCTTCTTCATCAATTACAGCTTTACTAAGAGAAACTACCAGCTGCAGCGAGAAGCTTTAAAACTCAAACGAAAATCTCTCCTGTCCTCGGTGTATACAATTGATGAGCAAATTTACATACGCCATTCTTTGAGTCAACCACCCGTCCTACTAAACCATATGGAAGATCTTAGGAATGCTATCGGATCGAACATAGATGATCACAATGCAAGCAACACATAAGATAATTTTTTTTTACTCTTTTTCTCTTTGTATTTTTTCTGCTACATCTCTTATTTTTTTATTTCTTTTTGCACCATGTCTCTCTGTTTTTCATCATTTTTTTTTGTTTGGTTTTATATTGTAAGAGTTATTTATTTATTTTCAGTTTTATAATTTTAGCCTTAATGTCGGTGACATATTTTCTGTGTTCGACTCTTCTCTTTCTTACCATCCCTTATCATGACAAACATCAATGATGGTAGTTTTAACAGCATGAATGAAAAGATTAATTTTTTTATTAAAT
This sequence comes from Brachypalpus laphriformis, assembly GCA_945910035.1. Lineage (NCBI taxonomy): Eukaryota > Metazoa > Arthropoda > Insecta > Diptera > Syrphidae > Brachypalpus > Brachypalpus laphriformis. The sequence goes on along the minus strand of OX246753.1, from coordinate 261,480,246 downwards.
ATCATGTGCAAGAGCTACGATGGCCTGCATGTTTGCCATATAAACCCACAGAGTCTTGTGAATAAAATATATGAGTTCAGGTTCATTTTTGAGTACAGTCAGATCGATATCAGATGCGTTTTCGAAACATGGTTTGACCCTAACGTAAATATCGAAGTTCTCTCGCTTAAGGGATTTAAACTTTACCGTGCTGATCGTTATGGTAGAATAGGTGGAGGTGCTGCTATATACGTAAAAAATACCATTAAGTCAAAACATCTTTGTTGCTCTAATGATAAACATTCAAGCCAATTTTATTTTGTTGAAATTCTGAACGGTGAGGACAAATGTGCTATTGGTACGATTTACATGGCACCGGATGTAACGCATCCCAGTATTGTGTGCGATATTATTGAAGGAATTTCTTGCATGACACCAAAACTTATTCTTTGTGGGGATTTCAACATGAATCTCCTTAGCATGTCATCTAGCTCCTCATTAAAAAGCACCATAAGATCTCTGAGTCTATTTTTTTTAAATACAACAGACCCAACTCACTTTAAACCTAATTGTGCACCATCATTGTTAGATGTTATTTTGACAAGTAATAAATGTATTGTGAAATTTTACAGTCAACTATCTGTGCCTGTTTTCCTATATCATGATCTTGTATTCGCCACCTTCAGTGCAAATGTAAGTAGAAGTTATTTACAACCCCTTCAATATCGTGATTTCCGTAGTATTAATGTTCAAAATCTGTTTTGTGATTGTAGCAATATTGAGTGGAGTAGTATATATATGTCGTCTGACATTAACAAACAAGTATAGTTCCTAAATGTTAGTCTTGAGTATCTTTTTAACGGACATGTTCCATGTAAAACACGTGTGCTGAAAAGCAAAGCTTGTCCTTGGTTGTCCAATAAAATATTAAACGCCATTAAGCGAAGGGACACTTTATACTTCTTCTTCTTCTTCTTCTTCCTTTTATCAGCGAGGCCATGATCCGAAAACAAGGGATCACAACCCTCCCACTTCACCGCATTTCTACTGATCCGCATGTGGGGTTCGCCTATTTGACCTCAGAAAATATCGGCAGGCCTGCCGATTTTGGATCACTCGGTTACTGAGGCCAATGAAATGCCGATGTTGTCGCATTTGTCTGATCCAGGCGTTTATAGACCTGCCTTTCCTACATCGCGATGTCTTTGGAACGTGCATTGATATTGCCTTTTTAACAGGGTTCAAATGATCTCTTCTTTGAACGTGGCAATACCAACTGAGCCGGTCACGCTCTATTTTTTGTACGATGGTTTCCTTGATGTGAAAGCTTCCACGGATCTTCGAACTTCTTATTCGATCAAGCTTTGTCACTCCTGCTGTCATGCGAAGCATCTTCATCTCAGCTGCCGTTAATTTACTCTCATACTTTTTGTACATCGTCCAACATTGTGAACCGTATGTGAGCGCTGGACGTACAACTGCGGTGTAGAGCCTTCCTTTCAACTTAGGGGGCATTTTTCTGTCACAGAAGATAGCGGAATTTTCTCGCCACTTCATCCACCCTACGCTTACACGATGATTGATGTCGTCATCACAAGTTGCTTTGCTATTGATCATAGATCCCAGATATTTGAACTTTTCGCACTTGGGAAGCACTGTTCCATTCAAATAAATGTCTGGAATAGGCCTGAGTGGATCAGAGAACGGGCAGCACAAGTACTCTGTCTTTTTTGAACTAATGCGATACCCATTTCCCTCCAAAACGTCCACCCACACATCAAGTGCTCGTTGCAGGGATGTAGGATCCTCACTTATGATGGCTCCATCGTCAGCAAAGAATAACTGATGTACCTTGGGGTCCATCACTTTACCTTCAAGCAGATAATCAAGGACTGTAATAAAGAGCAAAGGACTTAAAACGCTTCCCTGGTGTACCCCGACTTTGATTGGGAACTCTTCGGTTACTCCAGCGGGGCATCTTACTTTTGTCTTTGCTCCTTCGTACATGTCCATAATCATCTGTACATAGGTTTCTGGAACCCCTCGGTGTCTTAGCGCCACCCATATCAGATCTCGTGGTTGTCTGTCGAATGCCTTTTCAAAGTCAACCAATACAATATGCAAATCCCTTAAGGAATCACGATGTTTTTCCATTATGATCCTTATACTTTGGATTGCATCTGTGGTTGATTTACCCGAGACAAACCCGCACTGATCATCAGATAGCCGTATTATTTTTCGCAGTCGGCCACCTAATACCCGCTCAACGATCTTCATGGTGTGTGACATCAGCTTGATCGAACGGTAGTTATCACAGTTTCGCGTATCACCCTTCCCTTTGTATACAGGGAGAAGGTAACTTTCCCTCCATTCATTCGGCATTGGATCACCTCTCACGAATTTGGAGATGAGAATTCTGAGCCATCTGAACCCGATATCTCCCATCTTTTTCCAGAACTCAGAGGGTATTTCGTCTGGCCCAATTGCTTTTCGTTTTTTGGAGTATTTGACCGCCTCACTAACTTCTTCGACTGTAATGTCGGGTATTTCTTCACAGTTAGGGGTGGCTCTTGGAAAGTATAGCCGGGGAAACTGTTCATTCAAAAGCTCTTCACAATACTGCCGCCACCTCTGCAGAATTTTGTCGTCATCCACAAGAAGCTGGCCATGAGCATTGCTAATGAACTTTGGCGAACGAATCTCCTGAGCATTCTTCCTTCTTTGGGCAGCTATTTTGAAGATAGTGGCACTCTTGTTCATATTGTGTCTTCGCAGCTCCTGGATAGCCTGGTTTGCATCAGCAACCGGGGAAAATATTTTCTCCAGCTCCCGATACAGGCCCTCCGTACTCTCTGCTTGAAGCTGGGCGCACTTCTTCTTCGCTTTTTTCTTGCAGCATCTGTATTCCATTTCGAGGCGAGCTTTTTCGTCACTATTATTAGAGGGGCACTTTGACCAAGCTTTGAGAGCCGCTTTCTTCTCATTTATCACTTTCTTAGCTTCATCACTCCACCACCATGTTTCTTTGGCGTGTTGATGGTGGCCTTTTGAAGCTCCTAGCAGTGATTTGGCCTTCTTTAAGCAAGTTCGCTGTAGGGAATCCCACATATTTTGTGCTCTGCACTCTTCATCCTCAGCTCCGTTGATGGTGTGAGAGAGGTAATTCTTCATTACGAAAACAAAAGCCTCGCCTTTTTCTTTGTCCAGATTGTACCACTTGATTTTCTCAGAGACCCTTGTTTGCTTGCTTTTCTTTGGTGTTTTCATAAAAATTTCTGTTAGCAGGGACACTTTATACAGACGGTGGAAACGTTTTCGTGCACAGAAATGCATATGGAATATAAAGTTAGTCGAAACCTTGTTGTATGTATAACAAAAACTGCGAAATTTAATTATTATAATGCTAAATTTAATTCCGATCGATCGTCTAAATTTCTGTGGAACCAAGAACGAGAAATGTACGTAGATGAATTAAACAACCAATTTATCAGTACTTTTCTTCCAGTAGCCATTGGCTCTCCTTTGTCATTGACACAAAATGATAGTGAAGAAGCTTTTGCAGTCAATAGATTTGATGTATACTCGGTCGGAATGGCGATACTTGCTATCAAACGAAAATCTGTCGGCCTTGATAATATCCACCCAGATTTTATAAAAATTTTACTTCCAATAATATTGCTTCATATTACCTACATTTTCAATACCATCCTTATGACATCCGTCTATCCAAATATCTGAAAAAAAAAACAAAACTTATTCCTTTTCCTAAAAAAGCTAATACTCCGGAATACAGACCCATCGCTATTCTTCCATTTTTGTCTAAAGTCTTCGAATTTTTAGTAAGTCGTGATATAAAGGAATATGTCGAAAATAAAAAGCTACTAACCCCTATGCAATCGGGTTTCCGATCAGGACATAGCTGTATAAACGCAGTATTAAAAGTATCTGAGGACATTCGCCAAGCCTTTGACGAAAATAAAACGACATTGTTGGCATAACTTGACTTCTCAAAGGCATTCGACTGTGTAAATCCGTCAATTCTTTGTAATAAACTGTTAACACAATTTAATCTTTCTAGTCCCATTAACAAGCTAATATTGTCGTATCTCACTGTTTCGCATAATTCCCAACTGTCTAGTTTTCGTCCTGTTAATAGTGGTGTCCTGCAAGGCTCCATACTTGGTCCATTACGGTTTTCTATGTTCATCAACGACATTCCAACTGTGTTGTGGCATTGTAATTTTCATACATACGCGGATGATGTAGAGGAGGACTCAGTAGCAAGATTGAATGAGGATCCCCGTTCTGTGATTAGGTGGTCAACTCAGAATGACCTCATGATTAATCCAGATAAAACCAAAGTTATCCCTTTCTTAAAACACAAACCCAAACTTCTTGATTTTCCTAAAGTAGAACTTCTCTCTACGTGTATTGAATATGCCACGCATGTAAAGAACCTTGGGATTAATTTTGATAGTGAGCTTACTTGGAACGACCACATAAACTATATTGTATCTAAAGTATATGCATCCCTCAGAGGTCTTTCAATTAGTAGATCCATATTACCTATTGACATTAAGTTAAAACTTGTAAAGGCACTTATCATGCCAATTATTACTTGCGGGTGTGAGCTTTTCGCTGACTGTGACAGCACTTCTTTTCGAAAACTAAAAAGAGCGCTAAATTCGGCTGCTAGGTATGTGTTTAATCTTCGTAGGTACGACCATGTTTCAACGGAACGCCGCATACTTATTGGTTGCGATTTGGAACATTTTTTAAAATATCGATCCTGCGTTCTACTCTTCAAAGTTATTCACAAGAATCAACCTGCATATCTCTACAATAAGCTTGTCCTATCCCGGCCTAGTCGCTATATAACATTAAGGTCGTCTACATATACTTGCTTGACATCACGTAGACAGTTCTTCGTTCATGCTGTAAATCTTTGGAACCACCTGCCATACCAGGTGAAGTCTAAAGTCGAATACAGACAATTTCAATCGGCATGTTTTTCGTATTTCTGAAATTTAAACTGAAATTACTCGCATTTGTTATATTAATCTTCTTAGTCTACATGGTTGCAACTATTTACTGTTTAATTTAATTTTTTTTTTGCTTTTAATGTTCTATTTTATTATTTTATTTCTTTCTATTTTTTAAATGTATCATTTTCATATTGTATTTTTAACACACTACTTCATCTTGTATACATAAAAATTTGCCTTTTCCTGGCTGTACTCATCTTAAGTGTACTCTTACATGTACAGCGATTATATAATATATAAATAAATAAAATAAATAGTCATGCCTTCTGCAGATGTATGTGACGCTCTCTATGTACAATAAGTAACCCCAAAAAGATTATGCTCCCTCAAAGCAATGAAAATAAAGTCGCCGCATCTATCACCCTCAAGTTACTGTCATCCGCCAAGCCGCTAACTGTCCAGCGCTTAATATATTATCAACATCGGATGGTATCATATGTATACATCGACAGTAAGGCAGCCATCAAAATCCTCACATCCAACATTGTGAGATCTAAGGCAGTGAAAGACCGCCACGTATCCCTTAACGAGATAGCTAGACAGTACTTGCTGGGTACCAGGTCATTTTGACATACCGGAGAATTGTGAAGTTCGACAAGGCTCCTCTGATGCAAATAGCATAAGCTATAAGCATAAGCACCTACATCGTGGCGCCAACGTCTTATGTTAAATCGCCGACGCGATGAGTGAGGTTAATCATCGATGGCAACGACTAGGCCAATGCAACACTGCTAGGCTACGTTGGCCAATACTGAGCAAAATCAGGTCCATTAGACGGCTGAAACACAAGAGAAGAACCTTCTCTAAAATAAATCACTGGACACTGTACTATAGCAGAGAATTCCAGAGACTAGGTATCCCCTACAATAATTTCGGCAGAAGCTGTAGGGACGAGGAGGAAGAACAGAGTATCGGCCACTTTATATGCACTTGTCCTGCACTGGTCAGCATCGGGAATAATCTCGGCAACGCCTGCATGGCTAAAATTAAGGCATTTATACAGAGAAGTGAATGATTCCAAGAGCAGGATGGCGACTCACCTACGTTACACATCGGCAGCACAATGCATCTATCTTTGAACAACCAACCAACCATTACCCTGTTGGGCATGCTAGACACCAGGGGCCTTCTTTATATCAATGCCAATTTCCCATATTTTTCAACAAAGCGTTGTAAACTTTCAAAGTTGTATTCCCTCCTCAACTAGTTATTTTTAAATAATTTGCGCGCTCACAAGGGGTTATGGTCTTGTTTACACACAGTGTGGGCGCGGGAAAGGATACAGAGAAAGATTCGTGTAGTGGCATTCAAATTCGCCCCCTCAGCCTCTTTGTAAAATTCACATCCAAGTCAGCTTCTTCTTTGATATCCTACTGATTTTCCAAATGTGGACTTAGGTTAGGTTAGATAGCACCCCCATAAATATTAAACAGTATGTGTATGTATGTATGTGTGGGTATAACCATTTTAAACTGTGAGAATCCGCCTTAAATTCGATAAAAAGTAAACGAAGTCATGATTTTGATGATGAGCAGTCGAGTATGAGTCTGTAAATCTATTCTTCAATTGATGAAATGCCTTGTGACCTAGAATACGCTAAATGCAGGATCTCTTTTCGCTTTATTGGATAATCATTAAGTGTTACACATCAACCTCAATTTTTAGACGATATTTACATTTACTCTGCTAACATAACTATGCGAAGTGAACGTTACCTAAAAATAGATTCCACAGAAGAGGGGACAATACACCACCTTGAGGTGTTCCGCAACTGGCAAGTTTTTTAGCTGGTCCACCGCCCAGTTGTGTGTCAATAATCCTGCATGAAAGCAACTGATTGACTAACACTCCGAGCGAAGTATCCACTTTCAGACTTGCAAGTGCGTCGGTAATTGCCTTTGATTTGGCATTATTAAAAGCGCCCTCAATTGCAAGGAAAGCAGGTATGGTATATTCCATGATGTGGGCAAGCGAATGTAAGGCTGTCTCGACCGATTTGCTTATGTTGGCAGAGAGCATCTTTGCACCACTGGCCCAAATGAATATCAATCAGCCTCTCTAGTATTGTCAGTAAAAGAGGACGGTAAGCTGATAGGTAAAAGATCCTTTGGTTCAACATGTGAACTTTTTACTGCCTTAAGTAAGAAGGCTACTTCAACCTTGGTCCACAGTTTGGGAATATGAACCAGATTTAGACGCCCCGCCATGATGACTTTGAATCATGGAAGCAATATGTCTTTAGATTGCTGAATCTCAGCAGGAATGATACCGACAGATCCTGGGGATTTGAAGGGCTTGAAGCTGTTCATGGCCCAAAGATATTTTCTGTTGTTACTTTAACCAGGGAGTTGCTACACGGTAGAGAGCAATTTATTTTAGTTTGAAGAGGAGCAACAAGGGAGTTACCAAGAACGTGCGTATCCAGTAGGGGATCACTGGACTTCTTCCTAGAGGTGATCCAGTGGCCATTTGAAAGCATCAAGTAGGTGGGTGTTGAAGGGTTCTTACACAGAATTTTTTACAACATTGGGGGAACAGTCTCCAGGAACGTCGTTGCTCTTTCCTCAGTGATGTGTTGTATTTTATAAAAGATAATTTCCTAATCAGCCGTTTCATGGGAGTTTAATATGTATACCTATGTAGATCAAAAAGGAGTCCACTCTCTTTTCTAAGAATATCGAGATTTGCATTCCACCAAGGTTGTTTCTTCTAACCTCAGATTTACGGAGAGAACAAGCCACTGACAGAGCATCGTTAAGAGCCAATGTTAATCAAGATCATCAGTGCTTCTAGGTTCAGTAGGCAGTGGATGGAATCAACGTTATTAAACGTTGCCTATAAAGAGACTAGTTGGTCTTTTTATAATTTCTGTGAGTCTTTTGCTTGGGCGGATGCTAAAAGAGTGCTCTTCAGAGACTCTCCAGTCCCTTACCATATTGCATATGACGTGATCAGAGACAAAGGTGATGCCCAACACTTCTTAATGGCTACGAGTAATGAAGGTTGACTTAGACCCATATTACAGAAAGAGTTCAGTACTTAGCATAAAGTCAAAATGTTTCTCACCCTTTTCATTTATATCAAAACTCCACCAGATTGTGTGATGATCATTCGCAAAATAGGATATTTTTTTTATAGTACTGCACAGAGCTACGCACTCACATAGTATGTGTTCTGCGGTTTCGTGCTCTTTTGGGCAGAGGCGGCAGGTGATATCCTCCGAAATTCTCATTTTGTTAAGGTGGTAAAGAAGTTGACAGTGATCGGTAAGGAAGCTTACAAGCCTTCTTATGTCATTTCTGCCGTATTTTAGGATATCAACTGCCTTTCTTTGGAAGGGTTGGACAGCTATTTTAGCCTGCCTGAGACCTTGGGAGTTATTCCAGTGGGAGATGCACATGTTGCGTTCCCAAATGTTTAGGGACGGTTTAAAGGCGGAATCGGATATCCCGCAGAAGGGTTCAGGTCCAGTGAACAACTCAGAGGAGCCATTCCTAACTACCAGGTCTGCAGTTTCATTGCCGTTAACGCCTACATGACCCGGTACCCACAACAATTTTACTTTATTGTATCGGGCTAGATTTTGTAAGCTGTCGAAGCAGCTTAGAACTGATTTTGAACTGATCAAATGGGAGATCAGTGCTTTGAGTGCCGCTTGGCTATCGGTGAGTATATGCATAGAGGCACCTTTAATGCCTGAGTGCAGGTTAATGTTAGCACAAGTTTCGATGGCGTAAAGCTCGGCCTGGAAAACACTAGGATTCTTTCCGAGTGATTTCGAAATTTTATGGTTGGGTCCATACAAACCGGCGCCAACTCCTGAATCTATTTTTGATCCATCGGTGTACCTACCACACTATACCTTTTGGATCAAGCGACGGTCCGCCATTATTCCATATATCACGGATTGGGATCACAATCTCAAACCTTCTACCAAAGTAGAGTGATTTGGGCGTAAAGTCGGAGACCGTGCTGAGCATGTCTAGCTCGCGGAAGTCTGACAATGAGATCCACGTGATCCCGTGTACTATTAGCACCTGATTTTCTAAGACAAACTGCACTGCGGATTGCCACTTTTTTTTATAAATATATGTAATGAAGTAAGTCCGATTATGGCTTCATTGGCTGTTGTGGGACAAGTGTGCATAGTACCTGTGATACCGAGGCAAGCTAGTCTTTGAAGTTTTGTGAGTTTATTAATGGTTGTGACCTCTTTGGTTTTCGTCCACCAGACTACGGACGCGTATGTCAGAATGGGTCTTACAACCGTGGTATATAACCAGAAAATGACCTTAGGAGACAAAACCCAGGTCTTGCCATACATACGGCGACAGGCCCACAAGGCAGTAGTCGCCTTGGCAATTTTATGCCTAATATGGGAGTTCCAGTTAAGCTTCTTATCCAGGACAATTCCTAGATATTTTACCTCATGGGAAAAATTGATGGTCGAGCGTTTAGAGTCACTGAGCCAATATTCAGCATTCTTCCTCTTGTAAACGGTACAACGACTCTGGAAGCTCTCAAAGAAAATATCCGACAAGAGTGCGAGAACTTATCGCCCGAAATTTCCACCAAAAGGATTGAAAATGCGGTGAAAAATCAGAAATGGTCCTCAACAATGACGGGACTTACTTGACCGATATCATATTCAGAAAGTAATGGAAAAAAACTTAAAGGTCCAAGTAAACATTAAAAAAAAAAAATAAAAATTTAAAAATATAGAAAAAAATGTTTAAAAATATAGCAAAACAACATCAGGTGAGTGTTTTTGTACAAGTTGCTTCAAAGAGTACATGCCTTATCACAATTGTATTCGAATAATTTCATCTCTCAATGGGTGGAAACGATAGGGTACGGGAGCAAAATTGTCCAAAATTCCCACGCACAGTAGACGACATTCTCATTCCATATATGTATGCAAGAAATAAAAACTAAAGAGATGGGATGGATTAGCATCGCTTAAAATGTAATCATATGAACAATTGTATTTATATTCGCAGTCCTAAACAATGTTCATCGTATGAAAAGTGCTCAATTAAATCCAACTCATATTCAATCGCACTTAATTCCCAATTAATTTATACCAATTCTTTCCGCCACTCCATCCTATTGTTCGATACTCCAATAAAAGGCTAATGTCCGAGACTTGTATAAATTTAAAAAGAAATCCATAATATGGGGGCGTTAATATTCAACCACCGCCGCTGCCGCTGTCGACTGACAAATTGAAGGCATTGGCCAAACAAATACCATTAACCATCTGCTAATGATGTTAAAAGCGTAAACTGGAAAACAAAAAAGTCCCGGCGCGCAACACAGCACAACAAAAACGATATAAATCGACGCGTAATCCTCTTAATTTGGACAACATTCTTTGGATTTGGTGCTATTAGCTTCCCCTCACACTCTGGCCATGTGTCCTAATGTGTCCAACAACTCAATGTCGAGTGGCGGCACGAGTTCAGATACAAAATTATATTTCATTTCCATCATCTTTTTTTTTTCGTCTGGTGTGCGAGTATCTGGAAGTCAGTTGTATCTGATCGATAAAGATGTGATTCGATGTAAGGATACTCTGAATGTACCTGTGTTTCTCGAAGGAGCACACGATACGATCTCTGAATGACATGAAGGTTCTTACAACTGACGGCAGTCTGGTAAACACGGTGTCGGTTCTCGGGTAACAAAACAAGAATTACTGTCACTTTTCATCATCATAATGGATTTTGGAAAACAGCCCGAACTGCATTAGATGAAACGTCAAATTTGTTAAGTGACTCTGGAAGATGCATTCCGCGGTCAATTAGCCACATGACACGATTAGGTTCGATCTACAGGATCAGACCGTGGAAAACCGATGGAAAGCAGCCGCATCGCCGCGATTAAGATCAAAGATTCAGGGCGGATTTATTTGTGTTTCCGCTTTGTTTTCGGGCCGCGTTAATTGCGGCCTGGTTCTGTTCGAAATTAAGGGCTTTTTGAGAAGTCACTCCTTTGGCTTTGACGGAAAAATCAATTATTGCTCCGATTTAATGGACCGATACCGGTGGTTAAGTAGTTTTTGTGGTACGGGTCGGGAAAACAAATCAAAAGCATTATTAAGTACACCAGGCAACGGCACTTAATTGGTGTTATTAGGTGTAATTAATGATCAAGTTGTAGTTATTAAATTACCTTTATTTTCGTTGGGCAAAATTACAAATTAATTATGTTCTGGATGTGTACACATTGGGGTATAGCAGCTACTCGTAAGTGCTTTTGTTTATTCGAATATGTATTAAATGATTGATTAACATAACTACGCGCGCGGTGTGCTGATGGATAATTATTTGATTCCCAAGTAAGATAAAATTTATTTACACAAATTTACTTAATCGTGTTCTTCGTGTCAATGGGCATAGTGCCTAATTGACAGTTGCATTGACAGTAATTGCTGTTAATTATATTTAGAGATAAGATAAGAGATAATGTCATGTGGGTATTGAGAACCGAACGCACAAAAACCATGTGAACTAAATTAGTTAGCAGAGATTGAATGCATTACATGACACCTTTGGACCTTTTCGGACGATTTGCTTCACATTCTTCTTTCAACTGTTCTCCAGGACGCTCCAATTCTGACTTTCTCCTGCCCATTCTAAACGACTTTTTTTTTATCCTGGGGGTAAGAAGCGTTTTTTTCTTGCAGTCCGGTAGGCAAACAAGCCTTCGTCGTTAAATCGTCTTTGAACTGTTTTCACAGAGATGTCTATTCTGGTGGTTACCAGTATATATCTTCTTACTTTTAGCGCAGTAACGAAACGTTTCCTTAACGTTGTCCAATTTAGATACTTACTTATGTCCTGTCTCTCCTTGTGGATCCTAGGGCTTCCACTACGCGCCATTGTCTACGATTTCTGGCAATGTGCGCTCCCCAACTTTTCCCAGTGGGAGAAGGCACCTATAAACGAACGTTTGCAGCTTTCTGGTGATAGTAATGGTCACTCTCAATGTGTTGCATCCATATCGAATCCAATGTTGGAGTGGAACAGTATTAGCTTGGTGTTAAAACTAATTGCATTGCTTCGCCATATTTTGGACAACATTCCGAACGCGGACTTTGCTTTGGCGATCCTGTTGGCTATATTCAGTTCGGTTCCACCATCGGCCGAGACTCTCAAGATACTAGAAATCTCCTGGTCTCTCTACCGGTTTTCCACCAATGAATATTTGAGCCGATGAGTTTGTTTCAAGGCTGATAATTTTAATTTTTGCCGTATTAATTTTCAGACTGACGACTCTTGCCTCCCTCTCCATATCTGCTGTCATTTGATGGAGATCTATAATTCTATGAGAAAGTAAGCATACATCGTCAGCGTAGGCAAGATGTTTCATTTGGAATTTAAGAGTCCATCGAATTCCTCCGTTTCCCGTCGACAAAGCTGCACGAAGCACATCGCTAATCACCAATAGGAATAGTATTGGTGAAAGAATATAGCCTTATCTTACCCCACTTTGGGTCTCAAATTCCTCAGACAATCTTCCTCTCTACAGAACGTGACATTTGGACCCTTTATACGTAGCTTTGATAATAGCAATTAATTTGTCATAAATACCTCTTCTGCGTAAGGCATGCCAAATGAACTCCCTGTTGGCACTATCGAATTCCTTCTCAAAATCGATGAACAGCAGGTGAAGTGGCTGTCGATATTCAACGCACTGTTCGATGATAATCCGTAGGGTGTCTATGTGGTCGACACAGGAGGATCCAGGATGAAAACCTGCTTCTTCGGTATCGGGTGAGTCTTCGAAATGTTTTTTGATTCGCTCCAGGATGATTTAGTTATTACCTTAACTACAACAGGCAGCACGCAGTTTCCGCGCTCCATTAAATTTCCTTTCTTAGGAAGCTTGACGATCATTCCCTATTTTCCACTCATCAGGAAAGCTCTTAGCTTCCCAAGCTCTCTCTATAAATGGAAGCAGAAGCTCAGCCGATGTTGTTGGTGCTGCTGGTTCAGCCGGTCCTCAAACAAAATGAGAAAGGAACCGTTTATGCTTTTCATTGGGTGTTGGCTGGAGCTGCGACCAACTCTCAACTCTTTGGTGATGCAGGTTCTTCTGCTTCTGTAGCCAGCGGGTTGATCTAATTACGCTTATCACGTCGAACGCTACCCTGAACTTTGCTCATATTCATCCGATATAGGGACTTTAGCTCACTTCTCCGCTGTTGGAATAGCTGCAATGCAAGCTGTCAGCTGTTTTCATTCGTTAATCCATCTCCAGATTTCCTATGTCTTCCCTGCGATCGAATGACAAATCTTTCAACAGCAGATGTAGAAACATTTTTCACAGCACACCAATGGTCTTGGATGGTTGCGGGCAGGGAGCTGCTGATTGCTTCCATACCTTGCGAAAGGTGTTCCCTTAATTGTTGGAGCACTGAGGGATTACTAAGTCTATCGATGTTGAACCTGGACATTCTTGTGTTTGTCGCGGGATCTTCGAATTGCAGCAGTGCATAGTTGGAGAGTAGCTATCATAAGATGGTGATCTTGTACTATCCCACATCTGTCCCTCGCCTCTCGGACGTCCAGGAGACTATGTCAAGTGCCTCGACTGATTGCAATATGGTCAATTTGACTGGAGGTTGTTTGTCTGTCGCTGGAAACTCAGCTGAATTTGTGACAGGTCTTGTGCTCAAACATGGTGTCATCTATCACAAGGCAGTTGGCATTGCCGAAATCCACCAACCTATCACCTTTGTCGTTGCGGTTGCCTAGTCCATGGTTCCCGATTACGTGTTTGAGCCCTTCGTTTTCGCTGCCTACCTTGTTATTCTAATCCCCCATCAATATGACAATGTCTCCATTTAGTGTTGTGTTGAAGACGGCACTTAAATGATTGTAGAAGTTTTCTTTCTCATCCTCAGACGAGCCCTCCGTTGGGGCATACCACTATATAGTGGTGACGCGTCATATTCCAATCTCCAATCTGGCCGGCATAATCATATTACCTTGAAGATGGCAGGAAAATAGGTCCTCGCGTGCTATTGCTGTTAGCAGCAGTTCGATTTCATATTCCGGCGGACTTCCAGATGGTCTTCCGGAATAGAGTAGTACAGTGTTACGTATTGGTATATCTTACCATCTCATTTCACTTACACCCAAAATGTCCAGTCTATATCTCATGAATTCTTTTCCCAACTGAAGGAATCTGGCATTGTAAGGTCGTTCGCCTCGTGCGTCGAGGAGAGTATTTACATTCCAGAAACCGTCCGGGTACAATAACAAAACGTGGTCAACATGTAATAATTCTTTATCCGAGGCATAGTGTCGGTTTCGGTAACGCAGGTTGCTGGCCCATGTTACCTATTCTAGAATCAAGGCCCTAGACAATTCGCACTTGAAATTTTAGCCTACAAGTATAAGGGTTTTAGTTGCCCCGCGACCACCACTAGAAGGTAAAGCAAGCACTTCATCACGAACTTGATTATTGCGCTACTGGCCCAAGCCAACTCTTGAGCACTCATTAGTTTCCCGATCAATCACAATGCAGATCCCCTAATCAATCAATGCATCTTCCATCAAGTCCTTATTATTAATCTATTTCACTTAAATATGTGCTTATTTCGTACAGTTCTCACTTACATTGCCATAAAGCAAGTTCAATGAAACTATCTTTACAGATCTCAAGTAACCCTTCAGAACAATTCTAATTCTACGCTTATCAGCAAAGAGAACAATTACATCGATGCGCCTTTAATTGAGAGGGCTCCAGTGGATCACAACTTCATCTACTAAGATACCTACTTGAATTTCAATCCAAAGCAATCGCCCAATGCGAACCCCCTACATCCAAGTGAATTCGTCTCATTGTATAACATCAAAGCCAAAACAAGACATCAACCTGCCAATCACGGCGGGGATTTGCCTCCGCTCCGGGACCGAACTCTACATAAACCCAAAGGCTCCAAGCAACTGAATGCTCAACTCCAATAGTCTCAACTCAATTGAGTCGAGTAATTACCCACTTGTTAGGCATTAAGATCCAAGACACACCACTTTGTTGTACCTCCCCGGCCATCGACGGTGTCTGCGGATTATTAATGAAATTAAATTGTATACAAATTGAAAGGTGGACCGGTACAGACGCAGTATGAGAGAAATATGAATGTTAATGGATTTCCCATTTTTATAATATTGACTGGCATTGTCAAAGCGTTGCACGGTCGATTAACCGAGCCGATTAGATTTTTGACATATCTCGCGTATTTAATTGTCCGAGTCTGGCTTAATGGACTGCTCTTGACTGCAGCTACTACGAAAACCAATTCGCTGTCATTCCTTCAACTGTGAGTTGTTCGTAATTCAATTAAAATGCTTCGCCATTCAAGTTGTTATCATTTTTTTTTTTTTTACTGAAACAGAAGTCGCTTATAGCTGAGGTGGGACTACTCGTAATTGATTGTTGCAATTGGGAATAAATTCCTATTAATAATATTGCAAAATTGATGTATTGTTTGATGTGAGTTATTGTTGTCAGATGAGGTAGATTGCGAAAATATTTACGAAATTTGGGAGCGTCTATAGTTGGTGGATATACTTTTTCGATCATAGAAGCAATAAGAAAGATGACGATTTCGTTTAGAGATCCAGGTTATCATTTGTTCACTTAAGTCGTAGGGACTGTCAACTCAACATCAGTAGTACTAGCTGATAAACGTATGATTGGTGAGGTGTAAGTGTACTGAGACCTATAATAGATCTATTGTGTCCTCCAAACTAGGGCTCTAGTCGATGACTTATTCGATTTAGAGCACTTCTTATAGTCCAACTGCTTTCATCAACCGGAAAATCTGAAGTGGATCCAGCGAAGGTAGATCCGTCTCTGATAGAAGACCGACTCTTAGAGGAGTGAAGTGTCCACTTCATCCTATACCCAGTTTCCTAAGGTGATCCTTCAGTCTGTAGTGACCCGTTAGTATACCTTTCAAGGTGCGAAGTCGATTCTTGCTAACATGTAGGCAGGTTCTCCCTCTTTTCTGGTTGTAATTCCTCAAAATTTCTTTCGCCTGTCTCACTTACTTACTTACTTAGGTGGCGCTACAGTTCGGGGTGAACCTGGGCCTCAACCAACAAGTCTCTCCATTTAGCTAGGTCTTTAGCTAATTGCCTCCAGTTGCGCACTCGAAGTTGGTCGAGGTCCCCTTGAAGTTGTGCGCGCCACCTACGGCGATGATTCCCTCTATTGCTTCGTCCCTTGGGGTTAGATTCGAAGACTCTGCGGGCCGGAGCGTTGGTGCCCATTCGCTCTAAATATCCCTGCCATCACAGACGTCCAATACGGAATTTTTTGACTTAGTGGATGTCGCTGTACAGCTCGTATAGTTCATTATTAAGTCTTCTCCTCCAAAACCCGTCAACGCAAACGGGGCCGAAAATCTTACGAAGAATTTTTCTCTCGAAGCGACCAGGATATCTTCATCCTCTTTTAATAAAGTCAGTGTTTCAGCGCCGTAAAGCAGGACTGGGATGATCAAGGTCTTATATAGAGTCCCCTTAGTTGTTCGAGATAGGGCTTTACTGTTGAATTGCCTTATAAGCCCAAAAAATAGCGATTGCCATGAGTTATTCTTCGATTGATTTCTGCACTGATCTTGTTTGTAGAATTTATAGCAGAGCCAAGGTAGACAAAGTCCCTTACTACCTCGAAGTTATAGCTGCCCACTGTGACGTTTTGTCCAATTCGTCGGTGTTGGCTTTCCCTTCTTGTTGACAGCATATACTTGGTTTTGCCCTCGTTTATCGCTAAACCCATTTTGGCCGCTTCCGCCTCAATGCTTGCAAACGCACCGGCGACAGTTCGCTGAGTTTTTCCGATAATATCAATATCGTCGGCGTATGCAAGCAGTTGTACAGACTTGTAACAGATTGTGCCTCCGATGTTGGCTTGTGAGTTCTGCACAATCCGTTCAAGTACAATATTAAAGAAGTCACATGACAGCGAGTCACCTTGTCTAAAGCCTTTTTTGACATCAAAGGTCTTGGTGAGGTCATTACCGACCTTGATGGAGCAGCGAGCGTTCTCCATCGTCAGCCTGCACAGACGGACAAGTTTGGCAGTGATGTTAAAACTAGACATGGCTCTATAAAGCTCTTCTCTATAGATGCTGTCATAGGCGGCCTTGAAATCGATAAAGAGGTGGTGAGTATCGATTTGGAATTCTTGGGTTTTCTCCAGGATCTGCCGAAGTGTGAAGATTTGATCAATGGTGGACTTTCCTGGCCTGAAACCGCACTGATATGGTCCAATCAGGCTGTTAATAAAAGGTTTCAGGCGTTCACACAATATCGCAGAAAAGATCTTGTATGCGATATTGAGGAGACTGATGCCTCTATAATTGGCGCATCTGACGGGGTCTCCTTTCCTCCTGTCTCACTTGGGGGATAACATCTCAATGCTTGACCCATTTGTTCTCTTCTTCTTTCTCATTCTTTTTCCCGCATTTTGTGTGGTTCTATCCCACAAAATGCGCCGTAGCGTAGGTGGTTAGTGTGTCGAACCACTGCGCGTGAGGTTCCATGTTTGAATCCCAGGAAGCACCAACAATTTTTTGCCATGGTCTCGCGAACGTCTGAAAAACATTCGAAAGTATTTGTTGTCACGAGAAAAGCTTCTCAAAACAAATTGCCCTTCGGATACGGCACTAAACTGTAGGTCCCTTCCATTCGCATGGGAAATATAACGCACACAACGCGAGTGGTTGCGAGAAGCTAGGCCCAGGCACTTAAAGAGCTGTTGCGTCAAATATTTTTTTTTATTCCACAAAAAGATTCCGATTCAACGTCTGAGTCGTTTCTTGCTAGTGCATTAGCTACTCCTTTGCCTTCCACTCCTTTTATGTCCTGATATTCAGTAGAGAATTGCTATGTTAGCATGGCCGAGTCTGTTGATCTTGGTGGTGTAAGTTCAGTGCATTGATTGCAGCTTGGCTATCGGTCAGTATTGCAATGTCCTGCACACGATATTTCTATTCGAATTGCGGCATCTTTCGGTCGCATCAATCATTGCTTGGAATATACTAGGGAAAATTCCATGATATTCAGAGTATCTGGTCCTGGGCACGTACACGTCTGCCCCTATGTCTGTAGTTGTTTTCGATTCATCCGTGTACCATTTAATTGCATGTTATTTGAATTGGTACTTATCGGACTCACTTCATCTTTGAACCGTCGCGTCGGTGTAAATTGCTATTTTAAAATTCTTTTTGACTGCACTTCTTTCCCAGTCTGCTCTGGATGGAAAGCCGAATGTGAAGTTGTGTTGAAAATTCAGTTTGGGTATGGTGTAGTTGGTCAGAGTTTTTCCCAGTTCTTTTGATAATGAAAATAAGCCTGCTTTGCAATTTTGATAATAAAGAATTGCGAAAAGATGTCCAAAAGTGAAAAACATGAAATTTGTTAAAACCGAATACAATTGGTATATGTACTATTGTAGCTTAGTACCCATTACGTCACATAATGGATATTTAAATAATGATTTTATTTTTCCTCTGCTGCACATACAATCGAAAGTCGGAAGCTGTGTTAATCACATGCTTTTGCTCAGCCAAAATTCTTCGAGTAATGTTAAATTCGGTTATTTCTTTAAAGGTTTTCGAAAAAAAAATCTCCCGCTTATACCCGCCAAATTATTTGCTATCAAATTTAAATCGACTGTATTGGCAAAATTATCTTGCAAGAAATTTAAAATTACTTATGGAAATGGAAATAGACCTTAAAGGAATATGGCGGACAAAGTCCGAATAGGAATATGGTAGGAAAACTTATATTTTTAGAACTGGAATTAAAAAAATTCACCAAATTTTTTTTTTTATAATTTGCGCGTGCCAAAGGGATTATTAATACCCTTATACTGGTTCTCAGGGCATGGGCGGATAGGAAGACGGGGAAAGAAGACAGAGGAGATGCCGCTTTGCGTTGGCTTTAAATGTTTGAAGGTTGTAATGATTAGGAAATACAGAGGCTGGTAATTCGTTATAAACGAATCCCTATATTTGACAGTACGTCCGAAGATGGGCTTGAGGGTGAACTGATGTGCATTCGCAGCGTGATGCGTATCGCGGGTGAAGTTTTGAAGAGGAGGAATGCAGCTGGCTATTTCGCTGGAGTTTTTTTTTTTATAAAAAAAGCGATAAAAAAGAAAAAGACACGAGACATTTCTACGATGTTCAAGTGAGACTATGGAGCTCACGATGTCTCTATCACCTATCAGTTTTAACGCGCGATTCTGTACCCTATCTAGAATGTGCAGAACGGTCTTGGGTGCACCAGACCAGATGTGGGCGTTATATTCTAGCTTTGGGTGGATAAATGCCTTATAGATGGAGGCCAGATCAGACGGGGTAAAATATTTCTTGCACCGCTTAAGGAATCCTAGACATTTTGTAGCATTTTTGGCGACTTCGAATATGTGATCGTTCCATCGAAGACGGTTATTCATGCACATACCGAGAATGGCAAGTCTTTCGGATTCAGCGATGCAAGTACCATTCATGGATAATGGTTGAGGGTCTTGGTTTCGCTTGAGAGACAGAAGACAGCATTGAGTTTTGGATGCATTAAATTCCACTCTATTGATTGAACCCCATTTGGTTATGCTGTCCAGGTCGGAATTTAATGTGTTTAATATACGTTGTCGTTCAACTTCTACGGCCGAAGAGCAGGGACGTGAGTTAGGGAACTAATATGAAAAACTGAGGGTACTGTCATCAGCGAAGGAATGGATTGGATTAGAAGTTGCAAACAAGAGTTCGTTTATAAAAATGAGGAAGAGAGTCGGAGGCAAAACGGAGCCCTGGGGAACACCAGCATTTATGTGGTGAATTGCAGACTTGAAGCCGCCCAAGACAACTATATTTTATTGAACGGCCCGAAAGGTAATTTCTAATCCATTGAAGAAGAGACTCAAGACAAAAGAGCCTGATGCTAAACTCTATCAAATGCCTTTGAAATATCGAGCGCAACCATCTTTGTTTTGCCGAAGTGATGGAGAGATTGGTTCCACTTCTCGGTGAGATATGCCATCAAATCACCAGTTGACCTGTTGCTACGAAAACCATACTGCCGGTCATCGAGGAGTTTTCGTGAATCAAGATATTTCATAAGCTGACGATTTATCAGCGTTTCCATGACCTTTGAAAGAAGGGACGTAAGTGCAATGGGTCGGTAATTTGACGGGGAGGAAGATTCGCCTTTTTTAGGGACGGGCTGGACAAATGCTGTTTTCCATCTACTCGGAAAGAGCCCAGAAGAGTAGGACAGACAGAAAAGCTTGCGCAGAGGTTTTGCCAGCGTGGAAGAACACCTCTTCAGAACTATGGGGGAGATACCATCTGGACCAGCGGATTTGTGTATGTTAAGACCTTTGAGTACTCCTGCAACTGTACGAGTACGAAAGTGGACTTGTCCCATGGAAAATTCGACGCTCTCAAGTACAGGCGGAGACAAAGCAATATCTGGCATGGTGGAGTTCGCTGCAAAGTGAGCAGCAAGCAAATTAGTTTTGTCTAAGGAGCTGACAGCTGGAATGTCATTGTAAATAAGCGTTGGGATGGCAGATGAGGCAGAATTTTGAATATTTTTGACGAATGACCAAACATTTTTACTACCTTTGGGACATTTTAGAATTGTTTGTCTCAGTTTCTGGTCATGTAAGAGTTTTACACGTCGAATGTGGGCATTGCAGTCATTTCTGAATTGTTTAAACTTCTTTCGGTTTTCCTCAGATTTGTTGGCTTTATAAGACCGAAAACTTACCTCTTTCAACCTGATAGCCTCTTTACAGCTCTGGTCAAACCACGAGTTTGTCTTAGGTTTGATGCTTTTTATTCTGCTAGGAATAAAGGCATCCATACCTAAGCAAATAGTGTCAGTAATCATATCGGCGGCGGCATCCACGTCGCTATCGAGGAAGCATAGCGACCAGTTAAAACTCCTAAAGAAACTATTAAGACAATCCCAATTGGCTTTCTTGTAACGCCATACTTTTCTTTTGGGATGTTAAGAAGGTGCAGAAAGTTCGCTTAGACATGCCCTGAAATCTTTTAAGTTTAATTTTAAGCAAAAAGGGACAGCAACGAGGATCGCGTTTTAAGTAAAAATCAGGAATGGCTAATCTCAACTGCTGTCAAAGGCATTGACCCGCAAACTACCAAATGGATATGCTCCATGCTCAGTAGCAGATTAATTACTGCCAAGCTTGGACAAATCTTAATCTCCGTTAGAACTACTAAGGGTTGTCTCCAAAGGGGTATCCTATCTCCTCTTTTATAGTCTATTGTAGTAGACAGTATCATAAATAACCTCAATAGCTCTGGATTTCTCACCCAGGGCAACGCTGACGACGTAGTCATAATAGCTAAGAGCAAGGATGAATCCAGCATTTCTGAACAAATGCAACATGCCCTAAATAAAGTAAATAATTGGTGCCAGTCAGAAGGTCTAACGGTTAACCCAGCAAAAACCGTAATCATACCTTTCACCAGGAGTAGAAATTTAAGCCTTCAAGCACTATCACTAAATAATAAACAAATTGACTTCTAAAAAGAAACAAAATATCTTGGGATTACTCTACACAACAAATTAAATTGGAAACCTCTCATTAAACTGGAACCATTGAGAAGGCGACTAAAGCCCTCTTCTAGGTTTTTCGGCAAAAGATGGGGATTAAATCCAAAAATGATCCACTGCACCTATACCACAATCATCCCTCTAGGTTTTTCGGCAAAAGATGGGGATTAAATCCAAAAATGATCCACTGGACCTATACCACAATCATCGTTCCGATAATAACTTATGCTTCGCTAGTATGGTGGGATAAAGTTAATCAAACCGCTACCCGTTCCGCCCTCCAGAAGGTGCAAAGACTAGCCTGTGTAGGTATTACGGGCGCAATGTGCACCTGTCCAACAGCTGCGCTGGAAGTTCTCTTAAACCTTCCTCCCCTACACATAAATATTATGAAGAATGAGCCAGTGCTCTAAAACTTCACTTTTTATGCAACGACACAAATTCCGAATTAGTTGGCCACATGAAGGTCCTTGAGGAAATTCCGTTACTTACTTTTCCAGCAGTATGCATCTCAGACTTCATGCCTAAAAGAATCCACCTCAATCACCTCTTCACGTTAACCTACCTGACCGCAGCTACTGGAAGTATCCTCAAATCCATAAATCAACATCTCAAATCAATTGGTACACTGATGGTTCAAAAATGTCAAATGGGGTTGGAGCTGGTATCTTTGGCCCCAACCACAAACTCTTTACACCATTAGGTCAATCTACTACTATCTTCCAAGCAGAGGTATATGCTATCGAGCTCTGCGTCAGAGAATGCAGTAGATGAAACCTCCGAAGATCACATATTAATACAATGTCAGACAGCCAAGCAGTACCCAATGCTCTTACGTCTTTTGACTATAAGTCTAAGCTGGTTTGGAATTGTCTCCAGACTCTTTTGCAGCTTGTTACACACAATAATATTACACTAATGCGGGTCCCCGGACACACAGGTATCCCTGGTAATGGTGCGGCTGATAAGCTTGTCAGACTATGTGCCCAATCTCCTTACATTGGGCTTGAACCCTTCTGCGGTTTATCCACTAGCCAGATTAAAATAGAGCTACGTCGCTGGGAATGCGAACAAATGCTCTCACACTGGAATGCACAACCTGGCTTAAGGCATTCCAAGAAATTTATTAATTTCTCAATAAACAGAACTAGAGACATTCTATCAATGAGCAAACAGAATGGTAAGATCCTTACAGACTTCCTAACTGGACACTGCTCTCTCAACTATCATCTCAAGAAAATGGGCCGTGTTCAATCGGATACGTGCCATCTCTGTCTTGAAGACACCCAAACAGGCCATCACATACTCTGTGATTTCCCGGCCACAGCCAGACTGAGGCTAAGGCACTTTAATAAAGGTGTCACATCACCTCTTCCTCAGCTCGAACTATTCTTAGCTTCATTAATAAACTTGTTTTCAGCTAGTTGACAAATTCAAAATAATCAACCAGGGGATAGCACAAAAGATATTTTTAGGTCGCAATGCTCCGCGGGTCATTCCCGCCTTTTCTCCCCATTTACAATACCTTAAAAAAAAAAAAATCTCAACTATAAAGCCACCTACCTGGGCAACAACAAAACCCGGTCGATCAATAAAAAGCTTTAAGGAATCTAGTGAAAGAAGTAAGCGGTGAAAAACAATGAGTTTGAGAGAACAGGTATTACCCCAAGGAATAATAAATATCAACTGTCAGTTGAATTGTTCATTAAATTGAAATCTGTGGTGGGTAGGTGTGTTGTTCAAAATGTAAAATTGTTGTTAGCAAGTTGTACTAATATCATATTCATATCTGTTAAATGAGAAGTATTTAATATTAAACCTAGATCTTCTACATATGTGTGTGCATCTGTATATCTTCCGCCTGGCCTAACGTATGCAGCGCAAATGAGCCAGTGTACCTTTTAATGTACCTTGATGGTGATAGGGTTGATACCGTAATAGACAACACCTCCAGTCTTCGTCAAAGGAGCCAGAGATTCCTTATTGATGACAATGAGTACACATACATAAAGTGTTCTTGGCTCATCCAGCTTAGCGACTTTCATATTGTGCGTCGGAAGTTCGAGATTGCTAGTTTTAAGGATCTGTTTTAAGGATAGAGGTCGTGTGACCTTTGATATTCGCAGGCGATCAGCTTCACGTGGCCTTGGCGCCATCTGCCATCGCAACATCTAGGAGGAGGACCTGGATTCTCCTTCATGATATCCAGGAAAACTGAAGGCAGCTTAACTGGAATTGTCTTCCATTTTTCTGGGGCGATATATTCGTCCGTATCGCTTCTGTCAATGACCGGCAGCACTAACTTGTCCTTAAGCTTAAGCTGTAGGACTTAGTTATAGCGTTGGAAGGGCTGGAAGAGGTACTGATGTTGTGTACCCTGGCTCTCTTAGAATCCGACACGGATTCCTCCAACGATCTTTGTCGCGTTGCTGACGTTGCTTTACGTTTTCTGATTTCTGTTGGTAGCTAGTTCCGTGGCGATGATGTCGAGTGAAAGGAGCTGAAACAGAGTTTAAAGAGCCACTGTTGGAAAGGTGTTTAAGCTTGTAAAAACAGAATCCTGTCTTTTATATATATATATATGTACATCCCTATCTTAAGATCAGACGGATTGGAGATTCTGAAGAACAAATGAATC
This sequence comes from Brachypalpus laphriformis, assembly GCA_945910035.1. NCBI lineage: Eukaryota > Metazoa > Arthropoda > Insecta > Diptera > Syrphidae > Brachypalpus > Brachypalpus laphriformis. Next base: position 261,455,971 of record OX246753.1, on the reverse strand, counting down.
TAATAGTAGAGTAAAAGTTGATGCTAATAATAAAAGCTAATGTTTCTACAAAAAAATTTGCACACTAAACTAATACTTAGCCTTGAAAGCGACAGCCGAGAATTCCTTCGACTCTGGAATGAAGTTGTCACCATTTCGACATCTGATAAAATGCATCTACCGAATGTCAATAGTGTGTACTGAGATCAGTAAATAGCGCAGAAGTAATGCAATAAGAAGAAACATTTCCCAGACTTCATCACAACTCTCACCACATATCACGCACAGTGCGTACAATCCATAATTGCATATACCTATAGAAATGCAATTAAATTGTCACCACAAAATTAATTTGCATTCTACTCCTCATTACCAATATACCACAGTAGTGGTAGTGTAGTTCCAGAACTCTCCATCCAATGCGCAATCCATAAAAAAAACCAACTAATTACATTTTAACTAGATGTCCTTTACGTAACCGAATTATGTGTTACATTTAAGTTTGATTTCATTTATTACATCGACGAAACAAAAAGGACCCCGGTTCGATTGCATATAATTAAATGCAACATTAGCTTAAATGCTTCCTTGTGATTGTTTTCCCCTACAACGACAATCACCCATGATAGAATCCTTGTGCATTACTATTGCGCGTGAGAGGTGGAGAGTGATGATCATTTGACATGCAAGAAAGTCATTAAGCCACAATTGATGGTAGTAACGTTAATACGCGGTTTTACCCAGTCGGCCGTCGCGCAGCAGAGTGACTTTTTATTTCAATAAAAATTTTGAATTGTTTTTCGTTCTCGTTATCCTGCTTGGGGTATTCGTTTCATGATAATTCCAGGGTTTCACTCGTCGAGAATCATTTTCAACTCAAGAAATGTGCAATTGTGTGAATTGTTGACGCTGCGTGGGCGGTGGATAGACGAAAAGCAATTATCCTTGAAATTATATTCCCAACACTTACGTGGGTGTTTCGATTGGATTCAGGAGCTTGAATAACGTTTTCGGTAATTAGATAGACAAATTGATTTCGAAAAATGTAATTGAATGGGAAGAACAGGTTTGTTGGTTAGGTGGTAGAAACCTAATGATGGGGGGTGCACTGTAACCGTGCGGTTAGTACTTCAATTAATCACTTTTATTCAATGGATTTCCAGTGGGTTCACTATTCGTGTGAGAAAGATCAAAAAGCCGACTTGGTAGATGATGATGTTATGTCATGTAGTAGTAGGCAAGGGCTACCTTTATGAAACTATTTTAGTCTATGTGTGGTCTTTGGAATAATTAGGGGAACAAGAGCCACAAATGACAATTAAATCTATCGCTTGGAATAATTAATGGTTTTAAAGGGTGGTGCATAGACGAAGTCAGATTCACCTGATTTATAGTTTTGAAGTGATCTCACGGGGAAAGAATTATAGATATTCTGCGTCGTTATATGCGCCTTTTTTTTTGTCGGAATAGGAAAAGCTCAAATGGAATACTCAGACGCTACTGGTCCATTGAACTACATACTGGAGAGCAAAACTTCTTCTCTAAGAAAGTCAAGCAAACACTTCAGTCATGAGGAGCTTAGAGTACCAGCACTTACCGCATCAGTACAAAAAATCTGCTAGATGATACGAGCAAACGCAGGACACTCGCAGAGAAAATTTTTTCCACAAGCATCGCAGAGGGTATTGTCACTTAAGGCTAGCACATTACGATGCTTGGCGAAAACGAAGTGACCTGTTAAGACACCAATAAGTTGTCTGCAGCCTTTTTTACTGAGAGACAAAAAGAACAGTCACTACAGACGCAAATACTGCGACCCTTTTACGTGTTTCTCACAACTCACGCACAACAAATGCTCCAGCGAAATAGCCAGCTGCATTCCTCCCCTTCAAAACTTCACCCGCAATACGCGCCATGCTTCGAATGCACATCAGTTCACCCTCAAGCCTAACTTCGGACGTACTGTCAAATATAGGGATTCGTTTATAAGCCGAACAACACGTTTGTGGAACGACCTACCAGCCTCTGTGTTTCCTCATCATTACAGCCTACAAACATTTAAAGCCAACGTAAACCGGCATCTCCTCTGTCTCTTTCCCCCCTTTTCCCAACCGCCCGTGCCCTGAGAACCAGTATAAGGGTATTAATAATCCCTTTGGCACGCGCAAATTATAAAAAAAAAAAAAAACTTACATAGTTCATGGCTATCAGGATTGTTTAAATTTCCGCTTGGAAAAAGATGCATATTTGCATCAGGAGAAGTGATGAGTAATGTTGTCGTTTTCCACGAAGACACCAGCACCAGACCTTTGACTGGCTTTGAAGCAATCTGTGAAAATACGACTACATTCCATTCCTAGCTTAGATTCTGACCGAAACCAGTCGTAATACAAGCAAAGTCGAGTTTAAATTCACCCAACACTGGAAATTATCCATGAAATCGGGGTCGTAACTGACGCGTAAGGTCATCTAAACTCCAGTATGAATTATACTAAAAATCACCCCTCCGAAGACGACGAATGGCTTTGATATAGTCCATGATATAAGTATCAAGAGGAAGTAAATTCAACAAAGCATCTAGAGCAAGGCCGTAGCCAGGAAAGCCCCCATGCAGCCGTGACAAGGCGTTCTTTGGAGGTTGGTTCAAAAGGCGAACACATATTTACGCAAAAGCATCTTCAACCAAACAGTAGACGAATATGCGAATAGCCGTATAGATCCAGAGGACTTTATTCGGTGATAAGTCCTTTGTCTAGCCAAAAGCACCCATACACTGCCAGAAAACCAAGAACGCCGTTGATGTTTTCGACTAGACGTGTTTAGACCAAATACGTTTCTTATCCAGAATCACTCCTAGATAATTGGCTTCATTTAAAATACGTATAGTTACGCCCTTTACCGCTGGCTGTCAGTGGAGATGTGTATGATCAGACGATTGTTTCATCTGCCACCTTGTAAGTCGAACTATCTTATTATGTTTAAAAGAGGAGTAGACCTCCTATTCATAAAACCGCAGGACTTCATGTGGACTCTATCTTAAACATATTAAAAATGTCAGAGGAAAGGCTGCCTAATAAGGAAGCTCCTCAGATCATATCTAACAGGAGTAGTTGGTATGGTAAATGGCTGGCCTTAGCCGACGAATATCGGATGGGATTAGCCCTGTTACTAGCGGAGTTCAAGGAGAATAAGTCGACTGTACCACAGTTTAAATTAGGTGACCAAATACGAATATTTCAAATTCATGGTGTCATTACATATCCAGTATCGCAGAATCAGCGTACATGACGTTGGATCTATACAAAGCACAAGTTAGAACTCGACCCAAAACATAACCTGAACCCATTTGACAGCATTAATTGGTCAGCAGTTCGCTTAATGGAAGGCCCAACATTAACACCTAATTTTGAGGTATCCGCAGATCGAATATGAGCAGCTGGTATACCCTAAAGTACTACTATAACAAATGCTGTGAAGAAGTTAACGAAATGATCTCTAGAAACACGACATTTGGACATCTTGCCAGGTAGGTAACTAGAGAACACAACTTTCATGTCCATCCGGTAATCGAGAGAAAATCTATCTATCAAAACTTATTTCGCCTTTGAAAAATACGGACACATAGTTTTGGAAACATACGTAAATCGACGGACATAGCAGGCAATGGGGCACCATTTCAGCGTTTAAAGTTCGCTTTTCCTGAGAAAAGGTGGTAAGAAAATTGATCTCATATTGTTCCAAAAACGAAGAAAGATCACTTACATACTTATGTCATGTATATCCTTGTGGGTTCTATTGAACCCTTTTAAAAACGCAATATCAATGCACGTTCCAATGACATCGCGATGTAGGAAAGGCGGGCCTATAAATGCCTGGATCACACAAATGCAACGACGCCGGCATTTGATTGGCCTCAGTAACCAAGTGATCCGAAATCGGGAGGCCTGCCGATATTTTCTGAGGTCAAATAGGCGAACCCCACAGGCGGATCAGTAGAAATGCAGTGAAGTGGGGGGGGGTTATGATCCCTTGTTTTCGGATCATAAACTCGCCGAAATAGGAAGAAGAAGAATCCTTGTGAGTTCTAGGGCCTATATTACGCCTACACGCCATGGTGAACGGTTTCTGGTAATTTGTCTCAGCTCACCTCCACTTTTCCCCAACTGCCGTGCTTGCTTCTCGACTGTTCAGCGCCATGTTCTTCTCGGACCGCTTGGTATTATTAAAGGGTTTTTGCATAGCATGGTGATTTTCGTTTGTAGCTTTGTTCATAGCATTTAATTTATTGGGAGTACTTCTCCTGCGTAGGGCACTCCAAATAAACTCTCTGTTGACGCTATCGAACTTCTTCTCGAAATCGATCGAATCGAGCAGTAGGTAAAGTGGCAATTGATATTCAACACGCTGCTCAGTAATGATCCGTAGGGTGTTGATGTGGTCGACACAGGAGGATCCAGAGCGGAAAACTGCTTACTTGGTCCTTAAGAATGTGCCTTCAAGATTTTGTTTGATTCGCTCCAGGATGATTTTAGTTATTATCTCAGCTGGCAGTACGCAGATATAACTCCAGCACTGTTCGATTTAAATTTCCTTTCTTAGGAAGCTTGATGATCATTTCCTTTCTCCACCAGTCAGAAAAGCTATCAGCTTTCCAGGCTCGCTCTATGAGTGAGAGCAGCCGATGTTGTTGGCGCTGCTCATAAAAGCTCCACGGAAATACTGTCAAATCCTAATACTTTTCAGTGTTTTGATCGCTGTAATTATCTCATCCTTACTGGAGGTTATGGTGCGTATTGGGGCATTTCTTACTTCGGACACCGCAGTCTGATTTGGGAGCATATCGCTGGTGAATACATGGTTCGAAACCGTAGTAAAATGCTCTTTCCATCTCTTTACTTGATCGTCATCCGAAATGAGCAAGGAACCATCTAGGCTTTTCACTGGAGCTGCGACCACCTGTCAGCTTTTTGGTAAATCTGTAGACGATCCTGATGTTGCAAGTGTTTGCAACCTCTTCTGCTTCTATAGCCAGCGCGTTGATGTAGTTGTGCTTCTCACATCATACTCTACGCTAAACTTCTCTCATTTCCATGCGGTATAGGAAATCAATCCGCTCCTGTAACGCGAGTTTTCACCTGTTTTCGTTCGTCGATTCGTGTGTAGGTGCGAAAAGCCACACCCTATGTTGTTTGCCATGCGATCGACCGACAATTCTTTCAGTACCAGATGTTAAAATATTTTTTATAGTATACCAATGGTCTTGGATGGTTGCGGGCAGTGAGATGCTGATATCGTCCACACTTTGCGAAATGTGGTCCCTTAATTGTTGACGCACTGAGAGATCACTTAGTCTATCGATGTTGAACTGCAGCACTGCGCAGTTGGATGCATTTATAAGATGGTGCTCTTGTACTATCCCCTATCATAAGGGTGCTGCAAAATTAGGACCTTATGTGCTGTGCGCGGTCTTTGGGTGGTTTTCTGAAACATGGTAGTACAGTGTTACTCATTGAGGACTAGTACTTGCCTGTTTCTAACCATCAAATCTCACTTACCCCCAAAATGTCAAGTCTGTATTGCATGAATTGTTTTTCCTTTTGAAAGAATCTGACACTGTGAAGTCCCGAGTTCAGAAGCGTTCGTTTCTTTGCCATAGCCAAAAGTCGTCAACATATGATCATTTCTAATCCGAGGCGAAATGTCGGTTTTTCTACCAGGAAATGTTCGGAAATTCCCTTCATGCAAGTATAAGAGAATTGCACGGAGAAAAGGGAAAATAAAATCTTGGATTGGCCTTCTTCTTATGGGTTATACCTCCTGCAATCATGGCTCTTACAGTCTCTAGAAGTCTTCAGAGCAAATTATTGTATATCTTCTCGGCTGACAATATCATAACCATGGAGAACACTTTGATCGACCTATGTAAAAGCTTATCCATGAGGATAGACTCGCCGACTTGGTTTCATGCCGGCGATTTTCATTTAGAATGTCACTTCATTGATTTGGAATTCTGTCAGTTTGGAAGTGAAAGCAACCAGCAAAGGTGCGGTAGATAATTAAATCTCGGTACTGACTGGTTTTTCCTTCGGAGGGAACGTTCTGTACTTCTCGATGAAAACATCACTACATAGTTGAAATCTCTTCATTATAATCTTGGAACCCACACGGAGAAAGCCATAGGGAATTTCTTCTCATGCACTGGCCTAGTAGCATTAGATCTCTGCGGGTATATTCGGTGACACGTTGAAGATTGCCGATCAGAGTGGAAAGCATTAAAGGTCTTTCAAAATAATATTTACTCTGGAAATGATTGTCTTCATCGTAATGCCGGTTACGCGTACGTAACCATGTTCGGATGGTTTTTTCGGATTTATTGCATACATTACTGATTACTATGATATCGCTCCCATCCGCCGCATTTGAAGCTAGGTGGGAAGCCAAGGAGTTTACTAGAAATCATACTTCTCACGTCTGTATCGGTTGTTCCCAAATACACTGATCTACGCTCAGATTCCCAACGATTAGATAAGAATCATTTGCATTAATCCAATCACCACCACTAGACGGAGGTGAATAATGAGAAATCATACGACATTGTTCTGTAGGCTTACTGGCAGTCGTTCAAGCTATAGTCTGGCAATAAATTTACGTCAGAGCTCTTCGAAGCAAAGCCGTGTGCTTAATATTTAGTGATCTCAGATTTGACAAAGCCATCTAAACAATGTATGTTGTACTAGAAAACACCATGAGTTACATTAATGGCACATAACTTCTATAGCTTCGACAGTTGCAGCTTGATTTCACCACTGGACATCCGAAGCAGAACTCAGTTGTCAGACGTTTTCCCTTTCTTGTTTTCTAAGTTGAATATTTATACCTACATACCCCTTTTACTGGACGATAAAATACATCAACAGGATTATTTTGCCACAATTTTTACTGTTCTCTTTATTCTTCTTAATTTCAGGTGACTTAACCGATGATGCCACCGATTTACGTTACGGAATGCCTCTGGCCCATATTCGTGGTATCGACAATCAACTTCTCTCATTAAATAGTTCCCCACAGCTGCCACATAAAGCCGGCACTGGTGCTGCTGGTGTTGGTAATGGCAGTAGCGTTGGCGGTTCCTTCAGTATTCATCAACAGCAGCAACAGCAGCACAATCATCATTCCCATCATCACCATTTACATGGTAATCACCTTAGTTACTCGGCACATTTTAGAAGTTCCGTAGACAATGGATCACCTAATTCGTTGTCCCAGCAGCAGCAGCAATTCCTCTCTGTCCAGGAACACCAACAGCAGCAGCAACAGCAATCGATGATGGTTGGTCACATATTGCAGCGCCAACAGCTACCGAGCCCCTCAGATCGAGACTACTCGAGCCCATCGATAGTAGCCAGCATGGCACTTATTCAACAGCACCATCACGAGGCTAATAATCAGTCCGCCGGTTCACTTGGTGGTGCTGGCGGTAGTGGTGGCTTTAATCAGGGCCTCATTTCGCATGAGAAAACGTCAAAATCATCTAATCACTACTTTGAGGACAATGGCTTGGGGGAGGTGGCAGGATCAGGTGAAACGACAGAAGGTGATTATGATGAGTCCATGTCGGCGAATGGTGATAACAAGGAGAATGGTTCATCGGCAGCCATTGATGTGACAACACCTTCTCCGCCTTTAAGTATCGGCGGCGGTGGTGGTGGTGGAGGAACAGGACTAAAGAGAAAATCCACATCCTCCCCAGCGTCGTACGATGATTTGGATGAGAATAATGAGACGATGGCGCACAGTAGTAAGCTGTCAAATGGTAATGATGGTCAGATGGGATCTGTAGCTAATGAACCGTCAGATTGCTCGAAACTCGGCGCCAATTATGGGGAGTACATTAGAGCGAGGAGCTTCGATGAGATGCAGCAGCAACAGCAACAACATCAACTGCATCACAGTACAGATCCCCATCAATCGCCGCCACCACATCATCATCATCATCAGCATCATCTACAACAACAGCAGCAGCATGAGTACCGCTCGGCGGGAATTATGCCACAGGAGCAGCAAGACCGACTGAATGACAACGACAGTGTAGTCAATGGCAGCTGCGCCTCCAGTGAGGACCTCAACCAGACGAACTCCAGTGAGCAGGGTGAGAAAATCACCTCGGGGAGTGATGATGAAGGTGGGTTGGAAAACTTACACATATCAAAGGTAGGACTCTATCTTTCCATTTGACAGCTCAAGACGACTCCTGCTCGAAGAAGAAACACCGCCGTAATCGGACGACATTCACTACCTATCAGCTGCACGAGCTGGAGCGTGCGTTCGAGAAGTCCCACTACCCGGACGTGTACTCCCGCGAAGAGCTGGCGATGAAAGTCAATCTACCAGAAGTTCGAGTACAGGTGAGTTTGCTGCTTCCATAGTATGTCCTGTTTTACATTTTTATTTGATTTGCATTGGGTTTCCGTGGCGAGGGTGGGTAGTTCCACCCCCTACCCCACTCGCAATAAAAATAGTTCCAACCACATATGACACGACACAATTGGAGAATATATTAGAATAAAGGATAATCGCATTCGGGCACACAAAACATTTATTTTCGTTCGATTTTCGATTTTATTTGTTTTCTAGGTTATTTTTCTGTGTGCCCGTACGACGTACGACGAGTAATAAAATGTATCTTTTTTTGTGTCCTCCGATAGTGTGTTATCCATTTTTACATGCGACATCGGTAGGTTTTTCGTTTCGTCAAATCAAATTTACTGGCGTATTGCGATTTCTTTCTTTTGGAATTTAATGCCGTCTATCAAGTTATGCTGATGGTATTTGTTCATGTCAATGCATTGAGGTTGGATAAATGAAATTTATTTTATGTGCGGTTTTGATTTAGTTCAAGGTAATTAAATCAAATGGGAATGATTTGACTTGGGCTTTGGGTTTTCTTAAGACGGGGTATTTGTAAAAATAGATCGTAAGGAGCTAATAGCGAATAATCAGAAAAAGATGATATTTGTGGGGTCTTCCAAGAACGTCCTTAGCTTTATTGCTTTGATTGAGTATCAACAAATAAAATTGCATTTATGTGTGTTTATCGTGGAACGATTTTTATCCTCGTTTTTTCGAAAATATATTTAATGTAATTGGCTATAAAAAAAATTTCAATAATTTCCTTTCTGTGGGTATGAAGGCCATGCATATACTATGTATTTTACTCTTATTTTAGTGTACGAATTCTGAAGGAGAGGAATGGGCTCTACGAATTTCAAAGAGCTCCGAATCACGAGTTGCGCTCTTAGGCTGTGCAAGATTTCGGACCTTAAAATCGGCAACTTTACAGGCCATTTGAAGATTCTAGAGTACATTCATAATAGCCCTATTCTCAAAATTCCAGATTCCATGCTCAAGGAATACCGATTCTCCAGAATATTCAATGTGATCATAAGTAACCGCCACACATGGAGGAATGAATGGCTTGTAGTCCTATCAAACGCCCAAACTTGGTACACAGATGGTTTCAAATTGAAAAATGGTAGCACTGACGCAGGGGCTTATGGGTGGCCCAGGTTCCAATGTGCAGCAGCGCTTGGGAAATCACCAACAGTATTTCACGCGGAAGTCCATGCAATCGAAGTCTGTTCACGAGAATGCCTGTGAAGAAGGGTCGAGGGCACCCGTAATTACATCCTCTCGGACAGCCAGGCAGTACTTATGGCTATACATTATAGGTTCTAAGCTTATATGGGACTGTCTCAATCGAAGATCTTGCATCAAAAAACATTGTTACTGTGGCCTGGATACGAGGGCACGACGACCTCGAGAGCAACGAACGGGCGAACTGCTTAGCGAGAAGAGCCACCAGCCACAGACTAGTGGGTCCTGAACCCTGTTTTGGAGTTACACGGAGTAACACAAACCCAAAAATAAAACAATGGGAAGCTGAGCGTTATACAGAGTACTGGGCCAAATCCAGGGGCCTAAGACAAGCAAAAAAATTCATCAACATCAACCATTATAAGGCTAAGAAGCTACTTGAAGTTAGGAAAGCAGACTTAAGGACTTTAACAGGCTACTTGACTGGTCACTGCCTACTTAGGTACCATCTGCACAAAATAAGAGTAGCACATACAGACGTATACCGGCTATGTGGAGAGCAAAAAGAGTAGGCAGAACATATTCTTTGTGAATGCCCCATGGCCGCAAGGAAAAGACTTCTTCTCGTCGGTACTTTGGACATGGGCCTCAACCAACAAACCTTTCTAGCCAGCCCACTTCTAGAGCTATGAAGACTTCTAGAGACTACGAAACAGCTGCCTCCAGTTGCACACGACAAGTTGGTTAAGGTCCCCCTCCACTTATTTGCGCCACCTACCGCGAGGTCGTCTTGTACTGCGCCGTCCGTCCGGGGTGAATTCGAAGACCTTCTTGGCTGGAACGTTTGGTGTCATCCGCTCTACATGACCCATCCATCTTAGTCGCTGTATGTGAACTCTTCTGACTAAGTCGATGTCCTTGTATAGGCCGTATAGTTCGGCATTGTACCTTCTCCTCCCCTCACCGTCTATGCCTATGCAGACGGGACCAAAAATCGCTCGAACAACTTTTCTCTCAAAGTAATCGAGGCCATCCTCATCCGATTTTCACAGTCCATGCCTCTGCGCCATACAGCAGGACTGGGATGATTAGTGTCTTATAAAGGGTTACTTTGGTAAGTCGAGACAGGGCTTGTTACTCAGTTGCCTTGCTAGCCCATAAAAACACCGATTGGCAGGAGTAATTCTTCGTTTGATCTCCCCATTGGTGCCATTTGCAGAGCGCAGCATAGAGCCTATCTCAAAATTGTGGCGTTTTGTCCAAGACGCCGATGTTGGGTGTCCTTTTTTGTAGACATCATATATTTTGTTTTGCTTTCATTGACTGCTAAGCCCATCTTTGCTGCCTCGATCTCAATACAGTAAAAGCTCGTTAATTCGGAATGGTTGGGGGGAAGGTCAGTCCGAATAAACGAATTTTCCGAATTAATGAGAGATTTTTTTTTATGCACTAAAACACGTTCCTATTGATGAAAAAATGCAAGAACTTAAAACGAAAAATTATTTTATTAACACAAAAGATTGCAAATAATACATAAAATTTATCATAATTAATTTTTGTAACTTAAAACATAAAAAAAATTATATAAACGTATCAAAAAATGCAAGAAATGAAAAACATAACAAAACTTCATATTTAGTACAACATACATATGTATTTTTAATCGTTACTACATATTACTACCAATATCAATATTCATTTAAATTGGTTTAAAAAATGTTTCAATATGACTTTGTTTAATGTTAGCTGTTTGCTCGCGTAAAAGATTAGTTCGTAAGTTTTTAACGGAAGTGCAGTAACCTTGAATTTCCGGTTCACTGAATCTTGTTTCTAAATAACTAATGGTCTTGTCCAAACATTATAAAACTTCCCTTCGAGTTATCTTGCGTGTTTCTGTTTCTACGTCATCTTCAGACTCAGAAGAAATTTCCGTTGAATTTTGATCCAATAATGACGCTAATATTTCCTCCTCATTCAAAATTAAATGGCCCGGTCACTTTAATCAATATAAGCCCAGTTTTCCAGGTCTTCTTCTGTAAAGTTGTCTGATGTGCCTGACGAATAATGTTTGCCAAATCTGCCAAATTGATGTCATCTTCACTGTCATAGTGCAACATTTCATCTTGGATGAGTAATTTATTCCAACAACTTTTTAAACTTGTTCTCTTTATCTCAGCCCAGGAATGAGACAAGTTGTTAATCGCTTTTCGCAAGTTATAGTTTTTTTAAATTTTTTAAAGTTTGCTCTCCAACATTTTCACACTCCTTCTCCAAAAAAAAACCAAACAATCTTCCAGCTGTCGACGTCTGCATAATCGCTTAAAAACCATGATTATACCCTGGTCCATTCGTTGCAGTATGCAGGTTGTATTTGGCAGAAGAAATTTGCATTTTATGCTTCCATCGGCACTTGAGAACCATTCATTAAAAATCCGTCGATCGAACCAAGCTTTCCTCGAGTTGTAATAATGTACCGGTATTTCAAAACGTATGGCAGCAGTTTGAATTTCAATTCCACGAATAGGAACACCACTGGATCTCTGCGAAAAATACCAAGTGTAAACGGCACTGTCAATTTTTTTAAAGTTTGGCTCTCTGAGTCTAATTATATTTTTATTCGATTTTGTTTCAGATTCAATAAAGCTTTTTAATTTGTCTTTTCTTCTTCTTCCCTTTTATCAGCGAGGTTATGATCCGAAAATAAGTGATCACAACCCTCCCACTTCACCGCATTTCTACTGATCCGCCTGTGGGGTTCGCCTATTTGACCTCAGAAATCAGGCAGGCCTTCCGATTTTGTATCACCCGGTTACTGAGGCCAATGAAATGCCGATGTCGTCGCATTTGTCTGATCCATGCGTTTATAGGCCTGCCTTTTCTACATCGCGATGTCTTTGGAACGTGCATTAATATTGCCTTTTTAACAGGGTTCAAATGATCTGTTCTTTGAACGTGCCAATACCAGCTGAGCCGGTCGTGCTCTATTTTTTGTACATTGGTTTCCTTGATGTGAAAACTTCCATGGATCTTCGAACGTCTTATTCGATCAAGCTTTGTCATTCCTGCTGTCACGCGAAGCATCTTCATCTCAGCTGCCGTTAATTTACTCTCATACGTTATGTACATCGTCCAACATTGTGAACCGTATCTGAGCGCTGAATGCACAACTGCGTTGTAGAGCCTTCCTTTCAACTTAGGGGAAATTTTTCCGTCTCAAAAGATAGCGGAATTTTCTCGCCACTTCATCCACCCTACCCTTACGCGATGATTGATGTCGTCATCACAACTTGCTTTACTTGCATTGATCATAGATCCCAGATATTTGAACTTTTCGCACTTGGGAAGCACTGTTCCATTCAAATAAATGTCTGGAATAGGCCTGAGTAGATCAGAGAACGGGCAGCACAAGTACCCTGTCTTTTTTGAACTAATGCGATACTCATTTCCTTCCGGAACGTTCACCCACACATCAAGTGCTCGTTGCAGGGATGTAGGATCTTCACTTATGATGGCTTCATCGTCAGCAAAGAATAACTGATGTACCTTGTGGTCCGTCACTTTACATTCAAGCAGATAATCAAGGACTGTAATAAAGAGCAAATGACTTAAAACGCTTCCCTGGTGCACCCCAACTTTGATTGGGAACTCTTCGGTTACTCCAGCGGTGCATCTTACTCTAGTCTTTGCTCCTTCGTACATGTCCATGATCATCTGTACATAGGTTTCGGGAACCCCTCGATGTCTTAGCGCCACCCATATCAGATCTCGTGGTTGTCTGTCGAATGCCTTTTCAAAGTCAAGCAATATAATATGCAAATCCCTTAAGGAATCACGATGTTTTTCCATTATGATCCTTATACTTTGGATTGCATCTGTGGTTGATTTACCCGAGACAAACCAGCACTGATCATCAGATAGCCGTATTATTTTTCGCAGTCGGCCACCTTATACCCGCTCAACGATTTTCATGGTGTGTGACATCAGCTCGATCGAACGGTAGTCTTGTCTTTATTTTTCCTTATGTCGTAAAATGTGGGTTTAGTTATGTTAAACTTTTCTAAAATTTTCTTGTAATTCATTCCACTTTTTACACATTCAAGAACTTCTAATTTTTGCTTTAAGTTTAATGTTTTGTATAAACCTCTACTTGTTGATTGCTTAACTGACATTTTCACCTGAATTATAATTAATTTTTTTTCATGCAGAAATATGTATCAACTTTGTGCTTTAAGACTACGATTTACATTTATTGCCAACTTAAACTGCACTGGTGTTTTCTCAAACAACATCTAAATGTGGATTACCGGGGTTCCCCCAATACAATTTTTTTATGGTTTTTCCCGACTTCTAAATGTGAATTGCCGGGACTCCTCCAATAGACATTTTGATGATTTGTTCCGACTTCTACATATTTGAGATCTATTTGCTACCTATACGTGTTCAAAATTTTTTTTTCCGAATAAACGAGTTTTCCGAATTAAAGGGCTTTTACTGTACTCGCAAATGCCCCACTGACGACTGGCTGAGTTCTTCTGACTATGTCAATGTCATCGGCGTAAGCAAGTAGTTATACAGACCTGTAAAAGATTGTACCTGCAGTGTTGACTTGTGAGTTTCGTACAATTCTCTCAAGTACTATGTTAAAGAGATCGCATGATAGCGCGTCAACTTGTCTAAGACCTTTCCTGACATCGAACGGTTCGGTGATGTTCTTACCAGCTTCGATGTAGAAGCGTCATCCTGCACGGGCGGACGAGCTGGGCAGGGATGCCGAGACTAGACATGGCTCTGTGTAACTCGTCTCTATACACGCTATCCTAAGCAACTTTAAAATCGATGAAAAGGTGATGCGTATCGATTTTATATTCATGGTTTTTTTTGACAAAATCTACCGTAGTGTGAATATTTGATCAATAGAGGACTTTCCTAGTCTGAGGTCGCAATGATTAGGACCCATCAGGTTATTGACGATCGGTTTTAGTCGTCCAAATAATACGGAAGACAGATGTTGAGAAGGCTTATAACGATGCTGAGGTGCCATTCATCGGGCATAGTTTCGTCTTTTTTCAAATGAGCTGGTGCAAGCTCCTGACCAACTCATCTCCTCTTGCCTTAAAAAGTTTGGCGACAAGGCCGTCGACTGCAGTAGATTTGGTGGATTTAAGTTTAGATGTCACTATCCTCACTTCATCCTGATCGGGTTACCCGGAATTTTGACTATCATCGTCACTATGGAATTGCTCATTCTGCCTGACAGCAGAATATTGGTTATCGTCTAAAGTTTGCGGAAATGTTCTTTCCATATCCTTAGCACCGACTGCGATTCTTCTACTATACTACCATTTTCGTCCCTACAGGCTTGTATCTTAGCTTTGAAGCCTTGGCGTGTTCTTTTTACCTTTTGGTAAAATTTCCGAATATCATTCCTGCAATAAAGTCCCTTAATCTCCTCGATCAAGCGCATCACATTCTCCTTTTCCTTCTTTTTGAGAAGTCGATGTTCCTCTTTGCTCGTAGAGCTCGCGAGCAGCTCTAGTCCTTCTATGCAGCATCGCTTTGTACGTCCCTTGTTTTGCCGCACGTGGTTGCCGGCATTCTTTATCATCTCGTCTGGGGACCTCAAGGCCTTCCAAAGGGTTTGATTATTCATTCTCTGATCAAGGTACTAGGCATCCAGCGGCCCAGAGTAGGCCTAGGCTAAGTGAGAACTTTATGTTTTCATGTAATGGCATGCTCTCCTTTTTGACCCCTTGAACCCACCCCTCTCTTAATAAACTCTTAATTCTCATTTTACCAATTTTGAAATCCTTCCCCTAAATTAAACTTGATGTGTCGCTAATAGATGAACGGTTATAGATAAACCGAAAAGGAAAATGTCCTTATAACCAACCCCCGAATACAATGTCTCTCAAATGCAACTTAACCGGCAAAATTGCTTGAATAGCTCCATAAATTGCACAGTTATGCTCCATACGAGGCGGCAAACAATGTCGAAGCAATAAAGTAGCTGCAGTTCCTTAACCAAAATATAAATTGAGACAAATTTATATTTCACCCTAGCTGCCAACCTCAAAGGGCCTGTCGTCTTGCATTTCCACTTTTACCACGAAACAACAAAATTTCCCTACGAGTTAAATTTTATTTCATATGTTTCATATGGGAAAATTCTCGTAAGGCTTCGAGGGAGAAAAGTAAAAGAAGAAGAAGAACACTTTTTTGGGTGATAGGGTTAAAGAAACAGCTAAGGACACGTAATTGGGGGGCGAAAACGGGTCGTCGTCGTATGCAATTGAATGGAAATATCTTTCCGAGATATGAGTGAAAATTGGATAAGTCTATCGCGGGCATTTTTTTTTTTTTGTTGAAAGACGAGCAAGAAGGCGCGACAAAGTTTTGTATTTCCTTCCTATTCCTTACCGCTTTTGTGGTTCCACATGACAATGCAATTTAGTCTCAGTTATTTATTTTATTATTTTGGATCGGCGCTGGCAAAAAAAGAGAAACGAATATCGAATTTCGTGATGTGACAAATCCGCTTCTTTTTTTTTTGTATTTTATTGACTAAACATTATGGATCGAAAGTTGTAAAGGGTTTATTTGGTTTTTGGCGGGAACTTTTTGGGGGTGGATGGTGCACAGTATACTTACATATGTATATGTTGTTTTATTAATTGTGACATTTGAAAGGAGTTACTAGTAGAATATAATTTAATAGGCGTAATAGCTATGACGGTTTGTTGAAAGATACAGGTCGCTCGGCCTTAGATACCGTTCTCGTGCCTAAAGAGAAGAAATAATTGCTGTAGGAGACATCAGCTCGAAGATTAATAGAGCATGTTAATATCTTGCAAAATTAATGCAAAATACCCTTTTGCAAATAAATGTTTGGTGTCAGTCAGAAAGAGTAAAAGTTAATCTATCAAAAACTGTCATCATTCCATTCACCAGGAGAAGTAATTTAAATCTCCAGACACGAACACTAAATGGTGTCCAACTTAATTATTCCAGCGAAGCTAAATATCTAGGGATAGGTAAGGTTGAAGTGTTTGCCAGCCGAGAATCGGCAACACACTTAGATCAATAATAGGTCCACTCTGATACCACGTGGATCATGGGAGAAGTTTCTCTCTACTTACTCATTAAACCATTTTGAACTTTTTCTGAAGCGTAGGAGGCTCTTGATATCGATGTCTATCAGGTCGCCTATATCGTTGTAATGGGGGGCTCCTAGGTGAAGCTTCTTTCTACGGGAGAGAGCTGGGCAGAAACAAAGAAGGTGAGAAATAGTTTCTTCCCCTTGTTCATCCATGCAGCTTCTACAAAAGTCGTTCGCTAAACGGCCCAGCCTTGTAGCATACTTGACTATTAGACAGTGCCCAATGATGACACCTATTGTAGTACCGATATGCGATTTATTGAGAGAAATCAAATTCATGGAATCGGTATTGACGCTAGACATGTTGATCCACTTGTCCAGTATACACGTAACTACGAACTCTGTCAATGCAGAGATCATGAGGGAAGCACTTCGTGTGGTGGAGTAGTGGTGTTTAGAACAGAGCTTGGGGACAAGATCCTTAGGGTACCAAACCAAAATGGTTGCTCTGCTGCACACGATAGTGATAAGGAAAAACGAACTGAAATTAAACTGAGTAACTAGGCCACCGCAATGACAACGGCGAAAGGTTTGTGGATTTCTGCAATGCCAACCGCCTTGTGATAGGTGGCACCATGTTTGAGCACAAGACCTGCCACAAAGTCAGCTGGGTTTCCAATGACAGGCAAGCAACCTCCAACCAAATTGACCATTTTGCTATCAGCCGCCGCTTTAGAAGCAGTCTCCTGGACGTCCGAAACAGACGAGGGGCAGATGTGGGGATAGTACGTGATCACCATCTTATGATAGCTACTCTCCAACTACGCACTGCTGCAGTTCGAAGATCCCACGACAACACAAGAATGCCGAGGTTCAACATCGATAGACTTAGTGATCCCTCAGTGCGCCAATAATTAAGGGAGCACTTTTCGCAAGGTGTGGAAGCAATCAGCAGCTCAATGCCCGCAACCATCCAAGACCATTGGTGTGCTGTGAAAAATGTTTTTACATCTGGTGCTGAAAGAATTGTCGGTCGATCGCAGGGAAGACATAGGGCGTGGCTTTCCGAGGATACTTGGAGACGGATTGACGAACGAAAACAGCTAAAAGCTCGCGTTGCAGCTACCCCAGCAGCAGGGAGAAGCGAGCTAGAGTCCCTATATCGCATGAAGATGAGAGAAGTTCAGCGTAGTGTACGACGTGACAAGCGCAACTACATCAACGCGCTGGCTACAGAAGCAGAAGAAGCTGCACGGAGGTGCGACAGCAGGACTGTCTACAGAATCACGAAAGAGCTGACAGGTGGTCGCAGCTCCAGCCAATACCTAGTGAAAAGCCTAGACGGCTCCTTGCTCATTTCGGATGAGGACCAGCTCAAGAGATGGAAAGAGCATTTTGCTATGGTTTTGAACCGTGTATTCGCTAGCGATATGCTCCCAAATCAGACTGAGATGCCCGAGGTGAGAAGTTCCCGAATACGCACCACGACTCCCAGTAAAGATGAGATCATTACCGCGATCAAGGCACTAAAAACCAACAAGGCGGTAGGACTTGACGGTATTCCAGCAGAGCTCTTACGAGCAACGCCAACAACATCGGCTGAGCTTCTGCTTCCACTTATAGATAGAGCTTGGGAAGCTGAGAGCTTTCCTAATAAGTGGAAAAAGGGAATGATCGTCAAGCTTCCTAAGAAAGGAAATTTAATGGAGTGCGGGAAACTGGAGGGGTATCTGCGTGCTGCCTGCTGTAGCTAAGATAATAGCTAAAATCATCCTTGAGCGAATCAAACAACATCTCGAAGACACACTCGATGCCGAACAAGCAGGTTTCCGCTCTGGATCCTCCTGTGCCGACCACATCAACACCCTGCGGATTATCATCGAACAGTGTGTTGAATATCGATCGCCACTGCACCTGCTGTTCATCGACTTTTAGAAGGCGTTCGATAGTGTCAACAGGGAGTTTATTTGGCGTGCCTTACGCAGGAGAGGCATTCCCGATAAACTAATTGCTATTATCAAAGCTACATATGAAGGCTCCAAATGTCACGTTCTGCACAGGGGAAGGTTGTCTGAGGAATTTGAGATCCAAAGTGGGGTAAGACAAGGCTGTATCCTTTCACCAATATTATTTCTATTGGTGATTAGCGATGTGCTTCATGCAGCTTTGTCGACGGGAAACGGAGGAATTCGATGGACTCTTACATCTCAACTGAAACATCTTGACTACGCTGACGATGTATGCTTACTCTCCCACAGAATTATGGACCTCCACCAAATGACAGCAGATGTGGAAAGGGAGGCAGGTGTCGTCGGGCTGAAAATTAATACGACAAAAACTAAAATCATCAGCCTTGGAACTAACTCATCGGCTCAAATATGGATTTCCAGTATCTTGGGAGTGTTGTCTCGACCGATGGTGGAACCGAACTGGATATAGCCAACAGGATCGCCAAAGCAAAGTCCGCGTTCGGGATGTTGTCCAAAATATGTCGAAGCAATGCAATCAGTTTGAGCACCAAAATAAGACTGTTCCGCTCCAACGTTGAATCCGTGCTGCTATATGGTTGCAGCACGTGGAGAGTGACCACTACTATCACCAGAAAGCTGCAAACGTTCGTTAATAGGTGTCTGCGCAATATCTTAAGGATTTTCTGGCCCAATCGTATCTCTAACGAACACCTTTACGAGAGAACGGGTCAGGAACCAATAGGCACAACTATCCAACGGCGGAAGTGGCAGTGGATTGGTCACACATTCCGAAAGGGTGACAGCTCCATAGCGAACCATGCTATGCAATGGAACCCTCTAATTCAGGATGGCAGAAGACCTGGCGGTCCGCGGAAAACATGGCGCAGAACAGTCGAGAACGAGGCACGGCAGTTAGGGAAAAGTTGGGGAGAGCTCAGACACATTGCAAGAAACCGTTCACGATGGCGCGTAGGCGTAGTAGAGGCCCTAGGACCCACAAGGGGATACAGGACATAAGTAAAAAGTAAGTCGTATGTCCTGTCGATAGCTGAAATACAAACAAATGAATAAAAGTGAATACAATAAGTCGTTGTCATTGTTGTAGTCGTAGTCGTATTAAGTTTGGTAATTTGTAATATTTGTCGCTCGACAAGACTGAAAAGTGTCCGCAAACTCAAGTGACAACGACTACGACTACGACAGCGACATCATTGTAGTCTACCAGTAAAAGAATAAGTGGAGATCCAACGAAACGAGAAAGTGGATAAACTGGGAGAGTATGGGCCAGTCTCGGAATTTCTTGGTCTCGAACCATTTGCTGCACTAGGCGGAAGAATGGTAAAGAGCTTGAGCCAGTTGTGGGCAAATAGTGAACGCCATTAACTGTGGAACAATATAGACAAGCCAAAAGGGCGCTTAAAATGTCGAAAAGCTCTATCAAACGAAATGTTCTAAGCATGAAGCGAGGAGCACTAAAGCGATTAGTATCATTGCATGCTAAATTCAGATATTATTTGAAGAAAGTATCATCCAGCAGAAGATCTAGAATGGTATGCCAACATCCAGCACTAACTGGCAGAAGGAAAAGAATATTTAGCTATCACTGGTTAGAAATCGAAAGGATTAGCCACATAATCTTCAAATGCTAACGTTAACACAGGTGATCGAAGTCTGGGAGAAACTCTATAGAAATCCAGAAAATATCTCTGGCCAAGATTATCGTGGCAGACAGACGAAAAGGGGATCCAATAAGGTAGTCGGCTTTGACATCTCTCGAAAATGTATGTCTTGTCTGTTTGGATGACGCGCATGTGAATTCAGTTTCAGAAGCAGAATGCGCTTTTATATTGTTATACTATCAAATTCAGACTTCTGCTATAGTCACCGAATTTAACAAGTCTACAATAAGCAATTCATTCAGGGAAATCTACCGACGAACGGTACACCATCATTTGAACGGAGTCCCTTAGCCTTTTGTCAGACTTATTTATCCTTATCCTGAAAATCATATGCTAAGTGTCGAAGTTTGTAACTGGATCGAGGACAGTAGCTACCTTTTGTTAAAGATTTGAGGGTCTGCTGGAGTCGTGAATTTTTATTTTTTATTTTTTAATATCGCACGACAGCTCTTAACACCTTCCAGCCTACAACTAATAATAATATTTTGAAACAATTGTTTAAATACTTGTTGCTCTTATATAGACTAACCGATGGTAGAACTGTACTTTTCATGTTAAGAATTCCGTAATATTTTTTCTAGGATTATACGAGTATGTAACGAAAACTAAATTACAACCCACATCAACTTTAGCACCATTTATACGCCCCTCACCCTAGTTCAATTAGTTTAACGACCATTAAAAATGGCAAACAATTAATTTCATATCACAAAACCAAACAAATGCAAAAGTACAATTAATTATTTATAACATCTAGCAACGAAAATCCGGGGCTACCGTACCCGCTAAGCGAAATATGATTAATTGCAATAATTAGTGTAACTACCTTGAAAAGGATTTCTAATGAAGTTCGCGTGCGTCGGCGGAGGAACCCAACTCGATTCAACTGCCACCATCGCTCAATTGCAATTAAATTCACCGAGAAACACCGAAATGGAAATCAAATTCGAAATCCTGGAATTTATTAAGATTCCTATCGCGAGGACACGAGAGGACTCGAGAGAATGAGCAGCGCATGCAAACGCGAACTGGTGGTGAACGCAGAAAGAATGCTGTACTGGAAATGAACCCCCGCCCCCTTCCCCCAATGGGGGGTGACATTTAATTTTACATGTCACACGGTATTACTGAGGGTGGCATTGTTCACATTTTGCCAAAAAGAAATTAAGACGTACTCGAGGAAAGAGTGCCGCCGTGTCGCAGCAGAAATTTATTCAAAACGGAAATGATTATTGCCACGAGAACCAAACGATTCGACAATTAAATTTAATTAATTAACAAGGTATCAGTGGCATTTATTTGGCAATATTGAGCTAACGCACGAATTACGATATCAATTAGGGGAGTAAGCCACTTGTAAAGCAATGCACAATCAAATGAAGTCAAAAGTAACAAACTGTCAAAACAAAGACAGCCGACTAATTCACTTTTTCGACGGATGCGGGCGAGACATTTAATTCGAATCGAGATATGTAGGTACATCTGCCTGTTTTTGACGGAATCGATATGACAAGTTAAGCTCGTCGATAAGATGACAGTTCAGCTAATTGTAACATGATACGCAGAGTTCGTATGTAATTCCGGGGCGAGGGCCGACTTAAGTCATTTCGCTGTTGGGTTAATATTTTCAAAGTAAAGCGGTACAGCGATGAGTCAATCATGGGATGCCTAAGAAGATAAGATTGATGGGATTGATCCAAAGGCAATCAATATGTTATCCATGTGTTATTAAAATTACAGCTTGTACTTAGAATGTACATACATAAAAAATATGACAGATTGTTTCAAGGCATTTAATAACATCAACGCTCAACTGATACAACAATTGAGTTTAGAAAATCATTAGACTGATACATTCCTTCCTTCATAAGCGTAAATGCATTAAATATGGAGCCACTCCAACCCGGAGACTGAGATGGAAAAACCCTGTTTCCTGAGGTCTTGTCGTCGAAATAATTTCTTTGATAGAGCCAACCTAGGCATAGAATCTTGACTGATATATAAGTAGATAAGATAAGATATATTAGTACATACAGTTTACTCCATCAGCCATCCTCAGACATTGGTTTAAATATATGATGAAGAATTTTTCTCCTTCTTCTTTTCCTTCCTTCTTCTGTTTAATTTTAACATAATTTGCGCGCACTCAAGAGGATATGAATACTCTTTAAATGTTTTTTTTTTTTTATGCAGAGAGAGAAAGATTTGTGTAGTGTCTATATAACTGGGGAGATATTTGTAATTTTTGCCTTTGCTTCCGATTCACAGTATTTTATTATCGGCCATATATCAATCATCCAACAGAACGAATAAATTTTTCCGCCATAAACTGCCTTTTGCCAGTGTTATGCCTTCGCAATAGTGTTGACATAAGCTTTCGCAATTGATCGGACTGATTTTATATTGTTCATGAGCAATAAATAAATGTTTGCTGACATCAGGATTTGAACCGTGAACCATTATCGTGGCAATTGATTACGTAACCACTACACCATCGCCACCCGAATACATCAGATATCTTCTGTCGTTTCCGCTTAATGTCCAGCCCATGGAACCGTATAGTAAAATAAATCAAAGTTCGCGTAATAGCATCACCAAACCATCGATGCCTTCGCTAGTGTTAATTTTTGCGGAGTTTGTTTTCACTTAGAGGTTGAATTCTTCTTGGTATAGACTTCTATGTTGACTCGCTGATAACAGAAATAATAATAATAAATATAGTAAATTCGTATTGGCATATGATATGGCACATAGTAAGTTTATGAAAATAACGGCAATGACAAGATCGATAATCATCAAACAAAGCTCCTATCTTACAAATTTAAGCAAGAAACAAGTCAGAAAGCATCAATAAGCGGACACTACCATAAAATGATGGTCACTCTGTAATAACATCAAAATCGACAGACTAATACAAAAGCTGCAGGAAATGCATATCCTTGTAGGGGTGATTTTAGAGGAAGTAAACAAACAAGGGTTTCTCAGAAAATCAAGTGGTACAATCTGGACAAAGAAAAAGGCGAGGCTTTTGTTTTCGTGATGAAAAATTAACTCTCTCACACCATCAACGGAGCTGAGGATGAAGAGTGCAAAGCACAAAATATGTGGGATTCCCTATAGCGAACTTGCTTAAGAATCACTGCTAGGAGCTTCAAAAGACCACCATCGACACCCCCAATAAATATGGTGGTGAAGTGATGAAGGCAAGGAAGTGACAAATGAGAAGAAAGCGGCTTTTAAAGCTTGGTCAAAGTGCCCCTCTAATAATAGAGACGAGAAAGCTCGCGTCGAAGTGGAATACAGATGTTGCAAGAAAAAAGCGACGAAGAAGTTCGCCCAGCTTCAAGCAGAGAGTACGGAGGGCCTGTATCGGGAGCTGGAGAAAATATCTTCTCCGGTTGCTGATGCAAAGTAAGCTATCCAGGAGCTGCGAAGACACAATATGGACAAGAGCGCAACCATCTTCAAAATAGCCGCCCAAAGAAGGAAGAATGCTCAGGAGATTCGTTCGCCAAAGTTCATTAACAATGCTCATGGCCAGCTTCTTGTGGATGACGACAAATTCTGCAGAGGTGGCGGCAGTATTGTGAAAAACTTTTGAATGAACAGTTTCCCCGGCTATACTTTCCAAGAGCCACCCCTAACTGTGAAGAAATACCCGACATTACAGTCGAAGAAGTTAGTGAGGCGGTCAAATACTCCAAAAACGAAAAGCGGTTGGGCCAGGCGAGATGCCCTCTGAGTTTTGGAAAAAGATGGGAGACATCGGGTTCAGATGGCTCCGAATTCTCATCTCCAAATTTATGAGAGGTGATCCAATGCCGAATCAATGGAGGAAAAGTTACCTTCTCCCGGTATACAAAGGGAAGGGTGATACCCGAAACTGTGATAACTACCGTCAGATCAAACCGATGTCACACACCATGAAGATCGTTGAGCGGGTATCAGGTGGCTGACTGCGAAAAATAATACGGCTATCTGATGATCAGTGCAGGTTTGTCACGGGTAAATCAACCACAGATGCGATCCAAAATATAAGGATCATAATGGAAAAACATCGTGGTTCCTTAAGGGATTTGCATAGGTATTATATTGCTTGAATTTGAAAAGGCATTCGACAGACAACCATGAGATCTGATATGGGTGGCGCTAAGACATCGAGGGGTTCCAGAAACCTATGTACAGATGATCATGGACATGTATGAACGAGCAAAAACAAGAGTAAGATGCCCCGCTGGAGTAACCGAAGAGTTCCCAATCAAAGTTGGGGTGCACCATGGAAGAAGCGTTTTAAGTCCTTTGCTCCTTATAACAGTCCTTGATTATCTGCTTAAAGGTAAAGTGATGGACTCCATGGTACATCAGTTATTCTTTGCTGACGATGGAGCCATCATAAGTGAGGATGCTACATCCCTGCAACGAGCACTTGATGTATGGGTGGACATTTTGGAGGAAATGAGTATCGCATTAGTTCAAAAAAGACAGAGTACTTGTGCTGCCCATTCTCTGATCGACTCAGGCCTAATTTAGACATTTGTTTGAATGGAACAGTGATTCCCAAGTGCGAAAAGTTCAAATATCTGGGATCTATGATCAATAGCAAAGCAACTTGTGATGACGACATCAGTCATCGCAAGCGTAGGGTGGATGAGGTGGCGAGAAAATTCCGCTATCTTCTGTGACAGAAAAATTCCCCCTTAGTTGAAAAAACAAACTCTACACTGTGCATCCCGCGCTCACATATTATAGGGCCTATATGCAATCTGTTGAGAGAAATCAAATTCTTAGAATGTTTTAGATCCACCTTCGGCCAAATCTGTTTTCTCGCTAGACATATTGGTCCACTTGTCCACTTAAGATTTGTACTCTCGCCAGCATCCAGCTTAAACTTAGGTTTGCGAGTAGCGATTGGTATACCTAAGGTGCACTTATTCGATATAGTTATTCCTATTCGGGAGAGTTAATCGGTCTTACAATTTCCTGAAATATCTCTATGCCCCGGCACCCGAAATAGGTGAATATTGAACTGTTCAGCCATCTCCGCAAGAGACGATTGGCAGTCTAGAGCCACTAAGGAATTTAAAGAGGTTAATTCAAGGGATTTGATTGTTGCTTAGTTGTCTGAAAAGATACGGATATCTCTAGCAGATATCACGTTTTTCTTAAGCCAAGATAAGCCTTATTTAATCGCCATTATTTCCACCTGGAGCACGCTACAATGATTTGGAAGACGGAAAGAGAGCTTAAGATTAAACCTGTCAGAGAAAACACCATAAGTGACCCATCAGTGTAGAAGTGAAGGCATGGTCTTGAAAAAATCTAGATAATGAAGTCTACTATACTTACTTACTTAGGTGGCGCTACAGTTCGGGGTGAACCTGGGCTTCAACCAACAAGCCTCTCCATTTAGCTAGGTCTTTAGCTAATTGCCTCCAGTTGCACACTCCAAGTTGGTCGAGGTCCCCTTGTATTTGTGCGCGCCACCTACGGCGATGATTCCCTCGGGGTTAGAGTCGAAGACTCTGCGGGCCGGAGCGTTGGTGTCCATTCGCTCTACATATCCCTGCCATCTCAGACGTCCAATAAGGAATTTTTTGACTAGGTGGATGTCGCTGTACAGCTCGTATAGTTCATGATTAAGACTTCCCCTCCAAAACCCGTCAACACAAACGGGACCGAAAATCTTACGAAGAAATTTTCTCTCGAGCGACCAAGGATATCTTTATCCTCTTTTATTAAAGTTCATGTTTCAGCGCCGTAAAGCAGGACTGGGATGATCAGGGTCTTATACAGAAAGGGTTTACTGTTGAATTGCCTTATAAGCCCAAAAAACAGCGATTGGCAAGATTTATTCTTCGCTTGATTTCTGCGCTGATCTTGTTTTTCGAGTTTATAGCAGAGCCAAGGTAGACAAAATCCCTTACTACCTCGAAGTTATAGCTGCCCACTGTGATGTTTTGTCCAATTTCGGAAGAACTCAGCGGGCTGTCACTGATACGTTTGCAAGCATTGAGGCAGACGCGGCTAAAATGGATTTAGCGACAAACGAGGGCAAAACCAAGTATATGCTGTCAACAAGAAGAGACAATCAACACCGACGAATTGGACAGAATGTCTCAGTGGGCAGCTACAACTTCGAGGTAGTCTACCTTGGCTTTGCAATAAACTATAAAAACAAGATCAGCGCAGAAATCAAACGAACTAATGAGACTCTGTATAAGACTCTGATCATCCCAGTCTTGCTTTACGGTGCTGAAACATGAACGTTACTAAAAGAGGATGAAGATATCCGTGATCGATTGGAGAGAAAAAATCTTCGTAAGATATTCGGTCCTTTTTGCATTGACGGGTTTTGGAGGAGAAGATTCAATAACAAACTATACAAGGTGTACAGCGACATCGACCTGGTCAAAAAACTGCGTATTGGACGTTTGAGATGGCTAGGCATGTAGAGCGAATGGACACCAATGCTCCGGACCGCAGAGTCTTCGAATTTAACCCGGAGGCACGACGCAGTATAGGACCACCTCGCCGTAGGTGGCGCGCACAAGTTCAAAGGGACCCCGACCAACTTGGAGTGTGCAACTGGAGGCAATTAAGCAAAGACCGAGCTAAATGGAGAGGCTTGTTGGTTAAGGCCCAGGTTCACCCTGAACTGTAGCGCCACCTAAGTAAGTAAGTAAGTAAGTAAGGCATCCGATTTATCTCCATAACTAGTAATGAGTTTCTTAAAATAGAGCAGTACCCAATAATTCTATTCCTGAAGAACCCTGTTGTAGTGAGGCATTTAACACTGTTTCCAGCTCAATATTTTGCCTGCAAATTAAGCGGTGGAAGAAGCAAATACTTGTCAAACGATTACGTGGCAGTCGTGCGTAGAACACCTGTTATGGTAATGCCGACTGTCGCTTTGTTTGTGCTCTATGCGTCAGTATGGGTCTTCTTTTGTGTATACCCAATACATCTTTGCTGACTTCAGGATCCACTTTTTCCTTAATGATCTGTTGCATATGAAGAGGCCATTAAAGGCTCTCCTGCATACTAAGACTAACATTTTCTCTATCCATAATAGTGCCAAGATGCCTTGGGTGGTTCGAAAGGAACAGTTTAAAGGGTGGTATCTTGTTAAATTTTAAGGATACAGACACAGAGAATACTTTAATATAAGATTTTTTTTAATACCTACCTATTAAGAAGATATTCAAGTAAAAAGATTCAAAAACTGGAGCTATTTTGACTGCAATATTCTTGGAATATTTAGACCGCATATATTTCGGCTGTTTTCGGGGAATCAGTTTTTAAGAGATGTTTTGATTTTTATTTTATTACGTCGTAAATTTGTGGGTTTTCAAATAATAAAGACTTGTAGACTAAACCTTACGAACGTTGCAACTCAGGACAGATGATTCTGGAGACTCAGGATAAGGAGATCCGACCCCAATTGACTAATATTCAAATTCATATTCCAATATATTTTAAAGATTTTTGTCAATTTTCTCACAAGTGTTTTACTCTTATCTCCAACAGATTGTGAAAGAAATTTGGTCAATCCTTTAAAAAACAAATCGGATTCTATGTGTTACGACCCAGGCATAAACTTTATTTTCAAGAATCCCAGCATAATGCATATTTTGTCGATTTATAACGTTTGTCTGACTAAAATACTAAAATAAAACAAAATGAACATGTTATTCTCGTATTTCGATTGACAAGGGATATAATTTATCTGACACGAGACTACCCCATCTCCTTACACAGAATACCTATTCTAATGCTCACAAATAACCGCATACACTGATCATATCCGCGTGTGTAATGGTGGTGGTGCTGGTAGAGTAATCGCCAAATTAACTATGTGTAAACATTATAAATCACTGCGTGACACAACAACCAACAATTGAAATTGTTTTCGAAATTCCTTAAGGACATAACAACGGATCGTTAACATTCTCCAAGGAGCTCATAAGTTTGCCTCCCTACTAAATAACTACAACTACCGACGATTATGTGTGTGTGCTTTGGAGTGTATGCCAGGGATAAAGATACGAAATTCACTACTTCAGCCAGTGGTTACACGAAACGCAAATGCGAATGAATTTGCATAATTCGCTTTCTTATCGATTTGTGGTAGCAAGGCGCACGAAAAAAAAAGGACGAACTACTCCTACATTTGCATTTTGTTTTCACGTTTTTATTTTAATAAAATGAATTAGTTTGGGAAATTAGTTAATTTCCGGAATGTAATGCTCGGCGATGGAATAAATTTCTGCTGACAACACAATTAAAGTTGCACTGGTGTTTATTTGCGGGAATAATATCGGATGAAAGGTATCTGGCGCGGGGGAAATGACATGTGAAACAATACGTTTTCGAAAAGGGAAGTCGAGTTTTAATGAACTTAAAAAAACGAAGCTGGATAGTTGTATGATTGGACGGATGACGCATTTGTCTATGTTTGGACTAACAATTATATTTATTTTTATTTTTTATTCTTTATACAATCGTATCTCTAAGGTCTTTAAAAACGTAAAGTTGTCTTATTAATTGCAGAATTCGCAACTCCCAATATAGAGGCCAACCATGTGTAAAGTGATTTTTAGCAGAAATTATTCTAATTAGCACCCAAATGTATTAGTTTATGATCCTCTCCATATTACAACTTTAAGTTATCAAGACCATTGTAGTAAATCATAGTCAGAACTTTTTTTGGGCAGTGCGATTTCAAGACACTCAAAACCAACAAGGCGGAAGGACTTGATGGTATTCCCATTAAGCTCTTACGAGCAGCGCCAACAACATCGGCTGAGCTTCTGCTTCCACTTATAGATAGAGCTAGGGAAGCTGAGAGCTTTCCTAACTAGTGGAAAACGGGAATGATCGTCAAGCTTCCTAAGAAAGGAAATTTAATGGAGTGCGGAAACTT
Organism: Brachypalpus laphriformis; assembly: GCA_945910035.1. Lineage (NCBI taxonomy): Eukaryota > Metazoa > Arthropoda > Insecta > Diptera > Syrphidae > Brachypalpus > Brachypalpus laphriformis. Next base: position 261,426,730 of record OX246753.1, on the reverse strand, counting down.
GAGGGGTATGTGGGTGCTGCCTGCTGTTATGAATAAACCGAATACAGTCGTTAAAAGCTACATTCATTTTACGCTTACAATCATAATCAAGACAAGGGTACACAGAACAATTATACGTGAAAAAGGGGAGTAACAAGCTTTTAACTAAATGGCATTTGATTGTTATAGGCAGTGAATACGATGAAGACCTCAGCTCACGTAGACCAAAATATATCCTTTTTACAGTATCCGAAACGGCATCACAGCAGGTTAAGGTAGATACCTGACTTTGTCTACATATTGAATAATGTTGCCATTTAGAACAAGGGCGGGATAATCAGAGGAGTCAATTTTCTGCCGTGAGCAAATCATTCTTAAAGTCTTTAAAAGATTGAGTCTAAGATTATTAAAATCTGACCACCGTTGTATATTTACGAGGTCCTCATTTATACGGGCTACACAATCTTCTATTAAGCCAACAGACTGACATAGATAGATAAGGACATCGTCCGCGTACATATGCACTTGACAATTTATAATTGAGTCTGGAAGATCGTTTATAAACATAGAGAATAGTAAAGGGCCCAACACAGATCCCTGCGGAACACCTAAGTTAACGGAAATAGGACTTGATGTTCCCTGGTTCGTCTTAACTACCTGTACACGATTGTTTAGATATTGTGCAAGAAGTCTAAGTGATGCACTGTGAAAACCAAAATAATTTTTCAGCTTAGAAATTAGAATTGAATGGTCAATATAGTCAACGGCTTTGGAATAGTCAAGCAGAACCATAATCCCGATTTTGTTTAAGTCAAGTGCTATACGCAAATCTGTAGTTACTTTGATAACTGCAGATTCGCAGCTATGCTTATGACGAAACCCCGATTGCCACTTGGATAGGTGATTACCAGCGTCTAAAAAACATTTTTATTTGGTTAGCCATAATCTTTTCAAAAACTTTAGCTGGAAAACAAAGCAAACTGATTGGCCTAAAATCGGACGGAGCTGACGGGTTAGATTTTCTTGGGATCGGAACAATTGTAGCTTCTTTCCATTTCTCGGGAAATTGACGGCTATAAAAACAAAAATTGAAGACATGAAACATATATGGAAGTATTAGGGGCAAGATTAACTTTAAAAACTTAGGCGACACACAGTCAGGACCAGTAGAATTCGATTTAATACTACGAATCGCGTCATGAACATCAATTGACTGGACACACTCAAAATTAAAACCTTCACTTAAGTCCTCTAAACTAGCTGGAAGTATTGATGGAGCTGTAGAGAGAGGAGCAAAAACAGAGCTCATTGTATTGGGGCTAAAAGAACATTCAGATACATTCTTCTCGGCAGCCACTCCAAGGTTTTTCAAACTCTTCCATAACTCCCGTTTATGGAAGCGAATCGTTGCAACTGTCTTTTATCCGAGCAACGTTATATTGTCGTCTATTGTAGTCCGACGGATTTCTTTTAAAAATCTTAAAAAAGCGTTCTCTTTCCCGAATCTGCTGTTTAACAAAATTGTTATACCATGGACAGGGCTTGGGCTTAACTATCTTAGTCACTCTTGGTACACGAACGTCATAAAGTTCATTTAATAGATTATTAAAAATACTAATTTTATTATCTATGTCAGGTGTAAAATAGATAGAGTCCCAAATATGAGAGTCGCAGTTTCTTTGTACGTCAGTGAAATTAAAATGTTGGTAGGATCTATAATTAATTATTTTGTCATTACTTAGGACAGTATGGTTATATTTAATACAACAAAACAGAAAATCGTGAATAAACTCTGATGTAGGTCTAACCTGATCGTTTCCCTATACAGTGCGTCGTGAATTTGTCAAAAACATATCAATTAAGGACGGGTTACTACTAGACTTAAAACAGGTGGGCCAACGAGAATTGACAACATGAAGACTAGTGTTATCACAGAAATATTTAAATAGTTCAGTCTTGTTGTTGCTGACTAGATAGTTTACATTAAAATCGCCACCAATTAAGATGCTATTATATCTGGGGCTTAACCTCGTTAAATTTTCTTCAAGCTCATGTAAGTTTTCTTCCTTAAAGCTTTTAGGTGGACAATACACTACAACTAACAAATGTTTTTCTACGCGATCATTCAACTCAACACACAGAAACTGAATAACAGACATGGATGATACATAAACACATTTTGTGGAGATGTGTTCTTTAACATACATACATACACCACCACCGATCGTGTTTACTCGATCGTTTCTAAATAATTTGTTATTCGGAATATTCACTAGTTGAGGTAAAATATTGCAATTAAGCCAAGATTTTGATATCATAATAACATCTAGCTTTGAAGTGCTAAGTATTTGGTAGAGGACTGTAAACTTAGAACGAATGCTTCCTGCGTTCAGATGACACACATTCAACCCATTAGGGGCGCCACACAACACGTTGAGAACGGCCCTGACTATATCAGGATCGGATTGATTCATCATTAATCATTAAACAAGCTTTTAAAAACATCACCACACATTCAGCAGAAAAGAAATGTGTATAAATCAGAGCTAATGGCTCCGCGAGGCCATATAGATAGTATACAAATTTAAAAATAAAGTTAAAAAGAAAAAAGAAATAACAATAATAATAATAATAAGAAGAAAAAATTACAAATGAAAACAAAAATCCATAAAAACCATAAATTGGCAACAGTAACAACATTTGAAAACATAATATAAAGAAAATAAGAGAAACAAAAAGTATGACAAAGTAAGATTGTCTGAGGAATTTGAGATCCAAAGTGGGGTAAGACAAGGCTATATTCTTTCACCAATACTATTCGTATTCGTGATTAGCGATGTGCTTCGTGCAGCTTTGTCGACAGGAAACGGAGGAATTCGATGGACTGTTACATCCCAACTGAAACATCTTGACTACGCTGACAATGTATGCCTACTCTCTCACAGAATTATGGACCTCCACCAAATGACAGCAGATGTGGAAAGGGAGGCAGGAGTCGTCGGTCTGAAAATTAATACGGCAGAAACTAAAATTATCAGCCTTGGAACAAACTCATCGACTCAAATATGCATTGGTGGACGACCGGTAGAGAGAGAAGAGGATTTCAAATATCATGGGAGTATTGTCTCGGCCGATGGTGGAACTGGACTTGATATAGCCAACAGGATCGCCAAAGCAAAGTCCGCGTTCGGGATTTTGTCCAAAATATGGCGAAGCAATGCAATCAGTTTGAGCACCAAGCTAAGACTGTTCCGCTCCAACGTTGACTCCGTGCTGTTATATGATTGCAACACGTGAAAAGTGACCAATACTATTTATCACCAGAAAGCTACAAACGTTCGTTAATAGGTGCCTGCGCAATATCTTAAGAATTTTCTGGCCCGCTCGTATCTCTAAGTTAGGTTAGGTTAGGTGTGTGGGCTGGCAGGGAGGGACGCTCCCTGATGATTCTCCAAATACTACATCCATATAGTAGTACTGACTCGACATTGGAGCGGAACAGTGCCATCTTGGTCTTGGTGCTATAAGCATTACTCTTTGAGATTTTCGATATCATGCCGAACGCGGCTTTGGCTTTCCCGATTTTACTGTCTACATCGAGTTCGGTGCCACCGTCGGACGGGATTATACTTCCTGAGTATAAAAAGTTATCAGCTTTCTCGGCTTGCTGTCCAGCAATGTTCACTTGAGCGGTGTAAGCTGCAAGGCTGAGTGCTTTTGTCTTGGCCGTATTAATCCTTAGCCCTGCTCTTCTTGCTTTGACTTTTAGACTATGGACCACTTGTTACATATTTCTATACAATAGCTTGCAAATGTCGTCAACGTATTCCAGATGTTTAAAGCAAGGTGTCATTATTCAATTTATTCTGATGTTATTTACTATTAGGGTTGCACGAAAAACATCTTTGATTACCACCAAAAATAACAGCGGTGGAAGTTTGCACTCTTCCTGCACCATAATTTAAACTTCAAAGTCATCAGACACCTTTCCGTTATGCAAGACATTTTTTTTTTTCCCAAGGGCAGGTGAAAAATCTTCCATAGACACTATGAGAATAGCAAGCACGTGCTCACAGTAGTGTCAGATTCTTACTGACTAAAAAAACACCACCCTTCGATATAAATTTGTTAGATATCGCAACTAAGTAATAACTTATCAAGCAATTTTTCTATCACGAAATAAAAATGTTTTTACTTTCCACTGAAAGTGCATTTGCATTTGCATTTTCCGCAAACTAGACGCGGTTAATCATTATCTCACCAAGTCGAAAGGTTTCGTCCTTTGTAATCGGCACAATAAATTGCTCACATCCAAAATGTGTACGACTGTATTGCTGACCTGTCCGATTAGTTGGTTTCTATGCTTTCTCGCGAAGCTTCTAATTTCAACTTAGAATGTCTGAATTCCAAGATCCCTGTGGATATCGTCGTTTCAAATATACCACGGTGCTTGGACAATTTCTCTTAGCACTTTATTTTGAAAAGTTTGTAAAATATTGGCATTTGTTTTCTTGGTACAACCCCAAAGTTGTATACCGTAGGTCCACACTGGCTTTACCACTTGCTTGTATAAAAGCAGTTTGTTCTCAGAACTGAGCTGGGAATGTTTACCGAGTAACCAGTCTATTTCTCTATATTTGATTTCGAGTTCTTTACGTTTCATTTTCACGTGCGAATTCCATTTCAGCCTCGCGTCGAGTGTTATTCCCAGGTATTTGCAAAAGGTATTCGGGCCAAGTTTAGGAAAATTGGCAAGTCATTAATTTTCTTGTAAGTGAAATTTACGTGAACAGATTTAGGTTCGTTGAGAGCGATCCGCCAGTCCCTCGTCCATTCATTTACATTATTCAGTGCGTTTTGCAGTTTTGCAGTCGTTTCTTCGATTATTTTGCCTACTGCTAGGATAGCGGTGTCATCGGCAAATGTAGCAAGGATAGTGCCACCTTCTTTCGGTATATCACGAGTATATAGCCCAAGAACGCTTCCTTGCGGTACGCCGGCCGAAATTTCTTTAAGCTCCGAGTATTCGATTCCATGTCTAACACGAAAGATATGATCCCGGGATATGATTCTCGAATATCGTATAAGCATACAGGGAGAACTTGTCGTAGTTTGCATTTCAAGCCATCATGCCACACCTTATCAAAGGCTTGCGAGACGTCAAGAAATACGCTTGAACATATCTTTGTTCTTCAAATGCTTTCTCGATTACGTCAGTAATTCTATGCCCCTGGTCAATCGTCGAATGCTTACTTCTGAGCCCAAACTGGCAGTTAGGGATAAAATTATTTTCTTCTATAACCGGTTGGAGACGCCTTAGTAATATCCTCTCGAAAATTTTCCATATGATTGGAAGAAGTGAAATTGGTCTATACAATTTTACCTCATTTGGTGGTTTTCCTGGTTTTAAAGCCATTATGACTTCCGCAACTTTCCATTGGCTTGGCACGTGTTTTAATCTGACCGCAGCATTTATAATATGGAGAAGCTTAATCAATGCTTTTCTTGGTAAAACTTTGAGAATTTCTCCGGTAATCAAATCACTACCCGGAGGTTTCTTAGATTTTAGATTCTCGATCTCATGTTATAGTTCCCTTAGCGTTGCACTTGTGAGCGTTAAATCTGACGATTTATGGTAAATTCAGCCTATTGATGTTTTCGTAAATCACTTGATTATCATACGGTTTAAAGGTTTCTCCCATGTGGGCCGCAAAGACGTCCTCTTTTTCTTTATCTTCTCTTTCCCATTCATTTTGATTTAATTTAATTGGCGGCGCGGGGACTTTGGGCCTTTTGGTGCCTTCTACAGCTTTCCAAAGTGAATAATTCGAATCTTTTTTCGCACTTTCAAGGTAAGAACCTATTGCATGATTCTTAAAATCCTTAATAGTCTTCTTCAACAGATTGCACAGACGATTCAAGTGTGGTTTATGCTGCGGAGCACGACTCTGTTGCCATTTTTTCCGCGCCTTTCTTTTTTCCTTCACCAATTCTTTTATTTTCGGAGGATATCGTAAGCCGTATCTGTCCGGCGTTTTCCTTGGATTTTGAGTATTATTCCAAGCGGCAAGCTCTACGATCTCAACGAAGCGATCAACTTCAACCTCAAGTTTATAGGGTGTTGTAAGTGGAACGCTCAGACTTCCTTGTCATGACATGGAACACTGGCGATCTGAGAACACTGGTTTCACCGTGTTCAATGAAAGATATATGGCAAACAATGCCGTCGCCGATGAAAGGGTACATCCCCCGTTCATTTCGAAGGGAGAGCTCCAAGCGATATTCGAATAACTGAGGAAAAAGAAATCCGTGGGAATCGACGGTATACCCAACTTTGTGCTTAGACATCTTCCTACAGAAGCGGTGAACATTTACACCATCCTGTTTAATAATGCAATGAATAATGCCCATTATCCAGCGCATTGGAAAACAGCGGTGGTGCAGCCAATTCCTAAGAAAAATAATTCCAATCCGGGGAATCTCCGGTCGATAAGTCTCCTTCCGAACATCAGCAAGGTATTCGAAAAAGTGATCCATAGAGCCCTGACTAAGTGGGTTGAGGACATGCACATAATTCCAGATAATCAATTCGGTTTCAGGGCGGGGCATGATACCATACATGCGGCGTCTAAACTGGTATCGGATATCCAATGGAACAAAAGCAAGAAGCAATGCACGGGTGCCTGCCTGGTTGACTTGGAGAAGGCCTTCGATACCGTATGGTTAGAGGGACTCTTCTACAAGTTGAGCAGGCTAGGCATAAGTAAACCACTGCTGTACATACTTTATGACATGCTCACCAGTAAGAGGTTCATTGTGAAGAATGGCAATGTGACGTCTGCTGGAACTTTTGAAGTAAAAAATGGTCTGCAACAGGGCGCGGTTAATTCGCCGATCCTTTTCAATATTTACACGAGCGATCTCATAGGTTCACTTCACCATGCCATAGCGTAGGCAGACGATTTCGTCGCGTACAGATCAGGGCCTAAAATTGAGGTAATTGCAATACTCTTGCAACGTGACTTCGATAAGATCAAGAGATACTGCGACGACTGAAAGTTGAAGATTAACTTTCAGAAGTCGGAGACCATCCTGTTCAGAACGCCGTTGTCTGGGGCCTCTAGGGACACCAGAAAGAATTGGCGAGAGTTCTCTATCGTGGAACAGCACGGACATCCACTTGCGAGTCGAAGTGTAGTCAGATATCTTGGGGTCTGGCTAGATCAATATCTATATTTTAACAAATATATAGATGCTGCTCTGACCAGAGCCAAAGTTGCTTTCGTCATTGCAAAGAGACTGTTTTATAGCAGCCAACTCAATGCAAGGGTGAAGGTAATCTGCTACATGGCCCTCATTCGGCCTATGCTCGTATATGGATGTCCCGTATGGTTCAACGTGGGGCCAAGCTTGTTGAAAAGATGCGGGTGTTTGAGAGAGCTTGCCTTAGGTCTTGCCTTCGATTGTACAGAAACCAGAGTCTGAGTACATAAAATTCTATCGTAATGAGGTCCTGTATAACAGGGCGAATCTGATCAGAGTGGATAATTTCTTGATCAAGATGATTCGAAGGCACATGGCAAGAGCAATGACTTCGATGAATAGCCTGATCTTTGGGGCTTATTACCCCAACCATCTCTATCACGAGAGCGTGCGCCTTAACGGCTTTATCCCTCCAGAAGCGTTCCTATATCTTGATCAGAGAGGTCTGATCCAGAATAAGTTAGCGGTACTACGACCGAGACGTCGCACAGAGTACTGAGGAGCGTCTCCGGTTCAGTAGAGCGGTTTCAGTCCGCGATATTGAAGACCTCAGTAGGCAGCATGACCAATTTTGGTGGCTTAGAGAAGAAGAGGGAACGCCGTCGTCGGTTTCCCCTAATCCGGGTTAGCCTGTAACGTAGGCAGAGCGGGTCGTCTTTTTTATTGCCATGGCCGGCTTACATAGTTTTAAGGTAGTCTTAAGTTTGTATAAAATAAAATAAAATAATAATAAAAAAAAAAAATAAAAAACACAGCACTTGGCTAAAAAAAAAAATCAAGCACAGCACTTGGCTTAAAAAAGAAAGAGTGTATTCAATTACACTTCGTAGTTAAGTTAGCTTAAGTTTATTTTAAGGAAGTTTATAAGTTTTATCTTATAGTTTAAAAAAAAAAACAAGTCCATTTACTAAGTTTTTTTTAAACAATGTAATAAACTTTTTTCTTAGTTCTTATTTTGTTAATTAGTTGGTAATAATAAATATATTTAGTTAGGTTACGTCGAAAGACATAGGTTAAGAGTTAAGCTTAGCTTAGAGCGCCCGCATGGGGCCAGTAAGTTAGAATAAGATAGTTGAATTAATTAAGCTAGTTTTAAGCGTTTTTGTTAGCATCTAAGATATAATGAATTGAACAAATAAAATGCGTTAAAAATGAAATGAAAATGTGGAACGCTCAGTTCAGCATTACCTTCAATTTCGTTCCTAAAGCCGTCCGTCCCAGTTAGTTGTTCTACCAGTCAATCTCGCTGGCTCTAGGTTATAGACTAGTTTCTCGCTTAATGTCAAAATATTTTAACTGGGGAATAATCAGACGACAGATCAAAGCTCTCTTTAACTTTTATGTGGTTGGTAGATATTCCTTTCACAACGAAAAAATCGATCAGGTCAGGTATTTTCGAAGTATCAGTTGGCCAATAAGTCGGTTTACCCGTCGAATGGAAATCACACCTGTACTCCACACCTGCCCCGTAGAACATTCTACCTTTTTTCGAGCTGTATTTTGAGCCACAGAGCGTATGTTTCGCATTAAAATCGCCGCCAATAATAAAATTAGGTTTTAACGATTCAAACAATTTAGTAAACTCACTTTTAGATGAGATTTTAAGAGTACGCTGACTATTTTTAACTCGAATCGTGCACAGTTTCAAGCGCTATCTTTAGGTCTTCGGATTATTCGATGCAGTTTAATAAGCAAGGATGATTAGTCTCTCGCTTTTCCCGAAGGGTGACAAGCGTGGTAATCATTATAGCCTTTTATTTTTAAATGCGATTCCTTTTTTACGTGGGTTTCAGAAATCAAGCAAATATCAATATCTTTTTCACGCATGAATATTTCCAATTTGTCAAGTTTTTGCAAAAGTCCGTTTGCATTCCAAGTACATATTTTTAACATTCGTTGTTCATTCATATTCTAGTTGAAGTACGCGTTTTCCGTGAATTATTTTCGAGCTTAACCAGCCCATCTAGAAAATTTTTATTTATTTTGCTTTGTTTTTAGGGTCCGTTGAAATTTCAACGTTTTTGGTTCTTCGGATGCCGCGGCCTGAGCGTAAGTTTACACTCATACTGTCCGAGGGTCATTACCCAGTGGCTTTTCCAATGGAAGCTTTTTAGTACCGTTTCTTTTAAGAACAGAGGTCGAGGACTTCTCTGTTGTCACTCTTTTCCTCACCTTCTTGCGCTCTGAACCCGGTGGTTTTAATTTGCCTACTTTCTCCTGTGCGATCTTACGTTTTGGCTTAGTTTGGCGTTTTGATTTTTCATTTAGGGGCTTAAGGAGCGTATCTCTCCGTTTTTTGCAACTCTTTAGCTACTCTCCAGCCTCTATAATTTGCAAGGCGCTTTCCCTTACAATTAGCACAGGTTGCAGAGGTTTGGTTGTTTACTCCACAAACTTGGCAGAGGTGATTTCCGGCGCATTTCACACATCGCGGTTCTTTTTTGCAGTACATTTGCGTATGATTAAATCCTTGGCAACGTTTGAACTGCGAAATGATTCTTAAATTTCTACGCATGTGCTCGATTTTGACCACGATATTTAGTATAGCTCTAATTCGGTAGATATCGTCGATATTACCTGACTTATCGAAGGTAATCATAAAAAGCGGAAATCCACGCCTTACCAAGACGTCTTTATCTGTTTCAGATTGTTGCTCTGCTTCTTGATGACATTAATCAATCAAGAATCAAGATTTGTAAAGCCTTTGGCTTGAAGATCAGTCATAACCTCTTCTTTGGTGCATGAAGCGTGGAGTCCCCTTGCAACAAAACGATGTGGCCTTCCTGGACCTACGGTATACAACTTTGGGGTTGTACCAAGAAAACAAATGCCAATATTTTACAAACTTTTCAAAATAAAGTGCTAAGTGAAATTATCCAAGCAACGTGGTATATTAGAAACGACGATATCCACAGAGATCTCGATATCCACAGAGATTCCGACAATCGAAGAAACTAGAAGCTTCGCGAGAAAGCATAGAAACCGACTAATCGGACAGGTCAACAATACAGTCTTACAAATTTTGGATGAGAGCAATTTATTGCGCCGACTACAAAGGACGAAACCTTTCGGCTTGGTGAGATAAGGATTAACCGCGTCTAGATTGCGGAACATGCGGGATCTTTCAGTGGAAAGTAACCTGCCAAAAGTTTGTATTTCGTGATAGAAAAATTGCTTGATAAGTTAATACTTAATTGCGATATCTAACAAATTTATATCGAAGGGTGGTGTTTTTTTAGTCAGTAAGAATCTGACACTACTATGAGCACGCGCTTGCTATTCTCATAGTGTCTATGGAAGATTTTTCACCTACCCTCGGGGGGAAAAAAAATCCCTCAAAGATGACCTTATATTTCGATGTTAACGCTCCTTTAAGGAGGCTTTGGAACTTATTACATTCCGTTATCCCGTTTATTGGTGGGGATGGACGAAATTGCGCTCGAAGTTGATTTTCTTGTGGTTCTTGTGATTTTCTTCTTTAAGGGGCTCCACTTCGGGCGATGAAGCAGCTCTCCGTTTCTTACTAAGTCTTTTCTTTGGGACCCGATACGTTTCGCGTGCTAGCTCTTCTTCGTCGGTGTGATATTCCCGACTAACTAAGCATGCTGGAGTACATTCCCGTTTTTTCTGGATATGTGTGTTCCTTAGGACCTTATTTTCTTCTTTTAATAAGTCTATCTCTTTCTTAAGATCTTGATAGAGTAGATCCATTTCGTTAAGCTTGATTCGGCGTGTTTTATTTTCTTCCTCATGACTTTTATATTTCGCTGAGTCCTGAATTTCGGGCGCTGGCGCTCCCGGTGGACTTCTTTTCCCGGAGTTATTCGATCTTGGTGGAGGATACCCTTGCACTTTTGCTGCTCTATAATGATCCGCAAGGTGTTTAAATATGGTCGATGCAGAAGGATGCCGAGCGGAAACCTGTTTGTTTGACATCGAGAGTGGAATAAATATATTGTTTGATTCGATCCAGCAAATTTGATTTTCGAGATTTTGTCCTCCACACCAGATTTAGTCTTTTAGAGACAACGTCATGATGCCGTAGCATTTGGATTATTTTTTACATGTGAATGCTGTGGCTTAGATGCGTCATTATACCACCAAACCGCTGTCTACGAAACAATGTATCCACGAATTTCTAATACAAAACACATCCTAGAGTAAGTGGTTTTCGTTGACACTTTCAATATCACAATTATTGGTAAATCTTATAGAACAAGTCATAAATTAACCAAACAAACAACCATTTAAGCAAAAAACTAATTTTTAAGACTTAATTTGACCTAAATACCGATGAATGAAAATAAGAATTGTTTTTGTCTCTACTAAAAATAGGTAAGTATAAAATAAATGAAAGAAAATGGTACGATATTTCCGGGAAATTCAATTTGCCGCAAATTTATTTCATCTTCTTTCGATTATATCCCAATAAGTTGGGTAGATCCAGATAGAGGCAAATACAATATATCTACCCCTATTTCATAAGGTGCATTTCGATCATGAAAGAAAAATATCATTCAATCGGAAGTTTAATTTTTCCCTCCGCCAGTGAGTATCCTTTAAAATGTTTTTATCTCACAAATTTTCCCAACAAGGACCATCGCCCCCCATCTCTATGTTTGGATTAAATAAAGCGAATGATTCCACACAGAATGAAGGACTTAACATTCAGAATTTCCTACGCTTTATCCGTTCACACACAAATTGTGATAATACCACAAATTAACTACAGTAAATCAATCTTATTGCAGCTCGCCCTGACGTCATTGTAATTAACCCTTTTCCCAGACCGTAACTAAGCGCAGCACTCGAATGTGCCAAGAAAACTAATGAAAGTTAGTTTATAACTTACGAACATACAAATAACAAAAGGGTTATCCTTCGCTGGACACATAAAGACATCCATTAGATGAATAGTATCATGTTTGATTGTGTTTAACGTAGCGAATGATTGCCGTTCACATTTTATTACCACCATCAGCCTGAGTGCGGTGAATTCTAGGGGAAGGATGAAGAAAACAACGACAACCCCTCTAGCAAGGACGAAAGGAAAACTTCCATTAGTGTTATTATGATGTTTCGTCTATTTTGGTTCTATTAGATAAATGGATGAAGAAAATGGTCTTGTAGACGTTGTCTAGCAACCCGATGACAAGGATACGATGATGATGGAGATCGAGGTGCTCATGCTGGGAGCATATGGGTGCGGTCACACCATCAAATTGAATTTTTCGCATGATTGTGCGGTTCGTTGTTTCTGTAAGGATTTTCGGATCTAATCCAGCGAGAAAAATCGGTGAAAATAAATTATTGCAAACAATATAAATCATTAAGTGGGATCAACTCAATTCGCCGTGGTTATGAATGTGATTGCAATTATTGTGGTTCTCCATTTCGATTGTTCAATTTGTCATTGCGGGATGATGTGGCACATTTCTAACATCAACAGCTGTATTAGAGGCACAATACCAAAGGATGACGTTTCAAAGGATGGTAATTGTCGTCACTGAACATCATTATCTATAGAAATGGCCTCAAATGGTCAAAAGCCTTACTTTATCTGCTACGTCATTAAAAGTAAGTTCTGCAAAGGAAATTCAATTTTGTTCACGGGAAGAAGAACAGATGGTGATAATCCTAAGGAAGGTATACCAATTAATATGAAAACTTAGTGCATCTGCTAAACGTAGATGATTTAGTAGGTACTTACTTACTTACTTAGGTGGCACTACAGTCCGGGGTGGACCTGTGCCTCAACTAACAAACCTCTCTATCCAGCACGGTTACAAGCCAGCTGCCTCCAGTTGCGCACGCCAAGTTGGTCGAGGTCCCTCTCCACTTGTTTGCGCCACCTGCCGCGATGTCGTTATCTACTGCGCCATCCATGCGGAGTGGACTCGGAGACTTTTTTGGCGGGCACGTTGGGCTCCATCTTAGTCGCTGTATGTGAACTCTTCTGGCTAAGTCGATGTCCTTATATAGGCCGTATAGTTCGGCATTGTACCTTCTCCTCCACTCACCGTCTATGCAAATGGGCCCAAAGATCGCTCGAAGAACTTGTCTCTCGAAATAACCAAGGGCATCCTCATCAGGTTTTGTAGGTACTGGTGGGGTAAATAAATACCCGACACCTTAAAATGTTCTTCAAAATCTGTTTATAGTCGAGATTTCTTTATATTTTTGCAGATCTTCTGCACTGTTAAATACGTACGAGTTTCGAGCTTTCGGTTTGACAGGTTTTATCAGAAAAATGTTTTTTAACTTCTTTCGATACGATTTTGTGTTCAGCCAGGGGACAAAATAAATATTTTTTTCATAGGCCAGTTCTTGATGCAGTATATTTGTATTTACATATATCTGTGGTTACAAGGCATAATCACCTATGTCGAGTTAGGGCGGAAGTCAGTTAAGGATGTCAGAAGATGGTCCAATATTCAGTTTATATGCCCTCAAATGTTTACTTAACTATCTGCAGTGGTTACCGAATTATGGAAAAGAACTGAGACCGAAACTTAAAAATCCAATACGCGGGAAAAATGAAACGCGTTTTCCTTCCACACTGGAAAAGCGATCCTTTGACTGAAGCAAATCTCACTGAAAAACACCCCTATCAACCCTACAGGGGAAGCAAAATATATTGGAATAATCGTGGACAGAAAGCTTAACTCGAACTCTCACCTAAACAATGTTATCAACAACGCGACCAGGGCAATGTTCATGTACCAACGCCTCTACGGTGAAAATTCGAGTCTGAAACCAAAGATGATCTACTGGACGTACAGCACAATCATCAAATCAACGATCACCTACGCCTCTCTAGTATGGTGGCCTAAAACACAACAGATCGAAGGTAAGAAACAGTTAAATCGACTGCACGGATAGCCTGTGTGGGCATCACTGAAACCCGGCGATTTTAGATACCATCTAAGCGTTCTTGAAAACTTTCAAAATAACCCAATCTTCAAAATTCCAGATACAATGCTCAGGAGATTTCGGTTCTCCTGGAAATTTGAAGCGATCATTGGATCATTGGAATAATCTTTGGGTTAATTGCACTATATACGGAAACAAATGCAAATCATCCTTAAAAATGCGCCGCAAGGTGGTTCCACTGACGTCAAAATGCTGAGTGCTGTGACTATACGACGCATGTGGGTTCTCGGCAACACTCTCTCTTACCGCTTCAACCAGTTCATTGGAACGTCTTGGGCGTTAATGAACGGCATGTCGACGATCTCCGACTGTTCCGACAACAAACGACTATGCTTGTTGGTTACGATATTTTCGATGATTTGCACGTTGAGTTAGCACAACTGAACGACTATTTTCAATATACAGCGTCACTATTTCGGCGCGTTGTTTCGGTATGAAGCGATTCATGGTTAAAATTGTACTGAATTGACGTTTCAAAAACATGTCTACTCAAGTCAATCAGTTGATAAATGTCAAAGTTATTCAATGTTTACATACCGACATAAAAGACGACGCACCCTGTACTTACTTAAAGTAGAAAACTATCAGTAGCTCTAATCAATTTAAGAATATGTTGTGTTATGTTTAAATATATATTAGTTAAAATGTTTGTTTAACTCTCTCTCTGACTGACGGTTATAGCCAATGCTTTTACTATGAAATTTATAAAATTAAGAAAATGCGGTACAATAAATTTGCATTTAAATCTTAAGGCTGAACTATAATAGGAGATTGGTTTCGTACGACCACTTCCGAAACAGTGCGAATACATTTGATTTGTATTGTGTACCCATAATAGCTTTTACCTTCGATTCGTTCAGTTTTCGTTCACTTTTGGTCACTTCCGAAAGAGCGAGTCCATTTGCTCTTTCGTATGAAAATTTGACAGCTGTGAATTAAATTAAAATATTTTTCCAATACATATTTCCATATTTTATGTGAAATTGTGAAATGTTTTGCCCGGAAGAACAAATATTCAATGATTAAGTTTGGTATATTACTAGTTTACGTGTAATTGTCACTAATTCAATCTTTATTTAGAGGAATTACAGCAACTACAGAGTTTTCATCCACATTCGTCGTCGTAGTCGGTGACAAAGTACAACGACCAGCGGTGCCACTTAAATCCAGAGCATACGAGAATGTAGTGCATTAGTCAAACAAATGTAGTACGATATGTTCTTTTTATCTTTTTATTGAATTCATTGGATTGGACAAACATCCAAGCAAATATAACGCCTGAAATGATACGCCCAATTCATCGTTTACATGCTGCCAAGGCAACATCAAGGAGCGGATCTTCTCGGATCTTAAGAAGTTTAACGGAAAAGCGCAGAGCAGAGGACAATGATGTCAGAAAGAGGTTTAACCAAACCAAAGCAAGTCTTAAAAAAAACCGAGGCTGCGAAGAGTTGTGAACTTTCCAGTAAATCAAAAAAAAAAAAAAGTGTAATAGCTGCAGCATCTGACGAAAGTGCTAACGATGGAGATTCAGATCAGTCAGATGGTGCATTTGCGGAAGACGAAAATTGTGATACAGAAAAGTCGGAAGTTTCTAAAAATATTTTGACTGACTATTCTTTCGAATTGGGAGAATACGTTCTTGTAAAGTTAAGTGGTAATATAAAAAAACAAGCTTAATTCATAATATAATTAATGAACAATTGAACAATTTAACGATTCAACTTACAACATAAGCTTTCTTCGAAGAGCCAGTAACTTAACTTGGGTGTTTTTATAACCCTTAATTGAAGGCATTTCTGTAACACTGAAAAGTTAAATGACCTAATCCTACGAACCCGGCATCTACATCTCGATTCCGGACGAAATATTGTTTTAACATTAAATTAAATAATTACTACGTTAAATAATTTCGTGCTTGTACGACCTTTTATTTTTATGAATTGCAATTTTTTTTATCTATGTGATACAAATTTTATTATTGTTAAGAATTACTTTGTTACGTTTTTTTTATAAGTTTTGATTTCAAAAAAAAAAAAAAAAAATTAAATAACGTTGATTCTTGCTTTTGGATCAAGAAAGCTTCTATGCCGAAAGTGCCCCGAGAATTGACGAATGTGCCTTGTAACGGGGCGCATTCGACTTCTTTTTTTAATCAAAAAAACAAAAAAACAAAGGGTTTTATAAGTGCTGCGGAAAAAGTGTAATTTATTTCAAAGATAGAATAACAACGTTTCATACAATATTTAAAGTTTCTAAATATGTTGACTAATTTCGGTAATACCAAGCTTTGCATTTTTGTGCCGAATGTGCCCCAGTTTACCATATACATTTATACCGTTTCTTTTTACATTATTCTTCTTCCTTTTATCAGCGAGGTTGTGATCCGAAAATAGGGGATCATAACCCTCCCACTTCACCGCATTTCTACTGATCCGCCTGTGGGGTTCGCCTTTACATTATTTGTGCTATTTATATTGATTTGAATATGCATTTCAAATTGTAACAAACTGTAGTATTCTAGAGTAAGGTTTTAGTATGTAGTACGTACAAATATGTAGTAAAGTACTACAAAGCAACACCATAGCTTAAATGACAGGCAAACCGATTTGGCAGTTGCTTCCAATTGCTTCCGACTATTATGGGCCACTTGAGCAATTGACGGTTTGGAAGGAAATTTAACGAATAATTATGACATTAGCTTCAGACTGCTTCCGACTATTATAGTTGGACCTTTAATCAAAATCTAGAGAAAGCTATTTTCAGCCGATTCATGTTATCCTACATAAAATAAATCCGAAGGCATTATAAGGAATATAAAACAAAAATTGTTCTTAGACACTACTACTCATATGTGACAACAGAATACTATAAGAACCACTCTTCAACATAAAGGACGCATTTCTTCCACACACCTGCTTAGATGTTTGAACATAATGGATCATGTTAGGATATTTTGGGTTTTGTACAAGTCACATACGAGTAAGTAGTTAAACGAATATAAATTTATTTACATACTAGTGGGGTACCCGGCGAGCGTTGAGGCGCCCAGCAAAAAAAAAAACCTGTCAGGCAGGCGCCTGGGGCAACAACTGTCAAGCAGGTACCTGGGGCTAATTCTATTAGAGAACAGTTTTGTGCCGGCCAACAGTGGGTAAGTGGTCCAACCGTAAATATAAATATCAACAATTTGATAGTACTAAAGTACTATAATACTAAAGAACTATAATACTAAAGTAGTGGAACAACTGCTGGACCGATGGTACCCGGCGTGTTTTGCTGCGACTAACAAAAGGAATTTTTTTTGTACTAAAGTACTGTAATACTAAAGTATTCGAAAAAATAGAACTAGAGGCATTCTATCAATGAGCAAACAGAATGCTAAGATCCTTACTGACTTCCCAACTGGACATTGCTCTCTCAACTACCATCTCAAGAAAATGGGCCGTGTTCAATCGGATACGTGCCATCTCTGTCTTGAAGACACCGAAACAGCCCATCACATACTTTGTGATTGCCCGCTCATAGCCAGACTTAGGCTGAAGCACTTCAATAAAGGCGTTACATCACCTTCTGACGTCACCTCTTCTTCAGCTCGAACTATTCTCAGCTTCATTAATGAACTTGATTTCAGCTAGTTGACAAATTCAAAACAATTGTTTTCATAATAAGTCTCTAAAAGACATGTATGTCACTTTTAAAAACTTAGTATTTGAGGGCGTTGATCAATTTGTTCCTGCTTTTAAAAATATATCTACTTTTAAACTTCCGTGGTTTAATTAGAGACTAAAAAACCTAGAAAATGTTAAAAACAAGGCATTGAAAAGATCAAAAAAGTCAGGTAAGCCAGAAGACCGTGCTCACTTTCTTCAACTTCGAAGAGAGTTTGATTTCCTAAATAAATTTTTATATCAGCAGCACATTAGTTCTGCTGAGGGAAATATTAAAAGAAACAGCAAATCTTTTTGGATTTTCTTAAATTCCAAAAGACAAAGTTCTTTTCTTCCAAACTCAATGGAGCTCGATGGTGAAAAGTCGAGCGATATACAATCGTCTTGTAATCTTTTTGCTAAATATTTTCAATCAAATTACAACACGGATGTTGTAACTAACATCCATGATTTCTACGCCAACTTAACTCCCATTGTGGACTTTAATGTAGGTCTCTTTTCAAACCAGGAAGTTTTTGAAGGCTTAACTGCCCTCGATTCTAACAAAAAAGCTGGTGTGGATTCCATTCCTCCAATTCTATTGTACAAATGTGCCGCTTCGCTCTGCAGCGCATTAAAGATTATTTTTAATGAGTCTTTATCGACTGGAAACTTCCTTGACGTTTGGAAAATATCCTACGTAAATCCAATTTACAAAAGTGGCCTCAAACACCAGATTAAAAATTATAGGCCTATCTCAAAACTTTCTGCAGTACCAAAGCTGTTCGAAAAATTAGTGACTCAAAGACTCTATTTCTCGGTCAAAGAATCGATAACGCCTAAACAACATGGGTTTGTGAGTGGTCGTTCAACTGCAACAAACTTGTGCGTTTTTTCCCAGTTTTGTTTAAATGCCATGGAAAATCACAAACAGGTCGACGTTCTCTATACAGATTTTGTAAAGGCGTTTGACAGGATTCACCATGGCCTATTATTACAAAAACTTGAAAAGCTTGGTTTCAACTCAAAGCTCTTGAATTGGTTGCGGTCGTATTTATCGAATCGAAAACAGGTTGTTCAAATTGATGGTTTCAAATCCAAGTTCATTAATGTGGAGTCAGGTCTTCCACAGGGTAGTCATTTGGGACCACTTTTGTTTAACTTGTTCGTGAATGATATTCCGGCTGTTTTAAAATTTTCGGAGTGTCTGATGTTTGCGGATGATGTGAAATTATATACATCCGTATCTTCAATCCACGACTGTATCAGTTTCCAAAAGGATATTGAACTTTTTCTAAAGTGGTGCAAACTCAACCATCTAGAGCTCAATATTTTAAAGTGTAAAATCTTTAGTGCTCACCGAAAATTGGTGCCTGTGACTTTCACCTATAAGTTTGGCAACGAACCCCTCTCAAAAGTCAGTGAGGTAAAAGATCTTGGTGTTATTTTTGACTCCAAACTAACTTTTTCGGCTCATATTGATTTTGTTGTATCCAAAGCGAGTTCTATGTTAGGTTTTCTAAAAAGAACTTCAGCAGTTTTCAAAGACGTGTATACTCTAAAAACGATTTTTATGTCATTAGTGTTGCCAATCTTAGAATACTGTTGCGTCATTTGGTTTCAATTTTATAAGAACTCTGTCATAAGGATAGAGAAAATTCAGAGAAGATTCACGCGTTTTGCTTTGCGAATTCTAAGATGGCCCGACGGAATGCCTGACTATTTTTCAAGATGTGCGCTAATAGACTTAAAAACCCTAGAAAGCCGCAGACAAACTCAATGCGTTATTTTTATAAAAGATATCTTAAGTGGCAATGTTAAATCAGCCGAGTTACTTGCGCTAGTTTCCTTGTATATTCCAGAAAGGAACATAAGAAACAGGTATCAATTATTTCATGTTCACAATCATCGGACAAATTATGGTCTAAACGAACCAATAACTCGTTCAGCAATACTCTATAATTCTGTTTGCAATGAGGTCGATCTAGCAATGAGAAGAGATAGTTTTAAAAAAATTGTTCAAAATTTATTTAATTTTTTAAGTTGAGCGAATTATGTAATGTAAATTTAGTCGAACTTAATTAATGTTTGTAATCAACAGATTGTTAAATCCATTGATGAATAAATGAATAAATTAAATTAAAATTAAAATTAAATTAATCAGGGGATAGCACAAAAGATCTTTTTAGGTCGCAGTGCTCCAGGGGTCATTCTCTGCCTTCCTCCCCTCTTACCCCCAAAAAAAAAAAAGTAGTCGACCGATTTTGACCAAACTTCACAAGAACACTCTCGGGGCAATACCGAAGATTGCCTGAAAATGTGAGCTCAATCAGTTACGCGTTTTTGGAGGCCATAGCATACAAACATAGGTACACACATTTTTCCCCATAGAAAAAAAGTTCTTTCAGTTTTTCCCGAATTTTCCAATTTTCCGGGCAGGTATGTAGGTAGGTAGAAGCGGTTGTAACAGCAAACCATGCTGATACATAATTAGCCGTTTTAATACCAAAAACTGATATCCCCAACGCTAACTTCCGCCCAGGTGCGCTGTCTGGCCTTGCCTAGAGCCGGACACTTACAAAGGAAGTGTAAGATAGCTTCTTTCTCGTTAGCAGTATTGCAGCTGCGACAGTGGACATTAAAAGGAATGCCTATTCTGGCCGCATGAACCCCGATGGGCCAATGTCCAGTAATAACTGCTAGAAATCTTGCGATATCTGCATGATTTCTGTTTTATAGTTCTTGCGTTCTTTCCTGGAAGTATTTGGGCCACATCTGACTGGAGATAGCACAGTTCCACACACCCTGCCATCTACTAACAGCCTTTAGCAGATAATGCCCGAAGATGCCCCCTTAAGGACCCCCAACGGGGCGTTGACCGCCTCTGCTAGGGAAACATCAAGGGCAGATCCATGCCTCGCGAGTTCATCAGCTCGCTCATTTCCCATATCTCCCTCAATGTTGCTGTGACCCGGAACCCAAAGGAAACAGATCCTTAGCCGATGACCTAGCGAGGCGACTTCCTTTTTGCACTGTTCTACAAGTCTCGAGGATGCAGTGACAGATACTATAACCTTGATAGCGGCCTGGCTGATGAATGGCAATAGTATTTAGGGGTGTAGAGGGCAATTTTTCCAAATTTTCTTTCGGTAAAAACCTTACTCGGACTATTACGAACATTTGAAAAAAATTAGCCAAATCGGTCCACCCGTTCTCAAGCGATGCGATGACCAACGAACAGCATTTCAATCTAGGTTAGGCCGAGAACTTTTCAAACAGCCCTTATGCTCTGAAAAACTGCATAACTGACGCAGTTTTGGGTCAGTCAACTTTGAAATTTGTTAGATGATGTAAAAAATCGATTGAACTTCTTACATAAAACTCTACATTCTAAAACATCTCTAATAATAGTTTGCTTCGAACTTCATATCTGGGTGAGGTCTGTGTGGTCGCAATTCGAGGTCAAATCAGAATTTTCATTCTAACGTCAAATTATGGTTACTTTACTTAAGTTTAGAAAGAAATAAGAAATAAATAAAAAAAAAAGAAAAAAAGAAATAATTCTCGAAAACCTCTCTAACGATCTGTTTTTATTCAGATTGATATATGTATGAGTAAAAAGATAACATACCAGGTTTTGCCAAAAAATGTATAACTGTACTTTACTTTCTGAGCATAACCATACTATGCACGTACACACACATCTTCAATGGCTCGCTAATCCTTTATGAGT
Source organism: Brachypalpus laphriformis (assembly GCA_945910035.1). Classification (NCBI taxonomy): domain Eukaryota; kingdom Metazoa; phylum Arthropoda; class Insecta; order Diptera; family Syrphidae; genus Brachypalpus; species Brachypalpus laphriformis. The sequence goes on along the minus strand of OX246753.1, from coordinate 261,405,172 downwards.
TTCGTGGGGGTAGGATGCTGAGGTAGACTTTCCATCCTTCTCGATCCTCCGCCTTGACTCTAACTCATCAGGAGGAATTTCTAAAGGGCTCAAGGAGAGATGTCGCACTTGATTCAACCATCTATTTCTAGGCCTACCGAGGGATCCCTTACATGATGGCACGGCAATCACGACACCTCTTGGAAGCCGGTCTGGGGGCTTAGGCACTATGTGACCAAATCATTGAAGCAAAGATCGTTCCGATTGAGCGCCTTGCGTACTCTGTTGTTGCACACTCGATCCCTACAAGTTTGACAGTTCTAATGGAGCTAGAAAATTCAAGCTTGGAGTAAAGGTATGGCGGTGATTGCGTTCTGATAGTTTTGTGCATAAATAAGCAATTTCTAATATTCATATGCTACTGTTGTGTACAGCCTAGAATATCTTTTGAATGCGTAGAGATTTGATCATACCTACATAGCTGGTGAACATACCTGACAGTATCATTGAAAGCTACTTGCAGCTATGGAAGGAAAGCGAATCAAGGCTGCTATAGACCGCTTCAGCGTATGCTATTAAAGGTATGATAAGTATTTGCAGAAGCCTTCTACGTGTCTCAAGCGGAGTGAAACTAGCTGAGAACCAGAACTTACGCAACATCCATAAATACGACCAATTACGACGTTAATATGATTGAAATAAGACAGGTTTCGATTTATGACAAACGCTAGACTTGTTACAGTTTCAACAAGCTTCAATGTAGTGCCTGATAGTAAGATATCTGGCACAGAAGCTAGTTCGGGGGATCTGTTCGAGATATTTATGGCTTGGCTTTAGCTGGGTTTAAGACTAGTCCATTATTTATTGCCCATTGATTGATCCCAAGTAGATCTTCATTTAACGCTGATACAAGCTCTCTCAACATATCAGCCGGCTGTGAGGAATTAAGTTGAACATCATCAGCGTAGAGGTGGATTGACACATAATTGCAAATTAAGTCATTAATGTACAGGCAGAACAGGATGGGACCCAAAATTAAACCCTGAGGTACACCTTGCACAAGGGGGTTAAATTCAGAGCATTTGTCCCCCACAACTACTCTCTGCGACCTATCAGTCAAAAAACTACCTATGAGCATTGCAGCCCTATCACTTAAAGCAAAATAATGCCGCAGTTTCCAACAGAGTATGGAGTGATTTACCTTGTCAAAGGCCCTTGAAAAATCCAGAAGGCAAAGCAAGATCCCTTGTCAAATTCCTTCCTTATATCATCCAAGATATTGGCCATTCTGAAGCCAGACTGAAGGGGGCTTAGCACGAAATTTACGGATAGGTGATTTTGAATCTGCCCCGCTAGTACTCTTTCAAAAGCCTTAGACAGACAAGGCAGAATGCTAATAGGCCTGTAATCATTGGCAGTAGCAGCATTGGGTTTCTTATGGACAGGTATAATTCTTGCACGTTTCCAGGCCAAAGGAAATGTTGAAGTCATTATGCATGAATTGATGATGTGTGTGAAGTGGCTTATGATTTGTGGCAAAATGACTTTCACAAAACGATGTGGTACCCCATCCTCTCCAATACATTCGACCTCAGTGACTTAATAATACTTACGATCTCTACATCAGTAACAGCCTCGAAATCGGCTTGATGATCAAGAGCTGAAGGAGGAGGGATCGTATTATAAGCCGTATTTTATTATCACTCATGATCCATATGGATCATTAATTTCTATGCATTACAGCAACAATACGAGATCTTGCTTTCTATCAGGATCGATTTCGTAATCCAGAAATTTTTTTTTTTTTATTCCTTGGTAGGTTACACAACCACACTACAAGGCACAAGGAAAAATATTCCTTGATCCAGATCCGGATCGTTTTATTTTCGTCGTGTGGTCTATATGGATCTTGGGTGATAATAAAATACGGCTATAGCCAAACCTGTCAGGTTCAATTTCATTTGCAAGGAAGGAATCATTTGGGTCATTTGAGTCTAGAGCACAACTACTACTACTTTTACCAATCATACAGATACGTTGCATATCAGATACCTAAAAGCAAAGAATATTACGATCGCGCCGTTAGATTATCTACGTGATACGTGATTACAAATCGCTAAAGCAGTTTTGATTCAAATATGTACTCGTACGTACAAAAGTCAAACTTCCAATTATGACGTTGAATTCTACGAACTCTTTATAGTCTTACATAACAGACAAACCTATTAACTCGTATAACATAATTAAATTTCAAAACGTCATCGTATTGATATATCAAAAACAAAAAGAAGAATAAAAGGCTTCGTATATGATTGTATAGGAAGCCATAAAACTAGTTTATTGATATTGAACTATAAGCAAATTGGCTCATCCACAAAATGCGCATTTATTTGCCTTCGTAACAATAAAATAACACAATTAAATTTATTAGCATCTAAGTACGTGATTCCAAACGGAGACATCTCCGTGGCTCCCCTTCTACTAAGGACGATACATAAAGCCAGTAATAAACTCAAAAAATACAAATATTTGATTTAATTACAGCGCGACGTGATAAAATATTAGCCCCCCCGGTGTAAATCAAGCTCGTTTAGCGCGTAAACTAAGAATTGTACCTATTAACACGTAAAAAATTACGATTATTGTTTTATTCGCACAAACAGTAAACTAAAAACCAACAATCTTCGTCCTTGCCACTACCGACGTCTTTTACAGCGCACAGGGAGTTATTGGAGTCATGGGGTGGCTCCTGCAAAGGTGTCAGTTTAGTAAAACCACAACAATTTACTGGAGAAACGAAAGCTGATTAACTATCACACACCATCGTGTTCGTGCTGCTAATGTAACTCAATATCGCCGTAGATAAACAGGATATGACGACGGGGACATCCTTTTTATACACTGTCTTCGAGTTGTTCTGGAAAGAAGTTAGGGAACTTCATTTCGTGCTTGTCGGAGTAGGTTTTGTTGGAGAGATGGTCGCGTGATGTTTCATAACCGAAAATTTTACAGACTACGGGTTTGAACAGGTCCTTATTGCCAATTATCACGGAATGGGGAGTCGATTCCGCTTTTTTTGCAGATTTTCTTTTTTTTTTAAGTTTTAACAATAAATCACTTAAAACATGTCTCCAACATATGGCCGGCCAGTGTCCTGTCATCATAACCCACATAATATCTAACCGCAGACCTTAAGCATTGGGGTGGGTTTAGAGGGTAAATTGTTTTTAATATAAAACACATAATGAGAGCGGTTTTGTGCCGTCATTTTATTATGAGGTGAAAACCAAGTACCCAAAGGAGTTGTGCTGAAAGGTTATTTAGTGGTCACTTTGGGATACAGTACTGGCACGACGCGACGTCAACAACATCAACAAACGCATTGTCGACGTCGTCGTACAGTTTGCAGAGGAGATTACAATCTGAAAGGATAATAGGAATGTACATGTGAGGGATATGAGCAGTTATTTACTCATGGGACCTTAATTCGTTTTGCCCAGATAAATATGGTGCAAACGTAATTGCTTTGACCACGCACGAGACTATAGATAGTGGGATTGGATGGATAGTGATACAGCATTTGGTGGAATTAATTTGTTTTTTGCTCTGATGGAATGGGATTTTGATTGAATGGGTTGACTGGTTGTGTAGCGGGTAGTTGTAGTTCATTATGAATGATTAAAGAGGTGCCGCGATTGGGAATTGGTTGGTTATCCTTTTTGGCGTCAATATAGTTGAGACAGGGGTTAGTTATTGAAATGACGGGAGTAGAAGATAATTAGTGTGGAAATCCTTTGGCCACTGTGGGGCTTATTACGTTTTTCTGGTGACAACATAACAGCTAGATCCAGTGTTGCCAGATTTTTTTCCGTTGAAGTTCCGATTTTTTTGCATTTTTAAAAGAAAATATAAAGCAAGACGGTTAAATCGTAAAAATTGAGTTGAATAGGTTATGTTACCTGGACCTGGGATCCTGAAGAGGAAAGCTGCAAGGCTAGAACCACCCAGATAGAGATATAAATTCGAGAAGCAAACTCAGCTCAATACTGCTTAAGTCTTCCATATCGTTGAAGATGGATCAGCTAAGTATCTTCAGACTTCTGGGAAGAGCTATATGTGCATAGATTCTACATTCTGCATAGTTGCCGAAACTCTGCCATCCTGAGTTAAAGGGTTCCATTGCATAGCATGGTTCGCTATGGAACTGTCACCCTTACGGAACGTGTGACCAATCCACTGCCACTTCCGTCGTGAGATGGTTGTGCCTATTGGTTCCTGACCCGTTCTCTCGTAAAGGTGTTCGTTAGAGATACGATTGGGCCAGAAAATCCTTAAGAAATTGCGCAGGCACCTACTAACAAACGTTTGCAGCTTTCTGGTGATAGTAGTGGTCACTTTCCACGTGCTGCATGCATATAACAGCACGCATTCAACGTTGGTGCGGAACAGTCTTATCTTGGTGCTCAAACTGATTGTATTGCTTCGCCATATTTTGGACAACATCCCGAACGCGGATTTTGCCTTGGCAATCCTGTTGGCTATATCCAGTTCGGTTCCACCATCGGTCGAGACAATACTCCCTAGATACTGGAAATCCTCTACTCTCTCTACCGGTTGTCCAGCAATGCATATTTGAGCCGATGAGTTAGTTCCAAGGCTGATAACTTTAGTTTCTGCCGTATTAATTTTCAGCCCGACGACACCTCCCTCCCTCTCCACATTTGCTGTCATTTGGTGGAGGTCCATAATTCTGCGGGAGAGTAGGCATACATCGTCAGCGTAGTCAAGGTGTTTCAGTTGAGATGTAAGAGTCCATCGAATTCCTCCGTTTCCCGTCGACAACGCTGCATGAAGCTCATCGCTAATCACCAATAGGAATGATATTGGTGAAATGATACAGCCTTGCCTTACCCCACTTTGGATCTCAAATTCCTCAGACAACCTCCCCCTGTGCAGAACGTGACATTTGGAGCCTTCATATGTAGCTTTGATAATAGCAATTAGTTTATCGGGGATACCTCTCCTGCGTAAGGCACGCCAAATAAACTCCCTATTGACACTATCGAACGCCTTCTCAACATCGATGAACAGCAGGTGCAGTGGCGATCGATATTCAACGCACTGTTCGATGATAATCCGCAGGGTGTTGACGTGGTCGACACGGGAGGATCCAGAGCGGAAACCTGCTTGCTCGGCATCGAGTGTGTCTCCAGATGTTGTTTGATTCGCTCCAGGATGATTTTAGCTATTATCTTACCTATAGCAGGAAGTACGCAGATACCCCTCCAGTTTCCGGACTCCATTAAATTTCTTTTCTTAGGAAGCTTGACGATCATTCCCTTTTTCCACTCGTTAGGAAAGCTCTCAGCTTCCCAAGCACTCTCTATAAGTGGAAGCAGAAGCTCAGCCGATGTTGTTGGCGCTGCTTGTAAGAGCTCTGCTGGAATACCGTCAAGTCCTACCGCCTTGTTGGTTTTTAGTGCCTTGATCGCGGTAGTGATCTCATTGTTACTGTGAGTCGTGGTGCGTATTTGGGAACTTTTCACCTCGGGCATCTCAGTCTGATTTGGGAGCATATCGCTAGCGAATCTTTTGAGCTGGTCGTTATGCGAAATGAGCAAGGAACCGTCTAGGCTTTACACTGGGTGTTGGCTGGAGCTGCGACCACCTGTCAGCTCTTTTGTGATTCTGTAGACAGTCCTGCTCTCGCACCTCCGTGCCGCTTCTTCTGCTTCTGTAGCCAGCGCGTTGATGTAGTTGCGCTTGTCACGTCGCACGCTATGCTGAACTTCTCTCATCTTCATGCGATATAAGGACTCTAGTTCACTTTTCTCTGCTGCTGGGCTAGCTGCAACGCTAGCTTTCAGCTGTTTTCGTTCTTCAATCCATCTCTAGGTATCCTCGGAAAGCCACGCCTTATGTCTTCCCTGCGATCGACCGACAATTCTTTCAGCACCAATTGTAAAAACATTTTTCACAGCACACCAATGGTCTTGGATGGTTGCGTACCCTAGTCGTACTCTAGTCCGAAATCTGGCCGTCATATTCCTATCACCATGAGCCTGCCAGGAAATTAGGCCCTTGCGTGCTGTTGTTGTTAGCATTAGTCCGACTCCATGATATCCATATGCGCAGTGCACAACCAAAGTCGTTAGCCCCTTGCAAAGTTTTACTAGACGGGACTTATGAGTTTTTACAGAGGTAATAGCCAGTTCTCAGCCGCAGGACATCCACTTCTTAATAAAGCGTCGATCTTAACGCTAACTGTCTTAAGGGGTTGCTCTATTGGTGCACTAATGGGCGCGCGCGAAGAAGTGGATAGTGTGTTGGATCACTGCGCATGAGGTTTATGTTCGAATCCCAGAAAACACAAAAAAGTTTTTTTGCGGTCTCACCTTTCGCGAACGACAAATATCTGAGACTATTGCTGTCTTTAGATGTATTCTAAAGAAAGCCCTTTGGATACGGCATAAAGCTGCAGATCCTTCCATTTCTGCGAAGAATATAACGGGCAAAATACGGGCCTGGCCGCAGGTTTTTTTTTGTTATTTGTTTTTGCTGACGCACTGTCTTTAATTGTTGTCCTGTAATATACGAATTAATTATGGGTGTCTTGAACCAATCCAGTTACAAGCACGTGCTTTGAATTTTATTTTTAACTGCGTATACTATAGGTGTATAGTGTAGTACTAATCGTTGCAGAGATTTCAGCAGACTCAACCACCTCTGAGTTGTTATTTATCTTGCCGATTGTGTCAGTTGTAATGGCTATGTCCTTGTCACTATTTATATGCTTCAGTTGGCTTAGATGAGAATTTACTTCCTGTTGTATACATATGCAAAGTCTTGTCCACTTTTTTTTTGTATATTTCACTAACAAAGAGCGCATCTTGATTGAATTTAAACAAAAATATTCTTTAATTTTTTGGCCCATTAAATAATAAACTGCAACGACAGCCCATCGAAGCACCCCTTCATATGGATCTCGAAAGTTTTTTTTTTTTTTTAGAATACAATTGAATTATTTCCGTCATCACGGTAAATTTTATTATAAATGTATTTACAACAAATTTCACCCTTAAATGGATTTATATTGCGCTTCAAAACGTATAGCGGCGAACCCTCTTGAAAAGGACATTCTAGTAAAGCCGTTCCAAATGAGCGAAGGAGGGTGGTGGCGGTGGTATTGTAGACAGCAATTATGACCACATTCGGCTCGCATCACTGACGAATTATGACGTTTATCGGTATAAGCACACACAAACACCGAGTCGAATGCGCCAAAACGGAATAAATGATGAACAGGGGTGGTGATGCTGATCGTGATGAATAGTCCACTCGAGATAAGGGTTGACTGGTTTCCCGTGTTTCTCTACATTCAGTGGAGTACTTGACTTCGATAAAGAAGAGAAAACGTTACAAATCATACTTTGTATTGAATCTAAAAACGTCAAGTGTTTCCAAACATGCCCGACGCTTGTGGCAATAGGGGGTGGCAATGTTGGATGGGCTTTTGAAATGCTCTCGCTTGAACTCTTGATTCAATTTAAACGGGTAAATACCCTCTAATGACTTGCACATCTGTTAACTGTTGCCATTATGTTGAGTATAATATTTTCTGATCTTCCAATAGGGTTTGGTGAAGTTTTTTTTTTTTTGATGCAAACAGTTTTGGTTCCGGATTTTTTTTTAGTGCGTTTGTATAGTTACTTATGGGGTGAATGTTCGTAATGTAATTTGGTTGTCAATTGAATTTCGGATGTTTAGAAAGTCATAAATGAGTTTGATTTAAATTTGATTTGATAGTGGTGTAATGGGATTTTGTACCTTAATTTTAATATTTTGTTAAAAGAGGTAAGAACGTCGATTATGGTGTATCAGTACTTTATCGATGTCTGATTTCTAGTAGTAAGACGATTTTCATTTTAATTACTTTTAGAGGAATATTTCTATACCATTAAATTTGTGCAGAAGTATATATGTATGTATGTATAATATGTGTATAGGTTTCGTTTTGTACTGAATCTGCAGAATAGTTAAGCTCATTCATGAAAAAATGCTCAGCACTTCAAAAAAGAAAACAGAAAATACCATAACCGTATTGATACCGTTAGCTTAAGTCTTGTAATTATGTTTTAATGGACACGAACACTACGTAACCAAACCATTGAAGCAAAGGTTGTTCGACTCGTAAAAAAAAACGTAGTTGCTCAACATTGCTCTTTCCATCACTGGCGAATAAAAACCCGAGGTACTTAAACTTCTCCACCTGCTCTAATGGGACTCCACTGAGATACAGACTTCACTGAACGGGCGTTCTCGAAACGATCATCACTTCTTATTTGTTTACATTTGACCTGTTTGCCTTCATTCCTCGTTTACCTTTCACTTAAGGAAACAAATTGGGAACCATGAAGTTTACTACGGTGTACTATGTAAAAAGGTCATAAAATAGAAATCACATAAGGTAAGATTGACTCGTTGACACTTCCTCTATTATCAGCTCGTATTCGAAAAAAGGCAAAAGTACATACAATAGGCCAGCTATAGCGCCTGGAACCATCATGATTCGGAACGGATTCCTAATTCTGCTTCCTTGCTAAAAAGTAGTTACACATTTAATATGTAATCATTTCGAAAGCCCAATATTTACTTTTTGGATCTGGTCAAACATTCGTGCTACAGAAAATATCAATCAACCCTTTTCATAGAGAATCTTCCTATAAACAACACAGTACAGTAAAACCTGGATAAGTGCATCAGCAAGGTTGTCCAATGTTGTGGGGTACTTATACTGTTATAAATACCTGCTTAACTGTTGTTGTTTTTTTGTCGGAATAGGAAACGCTCGACTGGAGCACTCAGATGCAAATGGTCCATTGTACTACCAAAGAGTAAACCCCGATTTACCTATTTTATTGGACTTTCCTTGTCTTTCTTAGAAAGCCAAGCAGGCACTTCAGTGATAAGGAGTTTACAGTACCAGCATTTACCACATAAGCACCGAGGATCTGCCGCCTGATACGAGCAAAGGCCGGACGCTCACAGAGATCATATTCCGCGATGTCGTCGTTCCTTCCGAGTGGGCGCCGTGGCGTAAGTGGTTAGTGTGTCGGATCACTATGCATGAGGTTCCAAGTTCGAATCCCAGAAAATACCAAAAAGTTTTTTCACGGTCCCACCTCTCGCGAGCGTCTGACAAACATCCGAGAGTATTGTTGTCACGAAAAAGCTTCTCAAATTGCCGTTCGGATTCGGCATTAAACTGTAGGTCCCTTCCATTCGTGTGAAAAATATAACGCACACAACATGAGTGGTTGCGAGAAGCTGGGCCCTGGCACTTTAAAGAGCTGTTGCGCCAAATATTTGTTTTTGTTTTTTTTTTGTCGCTCTCTCCGCAAGCGTCGCAGATTGTAGTGTCACTCAAGCACAGCACGCTAAGGGGCTCGGCAAAAGCAAAGTGGTCTGTCAAGGCGCCAATAAATTGTCTACAGTCTTTTCCGCTGAGAGACAGCAAGAATGCCGCTGATTTCTTACAGACGTCCGGGAGCATACGTTTAATCAACCTGCATCCTGGAGAGTCATGCCACACACAATTGTGCTCGCGAGAGACCCAATCGTCGATGGAAGCCATAATGAAGTTTATTATCGAAAATCGATCCTAGATATCTTTTTTTTTCCGAGGGTAGGTGAAAATCTTCAGCAAGACACTATGAGGATCGACAGTGCGTGCTCATAGTAGTGTGGGATTCTAACCCACTAAAAAACCTCCCTTCCAAACAAACTTGTTTATATTTTTTACTACAACTAAGTATTCGACTTATCAAGTAGTTTTCATTTCACGAAATAAGGACTTTTTGCAGGTATCTTCCCATTAGAAGTTCCTGCTAGCTCCGCAGTTTAGACGCGGTTACTTAACGCGCTAAGTATAAAGGTTTGGTTCTTTGTAGACGGCGTAGTAAATTTCTTTCATCCAAAACTTGGAGGACTGTTATATTTACGTGACTTTCTAGTCGACTTTTATGCTTTCTCGCGTAGTTTTTGATTTCGTCTTCGATTGTTTTAATGCCAAGATCTCTGTGGATACCGCTATTGCTACCATGGCGCATTTACAATACCTCTTAGCATTTTGTTTTCAAAAGTTTGTAAAATTTTAATATTACTTATTTTGGTACAACCCCAAGCACTTGCTTATGTAAAAGCAGTTTGGTCTCTATATTAAGTTTGGAATATTTTCCAAGTAACCAATACATTTTTGTATATTTATTATCTAGTTCTTTGCGTTTTTTCTTTACGTGCGTTTTCCATTTCAGCTTTGCATCAAGTGTCATTAGATTGCCTCATTTGTAAACGGAATTTGAACCGAGTTTGAAAAGATCGGCAAATTATTTATTTTCTTATAAGTAAAATTTACATGAACAGATTTGATCTCATTGAGTGCGATTCGCCAAACCTTTGTCCATTCATTAACTCTCTCCAAAGCTTCTTGCAGTTTTTGTCTAGTATCTTCGACCGTTTTACCTACTGCCAAGATAGCAGTGTCGTCGGCAAATGTAGCTAGCTTAGTGCCTTCTACTTGCGATATATCACGGGTGTATAATAGATATAAGACTGGACCAAGAACGCTTCCTTGCGGCACCCCAGCCATTATTTCCTTAAAATCTGAATATTCATTTCCACATCTGACGCGGAATAGTCTATTCGTAAGGTAGTTCTTCAAAATATGATATAGATGCTCTGGCAGAACTTGTCGTAATTTAAACTTTAAGCCTTCGTGCCAGACCGAATTGATGATTCGGAATGAGATGCCTTTCTTTTATTACCGGCTGTATTCGCCTAATCAATATTCTCTCGAACACTTTGGATATAATTGGAAGAAGCGAAATCGGTCTATAAGACGTTTTTTCATTCGGCGGTTTTCCGGGCTTAATGACCATTATGATTTCGGCGACTTTCCATTGAATGGGAACATATTCTAGTCTAAGTGCGGCGTTTATAATGAACAGGAGCTTAATTAGAGCTTTTCTTGGTAGGGCTTTAAGAACCTCTCCCGTAATTAGGTCGTATCCAGGAGCCTTCTTAGGTCTAAGTTTCTTTATTTCTACCTTAAGTCCGGTAAGTGTTGCATTTCTTATTACGCTATTGGCTATATAAGACGTATTTATATTTTCAATAAGAGCTTGTCCATCAAACGGTTTGAAAGTTTCTTCCAGGTGGGTGGCAAAAACTTGCGCTTTCTCTTTATCATGCCTGGCCCATTCGTCTTGATTTTTCCTAATTGGGGCGGCTTGAATTTGAGGTTTTTTAATACCTTTTATAGTCTTCCAAAGCGAAGCGAATAATTAGAATCTTTTTCTGCAGTTAAGCTTTCTAGGTAAGTTTGCATTTCATTATTCTTAATGTCTTTAATAGATCTTTTTAGTGAGTTGCACAAACGGTTAAGATGTGCTTTATATTGCGGAGCCCGAGTTTGTTGCCATCTTCTCTTCTCCTTAATTATCTCTCTTATTTCCTGCGGATAAGTTTGAATGTAACTGGCCGGCGTTTTCTTAGGTTTGGGAGTATTCTTCCACGCGGCATTCTGTAGGATTTCGACGAAGCGATCAACTTCAACTTCAAGTTCATATGGCGTTTTAAGTGATACGCTCAGCTCAATATTTGCTTCAATATCTTTTTTGAAGCCATCCCAATTAGTTTTAGCGCTGGTTAATCTGACCGATCCTACTTTTTTAATCAGAGCATCGCTTATCGTCATAAAGATTGGAGAATGATCAGAGGAGAGATCAAAGCTTTCTTCAACTTGTATACAGTTGCCAGATATTCCTTTAACAACAAAGAAATCGATCAGATCTGGTATCTTATTTCTATCAGTCGGTCAATATGTTGGTTTACCCGTCGAGTGAAAATCACAACTGTATTGCATACCCGCATTGCAAAGCTTTCTACCTTTCTGAGAGGCGTACCTTGAACCCCAGAAGGGGTGCTTCGCGTTGAAGTCGACACCAATAATAAAATTTGGTTTAAGGAAGTTGTAGATGTTTGTGAAATCACTTTCTTCAAGTTTACATCGCAGTGGACAATATGTAGACGAAATGTTGAAAGCAAAATGTCGATTTCTAACGCGTACCGTGCTTACTTGCATTGCTTCTAATTCAATCTTTACTTCCGCTGAGTGTTCGATACATTCTTTTATAAACAAGGAAGATCCGCCTCTGACTCTTTCCGATGGGTGGAAGGCGTGATACACGCTATATCCCCTTATCTTAGCATTCGATTGCTTTGTCAGATGAGTTTCACAGACCAAGCATATATCAATGTCTTTTTCTTGTATAAAGATTTCTAACTCGTCGAGTCGTCGTATAAGCCCGTTAGCGCTCCAAGTAAGAATTTTAAGTGTTTCTTTCATATTCTGGTTGCAGTGCGCGTGTTATGAATGTTGTTTTCTAATACAACTAGTCTCTCGAAAATAAGTTTGTTTGTGTTGCATTGCTCTTCAAGTTTCGCACGAATTAGGGAAAAAACATGGGATACATGATCTTGCGAGCTACCTCTATTAACGTTTTCCAATGTCGCAGCTTGAGCAGGAGTCTTTACGTTAAAGTTTGGATGATTTCTTGCTTTGATCTCCTGAGAGCTGTCGGTCATATACTTGCCATTAGCTGTCATCGCCGCTTGAGCATAAGACTGTACGCCAATATTCGAGGATTTAGCTTCTGTCACCTTTTCTTTACTACATTTGGGTTTTTCTTCATTACCCGATCTTAAGAGAATATTGACGGATTTTTTATCTTTCGCTGCTTTTTTCGTAGCTATATGGGTCTGTTCTTAATTGGTTTTGGATTCGTGCCCATGGAATTTTTGAGCGTATCGCGCCTTTTTTGGAGCTCTTTCGCCAATTCGCAACGTGGCTGGGGTTTGCTTATTCAGGTGACACTCATCTGAGAGATGTTCACCTGCGCATTTGACGCATCGTGGTTCTTTCTGGCAGTAAGTCTGTGTGTGATTGAAACATTGACAGCGCTTACACTGCGGGATCGATCTGGAGCTCTTACGCATGGGTTCGATTTTGACCGCGATGTTTAGAATAGTCTTAATACCATAAATAACATCTTTATTTTCGTCTTTATCGAAACTCAGCATGAATAATGGAAGTCCACGCCTTCCCAATTTTTCCTGATCTCGCTCCGACTGTTGCTTCTCCTTCTTGATAATAGTGACATAACATCTTCTTTGGTGCACGAAGGGCGTAGTCCCCTTGCTACAACACGCAGTAGTCTTTCTTACTTATTTTCATAAGTATACCACTGAATCTTTTCGGCATTAAATTTTTGGGATACTGATCGGTAACCGTTGGCATCATCGACATTGATTTTCCACGTGTTGTTTCGCAGAGATGTCACCTTAAACTTCGATGTCACAGTTCCTTTAAGGAGGCAATGCAACTTATTGTAGTCCGTAATTCCAACGACGTTTATCGGTGGCGGAGGGCGTATTTTTTTTGTTGTTACTTTTCTTGTAACTCCTTGCGCTTTTCATCTTTCTTGGCTCGACTTCCGTTGAGGAACCAGTTTTGCGTTTTTTGCTAGGTCGTTTCTTTTCGATCCAATTCGTCTTACGTGTTAGCTCTTCTTCGTCCGTCTGGTATTCGCGACTAGGTGAGCGATGTGGGCTAACTGTATTTTCTTTTTGTAGATACGAGTTTTTAAGGCATAATTTTCTTGTCTGAGTAAATCTACCTCTTTCTTAAGCTCACGATAGAGTAGCTCCATTTCGGTAAGCTTGGTATGGAGTACGTCGTTTTCCTCCTTAATGCTTCTTGATTTCGCTGAGTCCCGCTTTTCACGCGCTTGCGCTTCCGGCGGACTTCTTTTTCCGGAGACGTTCGATCTTGTTGGTGGAGATCGAGATACCCTTGTACTTTTCGAGAATGCATTTATTGGTGCAATAAATGGCTCTCCCCAGAATCCGTAGAGCCGACCTCCGAAGAGGGTGGATTTTCCAGTGTACCTGGACTGCCACCTGGGGTATTAAAATCTTTTGTTTTATTCATTGCATGTTTTTGTATACGCCATACTCTGTATATGCAGGGTTGATTTTAGTCCCCTCTTACGACAGGCATGCCTACCTCGGGTATATTCTGATCCCTACCCAGAATTTGGCATCATTGAAAATGCGGTTAAAAAAAGTAAAAATTTGGCGCAACAGCTCTTTAAGTGCCAGGGCCTAGTTTCTCGGCAACCACTCATGTTGTGTGCGTTATATTTTTCACACGAATGGAAGGGATCTACAGTTCATTGCCGTATCCGAAGGGAGCAGTGATCCGACACACTAACCACTTACGCCACGGCGCCCAGAGGTAGCTCAAACGCGCTGCGGAACTCCGAACAAGATGGCGAGCAGGCGTGGTTGACGCCCTATGCCCCCCGAGGGGTTAAAAGTTCTGAGTAAGTAGATGAGGTTATCAACGTATTGAACTGTAGTCATGGGTGGCAGGTATGGGTTGAAATACCCATGTCCGGTGTCAAAATAGTTCACTTCGCCGTATTCCCGCTCTGTCCACGCCGCGACGTCTCTAATCAGCCTCCCGATCTACCTCCCTCTCATTTCAGCTGTCCACATGCTTTGCTAAGCCTGCTTGGTAAGCTCCTTCGCCTCCACAGCTGCCGATTCCGCTCCTACTTTCGCCTTCTTGTCGTGGACGTACTTTTTCTCTCCCTCTAGGAGGTCGATGGAGGTAACTCGCGCGACTACGAGGACGTCTGGTTCCGACAATGTGCGATAGGAGCTTACAAATCGAAGGGCTCCTCGGCCTTGTACTGCGGCCATTAAACGACTAAGTATATATTGTTTGTAATTATAAACAAAAATAAGATTATATGAAGTTAATAAAGTCTATCTAACTAATTAACAGTGGATCTAATAGTCAATTTTAAGAATCCCCTATTACATACCTACCAAAAAACAGACAAGAGAGTAGCTTATTCTTAGAATAATATTTTGACCAACTCCAACTCTCCTTATTTTCTATTCAGAATAAATTCTGAAACCAAAGATTTGTTGTGAAGTAATACATAAAAACTTCGCCTTGCATTTCCCGTCACCATCATTACCCTCTCCTCTCGAGCATTGGAAATTCCTTGAGACTGTCATTTTGCTTATTTTCCCTTCGTTCATGTGGTGAGAATTGCTTAACGTAGCATCTAACAATACAACCAATTTGAAGGGAAAATTGAAAATGGCAGTCTGCGGATAAACTCCCCTGGTGGTGCCATGTTGCGCTGCTGTAGCCTTGCTTGTGTGTGTGTAAGTGTTTTCATCTTAAGAAATTGAATTTTCATTTCCTTGAGGATTTTCCAAAGTTTACATAGCGATGACAATTCGCTTTGTGATTGTTTGTGAGTGAGCAAAGAAAAAAGGACGAACGAAGGAAGAATGAAAAAGTGTTCATTGGAGGAGCTACTCAAAGTCGATTGGGGTCTTAAATTTAAGGGTTTTCTTGAATGGTTGTGATGTTGCCAAATTGAGATGGGTGTAGACAAAATGTTAGGAAGGAGTAATCTCTTCAGTATGCGTACCTAAATCTGCATCTTTGCATCAGAACCTTAAACGGACCTTCTCATATTTTTCAGTCTTGCCCAATCGATAACAAGCCCTACTTTAGGTAATGACAGTTACCAGCTCGTCATTTCCATGCTAACATGCATCAATTTTATGTACTCAAGTGCAATTCCCATGAGGACACTCCTCAATAACGTGAGAAATGCATATTTTCCAAAAACACAAAACCTAATTACATATCTGTTACACGAATTCAGTGAAATTGAATTGACGCCTAACCCTTTTAGGTAAATTGCTGGTAATTGATAGTTTCTGAAAAATTGAATATACCCCCCGCTTCGTTGGGTAACCTCCCATGGATTGTCGGTGATCCAGCGTGTTAGTCCTAGTGTAATGTAAAATATCAAATCGATCTGCATTCCTCTCTCTTTCTCGCCTTGAAGTATCGCATAGCTAGCAATTACGTAACACGACTAGAGAAAGGGTTATAGGTACTCGTAACTCACAGGATATTCAAACACGTTCACAGGACGAATGAATCAAAGAAACTCTGCCGAATAGTAGTTTCTATTGTTTGGGTGCTAATTGAATTAAACATATAAACACATCAACCAAACGAATCCGAAAAGGACTCAACGCACACACTGAGCAACTGGGGCCACACGGTATAGGTTACATCAGGTAAAACCGATGCCAAATCGCATCGGGTGGTTCCGCTTTATAATCTTTTAATTATATGAACAGAACGGTACTCATAAAAAAAAGAGAGAATATCAAGACAAAGACAACGAAAGGTCCTGTCTGACATGTTTCATTCAACAAATATTTTTTGATGAAATTTATGACATGTTTTGTGCTCGTGCGATTGTTGATGCCATTCAGAAGGTTAATTTTCGTCAAGTTCCGTCCGTGTTTAGTGCAGGAGGGACAGAAGGATAAAGGAAAAACTTCCTGCTCTTTGTAAACAATGGTTAATTAATGAGAGGAGAACACATTGAGATTAATTGGCAAGAAGTGCCGACAAAGCGGCGCGGCAACATCGGCGACTGGTGTGATGGTGGATGGCGGCGACATGGATAAAGGATTTTTTTTTTTTTGGAGAGAACCTCTTTATTGGATATCTACTCCATGCTGGAATATTGGAATGAGGGAATTCAAATTTCTTATGAGATTATGATTGCAGTAGAAACTGAAGAGCTGAATCCTTATTGTAAGCTTTCTAAAAATGTTGCCTTCTGTTTCTGCTACAGTTCGGGATGGACATGGGCCACAACCAACAAACCTTTCTAGACAGCCCGGCCAGCTAAATCCACTTGCGCACGCCAAGTTGGTTAAGGTCCCCTCCACTTGTTTGCGCCACCTGCCGCGAGGTCGTCCATCCGGGGTCGATTTGAAGACTTTCTCAGCGGGAACGTTGGGGTCCATCCGCTCTAAAGACCCAGCCAACTTAGTCACTGTATGTGAACTGTTCTGGCTAAGTCGATGTCCTTATATAGGCCGTATAGTTCGGCATTAACCTTCTCCTCCACTTACCATCTATGCAAATGGGACGAAAGATCGCTCGAAGAACTTATCGCTCAAAATAACGAAGGGCGGCCACATCCGGTTTTGTCAAAGCCCATGCCTCTGTGCCATACAGCAGGACTGGGATGATTAGTGTCTTATAAAGTGTGCCCCTTGTAGTTCGAGATAGAGTTTTGTTACTCAATTGCCGTCTTAGCCCATAGAAACAACGATTGGCAAAAATAATTCTTCGTGTGGTCTCCCTGCTGATGTCATTTGCGAAGTTCACCATAGAGCCTAGGTAGGAAAAATCCTTTACTACCTCAAAATTATATCTGTCTATTGTGGCATTCTGTCCAAGACGCCGATGTTGGGTGTCCTGTTTTGTAGACAGCATATATTTTGTTTTGCTTTCATTGACCGCTAAACCCATCTTTGCTGCCTCGATCTCAATACTCGTAAATGCCCCATTGACTACCCACTGACTTCTTTCGATTATGTCAATGTCATCGGCATAAGCGAGTAGTTGTACAGACTTGTAAAAGATTATACCTCCGGTGTTGGGTTGTGAGTTTCGTACAATTCTCTCAAGTACTATGTTAAAGAGATCGCATGATAGCGCGTCACCTAGTCTAAGACCTTTCCTGACATCGAACGGTTCGGCGATGTTCTTATCGACTTTGATGGAGCAGCGAGAGTTCTCCATCGTCATTCTGCACAAACGGACGAGCTTGGCAGCGATGTCGAGACTAGACATGGCTCTGTATAACTCGTCTCTATACACGATATCATAGGCAACTTTTAAATCGATGAAGAGGTGATGCGTATCGGTTTTATATTCATGTGTTTTTTCCTAGATCTGCCGTATTGAGAATATTTGGTCAATGGTGGACTTTACTGGCTTGGAACCGCACTAATAAAGACCTATCAGGTTGTTGACATAATACGGCAGACAAGATCTTATATGTGATGTTGAGAAGACATCAGGAACGGGCAAACGATGCCGAGGCTCCATTCATCGGGCATATTCGTCCGATTTTGCAGATGTGTTAGTGCTTGCTCCTTACTAATTCATCTCCTCCTGCTTTGAAAAGTTCGGCGGCAAGGCCGTGCGTCGGCTCCAGCAGCTTTGTTCTATTTATTTTGAGATTAATTATATTATTATACTGAGATTAAGTCGGTGTAGAAGTGAATCGACTTGTCTTCCAGAAAAATCTCTTCCTCCCAGAATGACCTAGAAGGTATGGTAACCGGGCAGTTTTTGTCAAAATTTAGCTTAGAGGTGGTGTAGTTTATGTTTTCGGAAGCAATTTTATCAAATTAATCAGATTGGAAGCGTAGCCAAGTTCTTTACTGGTCCACTGTGAGATTGCTTTAAGGCGAACGGCTGCACTTGCTGCCATTTACCTACCAAAGATGGCAGGGGGTGCCAGATGAAACAAAATGCCCAGTGCTGCAGACAAACAAACCGATAGTTAGAGTTTGGTTAGATTATCATCCTGGTTTATGACTTTATCTAAGGTAGTTCACAAGACAACCACCCCGTACGAAAGTATCAGTCTTATAAACGAGATGTAGAGCCATTGAGTTATACTGCGTTGGGTTGTTTCCGATAGCCTTTTTGCAAGAGAAAATTGCCACAGCAGCCTTCTTGGCTATTTCTTGCGTTTCATTGCTTCATTTCGAGCTTAATATCCTGTCCTATCGTCGTTCGTGAAAGTTAAGCTCATAGCATTTAAGAAGACAGGGTCAATTAACGAAATTTTATATTTCCTTGTTAAGGGTATCAATTCAGTTTTGTGGGGATTCGCACCCAAACCATACCGAACTGCCCATACGCTTAGCTTATTTATAGGGTTTCGTAGTAGCTCCTTAAATGTGTTTAGGTATTTTCCCGAGACTGGCCTAGCAAGCTTCGCTAGATGACTGATTCAAGATAACCCTGATTTGAATTCCAGGGCACAGTAACGTTTATGGAAACGAGCATGTGGATGGACTGGATAGGCAAGGCTCAGCCCTACATGGCTCACTTTCGAGATCAGTTCAGACTCCATTTGGAGCAGAAATCTCCCCGAAATTTCTTGCTAAAGCCAACCTCAGATGGATTAGGCTAACAAGCTCTGTCATATCTAAAAAGATGTGGCCAAACTACAACAAAACAAAAACAACTGACTTCCTAAATAGAACGCGGAAAGACATCGCCAGAATAACAGCGATCACCACGGGTCACTGGCCTATAGGAGACCATGCAGTCAAAATAGGTATCCCATACAACACACATCGTCGCAGTTGTAATGTCGCAACTGAAAAAGAAACCCTTATCCACTATTTATGCGCCTGCCCGGCACCAGCTATCTTCAGACAACGAGCTTTAGGATAACCCTTTTTCAGTTCCCTTGAGGAAGTCTTAGAGAGAAACCTTAAAGATACAAAAATCTTCTTAAACTCCACAGTTTGGATCGAGAAACTCCCCACCAACACACCTTCACATCCAGGTTACACGAGTTTGTAGTATCAAAACCGCACCTTTGCACCTCAACTCTTTCTTTCAAAAATTTGTATCTTCCTGCCAGTCCCTGCATCAAACCGAAATCTAATGAAAAGCCCACCAACGCTTGCACTACAAATGGCCTATCCTTACCATTCTGAAATCATTTTTCAAATCCCTAATCACTCTCCCGCTCCAGAGGAGTCATTATGTCATTAAACCTAGGTAATAGGTAAATACAATTAATCAAATGGTAATTTGCCCACGGCCACATTAGACAGCACTACCCGACAAAGAACAAGGACTCCAATTATCACTCACACCACTCCGGATCTAATCATTAGTGCATTTTACATAATTTTTGCATTTTATTGAATTAAAAAAGCAAGAAAAACCGGCAGTCGAAAATCGCGTGCAAATTTAACTCAAAACGAATTCATTCAGTGACGAATTCAGTCCGATTCGGCATGGCCTACGATATTAAGTCTCACGGAAACCCACAAACATGTGATATCTACATGGTCACTCGCATCTGCATGTCCGCTAACTTTCCATAATCGACGTTGACCGCCGCACAGGGCTGTGAAACCCCGCGTGACCAGGTATTAAGCTTTCTATACAATGTTTGCACCATTTTGGATTTCATAAAGTACTTTAGCCACTGCTCATATCCTTGACGACTTAGCGTGGGAAATTAGTGTGTCAAAGTGGCCCCCTGTTACTGTTGCATTTGTTGGGACTCAATTGCAATTTGCAAGTATGTGCACCCCTTTCGGTGAATTGTTATGTGCAGCAGGTGTAAGGGTAGTGGTATGGTGTTATACGTTCGAAAACACCACCGAGAACGCAGTAATCTTGATTGTGTCTAATTAACGTTTCAAACAATCAAAACGCAATATGCTAATTTGAATTACAGTTAAATTATGATAAAGCGACGGGGTGTGTAGGGTACGATGTAGAGCTGAATCGTTGTTTTGATGAAGAAAAAGTGAATTAAATATTTTCTGTAGTAATTGTTGCCTCTGTTGGAGGGATAAAGCAGAGATGTGCACATAAGTTCTTGCAACATCAATCACCTTGTCAGAAGTGGGTATGATTTGGACTGACCCAAGCAGAAGTTTCAATCAAAATAATCATCGCGATTAGTCGACTGTTTATGATTTTCTCTTGAACGACATGACAATTTCAGAATGTGCTTTATCCATACACATATCCACCATCCTACAGATGCCCTTCGAAAATTTCAAAACGCAATGATTTGAGAAGTCATTCATAACAGCAATGGAGTGCTGCAAAACATTCCAAAGTAAGAAGGTCATTTCCGGAAATCATAAAGGATTTATACCACATGGTTGTCCTGTGAGTACATTGAGGGACGGAAACAACTTAGTGTCTGAATTGCAGAACTACTCGAGCTTTAATTAATTGCTACAGTAGAACCTAGTCATTAAACAATTGATATGTAAGCAGATATGCAGGTTACTTGGTCGCGTAACTTTGTTGAAGACCTCATTGAGGGTCATTGAGGGATTCAAAAAATGTTTTGCCTAGTACACGTTTTCAGGCTCTAGCTAATGTTGTAAATCTGCAGATTAGTTAAATGAGAACCTCTATTTCAGAATGCATTCTTGCATTCGGATGCCTAGTTTGGCTGCACGATCTACGACGCCCTGTGCTAATTGTAGCTATTCTAGTTACATCTACACAGGTTTGTTTGATTTTGTCCTGCTGTTATTAAATCATATCTTCCTTGACATGAAGCCAAGGCACTGAACCATTATCCATGAATGATATTTTCGTCGCTGGATCCGAAAAACTTTCCATTCTCGGTATGTGCATTAATAACTACATATCATCGATGTTACAATCACATATTCGAAGTCGGCAAAAATGCTCTAATATATCTAAGATTCCTTTACCCCTCTGATCTGGCTCTAATCTATAAAGGATTGATCTGCCAAAGCTGAAATATATCGCCCACATCTGGTCTGGTAAACCCAAGACCGTTCTGCACTAAAAACAAAAAAGCATGAAACAAGGCATCATCGCTACGGTCATCTTAGCCTTTTCAACGCTCTCGGGCAGAGCAATAAATCCACCATGCCATTAAACGACATGCTTCCTAAGCACGTCTACAAAAGAAAATGGGTCATAATCATCCCTCCAAGGACTGACTTGAAAAAAAAAATGAAAAATCTTTCAGGCAGATACGTTTGCCATCAAACAGTGCGCAAGCTTCAGTTTTTAACTCAACATCCGTGGTAAATCCATATTCATCCTCTCTGAGAGTCAAGTAGTTTTAAAGTCATTTGACTCAGCATTAGTGAAATGGAAGCTAGTTCAGGTGAAAGTCAAATTGCTTTCAGAACTAGCTAGAAGAAACTTGGTCATTCTACACTGGTAATAAAATAGCTGACTCTTTGGCCAAGACTGGTGCAGCATCTTGTCATCACTTGACCTGAGTCCTTGTATAGCGTGAACAAGGCTCTTTTCAATGATTATACCATAAGACAGATCCAAACCAAGTCCAACTCGATCTTAACTGACACCCCGGACCCGAAATGCTCGAAGTTCTTCTTCCTGCCCTATTACTCAAGAAGTATATGCCAATAGATATGACATTAGATTTATAACCGCGGTGCCATCAGAAGCCACTGCCTTCTAAGAAAGCATTTCTGCAGACTTAATGTAGCATTGAATCCTGTCTGTGGACTATACAGAGAGAACGCTGAGAGCTCTCTCCATGTTATCCAAGTGAGAAAACCAAGAGCCGACAGCGAATTTGTCTCACCGACATGCCTTGGTGCGATACACCCGGAGAAGCTAATAAACTTCCTGACAACGTCTGGAATGCACAATATACTCTAGAATGTAATGGATCGCACAATAGGTTTCTCTAAGAGACCGCAGTGCCCGAGCGATTCATCTGTCCCCAAATAAAAAAAAAAAAAACATAGTTGATGCAACTGCGTCCAGCTTGCTCGATTGGACTTCGCATACTGACAAGCGGTTCGATGAGGTTGTATGTTTGTATTTCTAGCAATTTCTGCTATACGCTGAGAAGAGTGATCAACCTGTAGCTGACAGCACTTTCACTGGGCTTACCAGGTTTGAGCAACGCACTTTCGTTCGCTTGAAGGTAGGAGAAGAGTTTCTGAGATGTTCTTGTGCTTAGACCACCGTTTTTGACAAATTCTGGATATATTCTATTCCAGAAGGAGCAAATGAGGATTTTAGTCTTGTACAGGCTTTTTTAAAAAGTCACATAAGTTTTATCCGACTTCCCTCTGGATATATGGTATTGGCGATTGAAATGGGATTAGCTTTGTTGTTTGTTGTGTGCTACTGCCATCCACTTTTCTTAGAAGACTCCATGCGTTAGAGCTGAAATGCGTAAAATTTATGTTCTTGGAAGTGGTTCTCCAGTTGACCATTCCTTATTTATCTAGCGACACCAGCAGGTCAATTGCGATTTCGTACTTCCTACGTCGTTATGTATGATACAGCTCCCAAATATCTGAAAAAATAAAAGACGGATTGAACTGTTCGTTGTTGATATGTAGTCACAGTTTGCGCCAATAACGAATAAAGATTGTTTATGATCTTCTGATCGCTGGTGGCCATCTATTTTCGCGGACAAATTCGATATCGATGTTCTATTCAACACTTATATCCTGAGATAAAATTAGAGTCTCCATTCTAGCTTCAATATTGACGATATTTTATTTAAGCCCGAACATAATTCACCCTAATGCACAGGATAAATATACAGTATGTGTAGCTGTATTTAGATTTTCCCTTTATCCTTGCATTAAGCTCTACGTAAGTTTGGCACTTGAAGGAGAACAATTTAAATAATATGCCACGTCAAATTGTGTAAACAAAGGGTACCCAAACAAAAGCAAATTATTTCATTATTACTCGTTTATTGTTCACACATATCAACGTCGGGGTTTTTAATTTTTTTTTCCGCCCATTATTGCCACATTGCACAATGAGCTGTAAGTCATCTGGTTAGGGTCAAACTACGAGTATGTAGGGGTATAGTAATTAACCATCTGCCGAATTCAGTCAAACACCCAGTTCAAATGCTTGAAATGGAATAACCCCAATTAACGCTACAAATTGTATACAAGGTCAGGGGCAAGATAAATAATTTTTTTTACGAGTATCAGGTAAGATACATGTTCTTAGATGGAATGATGGAATGATGAAATGAAACCGTAGGTACAAATGAATTTAATGAAAGAAGCATGTGCTTTCTTAATTCATAAAGCTTGCCGATCCCATTCATTGTGGAACCGAAAAAGAGCTGCCGCCATCACAACGTCGACTAGCTGCACACACAGTACAATGATCTCGAATTACCCAACTGAAATTGGTATCAAATTTCAAACTACAACTACATTTGTTCAATTACCGCAGGCTGTCTTCCTTCGTAGCGAAGGATTCCACTGAGAAAACTTTTGAGATGTTTTGTTCATCTTTTTGTAAAATCCTTTGGATAATACCGCCTAACTGACAGATACCCAACAATCGAAGGTCACATTCGTGTCGCAATTAATTAGAGTAGGATAATCAAGGATTCGCTTTGCATTTAACCGCATCACGATAATACGAGTAGCTCGACCCAGATTATGTTGTGATATTGAATTTTTATTTCATGGCCTTTGACTATATCTTGACTGGAATCCGATTTCATCCCTTTTTTTATTTTTGTGTGTGTTTAGTTCTCATTTAGGGCGCATCCCTGAAATTTATATTCTATCGAGTAAGAGATTTCGTGGAATTTCAATATTCGGGGGTGAGCTGCTGCGTCTTCCCTAACAATAATGAGGAACGTGTGCTCTTAGTTGTCCTTTTCGATGCTGCAACATGAGCTTGTATGTAATTGGGTGAAAAATTAATCCAGGACACACGTTCCAAATTTGTCGGGTGTTTAAGATCAATTTGCAGAGAGAAGAGGGAAATTGTTGATTAAAATTATGGGAAATGGTGCACATATTTTAAGTATATAGATACATGAGTGTTATCAGTGGTTTTAATTCTGAATCATTTAAATCAAACGATTGATTGATTCAAATCTATTGTAGAAAAACTTGTTCTAAAGGTGATATCTCCTACTGATTCGAAAGTTCAAGGAAGTTGAATATCGAATGAACAATATCTAAATAGCTCCCTCCACATGTGTGAGGTATACTATTCATGCGTTTTTCGGATAACTGACCCCGTCGCATCTAACTGAAACTGCTGTTGAAACCAGAATAATTCTCAGTAAGTCGCTCTTCCGTTTATACTTAACAGACTTTGGAACCCTAAAATGTCTTTGCCTGGGACACCGAAGCCTTTCAGTTCAGTTTGTCAGAATTATCTCTCTGGAACGATGGATAAAGATTAAAATTCGAAATTGAGTAAAGATTTTCAGATTAGATTAGACTAGATCGATTTTTATCTACGCACTTCAATATTATTACAAAGTTTTTTTGTTACAAAAAAACCAATGAGCATTATTTGCCGTCTACCTGATTGACAACAATCAAATAAGATTAAATTATGTATGAACATAGTATATTGTATATACCATATACAGAAACCTATAGAGATGAAAAAGGAAAGCTCGTAATAGAATCACAGTTGGTGCTGAGAATATGGAAAAACCACTTCAGCAGACTATATGGTATAACGGCTGACGAAGACCAACATTCGGCTGTCAGGCAGAATGAACCATTCAACATAGACGATTATTGTCAAAATTTCCACCCAGCTGATCAAAGCGAAGTCATGATAGCAATATTCAAGCTGAAGTCAAACAAGGCTGCTGGACCTGACGACTTACCGCTGAACTTTTAAAGGCAGCTGATGAGTTGGTAGAGAGCATATACGTACACCAAATTATCTCTAAGAATTGGTCAGACGAGTGTCTGACCTGATGAATAAAATCTCAGCATGGTTTATCCGATCCACAAGAAAGGAGACCCCCTCAACGCCAATTATAAAGGCCTCAATCTCCTCAAAATTGCATACAAGATCTTTCTGCGATATTGTATGAATCCCAGCAACCTTTTGTCAACAGCCTGATTGGCCCCTATCAGTGCGGTTTCAGGCCAGGAAAGTCCAACATCGATCAAATCTTCACACTTTGGCAGATCCTGGAAAAAACCCAAGAAATCCAAATCAATGCTCATCATCTCTTTATCAATTTCAAGGCCGCCTACGACAGTATCTATAGAGAAGAGCTATGCATTTAGAGCAATGTGTAGTTTTGAAATCCCTCCGAAACTTGTCCGTCCATGCAGGATGACGATGGAGAACACTGCTGCTCCGTCAAAATCGGTAATGACCTCACCGAGACATTTGATGTCGGAAAAGGTTTAAGACAAGGTGATGCGCTGTCACGTGCTTTCTTTAATATCATACTTGAACGGATAGTGCGAAACTCATCAAAGGCACAATTTATCAAAAGTCTGTACAGCTGCTTGCATACGCCGATGATATTGACATAATTGACAAAATTCAGAGGGCTGTCACCGGCATCGAAGCCGAAGCGGCCAAGCGAGGCAAAATCAAGCATATGCTGCCAACAAGAAGGGACAATCAACACCGACGAATTAAACAGTAAGTTACAGTGGGCGCCGTGGCGTAAGTGGTTAGTGTGTCGGATCACTACGCGTGAGGTTCCGAGTTCGAATCCTACAAAACACCAAAAAGTTTTTTCACGGTCCCACCTCTCGCGAGCGTCTGACAAACATCCGAGAGTATTGTTGTCTCGAAAAAGCTTCTCAAATCGCCGTTCGGATACGGCATTAAACTGTAGGTCCCTTCCATTCGTGTGAAAAATATAACGCACACAACATGAGTGGTTGCGAGAAGCTAGGCCCTGGCACTTAAAGAGCTGTTGCGCCAAATATTTATTTTTTTTTTTTTATTTTTACAGTGGGCAGCTACAACTTCGAGATAGTAAGGGACTTTTTTCTAGCTTGACAATGACATTAGCGGCGTAATCAAGTGAACTCTGTTTTTCTTTCTTGCTAATGAGGCAATTCAACAGTAAAGCCCTATCTCCGACAAAAGGAGACTCTGTATAATACTCTAATCATCCCAGTCGTGAGTTATGGGGCTAAAACATGAACTTTGTTATATATATCCTTAGTCGCTTCGAGAGGAAAATTCTTCGCAAGATATTCAGTCCCATTTGCGTTAACCGCGTTGGAAGAGATGATTAAATGACGAACTATACGTGCTGTACAGCGACATCGACCTAGTCAGAAAACTAAGTATTGGGCGTTTGAGATGGCTGGGACATGTATATCCGATGGACACCAACTCTCCGGCCCGCAGATTCTTCGAAACTAACCCAGAGGGACGACGCAGTAGAGCGCTTCCTCGTCGTAGGTGGTGCCCACAAGTTTAAGGGGATCGCAACCGACTAGCAGTGCGCAACTGAAAGCAATTACATAAGGCGCGACCAAAATTGAGAGGCTTGTCGGTTGAAGCCCAGGTTCATCCTGAACTCTGGGTCACCTAAGTAAGTAAGTAATGCTGACATTCCATTAACTACACCAATAGATGAGGATTCTTGGTTGAGCGCGCAGTGCGAATACGAGATTGACTTATGTTATCAATTAGTGTCCCAATTTCACAAGCTTTCTGCGCAAACTTATGTACAGTAAACACGGTTGGTGCATTATGTGAACAGAAATTTATTTTCTAAATTAAATGTACTCGAATAATATATGTACATGCATACACTGAAGTAAATTTGTTTAAGTATTAGAAACTTTTGTTTATAATCCTTTCTCGATATTATAACGCAATCTTGCAGTATCTGACTAATCTAAATACATTTATATTATTAAAAACTTTCCGAACTTCATTTCCGATAAGACATCGCTTTGAAAGGGTTCCCTCATTGTCGTCCTGAGAATTGGGCACGTGTCACTAAAGTGCAAAACATCTTTCCTCTTTGCCATCTTACACAAGCTGCAAAGTATTGGTAGGTCAACCCTTTGTGGCATAAAATTTAATTTCAAGAGCTCCCCACGTAGCTTCAAAACCGTCGCTATTTCCTCAATACTGTGCTCATCACTAAAATAGTTGTACAATATTTTTGCAAATTGTGACATATCAATTGGTTCTGCAATATGCTCGGTACTGGAAACCTTAACTCCACTATCGGAAATAGTTCTATGGAGTTGTGGGAATATGCGGGCGCATGCGTCTTCGGCCGCAATGGTGTTTTGGCTGCGCCGTCTCCAATTTAATAAATAAAAAAAAAAATACGAGGAGAAAAACCTCAGATTATAAAAAACTATTTATTGCACAGAAATTTAGGGCAAACCAACCGCGTTGGGTGGAAGAACAAAATCGAATCAGCCTACGTGTCATAGCAGCTTATGACTGATGGCTCGCTTTTGTTCTGCCGCCATTTCGTTCCATTACCAAACTTTTATCTTCTTCTTCTTCCTTTTATCAGCGAGGTTATGATCCGAAAATAAGGAATCATAATCCTCCCACTTCACTGCATTTCTACTGATCCGCCTGTGGGGTTCGCCTATTCGGTAGGCCATTACCAAAGTTTTATATGCGTGGAAAACTTATACTGGTAATGTGGTGAAATTAAAAGGTATTAAAAGTGTAGCCACAGTTCAATAAGAAAATCTGTTACAAGGGGGACCACCAAGGGAGGCGTCATCTTACCGCTCCGCTGAGCTCTAGTCATCGATGATATACTTAAAGAATTAAGCAACACAGGTATAAGCGTTGCTGCTTTCGCGGACGACGTGATGATTTTAGTCCACAGCAAATTCCTTGACACATTAAGTGAAATGATGGAATCAGCTCTTAATAGTCTCGGAAAATGGGTTAGAGGGTGTGAACTCAACCCAGATAAACTAGAATTGGTACTCTTCAGCAGAAAGTACAAGATACCATCCTTCAAACGGCCTAAACTAGCAGGGGCGGAGCTTTCCCTTTCGGATAGCGCTAGATATCTTGGTATAATGCTAGACTGGAAACTAAACTGGAAACTTAATATACAAGAAAGAGTTCGCAAAGCTTATAATGCTCTCTTCATCTGTAAAAGGACGGCGGGGAAAAACTGGGGCATGAAGCCTGCAATGATGCACTGGCTATACATCATGATGTTATCAGACCCATTCTCACGTATGGGGCTCTTGTGTGGTGGAAGACAACGAATACGAAAAACATACAATATAAAACAGCCTGCATTGCCATCACGCCAAATCAAATCAAATTTCAAGCGGACAACAATGCGCTTCGCCTCACTAATGCCGGTCTCTCCAAGGCTAGTAATCTGGGATATAGCTCCATTCTTAGGGAATAATTTATCGATATACCTGACAAATCGGACGATTTGGTACTTAGTACCTTGGTACCTTAGACTTCGTCACACCATACGATGTAATGCATCTTGTTACAGAGGATTGACAAAGGGAAACAGTCTCTGCCCACAAAGTGATCGTAATATACACACATGGCTCTAAGACCATAGAAGGCATGGGGTCAGGTACAATATATACTCGATAGATATTAACCTGCAAGTGGCCCTGAGGCTTCCGGACACATGCAGTACTTATAGCTGCGGAATTATTGTACTTGAGATGGGATCAATATCCGACAAGAATATCGCCATCTACATTGACAATCAGGCTGCGCTAAAGGCCTCTAGCCTCTTGTGTCACTAAATCTTAGATCGTCAGGAATTATCGCACAATGCTTAAGGCATTATATACGCAGAACTGTGTCAGATTATTTTGGGTACCTGGACACTGCGGTATATGTAGAAGGTAACGAAAAGGCCGACGCGCTGTTCAAAAGAGGAGCGGAGCTCCAGCATAGTGACATAATTGGTAGCATTGAACCACCAAGGTGCGTTGCTAAGAGAATTATTCGGGGTAGAATCATGAATATGGCTAATCTAAGATGGTCCAACTTAGATAGTCATCAGGTGTCTAAGGCCTTGTGGCCTATCTTAGACCGCAGGTAATTTAAAGAGATCATAAAACTAGAAAGATCACGAGTAAGATAGGAATGCTCACTGGCTATTGTCTTCTAGGGAAGCATGCTATGAAATTAGGTTTATCAAATACGGATGTTTGTAGGTACTGCTGGCATGACCTACATATCCTAGAGGACATAGTACATATACTCTGTGAATGAAGCGCCTTGAAAGATACTTCTTCAATAACTTAGAAGAGGTAAGGTCCTTGAAGCACAACAATGACATTTTCAAATTCTGTAGGAAAATTAAGTTTATGGAAGAATTGGTTAAGGTCTTTTTGCCGTGAAGGATCGCGATGGGCTCGTCTTGGTGCTTAGTGTTTTTATGAAAACCTCATAACCCTACTCAACCTAACCTAACCTAACCTAGTTTGAGATTCCTCCTGATGAGTTGGAGTCAATGGCGGAGGATCGAGAAGGATGAAAAGTCTACTTGAGCATCCTACTCCCGCGACCCTCATGATGAATTAGCGGACCATTGAAAATGTATGTATGTGTGTACAGTTTGGGCTTCCAGCTTATAGTATGTTCGCAATTTAGCTTCAGCTCTTTTGCCGACTTGTAGAGTGTGTAGTCCATAATCTGGCGTATTTAGAACTTTGAGCACGTAATCAACCTGGAGTTTTAGCGTTTTCACGAAAAGTGGCGATATCCATGTTTCCAACATGAGCATATAATTTGGCTTGTTAGGTTGCACATGAAATGCTCTCTTAAGCTAGTATCGAAGTAGATTCTCCACTGTCTCATATTGCCTGTAACCCCAAACTTGTGCGGCGTATACAAGAATGGATTCCGATACAGCTTCAAACACTTCATATTTGCTACTGAGGACAATATTTTTGTTCATGTAGCATTTCCTCCAAACTGCATTGATGCTTGTTTTTGTCTTCATTAATTTTTTCTTAAAATGTCTTCCCATATTCAGCTTTCTAGTAAGATACGTACGTCCTCATATACTGCTTCACAACTGCAATTTTTCTCCATTAAAGTGTCATTTCTCGATTGAACAGGTTCTGCCTCCCCAGCTTTTGAATATCATTATTTGCGACTTATTTAAATTACCCACATTTTGCAGTAGTCATATAGATGATTGGTCATGAGCTGCATAGATTCGGGCGGTAGGCCGGCAGCACTAGATCGTCCGAAAACTACTCTACACCCTCAGGCAGAAAGTTTACTATATCTTCAATGAAAAGAGCGAATAAACTCGAACTCAAAGCACATCCTTGCGTTACTCTAGGCCACGATTGGAAGCATTCGGATAAGTCCTCGCCATTCCATGTAGCAGCTTTGGTATCAGCATATAAGTTTTATATAGTTCGACCAAACTTATGTGACACACCCACACAGAAGAGCTTATTGAGCAACATGTTCCGATCCACTATTTCGAAGGCGGCCTTAAATATAATACACAAAGAATGCATATAGTCTCCTTCCAACAGTGGAATAACCCGATCTGAAATATACTTAGTATTCTCTCAAAAGCTTATTTGCGGCTATTCATGCTTAAGTCGACTGTACAATACTGCCGTAAAGATTTTGTACGATGCATTCAGCAATGAAATACCTCGGTAGTTTGCTGGGCCTGTCTTATAACCTGTTTTATAAATTGGAAAGATAAGTGTTTCCTTAAACCGGTGTGGCACTATTCTATTATCCATGATGTCGTTGAATAGATAGGTCAGTCTCACGTTAAACTCATTAGTGCCATACTTGTATATACAATCCATACAAGGGATCGCATTCAATCCGTCTGCTTTGCCATGTTTTAGTCCACTAAGTGCTTCAACAGCATCCTGAAGAGTTATGGGTTTACCCAAAATATCGCCTAGAAGCCAGGTGCAGCGTATTGGAAGCTAAATCTATTCTACTTGGAGTATGTTCGAACACAGTTTTCTGTGCATTATGTACCTTCCACCATTTAGTCTTTTCGCTAATTTCCAAAATTCTGAAGAGTTACTACATCTTCGAGCCTCCAGCTCAACTTGGGTTTTCATTTTTCTCTGCAAATGGCCTATAGCTCCATATTAGCTCTAAAATACAAATATTTAAAATATGCCCACAGCTTACAGTTATGAATGAAAAGATTTATTTTTTCTTTAACAAAAATTTATTCCGCCATTTTGCTCCAAATAAGTTTCCCCTGTAAAATGCTCTCCAAATCCATACATTTGCAAAGATTTTCACAGCATTTCACCCCCACTGTGTACGCCCCGTACCATTCATCTCCAACAAACAAACAGCGCAGGAATCCATGCGCCCTGACACAGCATCCCATGTCAAGAGAGTAACAATTAAAGTTCTCCTCCTTGCTATCAAAACCATTGGTACTGCGCTCCCATTAAGTACGAAATGATGGAAGCGACGACAACGTTTCACACGACGACAAACAAAAGTATAATCACACGACTGCCTGTAGAGGGTGGTTGGGCTTGAGACGACATCGCCTCAAGCTGAATTCCTTAAATTATTATTTTAATCATCATGTTACAGTTTTCCAAATTGTGCACCCCTACCCGAGGTGACTCTCTTATTTGTATGCTTGCCACCCTCCGGCTGATATTTACATCAAGCATATTGTTGCCGATTTAACTAGTTATTAAGGAGGCTAATTAAACACTGGCCACGTGCCCGACGACTGGGACGACTAGTGCTGGTGGTGGCAGTAAACAACTTATTCGGACAAAGGATGCTGGGATGGTTATCCGTTGAATTCCTTTCAAGTTGTCTGCTTATTTATGTTTTTGGCTCCTGTGCGACAGAAAAATGAACGGAAATATAACACCCACCGCGCGCCGTCGTGGGTTTGTTTGAAATGCGAGGGTTGTGTCTTTCCGACGGTTAAGCTGGTTTCACATCATTCAAGTTCCTTTTGGAAAATTATTCACGGTGAGATTGACAGTGGTTCACATTTGATTGAAACTTGACAAAGGCATCCTGGTTGTGTGCATATGAATGTATTAGAATTAGAATCAGTATTAGAATGTATATTTGAAAATTGGGGTGCTATATGGTATGAATCTGCGTAAAGTGGATGCATAAAACTATCTCAAATTCCTTGGAATTCCTAAATAAATAAGCGTGGTTGGCAATGAAGATGAATTGGAAAGTCACCACGAGCTGGAGTGGTGTTATATTGAGCGTTGAATCCATATGAAAGAATTGACTTGGATAACTGTGTACTCTCATGGAAGACTAATCTTATGTCTTCAGCAAATTCGCAAGGATAAAGACTATCTTAACTGCTCGTTATGTTTTCGGTCTAAGCAGATTGTAGTCAGTCATTTTTTTAGCAGTATTCCTCGCGGGTGCTATTGAGCAGACTTAGATTTCCATTGTGTTGCGCGACATTTACAAGTTTATGTAAACATTTTTTTATCCTTTGGTATTTACGTGAACGATCGATAGCCATACACATCAAGGACAAATTTAAAGACACTCGACTAATAACGTTCACATTCTTACAAATGATATTAAAGACTGTTTCTATAAGATATTTGACAGAACCTAAGAGAGTGAACTACGCCCCAGATACAATCGCAAAATGTGCCCTATGTACACAAAACGAACTTTAGACCCAAGCTACGAGTATCTTTCTTCATTTAATCAATTTCATTTCATTGATCCGCCTGTGGGGTTCGCCTGTTTGACCTCAGAAAATATCGACAGGCCTCCCGATTTAGGATCACTTCGTTACTGAGGCAATTCAAACGCTGGTGTCGTTGCATTTGTGTGATCCAGGCATTTATAGGCCTGCCTTTCTTTGGCGATGTCTTTGGAACGTTCATTGATATTGCGTTTTTAACAGGGTTCAAATGATCTCTTCTTTGAACGTGGCAATACCAACTGAGCCGATCGCGCTCTATTTTTCGTGAGATGGTTCCTTTGACGTGAAGGCTTCCACGAGATTTGATATGGGTGGTGCTAAGACATCGAGTATTTACAGAAATATATGTACAGATGACCATGGAGATGTACGAAGGAGCAGAGATAAGAGTAAGATGCCCCGCTGGAGTGTCTGAAGAGCTTCCAATCAAAGTCGGGGTGCGCCAGGGAAGCGTCTTTAATCATTTGCTCTTTTAATGCAGTCCTTAAATATCTGTTTGAAGGTAAAGTGACGTACCCCACGGTACATCAATTTTTCTTTAACGCTGTACGAGTATATGTGCAAATGTTAAAAAGTGAAAAGCAACCCACTCACGGGGCTACGAATGCAAGTATGGAACTACGTAATACCCAAGTTCATCACCTCAAGGAGCTCAGATTGGATGTCAAGCATAATATGTAGAATTCAAACAGTAATCACAGAATGTGTGATAGACTTGGCAGTACTGTCAGCCAGACTGACAGCTTGTTTAAGGCTCGAGGCTTGCAAGATGAAATCGGGAATATGGGGAAATGTTTCCGCAGATATGTCTCGTAATTTCAAAACAGGATTGCTATTATTTTCATTTCTTAAATCAGACACTTAAGTAGCAATGATGAATGCATATACCCTATAGGTTAGGTTAGGTTGGAGGGAAGTGCATCTAAGTGCATATCACGGGGGCTATTCGGTCCATTGTGTTTCCCTTTGTAGCGTGGAACCTATACTTAAAAAATTATCTTGCGGTCGGTTCTGTTGTGAACCAGCCTGTGCGCTATATGAAGCCTATCATGTTCCTTAGTGGGACTTGTATGAGATCCCCTAGTCCGGCAAAAAACCTGTTTCCCATATGATGGAAGTGGCGGTTTTGAAGATTTGGGCAATCGCAAGGCAGGTGTTTGATGGTTTGTGTCTCCTCTATATATATATTGACAGCTTCTGCAGTGGTCGGGTGTGTTGACGATTAATCTAGTGGCCATTGCCCCTATTGCGCAGTATCCTGTTAGCGCACCTGTCAAGATGCGAATCTCTTTTTTATTCATCGCCAAAAAGGCTTTTTGTTCTATTTTCATTCACTGTCGGCAATGAGCTGCGAAATATGAAACAGTCGCTCTGGCGTGCCAAGCGGAGTTAATCAGTTCTCTTGATTTTAGGTCTATTTTCCTTTTCAGTTCACCAATTGGAGTTTTAACTGACATCCGAGTGTGTTGAAGATCCAGTGCTGATCCCTTTTTGGCTAGTTCATCTGCTGTCTCGTTACCTTTAATATTGCTATGTGCGGGAACCCAGCAGAGAGTTACGTCATGGATGTTGCATATTCTGTTCAACGTGTTACGGCATCTGGAAACTGTTTGTGATCTAACTTCCTGGCTGCCTAGTGCTTTGATTGCCGCCTGACTATCCACGAAAATGTTAATCTTGGAAGGATTTCATTTTTTGCTATGTATAGTCTGTGCAGCCCTGTCAATAGCGAAGACCTCTGCTTGAAAGATCCTACAGTCATCCAAGAGTTTGTATGAGTCGTTGATTTCAAGTGACTCGCAGAAAACTCCAGAGGCAGTTCCGATGTCTATTTTAGACCCGTCAGTGTAGAGTTGAATATCCTGTACATTAGTTAATGTGTTGGAGTCCCAGTCTTGTCTTTCGGGAATAAAAGTGGAGTAGTTCTTTTCGAAGTCTATATAGGGTATGATATAATCTGTTGCATATATAATACGTAGTAAAATCACAAAAGCGATATTGTGATCCTGAAAAGACTATTAATTCGGTCTGTTAAACGGCATACAAACAGGCTTATAGTGGTAGTGAAGACTTGAGCAACACAGATTGAAGTCTTCAGCTAAACCAGCAATCATATTAATATAAGATTTTTTTTTTTTTATTTCCGAAAAGGAGCCATGTAATAATTTGTCAACAGCAATAGTTTCAGTTTTCCAATGTCCTGATGTTGCCATTTGTGTAATCTATGTTTAGTTTGAAGTAGACTAACTTTTCATTATACTCTTCAGTTTCAGATTAACTCAACTCATTTAGGTAACTCAGAAGAATAAGAAAATTAAGAATGAGATACAAAATCAGTAGTCGAAGTTTGCTAAGTGTAAATCAGTATTTATTAAAGTGAATTACAAGTATACTCATTCTAATTTTGACTGGATTATAGTTTTCAAAGCGAGGCTTTACTCCCCAATTATGAAAGTGTTAATGTTCAACGTACAGAGTATGGTGGTGGTGGTTATCAGCGATGTAATCCGTGCAGCATTGAGGGAAGGCAACTATGGAATTCGTTGGACTATGACATCTTACCTTAAACACCTAGATTACGCTGACGATGTTTGTCTACTTTCACATCGGATAATGGATCTTCATCTGATGGCCCAAAATCTAGAAGCTGAGGCAAACAAAGTGGGGCTAAAAATAAACAGCCAAAACAAAAGCCCTGATCACTTCTTCTAACAACCGCGCTCAACTTTACATTGCCGGACAGGAAGTCGAGAAAGTTGATAACTTTCTTTATTTAGGAAGTGTGGTCTCGGCTAATCGCGGTGGCACCGAACTGGATGTGTGCAGCAGAATCGGGAAGGCTAAAGCTGCGTTCGGAATGCTATCTAAAATCTGGAGAAGCAATGTTATCAGCTTAAGAACCAAGCTACGACTATTCCGCTCCAACGTAGAATCAGTGCTGCTTTATGGGTGCAGTACTTGGAAGGTGGACACCATTAACACACGAAAGCTGCAAGTCTTCGTAAACAAATGCTTAAGAATCATATTGAGGATTTTTTGGCCGAACCGCATCTCTAACGAACAACTTTATCTGAGAACGGGCCAAGAACCTATGAGCATTACTATACGAAGAAGAAAGTG
The DNA here is from genome assembly GCA_945910035.1 of Brachypalpus laphriformis. Lineage (NCBI taxonomy): Eukaryota > Metazoa > Arthropoda > Insecta > Diptera > Syrphidae > Brachypalpus > Brachypalpus laphriformis. The sequence continues at coordinate 261,368,897 of OX246753.1, read as the reverse complement.
GCAATGGATTGGGCACACCCTACGGCGCGAAGACAACTCCATTGCGAAATACGCAATGCAGTGGAATCCGCTCACCCAGGCAGGCAGAATAGCGGGACGCCCGAGGCAAACGTGGCGCAGAACAGTTGAGGAGGAATCGAGCTCTTTAGGAATGAGTTGGAAGCAGCTCAAACGCGTTGCAGAACTTCGAACACGATGGCGCGCAGGCGTGGTTGACGCCCTATGCCCCCCGAGGGGTTAAAGGATCTAAGTAAAGTAAGTAAAGTACAGAGAATACATTGAATATGTAGTTTGCTTTCCACGGGCTTAAATTGCATTTTTCTGCATTGTGGTAATAACTCACTTAAAGTCTTTAGCTAAAGATGAGTGCAATCATATAAGCTTTTAGCACACGAAATCATAAAGCATCAAAGAAACCTTTCGTCTAGACAAGAGACTACTGACGAGACTAACTAGCACGTCCAGGCGAAACGCAATTTTTTGGAAATAACCCAATGATAAGATTCAAAGGATTACTTTTAATGACAATGTATTACAGTCGACTCTCGATAAATAAAACTCTTGATGAAATGAATCTCTCGTTAAATTGATGTTTTTCCTTGGTCCCTTGAGAATCTCTTAATAAATTGGAAAACCCTGTGTATACATTCGTTAATTTGAAGCGATTGTGCTGGCTGATTCCACGCAACACGCTAAAAATTAAAGTAGAAGAGGCTACTTTTCGATAATTTGAGCTGACTTACATATATACGTAAACATTACACCAGAGGAATGAGTTGCTTGTACGAACAAGCATACTTTTAAGTTTGCTCTCGCTGTAATTCAATGCATCTTGGTTTTACGTTGCGTTGGTGGTCAGAAATAATTCGCGATTCTTCCATCTACACTTTCCAGAAGAAAGACCTAATCACGGATACAATAAAAGCGAATGTAGAAAAAGATGCCGGGAAGGTCAGTATCCCTATCTAGTTAAATGGCTTGGTGAGACTAGAGGATAAAACATACCAGTTGGAGGTTCTATGCCGAAGGAGAAAGCTCAGTCGGTTACAACTTCGATAGGCATTCAATGATTTTCAACACGAATGAGACCGGTCCTTTTATTAAATGTCTCCCCGACTAAACCTTGACTTTTAAAGATGATAAATATCACGGTGCAAACACAGTAAAGAAAGGGTATTGCTAGCAGTGAACATGGATGGATCTGGTAAGTTGCTAAACCACAATGTTTCAAGGCTGTGATATCACTTCCTTACCCCTCCAACAAAAAATTGTGAATGACAACAGAACTATTCAAGTAGTGGCTTCTAAATTTCATCGATGACAGGCAAAACAAAAATTCAAAATTATTCTATTTTTGGGGCACTGTTCATAACAACCCACCACTATTTTTCCATATTGAAGTCCAGATTTGCCCTCCAAACGCGACATCTAAGCTACAGCCGTTAGACAAAGGTGTTCCTCAAAATTTTAAAACCTTCTACTGCAAAAAAAATTATGTCCGTGCTCCTGTACAGCATAGACAATGGAACGAAGGCTAACACAACAGTTCTAAGTGTCATGATCCTGACTGATAAAGTCTGGATAAATGTCACCACAACAACAATTTTCAACTCTTTCAGGAAGTGTGGAATTGGTATACGCACACTGACTTAGCATCAACCTAAACCAGTTTTTCATTCCTGTTGAGACCTCCTTCCAGACCAACAGATTTCACCTTCGAGGACTACATATATTTTGATGAAGACGTGGGTGTACATGGTCCTCTGTCTGTCTGGGGGATTCACGATAAAGAAGAATCCATGCCGATACCGTTCCACTCACTGAACGAGGCAAGGTCGTCATTGAATACTTTCATATAAATTTGGATTGGATGATCGGTCGGTCGTCACAGATTCTATTTATCGAGAGTCGACTGTATATAACGGGTGGGCCATCTAGTGATTTCTTTTCAAATCATAGGTTACTTTGACACTGACAGCAGTTTCCCGCTCGAAATCTTGACAGAAAGTCAGTATCATACCTCCGCGGAACGAAATGAGTCGCTTTACGCTTGAACAAAATTGGGAAATATTGAAAACTTATTTCCAAAGTGAGTGCTGTGTAGCCCAAACAGTGCTTTTTTTGAAAAGAAGTTTTGGCCGAAATGAAGCACCCACCGCGTCTGCTGTACGCAAGCTTGTGCAAAAAGTTCGTGAGACTGGTATGCTAATGGACAACAGTCATGGTCCCCGTCGTCGTACGGTGCGCACAGACGAGAATGTGGCTGCTGTAGCCGAGAGTGTGAGACTCAATTCACGAACATCAACTCGTCATCGATCTCAACAGCTCAACATTTCACGCACTAGCCTGAGGAGAATTCCATACAAAGATCTGGGATTATTCGCTTACAGGGTCCAATTGATTCAGTACGACCATCCGCTTCGTTATCGCTTCGCAGTTTGGGCCTTAGAGCAGCTTGAATTGGACAACGATTTTGGGCGAAAAATCATCTTTTCTGATCTTCTTTCTTTTTTCATCTCGGCGGCTACGTTAACAAACAAAATTGCCGCATCTGGGGCTCGGAAAACCCGCACATTATTATCGAGAAGCCAATGCATCCACAGAGAGTGACAGTTTGGTGCGGATTGTGGAGTGGTGGCATCATTGGACCATTTTTCTTCGAAAATGAGGATGGGAACAACGTTTCGGTCATCGGTGGGCGTTACAGAGCCATGTTAACGATTTTTTTTTTTATTGAAATTGAAGACATGGACTTGGACGACCTCTGGTTCATGCAGGATGGCGCGCCATGCCACAATCGGTCTTTTGCGCACCAAATTTCCAAATCGTGTTATCAGCCGTCTTAGCGATGTCAATTACCCCCCTCTGAGCTGCGATTTGACCCCTTTGGACTTTTTTTTGTGCGGAACCGTGAAGGGCCGATGTTATGCCAACAATCCGGAAACGATTAAAGCACTTAAGGCCAATATCATCCAAGCATTCCGTGAGCTACAGCCCGAAACCATCAACAAGGTCTTGGAAAATTGGAGTGATAGAATGCGCCACTGCGAGGCCAGCCGAGGCAGCCACTTGAACGAAGCTGTGTTCCATAATTAATGGGAATGTTTGCTCTTACTAATAAAGCTATAATACATGGAAAAAATTTCATTTTGTTCATTTTATTGCATTTTTAAAAAGAAACTTGTAGTTGGCCCACCCTGTATATACATACTTAAGAACCCAAAAAGCAGGAACTTTCACACTAGTGTATAAGAAAATTATGACTGATAAAATTGTATACCCCCTAGGAAACATATATTTTCTGAATTTTTTTCAATAATGTACTTCTTCACATAACTGTTGAACGATATTGTCGACATTTTATAATATTCGATTACCTTCACGTTTGCTTCTCTCACCATTTATTGCATTCGCTGTCATATTAATATTTAAATACTTTGTTTTATTTATGTTTAGTATCAGACAGTTCATGTTGAACCACATAGTCATTTCGTTCAGAACTATCTGTACATTTGAAGTATAAAAATACAGCAATGATATACTTTCCTTTGCACACTAATATTACTCGTATAGTATCGAAGCTGCTGAACTGAGAACTAAATCTATTAAAATGCAAAACCATCTGATCGTATACATATGATCCTGTACGATGTTATTTGTTTGTCTTGAGAAGCAGTTTCAATTGATCATAGAAGTTGGAAGTAGAATCGTATTTGAGGTGGTACAACTGTCAATTTCCTTCAGCAAGCGGTCTTATTATTTCTTATTCTTACACCTGAGTACAAATGCATGCCTTCTTCTTAGAAGAACTTAAGAATTTTGAGTTGTTGGTCGTATTAGCCAGATTGCATTCGGCACACTCATTTCTTAGCAAGTCGTCTATCAGCACACCTGGGGTCTTGATGGCTTTTTTCTATAGACTCTCCATAAAATCCTCAGATGTAGTGATACGAGACGGCCTAAACTATTTGTAGGAACATCCTTCTGTTTTCGATACTTTAAAGGAAATTTTAAAATCATATTTTGACCTCGAATAAATGAAAAAAAAAACCTTGAGAATCTCCGCAATCGTAAATGAGCACCTAATGGTTGCCATGGATTTTACAAACTCTTTTGTAGGTACTCCCCCAAGTTCATAAAAAAGGAACACAAAGCCTCGATTACGTGCGTTAGCGACGTGTATTTCCATTCCACTCATGTGTGTAATTGCAGCACGTGCTCAGGCCAACCAACCTCAGCCTCTGGGTCACTAATGAGTTTGCCATTTTTGATTTATTCTCCATCAGCAAGCACTCCACTAAATTGGTTACAATTAAATAATGTAGAGCACACCCAGCCTGAGGCCAGCAGCTAAAACAAAGCGCATAAATTTTCCACCCGAATAAAATTAGTTTGTCCACGTTTTCACCCAACACCCCCAAATTTGTATGCATGTGTGATCTGATTATCATTGCAAATGAGCTCCACACACCCCCACAAGCTCTCTAAACTCTCTAAACGCACAGACTCATTTTCGAAACAATTAAATTCTAATTAAGATTTTGTTTGTTGTGTGCTCTGCACGCAGGATTTTCTGCGGAAGTGCGGCATAATTAAATTTCTAGTTTTGAGGTTGACGACTATAGAGTGTGCCACCATTTATTTGTTTGTACACAAATTACGGCAAATCATTCAACCCATCCCCTATCCAACCCTCACAGTATAGTATGCACACTCACAATTTAGCACAATATGAGTAAATGGCGTATTAACCACATTACGCAGTAATTAAGTTGCAAATTCATCCCTGAAAGTTCTCTCCTACTTAAGAGGGTGGCTTTCTCCTTATAGGGTAGTTATACCCACCCAACTTATTTCTTAACAAAAAAAAAACTAAAGTTGTTATAATAATTTTCTGGAGAAAGTTTTTCTTGTGTAAGACGCGGAGTAACGCGTAACTAATTGAGAGGAGGAATAAATAAATAAATAAATAAACCTCATTACCGTTAGTCTCATCGTCGTCCTTTATTACATCGAAATACTGGAACGAGGTGGACCGTCACAAAGTCCTGGAGTAAAAGAAATTATAATAAACTGTATACAGTAATTTTCTCATCCCGAAAAATTAATTAAAAGTTCTTGAAACTTAACACAACCTTTCATTAGCATCACTGGAATGGATGAATGGCGTTGGTGCTGTGCTATATGTATGTATAGGGCGACGTTTACATAGTTATTAATCTTGCAAATTATATGTAATTAATTTCGCCATTAAGGCTCCTTTCACGGTGACGATGAGGATGTCGACTCGTTGGTGTTGGTAGTGGTGTTGACGACGACGCGACACAATGCCATCAGAAGTTTATTTGATTTATATTTACATTTTTCTCTTGCAAAGGTGATAACTACCTCACTACAGTGTGCCATGAAATAAAAGGTCATGCGTTATTTTAAGAGGAATAAGAGATTGGTTGGTGGATTGGTGGGCGCCGTGGCCTAAGTGGTTAGTGTGTCGGATCACTACGCATGAGGTTCCAAGTTCGAATCCCAGAAAACACCAAAAGAAGTTTTTTTCACGGTCCCACCTCTCGCGAGCGTTAGACAAACATCCGAGAGTATTGTTGTCTCGAAAAAGCTTCTCAAATCGGCGTTCGGATACGGCACTAAACTGTAGGTCCCTTCCATTCGTGTGAAAAATATAACGCACACAACATGAGTGGTTGCGAGAAGCTAGGCCCTGGCACGTAAAGAGCTGTTGCGCCAAATACTTTTTTTTTTAAGAGATTGGTTTGCTAATGTTTAGGTATTTATTGTCAACAGCTAGCGGACACCTGCTCGGGAAATATATTCATTTTATATCAGTATTCATGAACATAGAAATAACTTTGCGTTTAATTCTTGTCGACCTAAAAATAGTCTCTGCTTTGTTGCTTTAAAAATTAATATCCAATTAACTGCTGAAGTCCTTAAAAGACATTTTGAGAATCTATTAAACCCGATAAGCAGCAACCTACCTATGCTGTACGCGAACCATTATTTGAAAACTAAACCTTAGTTAGTCAAATTTCAACTCTCGAAGTGAGGAACGCTCTAGCCCGATCTAAGGAACTTAAAGCTCCCGGAATTGATAGAATTCCAGTCGAATTCTATCAGTATAGCTCTGCCGAATTTATGGCAAATCTTACGTCAGCTTACAACTTCATATTTGAAGCTGGAAACGTACCGGAAAGCTTTAAACAAGCAGTAATATTTCCGATTTTCAATAAAGGCAACTCGTCAGATCCATCCAACATTAGAGGCATTTCCCTTTTGAATACATCAGTAAAAATCTTTAAAAGTATTCTACAAACCAGATTTATGCATTGGATATAGGAGAACTCACTTCTGAAAAAGTTTCAAGCTGGGTTCTGAGCCCGCTACTCTACTACGGATCACATCTTTGTACTGCGAAACATAGCGGAGACATTCGTTGAACAGAAACAGAAGCTTTACACGTTCTTCATCGACTTTAGGGCAGCCTTCGATACCGTAGACCGACAAGTTTTTACTAATTATACCAGTACGGATTGTCTTATAAGTTTGGAAATTTACCGGAGAATTTATACAACAATACAAGAGCAGCAGTCTGGAACAAAGTTGGACAAGGATGTAATACCAGCCAATCAGTATCTACCCTGTACATAGAGGATATTATTGATTACCTTCCAGGTAGAGTCACATTCGCAGGTACTGCGAATCACTCTATACGCGGATGATATTGTCCTTTTAGCTAGGTCACCAGAATCCTTGCAGCTTATGATAAACCGACTGTACGACTACTGCGCACTATGGAACTTAAAACTAAACCTTGATAAATCGAAAATTATGATTTTTTAGGAGAGGATGTGGCAGGCTATGTAGAAAAGAAAGATGGGCATTTAACTGTGAACTCATTGAAGTGGTTAAACAGTATAAATACTTGGGAGTTGTGCTATCGAGTAACTTGAGTTTAGACGCCCATCTAAGTAAAAAAATTAGCGCAGTCTAAGAGTGCAATAAACTGCACGCGGCGAATTAGTTTCCAAAATCGAAGTATACCTCATGGTACGAAGTACAGAGTCTTTGAAACTGTATCCAAATCCATATTATGGCCTGGTAGAAAATGTAGGTTTTATCTTCGTAAGCCATTTCAACTCCCAACAACTGCCCCAAACTACATGCTGATAATCGAAACTGGATTTGCTCCATTGTTTATACAGACTCTTAAGCTAAGGGCGGATTATATTCTCAATATACTCAGGACGGGAAATGAAAGACTGACAAGGAAGACGGTTATGTTCTCAAAGTCGGTGGTATAAGGACATGATAAATCTGGCGGAGACATATAGATACAACTTTAGCTTAGAAGGAAGGGGATACTCTATGACTTTCTATCTCACGTAGATATATGCATACGTAATAAATATATCGAAAAAGCTGAGTCGTCAACACACAGGGAAATCTATAGGTTTCTGCCGTTCAACCTAGGTCCCCTTAGTTAATTTAAGGATTCTAACAGCGTAAGATGTATCTCTTTGATTTTCGTTGCTAGAGCAGAGGTGTTGCCATTCAATTTCGTGCCACACAGTGAGAATCTTCCAGTTCTCTGCTCAATTTGCAACTAAGCTCAAAGAGAGAACTCTATACACTTCTTAGGAATCTGCTCAATATTCCGGGGTATCAGAAGATTCTACTTTTGAAAAGCCATATTGTCGAGAAAAGAAGTAACAGAGCTATTAAACGGCTAATTGGAAAGCTCCTGTATCATACTGTGAATCAACTTTAGGTTATAGAAGAACGATCATTGAAGAAGATTTTTAAAACAACAAATTTAGTAGTAAACATTACTGGCAAACTGGTAGTTCATTACCGAATTGACACGCTCAAAAATGCTAAGCACACGTGTATTTTTTGATGCCTAAAATAAAATATGGTTACACTGACTATTTTAAATATGTTACTTAGAAATTTAGAAATAATGCTGTATGAACTTTATTTGAGTTATTATAAATAGATGTTTACTTACTTACTTAGGTGGGCGCTACAGACCGGGGCGAACCTAGGCCTCAACCAACAAGCCTCTCCATTTAGCTCGGTCTTTAGCTAATTGCCTCCAGTTGCGCACTCCAAGTTGGTCGAGGTCCCCTTGTACTTGTGCGCGCCACCTACGGCGATGATTTCCTCTACTGCGTCGTCCCTAGGGATTCGATTCGAAGACTCTGCGGGCCGGAGCGTTGGTGTCCATTCGCTCTACATGTCCTAGTCATCTCAGACGTCCAATACGCAGTTTTTTGACAAGGTCGATGTCGCTGTACAGCTCGTATAGTTCGTGATTGAATCTGCTCCTCCAAAACCCGTCAACGCAAACGGGACCGAAAATCTTACGAAGAATTTTTCTCTCGAAGCGACCAAGGGTATCTTCATCATCTTTTAATAAAGTCCGTGTTTCAGCGCCGTAAAGCAGGACTGGAATGATCAAGGTCTTATATAGAGTCTTCTTAGTTGTTCGAGATGGGGCTTTACTGTTGAACTGCCTTATAAGCCCAAAAAAACAGCGATTGGCAAGAGTTATTCTTCGATTGATAAATAAATTAAAATGTATGTATCACATGTCTGGTCATGATTAAATTAAGGATGTGATCATTTTGTGATGTACAGGATGTCTCAAAAACACCCATCCGATGTGGTTTTGCAATATCCTTAAAATGAAACGACATAGTTTCATAATTTTTTATTTTATTTATTTTTAAATGTTTACTTGGACCTTTAAGTTTTTTTTTCTATAACTATTTGAAGATGATATCTCAAATGGACGCCGCCATTGTTGATGATCATTTGGGCTCTTTTTACCACATTTTCAATCGTTTTGGCGAGAACTTCGGGCGATAGGTTCTCGCACTTTTGTCGGATATTCTCTTTGAGAGCTTCCAGAGTCGGTGGCTTGTTCTCATAGGCCACTGACTTGAAAAAAACTCCAGAGAAAGAAGTCTGGATCGATCAAATCGGGCGATCTTGCCGGCTAGTGCAAATCGCCAAAACACAAGACATTAGGCGACCCGAAAACGCAGCATTCAATATGTCCATTGTCGTGCTAGCTGTGGGTGCGGGTCCACCGTCCTGTTCGAATCACATGTCCTCCACCCCAATTCATCAATTTGCGGGAATAAATGAAATATGGTTCTATATTGCTACCAGTCATAGTAATCGTGTTACACACGGCTTCCTCGAAAAAAATGAGACCCGATGACACTTTTGGCGTAAATGGCGCACCATGCAGTGACTTGAGTAGATGTAATGGCTCTTCGTGAATAATACGTGGCTTCTCAGTGCCGCAGAAGGGCAAATTTTGTTTGCTTACGTATGCGTTCAAATGGAAATGGGTCTCGTCGTTCATGATGAATTTCGACCGAAAATCGTCCACTGTGTCGTTGAGATTCAGGAGAGCGCGAGCCAGCTTTGCCGCATATGACTTTTGTCGCAATTATACCCATTTTTAACGTAAAGAGCCTATGATCCGACTTTTAAAAAAACACCTATTTTTGACCGTTTTCATTTTTTTCTAGACTTTTTCGTATAAAAAATATTTGTTGCAACAAAAATTTAATTTAGTTGCTCAGCATCTTCACAATCGTTCACAATAAAATTATACTGATTTAATTTAATATAATTTACTAGCGGGCACCCGGCGTGCGTTGCGGCGCCTAACAGGAAAAAAAAAACAATTGTCAGGCAGGCGCCCAACGACTGTCAGGTAGGCGCCTGGAGGGGTAAGTCTATTAGAGAAAAGTTTTGTACCGGGCAACAGTTGGTAAATGGCCCAACCATATATATACCAGCTTTTTTTAGTACTTAAGTACTATAATACTAAAGTAGTGGGTAGACTGCTGGACCGAGGGTGCCCGGCGGCGTGTGTTGCTGCACCTAACAAAAAAATAAAATAAAAATTGTAGTACTAAGGTACGTTACTACTAAATTACTACTAAAGTAGTGCGCCGATTTTGACCAAACTTCACAGGAACACTCTCGGGACAATACCAAAGATTGAAAATTGGAGCTCAATCGGTTCAGTGGTTTTCGACTCCATAGCATACAAACAAACATACATTAGGTGAGTTTTTTTGTACGCGTACCCGCTAACTCAAAATGATACATAAAACGACCATCCCCGCTTATCGGTTTTGTGAGAAAAACCTGCCAGCACATACATTCTTATGACATTTTAACTGCCAAACTCAGAAATCCTTAATTTTTTTTGGTGAAAATTATAAACCAGCATTATTTAAATGGAAAACATCGAAACATTCTTTGAAATAAAATTTGAATTTTTTTTTAACTTAAGCGGATACACGCTATCGTGTTGTTGTAATTAACTTATACATTTTTGAGTTAGGGGGTAGACGCGTACAAAAAAACGCACCTATTGTATTTTATATATAAGATATACGATTTTTTTTTTTTAATTATTTATTTATGTTTTTGTTTTGTTTTGTGAAATACAAGCTTGTATGTTAGCTTCTAAGTTTTTCATTTCAGTTGCAGCAACTAGCTCGTTTTATGAGCCAATGAAATATATTCACTGCCTTCACACACATTCATTCCAAGAAATTATTAGCTACCCTTAGACTTTATTACCTCCATAATATATATGTATCCTGAAAATGTTACACTTATTAAATACGACCTACTTGAAACAATTCGAAGGCTCGTGAATCACTTATACATTTGTAAATACTTTGATTGAGTGAATACTTTGAGTGCGAGACTACTAGGCTCAAATATTCATGAGTGTCGATTCATACTTGCTTTTTTTCTTTGTGCTTGAGACTGTGGACGGCTGGTGTTTTAGCGAATGTTTTACAATTGAAAATGAGTAGATTCATGCAGTTCTGTGGTTCAGACGTTGTTACAATTTTTACACTATTTGTTTTTTTTTTTTGCTACTTTTTTTTGTTCCGTGATTCCGAGCAGATCGTGCTGTTGCTCGCCGCGATCTGTGATGTCAAATATAAAGCGGGCAGTTTTCAGCGATTCATTTATTAAAGTGATTTTCTCCAGAACACATCGGTAGCTGTACAGCAAAAATGAGTAGTAGTTCTGAGGAAGATGAGATGCTTCTTCTTCTTACTCTTGCATCAAAGAAGAGAAGAAAGTGGGTCCATGAAATAAATAAAAAGAGGAAGGATTATGGTGAATTCCATCGTCTTTGTAAAAATAACAAATATTTGTCGCAACAGCTCTTTAAAGTGACAGGGCCTAGCTTCTCGCAACCACTCATGTTGTGTGCGTTATATTTTTCACACGAATGGAAGGGACCTACAGTTTAATGCCGAATCCGAACGGCGATTTGAAAAGCTTTTTCGTGACAACAATACCCTCGGATGTTTGTCAGATGCTCGTGAGAGGTGGGACCGCGAAAAAACTTTTTGGTATTTTCTGGGATTCGAACTTGGAACCTCATGCGTAGTGATCCGACACACTAACCACTTACGCCACGGCGCCCACGTCTTTGTAAGCAACTCAATTAATTTAAAGACCGTTTCTTCAATTATTTTCGTATGTCTCGAGAGCAGTTTGAAATGATACACGAACTCATCATTTTTGAAACATCTTTGTAGTCGGGATGGCGTGTTAATATAAAAACTCATTTCGGCGCACCAAATCTATTAATTTCTCCACCTCATCCGTCATTATTTCTGCTTTCACGCCGCGATCTTTGTAAAAATTTACAACCAGATATCGACACGCCGCGATCTGGACTGGATCGCGTCGCTGGCTCGCATTCTGTTTGAACAAAATGATTTAATTCTACGCAGTACAGCGATCGCGATGATCAGAATAACTGGATCGCGTTCTGTTTGGCGAAGCCTTAAGCGTTATAGGAAACTTAATCCACTTCCCTCACTTTATTTTTCCTGTTTATTCTTCAGCCATTGTACAAAGACTGGATTGTATACAGAAATATTCCGCTAGGCCCGTTTTAAATCCAGGGTCTCTCACAAATCTTAAGAAAATTATCGTCCTGGTAAGGCTACTTATTTTTCCACTGCAGAATTCCGCTTTTTTTTTTAAGTGTTGAGGTACGTACACTGCTGGAGTTGGATAAAGCCGATAGTTGAAGCTTTAGAAAGTGGGATTTGGGTTAGAGAGAAGGCAGAGAAAATATAGTTGCCACTGTCTCTCTCTCTAACAGACGACATTTTTGTCAAGTTGTAATGTTTTGTACACTTTTTTTTATTGACAATAAACAGAAGAATTTATTATCATTATATTACCTACTATTATTATGAGATTGATCAAAATCTCAAGATCGAAATGTTCATGATACTAATGTTTGCCTTACGTATCATAGTTAGATGTGAAACGTTATCTGGCGCCATCTATTGCCGCCATTAGCGTCAAATCCTGAAATATATAAAGAGTCAGTCCGATCAATTGCGAAAGATTATATGAACGATGTTGCGGAGGCATAACACTGTCAGTACATAAGTTGGCCATATAGCTGGAAAATTGATCGCTCTGTTGGATGATTAATATACCTATTACATCAGGTGGTTAGAAAAAAAAACTGTGAATCATCACAATCAAGACAAAATAGCGAAACCAATCTTTCCAGTTTATTGGACTCCATCCCAGGAATTTTTTCGAAACCTAATATCTAACTTTCAAAACGCTTCACAAATCTTTTTCTCTCTATCCTTTCCACCGCCCGCACTGTACAAAACAGTTTAAGGGGCCATGTACCCCTTAAGTGCGTGCGAATTATAAAAAAAAAGACTAATTACTTACATTCTACTCTTCGCTAAATTGAATATTAACAGTCTCCTAATTCCCTAACAAGCGCGGAATATTACCAATAACCCCCGAGTGATTATTGCTTTCCAAGCAACACCAAACCAAAGGTAGGGAAACTTCTTACATCCATCCCCTCCACTGAATGGAATCCGACATTCAAATTAACTTAATTTCTAAAGAAATATACCAATTTGAACTTCCGTCCTCTGTCAGAGACTGGGTTGGGTCAGGTGGGACGGTACAAATCTCCAGGCAGGTATTACTTAAGCTACAAGAAACCCGAAAAGAATAACGAAATTTTCCTTACGAAGATTTTTGTGTCAAAAGTCAATTTTCCAATTTGCAAACTGTCAAAAACATTTGAAAAGCAATTTGTGTCCCTGGGTAAAAGTTTTCCAATAAAAACCCCCAGCTTACCCCCCATAAAACGAAAGGGATGGGCGACACTTTATCACATTCACTCTGCGGATGACTCGCGATACCAGAGCGGGGGATGTTTTCTATGAAAGTTTATGTATGCGAGTGGGTGTATGGGTGTTTTTTTTGTGGGGGATATAATGAGGCTGGAGTTCCCTCCCGCTGGCGCTACTAAGTCCTTATAACCCCAATCCAACCCAAATGGAAATTACAAAATTGATTTCAATGATTCAATTAAAGGGAAGCGCAAACACATATACACCCACAGCTCCGCAGACGAACACACACATACACATACTCCTGCAGAGAAAGGAGATAGGGAAGGACTCGTTTTAAAACGACGCGGTTACGAGAGCGAAAGGTTCAGTAGATAAACAAAGGGAAGAAAAACAAAAATTTATTAATTAAACTTGAAATTGTTTGTGTGGGTTGACAGGGGGGAGCATGAGGTTAGTGGAGTGTAAAGTGGATAGACTGGTAGAAGAAAAACCGAAGATAATTAAATGCGAAAAGAGATCAAGAGATGAAACTCAATTAGCAGAAGCTTTAATTAGAATGGCGATGGCGATGGCGGCAGTTTGTTTACTTTTATTTACAGTAGGTGCAACAAGTAGAAGTACAAAAATGCGGTGTGGCTTCATTGTATCTAGTAAATATGTAAGAGCTGAGATGTTTATCGACGAGATCATGTGAAAAGATGGGATAATGCCAAAAACTAATTTGGAAGAAAACGGTCGAAAACACCGACTAATTGAAAGTATAATGTGGTGATAAGTTGATTTAAAGAAATTTACCTATCATGAACTCCAAAATGTTGACATTTGACACCTCTCGATTATTTCCTATGAAGCTACCTTAAATCACTGGTTTATGCTGATCAGTGCTACCAGACGCTCAAAATAGTAGCCAAAGGCATCTTCATCCGATTTCGATAGAGTCCAAGCCTCTGCGCCATATAGCAGGACTGGGATGATAAGGGTCTTATACAGAGCTACCTTCGTCATTCGAGAGAGGGCTTTACTACTCAATCACACTCTTAGTCGAAACGATTGGCAAGATTAATACTTCGTTTGATTTCCGCGCTGATGTCATTGCTCGAGTTTATAGCGGAGCTTGGGTAGACAAAGTCCTTAACTACCTCAAAGTTGTGACTGCCTATCCTGACATTCTGTCGATGTTAAATTGCCATTTTTTATTGACAGCATTTTACACTCGTTCACCGTTAAACCCATTTTTTGTGGTTTCTGCTTCAATAATCACGAACGCACCATTGACAGCACACTCCAGCCTCGCAATTATGTCAATGTCGTCCGCATTTTTTGAGGATATGTGAAACCATACTAAGGTTCCACTCATGGGGCATACTTTCGTCTGATCATATTTTATAGAAGAGTTGGTGTATGCTCTCTGCCAAATCATCTCTCGCTGCTTTAAAGAGTACGGCGGCTAGGCTGTCCGCTCCAGCAGCTTTATTGGACTTTAGCTTAGATATCCCTATAATCGCCTTGTCAAGGTCGGGTGGATGGAAGTGTTGTCCATCATCATCCAGATTGAACACGTTATTCTGCCTAACAGCGGAATTTTGGTCATCGTCGCTGTTTAACAGTTTGCAGAAGTGTTCTGTCCATATTTGGAACGTTGTTTTGTTAACGGTTGTATGATCATTAGACTGCCATGTTCCCCTGTGGATTCTGAGGCGAGGGAACCGCGTGCTTGCTACTACAACTACATTGCAGCAATGCCGATTTGCCTAAGCCTATTACTTTTTATTTTTTCAAAAGTATCATGAACCACGTCGTCATGTGAAAGAATAACGTGAAGTGGAGGATGATACGCGTCAATAGTACTCATCGTTGTGGAACTAGGTTCCACAATACAACTGCTCGAATTTGTATAAAAAACCAGGTAAAGTTGTCTATCAAGAAAATTGTTTATACTGCTTAGTTGCAGTAATCCACAAGACATCACATTGTCCACCAAAATTGTTTCTTGAGGTAAGGACGCATGAGCTACCACAAAACTAAGTTCGTCGTCAGAAAGGGTCCACTTTAAGTTGGGTAGATTAAAATCACCCACCAATAAAATGTCGTCGAGAGGATTACAATTTTCGGATACATAATTTATGGCATCAGTAGCATGCTTATATACCTCGATCGAGCTTTCAGGAGGAATATAAATGTTAATAATTATAACGAACTTATATCCTAGATTTAACGAGTCATTCGTTTATATGCCGGAATCTTAAGACTTGTTGACTAAGTATGCCGCGTATGACGAATCCGCATCCAAATAGATGCCGTCCGGCTTTTTTTTTGTAACAATCCCTGTAGTAGATATCGCAGTTTTCCATCCTCCTTTTGCCCGGCCAATCTCATCGCACTTCTTGGATGGCGGTGATATCTACTTTGCAGCTGTCTAGGGCCTCCGCAAGTTGTTCGGGTGCACGCGGCTTGTAGAAGGACCTCACATTCCACGTGCAGACACGAAGATCGTTGTCCTTTTTCCGTCGTCCTTTTCCGAGGCTATTGGATACTTCGTAACTAGACCTTTTTTACATGGTAGGAAAGATACCCGACGGCACAACCCACAACCTGAAGGGCCAGATCGCTTTTTGCAAACTCTAGGACGAGCGACCGGATACGCCGATGTCAGTAACCCACTTCGGGGATATGAGCACTGTCCATTAAGGGTTCATCCGCCACCATCTCTTTTTCAATACCCTGATTCAGTATTGAAAATCCTTACATACCTCAGCTCCAAATGTGTCAAATTAGCTCAAGACTTCTGTGACGCATATTTCAGGTAATCAGGTCATTAAGAGATGCCTCGTTCGGTTAAACATATGTTTGCTGAAGTTCACCCAGATGTGCTTGCGCAGGTCCGAGTGTTCAGCTACACACATATCGTCATTCTCAGCATGCTCTCATCGTTGGAGTCTGCCACGGATGAGGCAGTTATAAGAATAAGGGATTGGCTAGAGTCTACCGGCCTGGAACGAGCTGCCCACAAGACTGAAGCTGTCCTAATAATCAGCCGCAAGAAGGTGAAATATGCGAGTTTCCGGATCGGAAACCAGACAATCATTTCCAAAGAATCCTTCCAGTCTCCAACGCGTAACACTGTACTACTCTATTCTGGAAGACCATCCGGAAGTCCGCGAGAATATGGAGTCGGACTACTGCTAACAACAACAGCACGCAAGGGCCTGATTTCCTGGCAGCCTCATGGTGATAGGATTTTGACGGCCAGATTCCGGACTAGAGTACGACGCGTCACCATCATACAGTGTTACGCCCCAACGAATAGTTCGTCTGAGGACGAAAAGGAGAGCTTCTACAATCTCTTAAGCGCCGTCTTCAACACAACACCAAATGGAGACATTGTCATAGTGATGGGGGATTTGAATGCCAAGGTAGGCAGCGACAACGAAGGGCTCAAGCATGTAATCGGGAAGCATGGACTAGGCAACCGCAATGACAACGGCGAAAGGTTTGTGGATTTCTGCAATGCCAACCGCCTTGTGATAGGTGGCACCATGTTTGAGCACAAGACCTGCCATAAAGTCAGCTGGGTTTCCAATGACAGGCAAGCAACCTCCAACCAAATTGACCATTTTGCTATCAGCCGCCGCTTTAGAAGCAGTCTCCTGGACGTCCGAAACAGACGAGGGACAGATGTGGGGATAGTACGTGATCACCATCTTATGATAGCTACTCTCCAACTACGCACTGCTGCAGTTCGAAGATCCCACGACAACACAAGAATGCCCAGGTTCAACATCGATAGACTTAGTGATCCCTCAGTGCGCCAACAATTAAGGGAGCACTTTTCGCAGCTCAATGCCCGCAACCATCCAAGACCATTGGTGTGCTGTGAAAAATGTTTTTACATCTCGTGCTGAAAGAATTGTCGGTCGATCGCAGGGAAGACATAGGGCGTGGCTTTCCGAGGATACCTGGAGACGGATTGACGAACGAAAACAGCTAAAAGCTCGCGTTGCAGCTACCCCAGCAGCAGGGAGAAGCGAGCTAGAGTCCCTATATCGCATGAAGATGAGAGAAGTTCAGCGTAGCGTACGACGTGACAAGCGCAACTACATCAACGCGCTGGCTACAGAAGCAGAAGAAGCTGCACGGAGGTGCGACAGCAGGACTGTCTACAGAATCACGAAAGAGCTGACAGGTGGTCGCAGCTCCAGCCAATACCTAGTGAAAAGCCTAGACGGCTCCTTGCTCATTTCGGATGAGGACCAGCTCAAGAGATGGAAAGAGCATTTTGCTACGGTTTTGAACCGTGTATTCGCTAGCGATATGCTCCCAAATCAGACTGAGATGCCCGAGGTGAGAAGTTCCCGAATACGCACCACGACTCCCAGTAAAGATGAGATCATTACCGCGATCAAGGCACTCAAAACCAACAAGGCGGTAGGACTTGACGGAATTCCAGCAGAGCTCTTACGAGCAACGCCAACAACATCGGCTGAGCTTCTGCTTCCACTTATAGATAGAGCTTGGGAAGCTGAGAGCTTTCCTAACGAGTGGAAAAAGGGAATGATCGTCAAGCTTCCTAAGAAAGGAAATTTAATGGAGTGCGGAAACTGGAGGGGTATCTGCGTGCTGCCTGCTGTAGCTAAGATAATAGCTAAAATCATCCTTGAGCGAATCAAACAACATCTCGAAGACACACTCGATGCCGAACAAGCAGGTTTCCGCTCTGGATCCTCCTGTGCCGACCACATCAACACCCTGCGGATTATCATCGAACAGTGTGTCGAATATCGATCGCCACTGCACCTGCTGTTCATCGATTTTGAGAAGGCGTTCGATAGTGTCAACAGGGAGTTTATTTGGCGTGCCTTACGCAGGAGAGGCATTCCCGATAAACTAATTGCTATTATCAAAGCTACATATGAAGGCTCCAAATGTCACGTTCTGCACAGGGGAAGGTTGTCTGAGGAATTTGAGATCCAAAGTGGGGTAAGACAAGGCTGTATCCTTTCACCAATATTATTCCTATTGGTGATTAGCGATGTGCTTCATGCAGCTTTGTCGACGGGAAACGGAGGAATTCGATGGACTCTTACATCTCAACTGAAGCATCTTGACTACGCAGACGATGTATGCTTACTCTCCCACAGAATGATGGACCTCCACCAAATGACAGCAGATGTGGAGAGGGAGGCAGGTGTCGTCGGGCTGAAAATTAATACGACAAAAACTAAAATCATCAGCCTTGGAACTAACTCATCGGCTCAAATATGCATTGCTGGACAACCGGTAGAGAGAGTAGAGGATTTCCAGTATCTTGGGAGTATTGTCTCGACCGATGGTGGAACCGAACTGGATATAACCAACAGGATCGCCAAAGCAAAGTCCGCGTTCGGGATGTTGTCCAAAATATGGCGAAGCAATGCAATCAGTTTGAGCACCAATCGTATCTCTAACGAACACCTTTACGAGAGAACGGGTCAGGAACCAATAGGCACAACTATCCAACGGCGGAAGTGGCAGTGGATTGGTCACACGTTCCGAAAGGGTGACAGCTCCATAGCGAACCATGCTATGCAATGGAACCCTCTAACTCAGGATGGCAGAAGACCTGGCGGTCCGCGGAAAACATGGCGCAGAACAGTCGAGAAGGAGGCACGGCAGTTAGGGAAAAGTTGGGGAGAACTCAGACACATTGCCAGAAACCGTACACGATGGCGCGTAGGCGTAGTAGAGGCCCTAGGACCCACAAGGGGATACAGGACATAAATAAATATAAAAAAAAAGAATCCTTGAAGTACCTAGAAATCATGCTCGATATCCGAACTATCTCCGACGATGCAGCCAGCGTTTTAGATGGGATGGTCTCAATCGACATCCTCGCGGATGAGATGCAGAAGGTGTACATTAGATGTCCCTCGAACCGGCAAGAGGCAAAAATGATTGTGGAAGAGGAAAGGGCAGTATCGGCAACGCTGTGGCAAACCAGGTGGGACAGCTCTACAAAAGGCAGGTGGACCCACAAGCTCATTCCCACTATAAAATCATGGTCTGAGAGAACGCGGGGAAAATGTAACTACCACCTCACACAGTTCCTGTCCGGACACGGCGGCTACCGGAAATAGCTCCATAGTTCGCCCCTGTGTCAAGAATGTCCAAACGAAAAGGAGGACGCGGAGCATGCAGTGTTCTACTGCAGACGCTTTGCAGAACATAGAGCAAACCTGCCAAGCCCAGAAAATCTCGTAAGTTATATGACGCGATCAGAGGGCGAGTGGATGGAGATCTGGTCATTCATAGTGTGTGTGCAGAACGCGCTGCGAAGAGCAGAAGCCCTAAGAAGAGCCCAAGAGGCGGCCTCGGAGACTAGAACATAATTGCTAACCAGCCCTACGAAGAAATACTTAACGGCAGTACCGCGGGGAGAGTGGTTGAAGTGTGTAGGGTGTGTGTATAGTACGTAGGCGTATTCCTGGAATCGTGCATGCTAGTAGCACTCGGGCTATTAGTATCTATAAAAATTACACATCCGTGGCGCAAGCTCATCGTTAATTCACAATCAGACAGCTATCTAGCGGGCACCACGAGGAGGTGATGATGCAATTTTGCCACGCTGGTAATTTTGTTTTAATTTTTAATTTTTTATTTTTTTTTTTTATGTTTGTTTGAATGAACTTCAACTTGTTTAAATTAACTTTAAGTACATACCCAAATACGTATATATTTGCTCTTGATGGTCCGTCTGGTGAATGATAACAGTAGTTTATAAATTCTATCGCGAGAGACCATAAGCCTAATATGGGCTCTCTTTTAATATTAAGACCAACATATGTATTAACGAGTTAAATACGCCGTATGAAAAACAACTTTACTGATTATAACTCCCGATAAAATAGTTATAGAATAAGCGTACTATCATACACGATGGCACTCTAAGGTTACCTAACTTGAGCGCTACTGGATGCTGTGTATGTATAGATATTGCTGGAGTTAAAAAATATAGATGAACCACAGTAATAAATCATCATTACGAGGTGTGTACGTATGGAGCGAGGGCAAGATATCAGACCTGTAGGCAGGTGCACATAACCTGCATCTGCATGCCATAAAGATTACCCAAAACTCAGGATGGGCTACCTTATGGTTGAAATTGCTGGAATCACATAGCAGCAAATAATGTGGAAAA
Organism: Brachypalpus laphriformis; assembly: GCA_945910035.1. Lineage (NCBI taxonomy): Eukaryota > Metazoa > Arthropoda > Insecta > Diptera > Syrphidae > Brachypalpus > Brachypalpus laphriformis. The sequence continues at coordinate 261,348,518 of OX246753.1, read as the reverse complement.
CCTTAACCGGTTAACAATGTTTTGTCACACTAAGGGAGGTGACGTCCAGATAACTGGGGAGCATTGTTTTGTTATTTTGTCTTTGCTTATGATTCACAGTATTTTGTTCCCCTCTACTTTTTTTTTTTTTTATAATTTGCGCGTGCCAAAGGAATTATTAATACCCTTATACTGGTTCTCAAGGCACGGGCGGTTGGGAAAAGGGGGGAAAGAGACAGAGGAGATGCCGGTTTGCGTTGGCTTTAAATGTTTGTAGGTTGTAATGATGAGGAAACACGGAGGCTGGTAGATCGTTCCACAAACGTGTTGTTCGGCTTATAAACGAATCCCTATATTTGACAGTACGTCCGTGACAGTGTGGTCCATGACATACAAATGGTTGCTGGTGATTGTTCACGTATGACTTTCCATACTTCCTATCTATTTTGCTTATCTCATATTTAAAATTGTTTAACTACCTTAAATTAAACTTTATTGCTGGAACTTTTTAAATTAACAAATTTCACCTTCTATTCCAGGTTTGGTTCCAAAATCGCCGAGCAAAGTGGCGCCGCCAGGAAAAATCCGAAAGTCTTCGTCTTGGCCTCACTCACTTCTCACAGCTACCACATCGTTTGTCCTGCAACAGTTCCGGCCTACCCGTCGACCCATGGCTATCACCACCACTCCTTTCAGCTCTACCAGGTAAATAGATCTTCATCACCCCCTAGATGCATGAGACTTGGCAAATTTTATGACTAAATTTTAGCATTTCTCTACTCGCATCCTTCCAGGTTTTCTTTCGCACCCGCAGACTGTATATCCAAGCTATTTAACACCACCCCTTAGTTTGGCACCGTCCAGCCTAACAATGGGTAGTCTAGCCGCTATGTCCCACCACCACCACCACCATCATCATCACTCGCACTCGGGTGGCTCCATTCAACCACCGCCACCACCACCGGGAGTTGGAATGGGAACCACTTCCTCAGTACCACCGCCACCACAAGGATTACGTATTTCGCCACAAAGCTTGGCCACAATGTCACCACAAATGAGTTCATCGAGTATGCGACTACCATCCCCACCTCAGCAGCTGACGGCTATGACCAACGGAGCGGGGTCGAACAGCAACAGCAGCGGTCCACCACAGAATCTCTCAATGGCATCGAGAAGTTCTCCGCATTTACTTTCGGCCACCACAAGCGGTTCGCCACATTCACAGATAATAATTCAACCAAGTGGCTCCTTGCCGCCGCTGCCTCCATCTCCATCGTCACACAGTAACATAACAATGACGCCATCACCACAGAATCTTTCTACATCCTCGCTGTCCATGAGCAGTCCGGGGAGTACATCGGGAAAGATGACGAAAATCGACTACAGCGGTGATGATGTTGACGCCAGCGGCATTGGCAACTCCGTCGACATTCGGTCGAACTCGATAGCTACGCTGCGCATCAAGGCCAAGGAGCACTTGGAGAGCATAAACAAAGGACTCGCAATGGTGTAATAGGAGGTTTCTTAGCAGTAACAGTGTATCTTTAGGTTCTTGGTTTGATTTGGCAGCATTCAGAAGCTTGCCGATCGGGTATACATTTTTTTTTTCTTGTGTGCATGTGCAAAAGTCACCTAAATATTTTTGCAAGATGAATTGTTAGACTTAAGAAATGTCCTTGTACAGTTGACAGTTTTCAATGTGATTCTAATGACTTAGTAGTGAAATCACCCCAGTTCACGTGTTTTCCTTTTGATTTTTGTATACTTTAGTTGAAATCAATTTTATTTCGTATTTTAGATGAGATTATTTGTTTAGTAGGTTACTAGCATTAAGATTAAAATACTTAAATGAATTAAGAACAATTGTAAATTTGGCAAATGTATTGAAATATATAAATATATAAATAGAAGTTGTTACTTGTTTTTCTATAAGTATGTCCATGGACTGCTTATGAGCTATACCTGCTTCGGAAATTGTAAGTAACATCGGTATACATATCCAAGTGGTAGTTAGCAAAAGATACATTGACAAAGTCGTACAAATATTTTAGAAGACATACTTATCTGCGCGAAATGGAAGGAATAAGTTGGGAGCATAGCACCAAATTAAGGTGCTGCTAAGTGATGTGTTGTGGGGTACACACGCGCCGGAAACTTTCTCAATTCGATTAACAAATTCAAAAATGTCTTGCAACTCGTGTAAAAATAAAGTCGAAAGGAGCGAATGTAAGGTGGTCTGTTGTGACTGCAAATGCATTTTTCATGCTTCATGCGTAAATTTGATGCCCACTGATTTAGACTTTATGAGAAAAAGTAGCAAAACTTGGAGATGTGTGAGCTGTGTGACAGCTAAACGCCGCGATTCTCTCTCTGGAGAGTCATGCGCTTCTACTGTTGCGAACCAACATCAGCATAAAAAGACAGCTAAACCACTTCCACTCAATCCAACATTGCCGCAAAATACATCTCCAGGAGCATCCAGTAATACCCTGGACATGATTTACGCTGAAATCCTAGAGGTGAAAGATATCCAAAGACTGCAGATAGAAGAACTGCGCTCTAAAAACAAAGAGTGCGAGCATAAAATTAACCTGCTTGAAGATAGAGTAAATCTACTTGAACAACAATTGATTGCCAACACCGTTGAGATCTATAATGTTCCTCCCAACAACTGCAATGCCTCTCCCATCGACCTGGCGCTAAAAGTTTTCCGTGATGGTATGCATGTTGATGTTACAGAGAAAGACATTGACCTTTGCTACGCAAAAAAAATTGCAAATCGTCATCAAAACGAACCAAACAATGACTCACCAAGCTGTACTCATATTCTCCATGTAAAGTTCACATCTCGTCACTGCAAGGAAAAAATAGTGGAAACAAAAAGAGAGAGGAAGGAACCGCTAACAACTACTCTGCTCAACTCGGAAGCAAGCCAACAGAAGATGTACATCAACGATTGCCTCACTTATCGGACACGTCAGCTGCTTAAAACTGCAACATCGTTGAAGAAAGCTAAGAACTACAAACATGTCTGGACTAGGAATGGCGTGGTATATATGTATGCGCAGGAACGAGGGTGACAATTTAGTAAGAATTGCTTGTGCTGCTGATTTCGATAAATTATGAATTCTGTTTATTCTGTGCCTCGTTTTAATCCGAATGCATATATTTCCCAAGTCTTTCCTACTAATTCTGTTGATATTTTCTGCTTGCATCAAAATATACGTAGCCTTAGAAAAAATTTTTCATCCCTGCTAGCTCAAATTGAATCACTCGACAATTTACCGGCAGTAATTGTGTTAAGTGAGATATGGATTTACGAGAGTGAATTAAGCTTTTACAATATTCCGGGGTATTCAATTTTTGGTAGATGTAATGAATCATATTCAGCTGGGGGTGTAGCGGTGTATGTAAAGAATGGGTTAGTTTGCAATTTCTCTAACATTAATATGTCTAGCGCCGATGTTGTGAAGCTGTCGTTTGGATATCGAAACGAAAACTACGCAATGTTGTGCATATACAGATTGCATGAATTTGCAAAATCTGTTTTTATTGAAGAGTTAAATGATGTTCTTGGTGTGATGTGGGAAAAAAATTTAATTGTTTTGGGCGACATAAACATTGACATTTTGAACGATTCTGAGAAAGACGCTGAAAATTATTTGCTCCTTATGGCATCATATGGTTTAAAGAGTACTATTAATGTTCCAACCTGTGTGACCGATTCTTCTGCAAGTTGCATTGATCACATTTTCACTAGAGTGCAAAAAAATAATAGAATTATATTAAGTGGTGCAGTCTTCGATTACAAGCTCTCGGATCATCATATGGTTGCCCTCAGTTCATTGACGAATACTGACCCAAAAACTAATCTTAATCCTCCAAGAAAGAAACACAATGTAGATTATAGCAGGTTAAAGGAGTGTTTGAAAAATGAATTCTGGGAATCGGTCTATTCGGAGAGTAATCCTTCTGTTGCTTTTGATTTGTTTTCTTCGATTTTACAAAATCATATTAAGTCTTGTACTACTGTCTCCCTGCATAATTCAAACAATAAAAGACGTTTAAAGCCATGGATGACAAATATACTTTTAAAACAAGTAAAAAGAAAAAATAGTTTCGCAGTTAAATGCACCAAGCACCCACGAAATAGAAGACTAAGAAAGTACTATGTCAAATTATGTAAAAACATTCGTAAAAAGGTTGAAGAAACGCGTAATAATTATTATTTTGATTTGTTTCAAAAGACTAAGGGTAACAGTAAGGAGCAGTGGAGAGTTGTTGACAGCATTTTAGGGAAGCATAAGCCACCTTTAGAAATTAATGATCTAGAAGTTAACGGAATACATTTATCTGATGCCACCAGCAGTGTTGGGACTTTACCACAATTGTGGTAGATCTACCACTATTTCCAATAAATTTTAAATCTACCACGTTTACCACTCTAAGCAAAAAATCTACCACGTTTTTTATTTCTTCTTCATTGCATTTTTTCATATTTTTTCCATATTTTTTTCTATACATTTTATTCCTGTTCCTCTCTTTTTCTCACAATTTCCAATGAAAATAATACATAAACCGAATCAGAGAACGTTCTTCTGTTCTCTGACGACACAGTACAAATACTATTGCAAAAATTAAGAACACAATAGGTTGTTCGCCTTTCGTTTATGAAAAATGTGCTAATTGGAATAAGTTCACACTGTACATGGAAATTCGAATCGAACCAGTTAAATTTCAAATCTACCACTCTTTTTTAAAATCTACCACCCTTTTTTTTCTAAATCTACCACACTTTTAAATTCTTAACTCCCAACACTGGCCACCAGCATCTCTAATAAATTTAACGAATATTTTACTGAAATCTCAGAAAAATTAAAGCCGTCGGTTGGACCTTGTAATTCTTGCAACTGTACGTTATCCTCAGATGTAATTCCTGATAACATGCAAGCAAATAGTTTTGTGTTTAATGCAATTACAGCGGTTGAGCTCTACAAACTCATGATGTCTTTGAAAAACAAATATTCCTGCACTAGCGATGGCATAACAAGCATTTTACTAAAAAAAATTGCTTGGTATGTAGTTGACATCATGAGTTACTTGTTTAACCTAAGTGTGAATAATGGTTGATTTCCACAATCCCTTAAATGTGCTGAAATAATTCCTCTTTTTAAAAAAGGAAATAGGAAAAATGTATCTAATTATAGACCTATATCTCTGCTTCCGACTTTTCCTAAACTTTTTGAGAAACTTATTAAAATCCGCATCCTATCATTTTTGGATTACAATCGCTTTTTCTCTGATAATCAATTTGGTTTTAGGTCTGGTATGTCAACAGAAGATGCTATTCTTAGGTTGTGCAGTCAGTTATATGAAGGTACAAACAATAAAAAATCAACTATGGCTCTGCTTATTGACATGGCAAAAGCATTTGACATGGTCGACCATGAATTGTTACTAGACAAGTTATATAAAGCTGGATTTAGAGGAGTAATATTTGATTGGTTCAAAACGTATTTAAAAGGTAGGAAACAAAAAGTTAATATCAACGGAACCTTCAGTAACTTTCGTGTACTAAGAAATGGCGTCCCACAGGGTTCTGTGCTTGGACCTCTTCTATTTCTAATCTACATAAATTCTCTATTCACACAGGAATTTAATGGCATATCTACTGCATTTGCTGATGATATAGCTTCTACATATCAGTATCAAACCCTCTTTGATTGCGTAGTAAAGATTGGAGCAGATTTAGAGAGAATAAGACTGTGGTTTGCTGCTCATAAGTTGGTTATCAGTGAGAAAACGAAGCTGATGTCTATAAAAATATCGGGAAATGCCTTAAATGATTTTAATCTATGTTTTCATGCATATGACTGTGAAAGGTTTAGCTTACCCATACACACATGTGGTATTAACAATTTTTTCGATTACAACCAATGCTCTACTAATTGCTTTAAAATCGAGTCAGTGAAAATTTTTAAATATCTTGGAGGTTTAATCGATCATAACTTGAGCTGGAAGGACCATATCCGAGAAGTAAAATCCCATTTGATGCTGGTGGCTCGTAAACTTTACCTCATCAAACCATATTGCTCTGAGAAAGTTTTGGCTGAAATCTACTACGGTCTTGCACACTCAAAGTTGCAATATGGTATGACCAGCTGGGGAGGATCATACTCTACTACGTTGAGACCTTTATTGATGGCACAAAAGCACTTAATTCGGATAATTTCTAATTGTAATCGTTTCACTCATAGCTGGCCCTTGTTCAAAAAACTACGAATTTTACCACTAAGGCATCTGTACATATTTAAAGTACTCAGGGAGTTTTTCAAGCGAAGTGGTAACATTCCTAGTAGAAACTCACAAATTTATAGCTTACGCATAAATAACTTGGCTCTTGTCAACATACCAGTTGTGCATAGGACTCATTTTTCTCATTTTTACACCGTTACAGCCCCAACCTATTTCAATAAACTACCATATTTTGTCAGAATTACTTACAACGTTCACTTATTCCAAATAAAAGTAAAAAAAATGGCTATTTACCATTGACCATGCAAGCATTGAATCTTTGTTAAGCACCATATCTTAATCTTCAGCATAAGTAATACCGCTTAAATCACATAATTATCTGTAAGATTTCTATTTTTGAATTGTTTTTTTTTCTGGAAAAATTCTCTCTTTCCTCTGTGAATTCATTCTTTATAAATTCTATTTGTATTTTGGTTTATATCTATTGAATTGTTTTATTTATTTTTACACTTTTCTTTAATAGTACTGATTGTCACCCCACATCAGAACCCTATTATATTATTTAAATAAAATTGAAGTATCATTCAACACTAACTCAGGACATAACGTTCTAATAGTTATAGAATGTTCACTATTTATTCTCTTCCAGTATTTAGCTAACTACTATTGTTATTATTTTAGTTTTAAGTTGGAAATGAATAAAATTGTATCTATCTATCTAAATCTATCTAAGGCCTATGCATTTGGGACTCATGCTTCACATTGACCTTGTTGAACCCATTTGGCGTAAAGGCACTACAACTAAATAGACCTATTGTGACATGAGCAATCTTTTAGGCCAGCAGTAATTCCAATAACATGGAAAAAATCGAAACGTTCTTCAGCAACTGCACAGTTCATTGGATCCCAGCAACACGAACTTTTACTCAAGGCAAGCTAGCGGATGCTGCTTGTATAGCAGCAAAAAGGGAGCAAGGGTATTGCTTGCCACTATATGAAGGAACTCAACAGAATTCTTGTGGAAATAGGAGAAAGGATGTACTTAATTCCTCTTTATATTAACTGCAACAAAGAGATGGACGATTTTTCAAGCTTGTACATTTTTTTCCTAGAGTTTGATAGAGAAGACTTAATGGTAGTAGGGGACTACAAAGCGAGAGTGGGAAATGCGCAATTGTTAGAGATAGTACATGAGTTTTAAGCTGGATCAATACCTAAGTACAGACAGATCTGCAACTGATACTAAAGTTGATAACGAGGAGAAAAAGTTAATTGAAATGTGTGAATCTCTCTGGCTTACAGAAGTAAACGGACAGTCAGAAAGTGACAAGCAGGGTCACTTAACATTTATCAGGGGCACCTCTTGGTAGATAATAGACTACTATCTCGTGCGTGGAAGTAGCTATTATAAATTTGAATTGATAAACTTACAGACCGAACTTGGCAAGTTATTATTAATGGACTGAGCGATATTGAGAGCTCAGTTTGGAGGACCTTTGGCGGCAGCAGATGAGAGAGAAAGATTTCTTCTGGTTCCAGACGGTAGCGAATGAATTCCCTAGATGAAGTCCAGTCAGATTGAACTTAGTGAACACCTTGTGTGATCTGCTTTGACACATTCGGATCAAATGTCGCTAAGGAATTTCCTATCTTAGGCTTCCGGCACGTGATGGATGAAGGTAAATCCGCTAACACAAGCCTGATATTTGCTCATATCCCCGCGGAACAAACGGACCCTGTCACCAAAGATTGTTTCTACGAGCTCCTCGACAAAGCATACGAGCAATGCCCTAAATACGACGTTAAAAACGTATTGGGCGATTTTAACGCCAAAATAGGAAAGGAGGACGTCTTTAGTAGAACAGTCGGCAAACACGGCCCACACGACACCACCTCTGACAACGAACTGATGCTAATTGATTTCGCTGAGGAGCGAAACATCAATATAGCAAGCACATGGTTTCCTCATCTCACTATTCACAGGCAGACATGGCGGTCCAATGATCATGTAACGATCAACGAAATTGATCACATTGCTATCGACGCAAAACGATACCTTCCGGGCGGCCAACATAAACTCGGATCAGTACCTTATTTTAGTCAAGGTACGAATACGGACTGAGCAACAAAGAAGAATCACTGTGAGAAAATTTGACGTCGAAAACCTACAATCGCAAGAGACCGGCACAGTCTCTGCAGAATGCGTATCCCGAAATCTCTCACTCATCTCTTTGCCGCCAGCACCACTTACTGCCATTATGCCATCAGAAACGCTGGAACTGATGTGCTGGGTCTCACCCGACCCAGGCTTGACGAAGAATGCCGGCGAATGCATGCAGCAAAACAAGAGGCCTATAGTGCGGCACTGCAAAGGAAGGTGAGAGCTGCTCGTTAGATCTACGAACAAGAGACGGGAATAACATCGCATTCTCCAAAAGAAGAAGAAAGAGCATGAGAAGCGCGCGATCGAAAATATTGAGAGCTTATACTCCAGGAACAAAATACAGAAGTTCCACCAAAAGGTAAAAAAAACATGTCAGAGTAGCAAAACCCGTTCAGAAAATCGTAAAGATGAAAATGGAAACCTCGTAGTAGAATCACAGTCGGTGATGAGAATATACTACTTCTGCAGACTGTATAACGGCGACGAAGACCAACATCCCGCTGTCAGGCAGAATAAACCATTCAACATAGACGATGATAGTCAAAATTTCCGTCCAGCTGACGAAAACGAAGTGAAGATAGCAATATCCAAGCTAAAATCCAACAAGGCTGCTGGACCTGACGGCTTACCGGCCGAACTTTTCAAGGCAGCTGGTGATGAATTGGTAGAGTGCATACACCAACTCATCTCTAAGATTTGGTCAGACGAGTGTATGCCTGATGAATGGAATCTCAGCATCGTTTGCCCGATTAACAAGAAAGGAGACCCCCTCAACTGCGACAATTATAGAGGCATCAGTTTCCTCAATATCGCATACAAGATCTTTTCTGCGATATTGTGTGAACGCTTGAAACCTTTAATCAACAGCTTGATTGGACCCTATCAGTGCGGTTTCAGGCCAGGAAAGTACACCAACGATCAAATCTTTACACTTCGATAGATTCTGGAGATTACTCAAGAAGTCCAGATCCATGCTTACCATCCCTTTATCGATTTCAAGGCCGCCTATGATAGCATTTATAGAGAAGATCTATATATAGGTAGAGCCACTTCTAGTTTTGACATCCTTGCCAAACTTGTCCATCTATGTAGGATGTCGATGAAGAACGCTCGCTACTCCATCAAGGCCACATCACAGAGATCTTTGATATCGAAAAAGGTTTTAGACAAGGTAATGCGCTGTCATGTGACTTCTCTAATATTGTACTTGAACGGATTGTGCGGAACTCACAAGCCAACCCCGGAGGTACAATCTTTTACAAGTGTGTACAACTACTCGCTTATGCCGATGACATTGACATAATCAGAAGAACTCAGCGGGCCGTCATGGCGCATTTGCGAGTATTGAGATCGAGGCAGCAAAGATGGGTTTAGCGGTCAATGAAAGCGAAACAAAATATATGCTGTCTACAGAAAAGGACACGCATCATCGGCATCATTGACGGAACGCCGCAATAGACAGATATAATTTTGATGTAGTTAATGACTTTGTCTACCTAGGCTTTGTGGTGAGCTCCGCAAATGACATCAGTGGGGGGATCAAACGAAGAATAACTCTTGCCAATCGTTGTTTCTATGGGCTAAGAAGGCAATTGAGTAACAAAGTCATATTTCGAACTACTAAGGTAACTCTCTATAAGACACTAATCATCCCAGTCATGTTGTATGGCGCAGAGGCATGTGCTTTGTCTAAACCGGGAGGATGCCCTTGGTTATTTTAAGAGAAAAGTTCTTCGGGCGATCTTTGGTCCCGTCTGCATAGACGGTGAGTGGAGGAGAAGGTACAATGCCGAACTATATGGCCTATATAAGGACATCGACTTACCCAGAAGAGTTCACATACAGCGAACATGGGTTATTTAGAACGGATGGAGCCCAACATTACCGCCAAGAAAGTCTTCGAAACCACATCGGATGGACGGCGTAGTAGAGGGCGACCTCGCGGTAGGTGGTGCAAACAAGCGGAGGGGAACATTAACCAACTTGACGTGCGCAACTGGAGCAGCTGGCTCGTAACCGTGCTGGCTAAAGAGGTTTGTTGGTTGAGGCCCAGGTCCACCCCGGACTGTAGCGCCACCTAAGTAAGTAAACGGCAGGATGAAAAGTGACGACTACGCTAAGACCTTAGACGAAGACATCGTGCATCGTAACCACGAAAAATTCGACGATCATCCTGCAACAAGATAATGCAGCAATCCACACAGCCCGGAACGTAAAAGAGTACTTCGAGCGTAACAACGTTTCTGTTCTTGACTTTCTAGTATTGTCTCCAGACCTCAATATAATTGGGAATGTATGGGAACATCTCTCCAGAGCAGTCTACCAAGGCGGACGACAATTCAATAACGTAGGGGACCTTAAAGACGCCATTGAAACTGGGCGGGACAAAATCCCACGAAAGTTGGTTAAAAAAAAGTTTAAATCTCTTTCAGCAGAAATTTTAGAGGTTGTAGGCAATGAGGTTACTATCGATCCTCAAGAGGTAGTGCAACAGACACCCCCCAAGACCGATAGTTAATCCTCTCAAATACTACTAACACTAGTAAATGCAGATTACACGCATAAGAGTAGCAGATATTGATTGAGTCAATCAACTCTATACTCGCATGCACCCCACATACACGGAGCAACTAAGTCCTAAGGGTTCGATTGATTCAGTCACCCTACCAGCCATACCAATTACCCATAGTTCGACTGCAAAATAGTTCAAGGTTTGATTGTATCAGTCACCTCGTTTCTCTTATGCACCCCCTCTTCCTCCACGGTCCACCTAGGTATGAAGGGTTCGATTGAAACAGTCACCCTACCTAGTCTTGAATCAGTCGCTCTATTACGCTTATGCATCTCTACACCTGCACGATTCACCTAGGCGCATACTTGCCTATAACTTACACAACAGTACAGGGGGTTCGATTGAATCAATCACCCCAATACTTGTCTGCACATCTTGACTTTAGGGTTGATTGAGTCAGTCATCCTCTTCAGCCACTTCAGGTACAGCCAATATCCTCCTGAGAGAAGTTAAGGTTCCCCAGTAATCGGTGATTCCTCCGGTCCTAATCTATGTGATATCACAATGGACCCAAGTGGTCTAAGTGTATCTTGTCCTTGTCAGGACAGCCATCATGCCTAACCTAACCTAACCTAAGTAATGAGGGAGGAAGTAGTAAAACTCCCAATTTTGTTGTCATTTAAAAAAAAAAACCCAATCCTGTCCCAACCACTTGTGGCGGCCATTTAGCAATTCATCATCAACAGAGCGAACAATTTTCCAGCCATATCACATGGATTAAATTTGAGCCCGATCTCAATTATTTTGTTTTTTATTTAAATACAAAATTTTTATATCCTTATTGGAAAAGCTTTTAGATATGTTTTAGAATGTATAGCAAATGATAAGATCTAATCGTTCCTTCTGGTGCATAAATGGTAAATAATTGAAGGATTTCAGGACATTTAATACGGCACGCGAAAATATTACTAAATGAACAATACGTCGTTGTTGGAGCATATCTAAACCAAAAAGAGCGCATCTGGTGAAATACGAAGGCATTTCATCTAGATTGCATTTGAGTTGCCGTATTGAAAATCTAGTAAATGTTTTTTGCTTTCCTTGCAGTTCCTCTTAAGAAATCCTAACATTGAGTTGGCCTTTGCGATAATATACTCAGCATGAAAAGTAAATCAAATTTTCGCGTTAAAAATAACTCCAAGATCTTTAACTTCAGACTGTCTACTAAGACTTATACCAGAAATAGTGTAAGTATTGTGGACCATGTCACGGGCATCGCCTAGTGGCCGCATATAATCAGCATAGAATGACAGCACGTCATTTCAACGTCAACGGTCAGACGTGGCTATTCCTTGAAAGACTTTTCCACGACAACCTTGATTTCCGTTCAAATAATGAGATAAAACCGGTTTTATTTAAATGGACTCTGCAGAAGTTAAGATGACGAATTGGAACGTAGATTAGTGTAATCTACCGCCACAATCCGCACCAGAAAGTTCATGACGAACCGTCTGCTCTGCAGAAAACAAATGGTCTGCGACTTCCTGCATCCAGGACTCTCATCGGTAAACAAGAAGGACATCCGCGAGAAACTCGCCGCCATGTGCAAAGTCATCCTCGACGTTTGTTTTGTTTTCGGCTTCAGGACAAACTTTGGCGGCGGTCGCTCCACCGGATTTGCTATGGTCTACGATACACTGGACTTTGCCAAGAAGTTCGAACCCAAGTACCGATTGGCTCGTCACGGCCTCTTTGAACAGAAGAAACAGACCTGCAAGCAGCGAAACAGGATGAAGAAGGTCCGAGGCACCAAGAAGGCCAAGGTCAGATAGTCCACCAAGAAGTAAACGCGAGCGCGATTCCAAACATGAATTTTTATATTCTAAAAGTTTGGTTTACTTTTGGGTTAAAAGTGTAATTTTTATTAAATAAATAACATATCCACCTTCTATCTATCTATCTATATATCTATCTATCTATCTTTCTATCTACCTATCTATATATCTACCTATCTATATACATATAATAAAATGATAGCTAGTGTCATCTTTGGGCAGGTATCACTCATAAATTAATTGACAGATTTTAGTGAAACCTCTATACCTTAGGGACTTGTTCTTAAGGAAAACACAAAGTCTTTAAACATATATCGCAATCCCAAGAGAACAAATTGGGATATTTTTATAACCCTCCTAGGTAACTCGGAGCATCCCCGATCGTTGGCCCTGATAAACAAAAATATGATTGACCATGAGGTCATGACCCTGAAAGTACTCTTCGAAAGTTCCTGCTCTCTAAGTAGAGGCAAACGGAAACTCAACTCTGCATTGTGGTCAAGTAAGCTCTCAACCTTACGCACTAATGCCAGGAAACTTTACAATCTAGCAAAGCGCACCAGAAATCCCGCAGAAGAAAGCAAGGGTGCCTTCAAGAAAAAGACGATCTACGCTAAAAGAGCCTCATGGAGTAAATTTTGCAGCGAAATTGAATCCACCAAAGACGCAGCGAGACTCCGGAAAGTCCTGTCAAAGGATTACTTGGCCCCAGGATTCATCAAGAAACCGGATGGTACCTGGAAAGAATCATGTGCCGAGACCCTGGAACTCCTATTTGGAACTCACTTCCCAGGGTGTAGTATCATAAATCCTGATACGGAGACAACAACGTCACATGATTCAGGTGTTAGCGCTAATTACTCTCTATTTGCGGAAATTGTGGATGAATTCAAACTGAAATGGGCAATTGACTCCGTTTTTCCTTACAAGACGCCTGGCCCCCATGGTATCTTCCCCATGATGCTACAAAGCAGTAAAGAATACGTCATTCCACAGCTAGCGACTATTTTTCGCGGGTGCCTAAACTGTAATTATGTACCTGAAGCCTGGAGGAAAGTTAAAGTCATCTTCATACCTAAAGTTGGTAAACCGACCCACACGAAGCCAAAAGACTTCAGGCCGATCACCCTGTCCTCATTCGTATTGAAGACTTTTGAAAGACTAATTGATCTACACATTCGCTCCAAATTAAGCCCTAGAGACATGTCTCCAGCACAACATGTCTATACAAAGGGCCGATCAGTCGAAACAGGCCTGCACGAAATGGTAGCAACAATCGAGCAATCACTCTACCACAAAAAATTTAATTTTAGCGGCATTTTTAGACGTGGAAGGAGCCTTTAATAATGTAAAAACCGAATTAATAAGATTATCACTGCACCGCGCACTGACTCAACTCGGAGCTGGGTGACAGCCAAGTAAACGCACTGGCCTCTAGAGGAACCCCGCAAGGAGGGGTCCTATCTCCTCCACTATGGACTCTAGTCGCAAATGAGATCCTTTTAAAATTAGGACGAAGCGGAGTAAAAGTTGTTGCTTATGCAAATGACATCGTCCTACTTATGTCCGGCAAATTTCTCGACACTATCACCGAACTTCTGCAATCGGCCCTGAATATCGTCCATAACTGGGCGAAAAGTTGCGGACTGAACGTTAATCCAGCGAAAACAGAAGTGATCCTCTTCACCAACAAAAGAATAATCCCAGCTTTCGGACTCCTACGACTCGGTGATACTCCACTCCAACCCCCAGATAAAGCACGGTATCTTGGGTGCATACTTGACCGCAAACTGAGCTGGAGAGATAACAAAAATGAAAGAATAAAGCAAGCGTACATTGCGTTCCATGCTTGCAGCAGAATTTTCGGTACAAAATGGGGATCCAAACCTGCCATCATCCATTGGATGTACACAACCATAGTCAGACTCATTCTTACATATGGATGCATTGTCTGGTGGCCAATAGCAGAGAAAACCACGCATCTCAAAGAGTTGACTAAAATCCAGAGACTTGCGCCATTAGAACTACCCCGACCGCAGCACTTGAAACAATTCTCGCACTGATTCCACTAGATTTATTTGTTAAGAAATCAGCCGCGATGAGTGCCCTACGCCTTAAAGAATCCAACCTATGGAGAAAGGACCACGCGGGCCATCGTAGCATCTCAAGATGGGCTCACCTAGACACCACTGCAGACTATCTTTCGCCATCCCCCGACTTCAGCCTAAACGTCAAAAAGGTCATCCCATCTAGGAAATACCGGGAAGACGGCGGGGCCATTAGCCCGTATAGTATTTCAGTCTTCACTGACGGGTCCAAAACAAACGAAGGAGTGGGTTTGGGTATCTACTCAGCGGAACCTGATATTGCTATATTACTAAGGCTTCCGAACCACAGTAATGTGTTCCAGGCAGAAGTCCTAGCGATAGCAGAGGCGGCACGAGTATTATCCACGGAACTTGTTACTATGAAAGAGATTGATATCTACATAGATAGTCAAGCTGCTATAAAGGCCATCTCATTCGCGGTTATAAAACCAAAGCTAATAAAACGCTGCCGCGAGGAGCTTATCATGCTTATCCAAAGCCACCATGTAACACTCTGGTGGGTCCCAGGACACAAAGGAATTCCAGGGAACGAGATGGCGGGCGAACTGGCAAGAAAGGGGTTAGAACAAGAGCTGTCAATGGTCCAAGGCTCAGTCCATTAAGACGTGGGATGTTATAGTCCGTGTTTTCGGGAGAGATTTTGCATTTATTCAAAATGGAAACGTGGCCAAATTCTTATATTGACCACTGTTGGGTAGCTTCGAGACGAACGGCTGCATTCGCTGCCATTTGCTTGCTAAATATATCGAGGGGTATCAGATGAAACAAATTGTTCAGTGCCGCATAGGAACTGTAGCTTTTTCTAAGGCCGTCCACCAGACAATGACCCCGTATGTGAGTAACGGTCTAATGACCGAGATGTAGAGCCAGTAAGTGATTCGGGTGTAGGGGTTGAGGTCGCGGTTTAATTTTAGAAAAAACAAACGACACCACTACTACTTAGAGTACTTAATTTAACTTTTATTTAATATAAGATGAGGAAACGCAAGATCGGTTGAGTAGTTGCCGCAGATGGTAAAATCCAAAAAAACTATTCGGGTCGCAAATAAAAGATGATCTCACAGGTTTCGGTTGAGACGAACAGAAATCGAAGTTCGTCTGCTTTCGAACAAACGAGAGTCGAAGAACATTTGCTAGCTAAGGACGTGTGCAGTTGGTTGCAGGAATGGATGAGTTCGATCCCAGTCAAGTGTTCCGCTTACTGAGGGAACGGAGATTACGGAGGAGTTTGGTTTCCACTCGCTCCTAGAGTATGTGTACCTCGAATGCCTGCGCCACACCACTCCCCTCGGAGTGTCTCAACTCTGGTTAAGATGCGAAACTGACTTTCCTCGTTGGTGCAGGGTAAGTTTTGAATTGGTCCGGCTTAGGAAGTGTAGTTGGTGTTGAAGATGGTTCTGGTTTCTCGAAAAAAAACTGGCTTTAGACGTTCCGTCGAGATGCAGGTTTCGATGCCGTTTACCTTGACTTTAAAGACGTAGTCCGATATCCGATGGGTGACTTCGAATGGGTCGTCATAAGGTTGTTCGCAGGGCTGCTTCACCGAGTCCACTCTGACGAAGACGTGGGTGCAGAAGTACAGCGTTTCGTGGGCGAAAGCTTTGCGTTTGGTATGGTGGGTTGTTGGTGCCGCTTGAACCTGCCTCATTTGCTCGCGGAATTTCTCCACGAAATGCTGAGGATCCAGTGAGACTTCTTCGTCGGTGAAGAATTCTCCAGGTAGGCGAAGAGGGGTACCATACACCAACTCAGCTGCGGTTGCTTTGATGTCCTCCTTCCAGGCTGTGCGAAGTCCAAGTAGAACGGTCGGTAGCAATTCGGTCCATGGTGAGGATTCGTGGCATCTAACTGCAGCTTTGAATGAACGATGCCAACGCTCGATCATCCCATTTGAAGCGGGGTGGTAGGCAGTGGTCCGGATTTTGTGGCTACCGATAAGCTTTCCAAGGGCGTCGAATAGTTGACTTTCGAATTGGCTGCCTCGGTCGGATGTGATGGTAGCAGCCGCGCCAAAGCGGGAGACCCAAGCTGCTTAGAAAGCGCTGGAAACAGTGTCTGCTGTCATGTCCTTCAAGGGCACGGCTTCTGGCCAACGGGTGAAGCGGTCGATCATCGTTAGCAAGTAACGGTAACCGTTCGATGGTTGCATGACGACGATGTCGATATGCACGTGACGAAAGCGGTCACTCGGCATGGCTATGTGTTGCGGCGGGTTCTTGACGTGACGACTAATTTTGCTTCGTTGACACGGCAAGCAGGAACGTGCCCAACTGGTGATGTCGCGATTCATCCTGGGCCAGATGAAGTTTCGGGCGATGGTCTTCTTAGTGGCGCATCCACTAGGGTGGGAACAGTTGTGTGCGTTGTCGAATATCTTCCTTCGCAGCGGGCTCGGGACGAATGGGCGAATGTTGTCGGTTGCGATGTCGCAGTACACCACAATGTCGGTTCCATCGATGCGGAGTTTCTTCAGGTTCAGCGAAGAGCTTTCAGGTGATAGCAAAAGCTGTTTCAGTTCGGTGTCGTTCCTCTGTGCTTCGGCGAGCTCCTCCGTGGTAATGGCCACTGGAAAGTTGATCGCTTCGATTCGTGATAAGGTGTCCGCTACAACGTTGTCCTCGCCGGAAATGTGAATGATGCGGGTCGAATACTGGCTAATTTCTTCGAGCTGGCGAGTCACACGGTCGCAGGCGTGGTTGGACCTTTGAGAGAAGGCGTACACCAGGGGCTTGTGGTCAGTGAGGATGACAAGTTCTCGCCCCTCTACGAGGTGCTTGAAGTGTCGTACCGCTCGAAAAATTGCCAGCAGCTCACGGTCGTACACCTTGTACTTGGTCTCTCGCTCGGAAAGCTTTCTGGAGAAGAATCCCAGTGGTTGAAGTCCGGATTCAGTTTTCTGGTCGAGAACAGCTCCAATCGCCACGTTAAGCATTGCATCAAAGTATTAGAGGAATGTCGGCTCTCGGGTGTGCCAGCTGAACGGCGTCCTTAAGTGTCGACTTGCATTTGTCGAATGCCTTTTCTCCCTCCGAAGTCCACTTGATTGGCCGTTTGTCCTTCTTCTTCGCCCCTATTGTCAGCTCCACCAGAGGAGCCTGGATTTGGGACACGTTGGGAATGCAGCTTCGATAAAAATTCTAAGCGCCGAGGAACTTTCGCAGTTGGTCGATCGTTTCGGGTCGTCTGAAGTTGGTGACTGCATCCACTCTATCTTGAGGCGGTTTGATTCCCTCGCTGTTGACTGTGTAGCCCAGGTAGCGCACTTCTGGACGACCAAAAACACACTCGGCTAGGTTGAGGCGTAGGCCGTAACTCTCTAGGCGGTGGAGAACTGCAGAAACATCATCTCGGTGTTGCTGCTCGCTAGTGGAGGCGATTAGAATGTCGTCAATGTAGCATGTGCAGCATTCTACTCCTCGCAGGGTGGCATCCATATAACGCTGCATCGTTTGGGCTGCGTTGCAGAGCCCGAACGGCTGTTTTGGGTCGGTCTTCGAGTGCGAGAGGGATTTGATGATATGCGCGTTTGAGGTCCAGCGTCGTGAAGATGGTGCAACCCGCTAACCGCTGGGTAAAGTCCTGAAGATGGGGAATCGGGTACCTATCCGGCACCATGATGTTGTTGAGTCGCCGATAGTTCCCACATGGACGCCACGTTCCGTTTTCTTTTTTGACCATCAATAAGGGAGACGCGCACTCGCTGTTGGAAGGTTCGCAGATGCCCTGTTGAACCATAAGGTTAAACTCGTCGCGAGCTGCTTTCAACTTGTCCCCTGCGAGTCGGCGGGGGCGTTCGGCGACAGGGTGACCTTGGGTTACGATGTCGTGGCTTACTGACTGTTCAGGTGCGGGTTGGGGTGTTTCCCTGGCGACGTTGGGGAACCTTCGTATGATGTCGGCATAGGCGATGTTGTTGTCTACGATGAAGACTGGTCTCTGCGTCGATTTGCTAGGCGACAGTGCAGCGCTGAGTGTTGTGGTCGTGTCTTCCAGCTGCTGCTTCTTGAGGCTAACTGAGAGCCCGTAGTGGCAGAGGAAGTCGGCTCCGAGGATGGCGTGGGTGACATCAGCGATGATGAAGGTCCAAGGGTAGTCCCGGCGGAGCCCGATGTCAAGTGTTAGGTGCTGAGTGCCGTATGTGTTGATAGGAACTCCGTTTGCAGCGAAGAGTTTTCCTGCGGTGGTTCCGGTATTGACGGTGGTTGGCTTGGGCAGCACGGATACGTCGGCTCCGGTGTCGATAAGGAATCAAGTGCCCGACCTACGGTCTTTTACTTTGAGGCGCTTTGAGGTGAGGTGGCTGCCGGCGGTCGCCTCAACGCACGCTGGCGCACCTAGTTTTCCGGCATCTTGGCCCAGCTGCACGGCTTGCGACAGTTGCGGACCTCCGCACCGAAGCTCCGGTGGTAAAAGCACGGGCCGGTCCTCTCGTTGGATTTGGGCTGATCTGGAGCTGCTATACGGGGACGACTCTGGCTCCTGCCGCGGTTCCGAGATAGCCGTTCAACCTTCGAAGAGAGGTCTTTAATCGCGGCTCGCAGCTCGTCTACGACGTTAGGGGGGCATCTGTCTGCAGACGTTGATCGTGGAGGTGCATTGGTGTATGATGGAGGAGACTCGGCTAGCCCGCTGACCGCGGCGATGGTCGGTCGAAGGGCGTCAAAGATGCGGTCAGCCTGCTCCGCTAGCTGGAATAGATCATCGATCCTGCTGCCAACCAGGATGCTTCGGACGCTCTCAGGGAGTTGCTCAAGGAAAAGCGATCGGAGAACTGTCTCGTTACAGTGTCCACCGGCGAGGTTGCGGAGGTGTTGGAGAAACACGGTTTGTTTCTCGTCGCCTTGGTGTTAGCCTCGCAGTAGCCTTCGGATGCGGGTGTCCTGGGAATCGGAGAGTGAGTTAATGATTCTTTTTTTTAGTGCGTCATACTTTCCTTGAGTTGGGGGATTGTCGATCAAATCCCCGACCAGGTCCAGAGTGTCCGCGTCCAGGTGGGTAGCGATGATGCGGTATTTCGTGATGTCTAATGAAATGCGGCACAGATCAAACCGCATTTCCGCCATGGTAAAGTACCGCGTTGGGTTATCCCTCCAGAAGGGGGTCGGCAGTTTGACCGACGCGAGGGCGTTGACCTCGTTTGCGGCTGTGTTGTCGGCGCCCGGAGCATTCCATGATAACGCCGCGTTGTCGGCCTCCTGTTCTTGCTTTTTTGCAAGAGAAAAGCGCTACTGTAGCTTTCTTTACTCTTTCTTGAATATTAGCTTTCCAGCTTAATTTCTTATCAAGGATGAGACCCAAATATTTTGCTGTGTCAGAGAAAGTTAAGCTGATACCACAGATAATTAACTTACCCAGATGTCGCATCCCTATACAAAAAAAAAATTTTGATCTTTTTTGCGATGAGCAAATAACGATGGGCAAACAAAAAGCTTTTCTGCTTCGCAAAGGAAAAAAACCGAAAATAAATTTTCTGTGTGAAAAGCTTTTTCTTTTGCTTTGCGAAAAGCTTTCACCACCAGCGTAGAGTTTGTGACCGATAGCGAAATATATTTTTTGTTTTGTTTTCTATTCTCGTATTTTTTGTCCTAGCCTGCGACTTTGGCACGGTGAGGAACAGACAGAGCAGAAATATACCTACATATGTATGTATGTGTACCTACATATGTACATTAAATTAGGGTAGGTTAAGATCAGGAATAATTTTAATGCGATCTGCGATGATGTTAAGACTTTGTAGGTACGGTACAAAAAAATTAAATAGTAGGTACTGTAGGTATTGTAGGCTAACTTTATTTTACTTTACTTTATTCATATGTATGTAGGTATGTACGTATTATAAGATTGAGGCTGAGACAAATAATTATGTTTATCTATTTCCTAATTATTTGAATACATCTGTCCTTTACAAATCCTTGTGGTACTCCTACTCTCATTTACAGTATGTTTGATCTTTACATTTTACATAAAAGAAGAGGTCTGATAGGTTGCCATAGCCACTCTTTTATTATTTTTTTGTTTATGCACGTTAAACAATAGGAAACAAAATCAACTCTACTCTTAGCCCACTTTAGTTAAAGGCATTTATGTGAAAATGCATTTGCAAAATATTTTTGTCTTTAGATATTTACGTATTAATATTAGAAGATTAATTAAGAAGATATTTTATGTATTAATATTAGAAGTATGATTTTTAGCTATTCACAGTGCCTTAACCAAAGTGGTTTCCAGGGGACACGAATGCGGACGTGGCACAATATTGACCCCCCACCACCTCCCTTACCACTCCACCGCCTTCGTTTTTTTTTTTCAAATATTCATACATTATGTACATATGTAAATATTTATTTTAGTTTACATATTCATTAAATTTTGCAACTTTTTTGTCTTTGGTTTTGGATTCCTTTTCTTGTTTATGCTCTTGTCAATAAACCATTTACAATTTTTCCAAAGCAGAACTACCACAAGGAAATTGACTGTAGCAATTTTGTGCGAATAACATTTATAATTCGTTTGAAACCAATCTGTATAGTGCAAGTTTGTTTTTGAGATACATTGATTTACTATATTTTCTCTAAGATTAGATGCTAATGGACGTTTCTGAAAGCAAGTGGTAAATACTTGTATATGAAGTTGACATATTTTGAAGTAGTTGTCTGATGGCCAGACAAGTATTGGATTTTCATTCGAGTGTTCATATTCTTTCAATTTGATCAATATTTCCGTGAGATCGAAATTGTTTTTGTCCTTTGTCATTTGTTTGACACAGTTCTCACAAACTGCATTCATTTTTTTAAGTGTTTTAAAAAAACAGTAACCTGCAAAATACCTTGTGGCTATGTCATTCATTTGTGTCATTTTTATTGAAATCGTGTCTTCATCGGGTAGTTCATCGGAAGTTCGGATTCACAATATTTGGCTAGATCGAATATGTTTTCATTTTTCTCTTGCTCCTGTGTTAGGACAATCTTTGTTTTATTTTCAGTATCCAACACAGCATTCCAATCTAACTGTAAATATTCAGAATCTTCTTCTTCACAATTGGAAAATTTTGACTTAAACAAACATTTTTGTGCCATAATTTTGGCCAGTAATGAGCCAAATTCAGACGCGTTTGGATTATTTTTATTAAAATTTCTTACTCTTATTTTTCCAAAAAGGTTTTCAAGTGGGTCCTGATTGAACTTGTTAACATATATATAATGTAACGCAGTAATCATTGAATAAGGGGTTTGAATATAAGGGTTTACATTTTGCATTGATTGGCTGAATTTGTTTTAAATATGATTGCATTTCTTTTAAAAATCCAATATTTGCATCATTTCGAATAAGTGCAGATCTTCCATTCAATAAATCAAATATTTTATTGATTTTATTTATAAATTCTGCTGTTGGTTGCGCACACTGTGCAATTTTCTCTGGAAATTTATTCAAGCGCTGTAATGCATTAATTGCACAAGCCACGGATCTGCTAAGTACTTGTGCCGCTAGTTTTACATTCATTTTTTGAAATTAATTAGATTAGATTAACTCTTCAAAATTTTTACTGGACACACACAGTAAAATATCACTTTTCACTTCGAAAAAATTAAATTTAGATATTTTTTACCACAGTTTTGGAAAGTTTGTTTTTTGTGCAGATGGATTGCTGAAAACCTGTTGCTAACAACTTGGGAACTGCCTGGGAAATGATTGTCAAGAAGTAAATTTAGCGAAACTTCGCTTGAAGTTGTCCAAGACCCATCAGTTTTCTTAAGGTAACTGGGTGTTATTGGATTAAAGAGAGAACCTTCCTCAGCCTAGATGCCTCAGACGTTTCTTCTATTTTACCACAGAAGAGTCTCCAAGAATTTCGTTTGGCTTTCTTTAATTCATGTTTGTATGTGTTTAGGGATGCCTTGTACAAGTCTCTCGTACTTTTGGCATTATTAAAAAGTTTTCTACAATTATTTCTTAAAGGACCTAAAATGCCATTAAAATATATAAAAGCAGAGATTAAAAAAGGCAGGCAAAACCAGGCATTACAAAACTATATATTGGCAAAGTTTGAGAAGAACTGTTATTTTCTGTGCTTGTGGCCGTTGTATAAAATAAATAAACACATGGATACATTTTCTTGTCTACTTATGAGGCCCAAATTTTATAGCTACAGTTATATTTTGACGCAGACGATAACGATGGCGTTTGATGCACTCTTTCTATTAGTTAAATACACACATATGTTATATAGTTAATATTATTGTGGACAATAATCGCGGGTATCTAATAGTATAAAATAAAAGTTCCTTCAATGACATTTAATTAAACCTTAACTTGAAAACTTCCGCTATAAGTTTGTTTGTCTTTCTTGTTATGCACTCGCTTTGCTTAAACAAACTCAACCACATCCACCCGTGACCAATCGTTTTCCAAAAATATCCTTCAAACCCTTTTCACTCAAGTACACAGTACATGCCATTCACCACCCTCGTTTCTGCTTGTCCATCCCCTCTTCCGCAATGAGTGTACAAAAGTTAACCCCATTTTCAATGTGAAGAAGCAAAGGGTTCGAAAAGTTAAATACAAACCGACCAAACATCAGATGCGCCTTTTACAACCCGCCCGCCCTCCGAAATGTTACCGAAGCAATAAAATGGTAATTAATGTTTGCACAAACCAATCAATCAGAAATTTACAGACGAAGTATTTCGATTAATCGGCTCGAGGACAAGCATCACAAGGAGAACGAGCAGTCTATGCCAATGGGTGGGTGGCTATCAACGAAACTACCCTCTTGGTTTTCGCCAACCATCTTACACACGCATATACCCACAGAACATGATGGACGTTTGTAAACGCTCGCAATACGCTCTTGTGCCGGGACGAGCAGTCAGGCCAGGGCGGAAATGGCAATAAAAACGGAAAATTCATTAGGCAGATAGATGGCTTCGATGGTTCGGTCGGTTGTGCGTATTGATTTATGGAACTTTCAGATTTGGTCAAGTTCTGTGCTGCCACTTTTTGAACGAAGAGCAATGCAAATATACCTGTTCAGCAGTAAGGTTGGAAGATAGGACGCAGAAGGGATTTGGTTATAAATTTACAATACTACTTTGTTTTGAAATATCGGATATAAGGACTATGAGTAGGTAGGTACTGTTGTACATATATGCTTAGTTAAATTACAACGAAATTAAAGACCAACGTATTAATACTATGTACTTCATTATATATTATAAATATTCTAATTCATATTTAAATAAATACAATTTCATAAAAGAGTTCATTGTATAGGTGGGTAGGTAGAAGTGGCGGTTCTGTAAAAACAGAGACCCAATTAGCACAGTTGTGCCGTTTTGATACCACGACTCATGCGACCTTGGATGTTGATGTCAGTTGCTGAGGACAATCTAGAGCCAGACTGTGGAGTTTAAGAAGAGGGTTAGCTCATTTATGTTCTTACCCGAGATTTCCTCAAGTGAATTGTAGAAGGGTTTGCCTAATGCTTGATGTCTAGCCCTAGCTAGTGCTGGACAATTGCACATGTAGTGGATAATTGTTTCCTTTTCGGTGGTTATGTTGCAACTACGGCAGTGTGTATTATATGGGATACCTAGTTTGGCTGCATTCTCTCCTACCGGCCAGTGTCCCGTGATTATCGCGATTGTACGGGCAATGTCTTTGCGCGTTCTGTTCAATAGGGCGGTTGTTTTGGTCTTGTTGTAGTTAGGCCACATCTCTCCGGATATGACGCAGTTCGTTAACTTGGACCATTTAAGGTTCGCTTTTCTAAGAAAGATTGAGGAGATGTTTACCTTAATTGCTCCGAGCGGGGTGTGAACAAGTTCAGCAAGTGAGCATTGATGGGCTGAGCCTCGCCTGGCCAGTTCGTCAGCATGTTCGTTGCCATCAACGTTGCTGTGGCCTGGAACCCAGACTAGGGTGACCATGCATTGGCCATCTAGCGAGGCCAGCTCCTGTCGGCATTCTAGTACTAGTTTTGAAGAAATGGTTTCCGAGGCAATGGCTTTGATAGCAGCTTGGCTATCGATTAAAATAGCGATTCTTTGCCTTGGTAGTGTATTTGTGTGTGACTTGATTTGGCGACAGGCTTCGCGAATGGCGAGTACTTCCGCTTGAAAGACGCTGGCAGCGTCCGGGAGTCGATACGATCTTGCGATGTTCAGGTACTCCGAGAAAACACCCGCACCAACCCCACAGTCCATTTTTGACCCATCGGTATAGACAGTTAGATCGAAACCACTGGTCGCCTGTCCATCTTGCCAATCTTTTCTTGTAGGGAATTGTACATCGAAACGCTTTGTGAAGTTCAATGTGGGGATGATGTAGTCTGTTGGAGTCGATATGAGTTCTCCTGGTAGAGAATCTAGGATATTGCTGTGTCCATAGGGTTTCGCAGTCCAACACTTGGACTCTCTGAGTCTGATTGCGCTGTGCGCTGAGATGTTTGTGATATGTAGATCTAGGGGTAAAAGGTGTAGCAGGACTGTTAGAGCGTCTGACGGAGTTGACCGTAGGGCGCCTGTGATGCCTATGCATGCTGCTCTTTGCACCTTATTTAGTTTGGTTATGTTATAGGCTTTTTAAAGGGCCGGCCACCATACTATCGACCCGTAGGTAAGGATTGGGCGTACTACGGATGTGTACATCCACAGGGTCAATTTTGGTTGCAGGTCCCATCTTTTGCCGAAGGTTCTGTTGCAGGCATAGAAGGCTATACATGCTTTCTTCACTCGTTCATCTATGTTTGGTTTCCAGTTAAGTTTAGGGTCTAGAATAACTCCTAGGTACTTAGCGCTGGAAGATAAGGAGAGTATCTGACCGTTCAATCGAGGATTGAAGTCGGGTATTTTGGTTTTTGTGGTGAAAAGCATCAGTTCAGTTTTATTTGAGTTGACTCCAAGTCCACACTTTCTGGCCCATGCGGTGACTTTACCTAGAGCACTCTCCATGATCTCACTTATCACAGGAGGGAAAAGTCCCGACACTAAAATCACCATGTCGTCCGCATACCCAACTACTTTAATTCTTTCTCTGTCTAAGCATAAAAGGATTTTATTCATGACTATTAGCCATAGTAGAGGTAAGATGACTCCTCCTTGGGGCGTTCCTCTACTGGCAAATTTGGTTATGGTGCTGTTTCCTAGAGATGCCTGAATAGTTCTAGTGCTGAGCATAGAGACTATCCATTGACTTAGGTGAGGGACTCTAGAATTATTTCAGTGTGTACATTGTTAAAAGCTCCTTCTATGTCTAGAAAGGTAGCTAAAGTGTATTCCTTATACTGTAGGGATTTTTCTATTGTTCGCACTACTTCATGAAGAGCTGTTTCTGTAGAACTTCCTTTGAGGTATGCGTGTTGGGATTTGGAAAGAGATGACTCGATTGTATCTCGCAGATGGTTGTCTACAAGGCGCTCGAGGGTCTTCAAAACGAAGGAGGTCAGACTGATTGGTCTGAAATCTTTCGCGTTCTCATGTCCGCGCCTCCCCACCTTCGGATTGAAAACCACTCTCACCCGTCTCCATGAGTGGGGTACATGGTTGTTTAGGATGCAGCTCCTGAAAATCGGCACGAGCCATGGGATTGCTACCTCTTGCATTTTTTGTAGCATAGTGGGCAGAATGCCATCTGGGCCTGGCGATTTATAAGGGGCGAAGCTGCGAATGGCCCAGGAGATTTTTTCTTCGGTAATAATGGGTATTATGTTCATTGTATAAGACAATTGACGAGTGACGATGCCGAGTGCTAGCTGCGAACTGACTGACTGGAGATGAGTATAACACATTGCGCTGTACATTCTGTACGGTACATACTCATCAGGTACCTATACACTTTTTTACTGTAGACTATCAGCACATGTTTATCAAGCTGGTCGAGGTATTCTTATTAGCGTGATTGGCTGAAAGGTGCGTCTCAGAAGTTTAGAAAAACCCTGAAGAAGGAAGAAGTGCCGCGTTGTTGTTGATGAAGACGACTGCAGTCAAGTTAGCGGATATATTATATGACCTTCTCCGACGTGATTGAGGGATTTGACAGAAGAAAGTGAGTGCTGTATAAATTCTTAACTGAACAATGGCAGCTATCATATCCTCGAAGTGCTGGATTAGCTGTTACCGTCGTCTCTCTTTCTTAGTGTTGCAAGCAAGGAGAAGAGTTACAAAACTACCGCAAGCCATGTATGTGTAGTGACGATCGTAGTAAAAGAAATATGTTAAGGTCTCTACCCTTGAATCTATATGGAGAATGTTCGGAATCATGAAGGCCGAGTGCAGTCGTTGGCGTGAATGCCTTCCGAGAAATAAGATGGGATGGCACCGCTTGAAAGAGGATAAAGATCGCAAATCGTTTGTTCTTCGATTTTTCGGCGAATCCAATATTGCCAGTATTGATTGTCCCTTCTTTTTGACAGCATATACATATACTTGATTTTGGCCTTGTTCATCTCTAAACCCATTTTCGCCGCTTCCGCTTCAATGCTTGCAAACGCACCGGTGACAGCACACTGAGTTCTTGCAATAACGTCAATATCGTATGCAATCAGTTGTGCGGACTTTTGATAGATTGTGCCTCTGGTGTTGGCTATTATGTATTAAAGAAGACACATGACAGCGTGTCGCCTTGTCTAAAACATTTTTCACATCAAAGGTCTCGGTGGGGTTATTACCCGCTATTGTGGAGCAGCGAGCGTTCTCCATCGTCATTCTACAGAGATAGAAAAGTTTGGCAAGGATGTCAAAACTAGACATGGCTCTACATAGCATTGATAAGGAGATGATGAGTATCGATTTGAACTACTTCGGTTTTCCCCAGGATCTCCCAAAATGTGAAGATTTGATCGATGGTGGACTTTCCTGGCCTGAAACCGCACTGATAAGGGCCAATCAGGCTGTTGATAAAAGATTTCAAGCGTTCACGCAGTATCGCAGAGAAGATCTTATATGCAATGTTGAAGAGATTGACGCCTCTATAATCGGCGTTGAGGGAGCCTCCTTTCTTGTGGATCGGGCAAATCATGCTAAGATTCCATTCATCAGGCAAACACTTGTCTGACCAATTTTTAGAGTTTTTCATCTCTACTAGTTTCTGTACGAGTTTTGCTGCTCTGACACGTTCTTTTTACCTTTTGGTAAAATTTCCGTACTTCGTTCCTGGAGAATAAGTATTCAATATTCTCGATCGCGCGCTTCTCATGCTCTTTCCCCTTCCAATGTCTTTCCCGTCTATTGCTCATAGAGCTCACGAGCAGCTCTCGCCTTGCACTCGCCAGCATTCAGGGGTTTCGCTCTGTTGTTCGAGCGAAACCCAGCACATAATTTGCGGCATGGTGGCAACGTTGCCACTGATCTTCAGCACTTGATGTTGACGGCATAGGGGTGGTTGAGATATTTTGGGATACGTATTCAGCGAAGACTCTGGTGGTCTCTTGCAATTCTAGCTTGTCGACGTTAAATCTGTGGCCACAAGGTAAAACCGTCTAAGTCGAGTAAGAACAAAATTGAGTTAAGAATGCCTGAAGATGTTCTATTATTCGAAATTTATGCTACAACATGTTTACCTTATTACCTGTTATCGTTACCGAGTTATAGGCAAAAGAACAAGACTAAAGTTTCAAATTCCCATACGTTTTCGGGAAATATTCTCACAAATTCCCATACGTTTTCGGAAAATATTCTCACAGTAATTCTTCTTTGTTGCTCAGTTTGGGATATCCGCATTCGTACCTTGGCTACATCGAGGTTGGCCGCTCGGAGGGTCCGGATATCCAGAATACTGTAGGCATGTCTTGCGTCGACGGCAATATGATCAATTGGGTTGATCGTTGTCTTATCATTGGACCGCCATGTCTGGTTGTGAATATTGAGATGAGGAAACCATGTGCTTGCTATGTTGACGTTTTGCTCATCAGCGAAATCAGTTAGCCTTATTTCGTTGTCAGACGTGGTGTCGTGTTGGCCATGTTCACCGACTGCCCTACTAAAGACGTCCTCTTTTCTTATTTTGGCGTTAAAATCGTATTGGTCGTATTTAGGACAGTGCTCGTATGTTTTATCGAGGAGTTGGTAGAAACAATCCTTGGTGGCAGGGTCCTTTTGTTTCGTGGGGGCATAAGCATATATCAGGCTTATGTGAGCGAATTTAACCTTGACCCGTTTTGTCATAATGCGCTCGCTAACGTGTCGGAAGCTTAAGATTTCTTGCTTAAGCCTGCCCGGTATAGCAAATCCTCATCCAAGTAGCCGCTGCTTGTTGTCTCTGTAGCAATCACATTAGTATATGTCACAGTTTTAATCCTCCTTTGGCCGACCCATCCCATCGCACTTCTTGGATATATCTGCTTTATAGTAGTCTATGGTCTCTGCTAATTTTTCGGCTGCACGTGGTCAGTTAAGAGTCGGAGCATTCCATCATCAATAATTGAATCTTCCTTATCTGTGGCTTGTGGTTGTTCCTGAATCAGTTTTTTTTTTTTTGTGTTAGGGAAATTACCCCGACACCATGAAGATCGTTGAGCGGGTATTAGGTGGCCGACTGCGAAAAATAATACGGCTATCTGATGATCAGTGCGGGTTTGTCTCGGGTAAATCAACCACAGATGCAATCCAAAGTATAAGGATCATAATGGAAAAACATCGTGATTCCTTAAGGGATTTGCATATTGTATTGGTTGACTTTGAAAAGGCATTCGACAGACAACCACGAGATCTGATATGGGTGGCGCTAAGACATCGAGGGGTTCCAGAAACATATGTACAGATGATCATGGACATGTACGAAGGAGCAAAGACTAGAGTAGAATGCCACGCTGGAGTAACCGAAGAGTTCCCAATCAAAGTCGGAGTTCACCACGCAAGCGTTTTAAGTCCTTTGCTCCTTATTACAATCCTTGATTATCTGCTTGAAGGTAAAGTGACGGACCCCAATGTACATCAGTCATTCTTTTCTGACGGTGGAGCCATCATAAGTGAGGATCCTACATCCCTGCAACGAGCACTTGATATGTGGGTGGACGTTTTGGAGGGAAATGGGTATCGCATTAGTTCAAAAAAGACAGAGTACTTGTGCTGCCCGTTCTCTGATCCACTCAGACCTATTCCAGACATTTATCTGAATGGAACAGTGCTCCCCAAGTGCGAAAAGTTCAAATATCTGGGATCTATGATCAATAGCAAAGCAACTTGTGATGACGACATCAATCATCGTGTAAGCGTAGGGTGGATGAAGTGACGAGAAAATTCCGCTATATTCTGTGACAGAAAAATGCCCCCTAAGTTAAAAGGAAGGCTCTACACCGCAGTTGTACGTCCCGCGCTCACATACGGTTCACAATGTTGGACGATGTACAAAAAGTATGAGAGTAAATTAAGGGCAGCTGAGATGAAGATGCTTCGTATGACAGCAGGAGTGACCAAGCTTGATCGAATAAGAAGTTCGAAGATCCGTGGAAGCTTTCACATCAAGGAAACCATTGTACACAAATTAGAGCGCGACCGGCTCAGCTGGTATTGGCACGTTCAAAGAAGAGATCATTTGAACCCTGTTAAAAAGGCAATATCTATGCACGTTCCAAAGACATCGCGATGTAGGAAAGGCAGGCCTATAAACGCCTGGATCAGACAAATGCGACGACATCGGCATTTCATTGGCCTCAGTAACCGAGTGATCCAAAATCGGCAGGCCTGCCGATATTTTCTGAGGTCAAATAGGCAAACCCCACAGGCGGATCAGTAGAAATGCGGTGAAGTGGGAGGGCTGTGATCCCTTGTTTTCGGATCATAGCCTCGCTGATAAAAGGAAGAAGAAGGGAAATTACCCCGATGACACAGTTCCCAACCTGGCGGGCCCGTTTCTTTTGTTAAGCCCCTATGACGCGGGGCCGGAAACACTTGTGCCAGTAGTCCACTACCGGAGTGCGAGTGCTGCCCTTGGCCCATTAAGGCTCCTCCGTCACCATCTCTATTCCAAGGTCCTGACTAACATTGTAAATGCCTTACCAACCTGTGATCCGAATATGTCGAAGCAGCTCGCGCTAGGTGTTCAGCCTAACTGGAACTGTAAACGCCACCGTTGACTCCATCCAGAAAATTTATCCGCTGCCGCCTGGAACAAGAAGCGAGGAGTGCTGTAGTGAAAAAGCACCCTTCCCGCTATCTCTTCTGCTGCCCCCAAAATCCTCCAAATGGGGTTTGTTACCCATTTCTTAGATCAAGGTACTATGCACCCAGCGATCACCACATGAAGGTTGAGAGTAGGAGTTGGTAGGCCTAGGCTAAATGAAAACGCTTGTGTTTTCATATAATCGCATGCACTACCGTTTGAAGATGTTTTCTAGGTTAACTAGTATTTGATGCAATATTCTTGGTATGGCACAGCTAAGTTGGGGACCTGCATTGCGATTGATCGGGAAACTACTGACTGCCCAAAACTTGGCTTGGGCCAATAGCGCAACAATCAACTTCGTGATGAAGTGCTTACTTTACCTCCTAGTGGTGGTCCCCGGGCAACTATACGTATAAACCCTTATACGTGTAGGCGAAAATTGTAAGTGCGGGTTGTCTAGGTCCTTGATTCTATGCTAGGTAACATGGGCCAGCAACCTGCGTTACCGAAAATTGCTCGCTATAGAAACCGACACTATGCCTCGGATAAGGAATGATCACATGTTGACGACTTTTGGCTATTGTACCCGGACAAAGATAGGTTTCTGGAATGTAAAGACGCTCCTCGACTCGGAAAGCGAAGGTCCTTATAATGCCAGATTCCTCCAACTGGAAAAGGAATTCATGCGGTACAAACTGGACATTTTGAGGGTAAGTGAAATAAGATGGTTAGAAGCAGGTGAGTACCAGTCCCCAACGCGTAACACTGTACTACTCTATTCTGGAAGACCATTCGGAAGTGCGCGGGAATATGGAGTCGGACTAATGCTAACAACAACAGCACGCAAGGGCCTAATTTCCTGGCAGCCTCATGGTGATAGGATTATGACGGCCAGATTCCGGATTAGAGTACGACGCGTCACCATCATACAGTGTTACGCTCCAACGAATAGTTCGTCTTAGGTCGAAAAGGAGAGCTTCTACAATATTTTAAGTGCCGTCTTCAACACAACACCAAATGGAGACATTGTCATAGTGATGTGGGATTTGAATGCCAAGGTAGGCAACGAGAACGAAGCGCTCAAACATGTTATCGGGAAGCATCGACTAGGCATTGCGATTGATCGGGAAACTACTGACTGCCCAAAACTTGGCTTGGGCCAGTAGCGCAACAATCAAGTTCGTGACGAAGTGCTTACTTTACCTCCTAGTGGTGGTCCCCGGGCAACTATACGTATAAACCCTTATACGTATAGGCCAAAATTGTAAGTGCGGGTTGTCTAGGGCCTTGATTCTAGGCTAGGTAACGTGGGCCAGCAACCTGCGTTACTGAAACCAGCTCGCTACTGAAACCGACACTATGCCTCGGATAAGGACTGATCACATGTTGACGACTTTTGGCTATTGTACCCGGACAAAGATAGGTTTCTGGAATGTAAAGACGCTCCTCGACTCGGGAAGAGAAGGTCCTTACAATGCCAGATTCCTCCAACTGGAAAAGGAATTCATGCGATATAAACTGGACATTTTGGGGGTAAGTGAAGTAAGATGGTTAGAAGCGGGCGAGTACCAGTCTCCAACGCGTAACACTGTACTACTCAATTCTGGAAGACCATCCGGAAGTCTGCGAGAATATGGAGTCGGACTACTGCTAACAACAACAGCACGCAAGGGCCTGATTTCCTGGCAGCCTCATGGCGATAGGATTTTGACGGCCAGATTCCGGACTAGAGTACGACGTGTCACCATCATACAGTGTTACGCCCCAACGAATAGTTCGTCTGAGGACGAAAAGGAGAGCTTCTACAATCTCTTAAGCGCCGTCTTCAACACAACACCAAATGGAGACATTGTCATAGTGATGGGGGATTTGAATGCCAAGGTAGGCAGCGACAACGAAGGGCTCAAGCATGTAATCGGGAAACATGGTCTAGGCAACCGCAATGACAACGGCGAAAGGTTTGTGGATTTCTGCAATGCCAACCGCCTTGTGATAGGTGGCACCATGTTTGAACACAAGACCTGCCACAAAGTCAGCTGGATTTCCAACGACAGGCAAGCAACCTCCAACCAAATTGACCATTTTGCCATCAGCCGCCGCTTTAGAAGCAGTCTCCTGGACGTCCGAACAGACGAGGGGCAGATGTGGGGATAGTACGTGATCACCATCTTATGATAGCTACTCTCCAACTACGCACTGCTGCAGTTCGAAGATCCCACGACAACACAAGAATGCCCAGGTTCAACATCGATAGACTTAGTGATCCCTCAGTGCGCCAGCAATTAAGGGAGCACTTTTCGCAACTTGTGGAAGCAATCAGCAGCTCAATGCCCGCAACCATCCAAGACCATTGGTGTGATGTGAAAAATGTTTTTACATCTGGTGCTGAAAGAATTGTCGGTCGATCGCAGGGAAGACATAGGGCGTGGCTTTCCGAGGATACCCGGAGAAGGATTGACGAACGAAAACAGCTAAAAGCTCGCGTTGCAGCTACCCCAGCAGCAGGGAGAAGCGAGCTAGAGTCCCTATATCGCATGAATATGAGAGAAGTTCAGCGTAGCGTACGACGTGACAAGCGCAACTACATCAATGCGCTGGCTACAGAAGCAGAAGAAGCTGCACGGAGGTGTGACAGCAGGACTGTCTACAGAATCACGAAAGAGCTGACAGGTGGTCGCAGCTCCAGCCAATACCCAGTGCAAAGCCTAGACGGCTCCTTGCTCATTTCGGATGAGGACCAGCTCAAGAGATGGAAACAGCATTTTGCTACGGTTCTGAACCGTGTATTCGCTAGCGATATGCTCCCAAATCAGACTGAGATGCCCGAGGTGAGAAGTTCCCGAATACGCACCACGACTCCCAGTAAAGATGAGATCATTACCGCGATCAAGGCACTCAAAACCAACAAGGCGGTAGGACTTGACGGTATTCCAGCAGAGCTCTTACGAGCAGCGCCAACAACATCGGCTGAGCTTCTGCTTCCACTTATAGATAGAGCTTGGGAAGCTGAGAGCTTTCCTAACGAGTGGAAAAAGGGAATGATCGTCAAGCTTCCTAAGAAAGGAAATTTATTGGAGTGCGGAAACTGGAGGGGTATCTGCGTGCTGCCTGCCGTAGCTAAGATAATAGCTAAAATCATGCTTGAGCGAATCAAACAACATCTCGAAGACACACTCGGTGCCGAACAAGCAGGTTTCCGCTCTGGATCCTCCTGTGCCGACCACATCAACACCCTGCGGATTATCATCGAACAGTGTGTTGAATATCAATCGCCACTGCACCTGCTGTTCATCGATTTTGAGAAGGCGTTCGATAGTGTCAACAGGGAGTTTATTTGGCGTGCCTTACGCAGGAGAGGCATTCCCGATAAACTAATTGCTATTATCAAAGCTACATATGAAGGCTCCAAATGTCACGTTCTGCACAGGGGAAGGTTGTCTGAGGAATTTGAGATCTAAAGTGGGGTAAGACAAGGCTGTATCCTTTCACCAATATTATTCCTATTGGTGATTAGCGATGTGCTTCATGCAGCTTTGTCGACGGGAAACGGAGGAATTCGATGGACTCTTACATCTCAACTGAAACATCTTGACTACGCAGACGATGTATGCTTACTCTCCCACAGAATTATGGACCTCCACCAAATGACAGCAGATGTGGAGAGGGAGGCAGGTGTCGTCGGGCTGAAAATCAATACGACAAAAACTAAAATCATCAGCCTTGGAACTAACTCATCGGCTCAAATATGCATTGCTGGACAATCGGTAGAGAGAGTAGAGGATTTCCAGTATCTTGGGAGTATTGTCTCGACCGATGGTGGAACCGAACTGGATATAACCAACAGGATCGCCAAAGCAAAG
Organism: Brachypalpus laphriformis; assembly: GCA_945910035.1. Classification (NCBI taxonomy): domain Eukaryota; kingdom Metazoa; phylum Arthropoda; class Insecta; order Diptera; family Syrphidae; genus Brachypalpus; species Brachypalpus laphriformis. The sequence goes on along the minus strand of OX246753.1, from coordinate 261,313,707 downwards.
TCCGCGTTCGGGATGTTGTCCAAAATATGGCGAAGCAATGCAATCAGTTTGATCACCAAAATAAGACTGTTCCGCTCCAACGTTGAATCCGTGCTGCTATATGGTTGCAGCACGTGGAGAGTGACCACTACTATCACCAGAAAGCTGCAAACGTTCGTTAATAGGTGTCTGCGCAATATCTTAAGGATTTTCTGGAACAATCGTATCTCTAACGAACACCTTTACGAGAGAACGGGTCAGGAACCAATAGGCACAACTATCCAACGGCGGAAGTGGCAGTGGATTGGTCACACATTCCGAAAGGGTGACAGCGCCATAGCGAACCATGCTATGCAATGGAACCCTCTAACTCAGGATGGCAGAAGACCTGGCGGTCCGAGGAAAACATGGCGCAGAACAGTCGAAAAGGAAGCACGGCAGTTAGGGAAAAGTTGGGGAGAACTCAGACACATTGCCAGAAACCGTACACGATGGCGCGTAGGCGTAGTAGAGGCCCTAGGACCCACAAGGGGATACAGGACATAAGTAAGTATAGACTAGGCAACCGCAATGACGACGGCGAAAGGTTTGTGGATTTCTTCAATGCCAACCGCCTTGTGATAAGTGGCACCATGTTTGAGCACAAGACCTGCCCAAAGTCAGCTGGGTTTCCAGCGACAGACGAGCAACCTCCAACCAAATTGACCATTTTGCCATCAGCCGCCGCTTTAGAAGCAGTCTCCTGGATGTCCAAAACAGGCGAGGGGCAGATGTAGGGATAGTACGTGATCACCATTTTATGATAGCTACTCTCCAACTACGCACTGCTGCAGTTCGAAGATCCCACGACAACACAAGAATGCCCAGGTTCAACATCGATAGACTTAGTGATCCCTCAGTGCGCCAACAATTAAGGGAGCACCTTTCGCAAGGTGTGGAAGCAATCAGCAGCTCAATGCCCGCAACCATCCAAGACCATTGGCGTGATGTAAAAAATGTTTTTACATCTGGTGCTGAAAGAATTGTCGGTCGATCGCAGGGAAGACATAGGGCGTGGCTTTCCGAGGATACCTGGAGACGGATTGACGAACGAAAACAGCTGAAAGTTCGCGTTGCAGCTACCCCAGCAGCAGGGAGAAGCGAGCTACAGTCCCTATATCGCAAGAAGATGAGAGAAGTTCAGCGTATCGTGCGACGTGAGAGGCGCAACTACATCTAAATCTTCTACAGAAGCAGAAGAAGCTGCACGGAGGTGCGACAGCAGGACTGTCTACAGAATCACGAAAGAGCTGACAGGTGGTCGCAGCTCCAGCCAACACCCAGTGAAAAGCCTAGACGGCTCCTTGCTCATTTCGGATGAGGACCAGCTCAAGAGATGGAAAGAGCATTTTGCTACGGTTTTGAACCGTGTATTCCCTAGCGATATGCTCCCAAATCAGACTGAGATGCCCGAGGTGAAAAGGTCCCGAATACACACCACAACTCCCAGTAATGATGAGATCACTACCGCGATCAAAGCACTCAAAACCAACAAGGCGGTAGGACTTGACGGTATTCCAGCAGAGCTCTTACGAGCAGCGCCAACAACATCGGCTGAGCTTCTGCTTCCACTTAGAGAGAGAGCTTGGGAAGCTGAGAGCTTTCCTAACGAGTGGAAAAGGGAATGATCGTCAAGCCTCCTAAGAAGGGAAATTTAATGGAGTGCGGAAACTGGAGGGGTATCTGTGTGCTGCCTGCTGTAGCTAAGATAATTGCTAAAATTATCCTTGAGCGAATCAAACAACATCTCGAAGACACACTCGATGCCGAACAAGCAGGTTTCCGCTCTGGATCCTCCTGTGTCGACCACATCAACACCTTGCGGATTATCATCGAACAGTGCATTGAATATCGATCGCCACTGCACCTGCTGTTCATCGATTTTGAGAAGGCGTTCGATAGTGTCAACAGGAAGTTTATTTGGCGTGCCTTACGCAGGAGAGGTATCCCCGATAAACTAATTGCTATTATCAAAGCTACATATGAAGGCTCCAAATGTCACGTTCTGCACAGGGGGAGGTTGTCTGAGGAATTAAAGATCCAAAGTGGGGTGAGACAAGGCTGTATCCTATCACTAATATTATTCCTATTGGTGACTAACGATTTGCTTCATGCAGCTTTATCGACGGGAAACGGAGGAATTCGATGGACTCTTACATCTCAACTGAAACATCTTGACTATGCTGACTAAATGACAGCAGATGTGGAGAGGGAGGCATGCGTCGTCGGTGCGGCTGCCGTGCAGTTTTTGTGCCGCTGTGGTGCAGCTGCGGTTAAGTTGAGGTGCAGCTGCCTTGCCGTTGCTTTGCAGTTGCGATGCAGCTGCGCTGAGGCTGCGGTGAATTTGCGGTGCGGCTGCGGTGCAGCTTTAAGGGATGTAAACAATTGGTTTAGTTACATATCCTAGACTTGACCGAAGATAAATTCATCAACTGACTCCACCTACCATAGTTGCCCGGGATACGATCTACATACCGGGTTTCGATTCAAAGTTGGACTTTTTGTATTTGCTAAGACACGTTTGCCCTGTGGATGAAAGAGGAGTAGATGGAGATCGATACTCTCTACGTCATGTGGCTTAACCTCGTCTACATGGATTCACCAAGTGCAGCCTTTACCGCTCTCTTCAAAAGGTAGCCTCCAGGAAACCATGGTTGAACATGGATTGTAATCATGCTACTGCAGTCAAGAACAGAGCAGATGGAGGGTGACAATCAATCGGAACAAAGAAGATCGACCTTCGTAAGGCTTTTGAAAGCGTTGTTCAACCAGGGACTTAAGTTGGGGGAATTGCAGTAGGGAAGGATTAACTTAGTCAACAGACATCTGCAGACATCTCGGGGCGCTGTTATAGTGTTATATTTAGGTTCGACTTTCCTGAGAGAAGATTATACAAAAGAAAGAACGCCAATTCGCCGAGGGCATCAATGAAAGGAGTCCCTAGATGGAGCAGTCTTCTTTTGGACCTGGTCAGACATGTGCATAGAAGGTAAAAAATGGTTTCCTGCTAATCTTCTTCTATACAGCTCCTGCAGAAATCCTTAGAAAGGAGGCATGTTCAGCATGTTGGTCCATCAGGCAGTGTCGAGTGAGGATACCGACAATGTAGCTGATCCGGCACTACGTTTCTGATCCAGCCTAGATCAGATCTGTCTCGAAATTGACACATTGAGCCATTTTCCTACCTGTGGTTGGTTAGTGCTAATAGCATCCAGTTTTAGTAGTTGTTTGCAAGAACCGAAGGACATACCCAGAATCCTTAGAGTCCTGTCTGGCGAGCTCGTCAGCCTTGCAGTTTCCCGGAATGTCTGTGTGGCCTGACACCCAGCATAGGTAAATGTTGAACTGCTCCGTCATCTCCTTGAAGAGACAATGGGCAGTTTAAGGTGGAATTTGAAGAAAAATGATATCAAAAGTAAAAGAAAAATTGCTCAGTGTGCTCCAAGTTCTACGCTCTTGTACTGAGATCCATCGCAATAACATCGAAGGATTTCAGTACAAGAGCGTAGAACTTGGCATGCGTTCCAGCCGAGCTTACTCTTGGGTATCGATATTTTAGATGTGTGATCTCTGGCAAGTGCGGACCCGTGCTGAGATGAAGCAACTCGAAAAAAATAAAAAAATAAAAATTTGAAGTGAAGAAGCACGATTCAAAGGACTTGATTCCTCCTTGTAGCAAAATTTCAGATAATTTCGGTGTTAGGGCCCAACCGAGTGGCGAAATTCCTGCAAAATGCAATGCTCTCTGCTGCGCAGCCAAGGTGTAGGAATTATGTTACCGGTGCATATAGATATAGCGATGATGACTAATATTTCCCTGTCACGCAGAAAAATTTGGTTGGACGAAAGTATCCCTGATAAATGGAACCTCAGCATCGTTTGACCGATCCTGCAGAACTTTTTTCCACACTCTGAAATGCGCCAACTACAGAGGTATGAGTCTTCCCAACATCGCATATTAGATCTAGTCTGTCGTATTATGTGAACGCGTAAAACTTATCGTCGACAACCTGATAGATCCTTATTAGTGAGGTTTCAGGCCGGAAATGTCCACCATTGACCAAATATTCATACTGCGGCAGATCTTGAAAAAAACCCACTAATATAAAATCGACACGCATCCAGTTTTCATCGATTTCAAAGTTGCTATTCTTCTTCCTTTTTCAGCGAGGTTGTGATCCGAAAATAAGGGATCACAACCCTCCCACTTCACCGTATTTCTACTGACCAGCCTGTGAGGTTCGCCTATTTGACCTCAGCAAATATCGGCAGACCTGCCGATTTTGGATCACTCCGTTACTGAGGTCAATGAAATGCCGATGTCGTCGCATTTGTCTGATTCAGGCGTTTATAGGCCTGCCTTTCCTACATCGCGATGTCTTTTGAACGTGTATTGATATTGTCTTTTCAACAGGGTTTAAATTATCTCTTCTTTGAACGTGGCAATACCAGCTGAGCCGGTAGCGCTCTATCTTTTGTACGATGGTTTCCTTGACGTGAAAGCTTCCACGGATCTTCGAACTTCTTATTCGATCAAGCCTTGTCACTCCTGCTGTCATGTCAAGCATCTTCATCTCAGCTGCCGTTAATTTACTTTCATACTTTTTGTACATTGTCCAACATTGTGAACCGTATGTGAGCGCTGGACGCACAACTGCGGTGTAGAGCCTTTCTTTCAACTTAGGGGGCATTTTTCGGTCACAGAAGATAGCGGAATTTTCTCGCCACTTCATCCACCCTACGTTGTGGTTGCTTTGCTATTGATCATAGATCCCAGATATTTGAACTTTTCGCACTTGGGAAGCACTGTTCCATTCAGATAAATGTCTGGAATAGGTCTGAGTGGATCAGAGAACGGGCAGCACAAGTACTCTGTCTTTTTTGAACTAATGCGATACCCATTTCCCTCCAAAACGTCCACCCACATATCAAGTGCTCGTTGCAGGGATGTAGGATCCTCACTTATGATGGCTCCACCGTCAGAAAAGAATGACTGATGTACATTGGGGTCCGTCACTTTACCTTCAAGCAGATAATCAAGGATTGTAATAAGGAGCAAAGGACTTAAAACGCTTGCGTGGTGAACCCCGACTTTGATTGGGAACTCTTCGGTTACTCCAGCGTGGCTCTAGTCTTTGCTCCTTCGTACATGTCCATGATTATCTGTACATAGGTTTCTGGAGCTTCTCGATGTCTTAGCGCCACCCATATCAGATCTCGTGGTTGTCTGTCGAATGCATTTTCAAAGTCAACCAATACAATATGCAAATCCTTTAAGGAATCACGATATTTTTCCATTATGATCCTTAAACTTTGGATTGCATCTGTGGTTGATTTACCCGCGACAAACCCGCACTGATCATCAGATAGCCATTTTATTATACAGTTAGCCCACATCGCTCACCTAGTCGCGAATACCAGACGGACGAAGAAGAGCTAACACGTGAAACGAATTGGATCGAAAAGAAACGACCTAGCAAAAAACGCAAAGCTGGTTCCTCACCGGAAGTCGAGCCACAAAAGGATGAAAAGCACAGTTGCAGGAAAAGCAACAACAAAAAAATTACGTCCTCCGCCACCGATAAACGTCGTTGGAATTACGGACTACAACAAGTTGCATTGCCTCCTTAAAGGAACAGTGATATCGAAGTTTAAGGTGACATCTCTGCGAAACAATACGTGGAAAATCAATGTCAATGGAGCCGAGGGTTACCGATCAGTATCCCAAAAATTGAATGCCGAAAAAAATTCAGTGGTACACTTATGAAAATAAGTTAGAGAGACCACTGCGTGTTGTAGCAAGGGGACTCCACCCCTCGTGCACCAAAGAAGATGTTGTAAACGACCTTCAAGACAAAGGCTTTAAAATTCTTGATGCCGTCAATATTATCAAGAAAGAAAAGCAACAGTCGGAGGGAGATCAGGAAAAATTAGTAAGGCGTGGACTTCCACTATTCATGCTAAGTTTCGATAAAGACGAAAATAAAGATGTTATTTATGGTATTAAGACTATTCTAAACATCGCGGTCAAAATCGATCCCGCAGAAAACAACATTCATTACACGCGCACTTCAACCCGAATATGATAGAAACGCTTAAAATTCTTACTTGGAACGCCAACGGGCTTATACGAAGACTCGATGAGTTAGAAATCTTCATATGAGAAAAAGATATTGATATATGCTTGGTCTGTGAAACTCATCTGACAAAGCAATCGAATGTTAAGGTAAGGGGATATAGCGCCTATCACGCCTTCCACCCATCGGAAAGAGCCAGAGGCGGATCATCCTTGTTTATAAAAGAATGTATCGAACACTCAGCGGAAGTAAAGATTGAATTAGAAGCAATGCAAGTAAGCACGGCACGCGTTAAAAATAGACATCTTACTTTCAACATTTCGTCTACATGGTATATTGTCCACTGCGATGTAAACTTGAAGAAAGTGATTTCACAAACATCTACAACTTCCTTAAACCAAATTTTATTATTGGTTGCGACTTCAACGCGAAACACCCCTTCTGGGGTTCAAGGTACGCCTCTCAGAAAGGTAGAAAACTTTATAATGCGGGTATGCAATACAGTTGTGATTTTCTCTCGACGGGTAAACCAACATATTGACCGACTGATAGAAATAAGGTACCAGATCTGATCGATTTCTTTATTGTTAAACGAATATCTGGCAACTGTATACAAGTTGAAGAAAGCTTTCCTCTGATCACTCTCCAATCATTATGACGATAAGCGGAGCTCTGATTAAAAAAGCAGGACCGGCAGATTAACCAGCGCGAAAACTAATTGGGGTGACTTTAAAAAAGATATTGAAGCAAATATTGAGCTGAGTGTATCACTTAAAATGCCATATGAACTTGAAGTTGAAGTTGATCGCTTCGTCGAAATCCTACAGGATGCCACGTGGAAGAATACTCCCAAGCCTAAGAAAACGCCGGCCAGCTACATTCAAACTTATCCGCAGGAAATAAAAGAGATGATTAAGGAGAAGAGAAAAGAGCGCAAAAATGGCAACAAACTCGGCCTCCGCAATATAAAGCACATCTTAACCGTTTGTGCAACTCACTAAAAAGATCTATTGAAGACCTAAAGAATAATGAAATGCAAACTAACCTAGAAAGCTTAACGGCAGAAAAAGATTCTAATTATTCGCTTTGGAAGGCTAAATGTATTAAAAAACCCCAAATTCAAGCCGCCTCAATTAGGAAAATTCAAAACGAATGGGCCAGGCATGATAAAGAGAAAGCGCAAGTTTTTGCCACCCACCTGCAAGAAACTTTCAAACCGTCTGATGGACACGCTCTTATTCAAAATATAAATACGAGTACGGTATACTACATATAGCCAATAGCGTAATAAGAAATGTAACACCTACCGAACTTAAGGAAGAAATAAAGAAACTTAAACCTAAGAAGGCTCCTGGATACGACCTCATTACGGGAATGGTTCTTAAAGCACTACCAAGCAAAGCTCTAATTAAGCTTCTGTTCATTATAAACGCCGCGCTAAGACTAGAATATGTTCCCAGTCAATGGAAAGTCGTCGAAGTCATAATGGTCCTTAAGACCGGAAATGAAAAAAAACGTGTTATAGACCGATTTCATTTCTTCCACTTATATCCAAAGTGTTCGAGAGAATATTGAATAAGCGAATACAGCCGGTAATAGAAGAAGGGCATCTCATTCCGGATCATCAATTCGGATTCAGAAGTAAGCATTCTACAGTTGAACAAGTACATCGAATAACACATGTAATCGAAAAGTCACTTGAAGAAAAAAAGATTTGTTCAAGCGTATTCCTTGACGTCTCTCAAGCCTTTGACAAGGTATGGCACGAAGGCTTAAAGTTTAAATTACGACAAGTTCTGCCAGAGCACCTATATAATATTTTGAAGAGCTACCTTACGAATAGACTATTCCGCGTCAAATGTGGAAACGAATATTCAGATTTTAAGAAAATAATGGCTGGGGTGCCGCAAAGAAGCGTTCTTGGTCCGGTTTTATATCTGTTATACACTCGTGATATACCGCAAGTAGAAGGCACTAAGCTAGCTACATTTGCCGACGACACTGCTAGTTTGGCAGTAGGTAAAACGGTCGAAGATACTACAGAAAAACTGAAGCTTTGGATAGAGTAAATGAATGGACAAAGGTTTGGTGAATCGCAATCAACGAGACCAAATCTGTTCATGTAAATTTTACTTATAAGAAAATAAATAATTTGCCGATCTTTTCCAACTCGGGTCAAATCCCGTTTGCAAACGAGGCTAAATATCTTGGAATGACACTTGATGCAAAGCTGAAATGGAAAACGCACGTAAAGAAAAAACACAAAGAACTAGATAATAAATATAGAGAAATGTATTGGTTACTTGGAAAATATTCCAAGCTTAATACAGAGAACAAACTGGTTTTATATAAGCAAGTGCTAAAGCCTGTATGGACATATGGTATACAACTCTGGGGTTGTACCAAAATAAGTAACATTAAAATTTTACAAACTTTGGAAAACAAAGTGCTAAGAGGTATTGTAAATGCGCCATGGTATATCCGAAATAGCGATATCCACAGAGATCTTGGCATTAAAACAATCGAAGACGAAATCAAAAACTACGCGAGAAAGCATAAAAGTCGACTAGAAAGTCACGTAAATATTACAGTCCTCCAAGTTTTGGATGAAAGAAACTTACTACGCCGTCTACAAAGAACAAAACCTTTAGACTTAGCGCGATAAGTAACCGCGTCTAAACTGCGGAGCTGGCAGGAACTTCTAATGGGAAGGTACCTGCAAAACGTCCTTATTTCGTGAAACGAAAGTTACTTGATAAGTCGAATACTTAGTTGTAGTAAAAAATATAAACAAGTTTGTTTTGAAGGGGGATTTTTTTTAGTGGGTAAGAATCCCACACTACTATGAGCACGGGCTGTTCTTGTACTGTAGTGTCTTGTTGAAGATTTTCACCCACCCTCGGAAAAAAAAAAAAAAAAAAATTATTTTTCGCAGTCGGCGACCAGCTCAACGATCTTCATGGTGTATGACATCAGCTTGATCGAAAGGTAGTTATCACAGTTTCGCGTATCACCCTTCCCTTTGTATACAGGGAGAAGGTAACTGAAGGGAACCATTGAATCGGCATTGGATCACCTCTCACAAATTTGGAGATGAAAATTCTGAGCCATCTGAGCCCGATGTCTCCCATCTTTTCCAGAACTCAGAGGGCATCTCGTCTGGCCCAACTGCTTTTCGTTTTTTTGGAGCATTTGACCGCCTCACTAACTTCTTCGACTGTAATGTCGGGTATTTCTTCACAGTCAGGGGTGGCTCTTGGAAAGTATAGCCGGGGAAACTGTTCATTCAAAAGTTCTTTACAGTACTGCCGCCACCTCTGCAGAATTTTGTTGTCATCCACAAGAAGCTGGCCATGAGCATTGTTAATGAACTTTGGCGAACGAATCTCCTGAGCATTCCTCCTTCTTTTTCTTGCAACATCTGTATTCCATTCCGAGGCGAGCTTTTTCGTCTCCTATTATTAGAGGGGCACTTTGACCAAGCTTTGAAAGCCGGTTTCTTCTCATTTGGTGAGTTGGTGGTGACCTTTTGAAGCTCCTAGCAGTGATTTGGCCTTCTTAAAGCAAGTCCGCTCTAGGGAATCCCACATATTTTGTGCTCTGTACTCTTCATCCTCAGCTCCGTTGATGGTATAAGAGAGATCATTTTTTATCGTGAAAACAAAAGCCTCGCCTTTTCCAGATTTGCCGAGATTGTGCCACTTGATTTTCTCAAGGACCCTTGTTTGTTTGCTTTTCTTCTGTGTCTTCATAAAAATGTCTGTTAGCAGGAGACGGTGTTACCGAGCGATCGCCTCTCACAGGATCACTTTGCAATATTTTACCCGAGGCTTCATGAAACTGGCTACCAAATGGTAGTCAATCTGGGTTACATCTCCACCTCTGCTGAAAGTGATCAGGCGTCGGCTTTGTTTGATGAACATGGTATTTAACACGACAAGACTGTGTGATTTGCACGTGCTTAGGATGTCTTCACCAGGAAGGTTCCTGGTACCGTATCCTAGTCCTCCATGGCAGACTTCATAGCCTACGTTTGACTTCCCGGCATGTCCATTCAAATCTCCTCCAACAAACAGAAGCTCTTCCTTTGGGATGTTCTTAAGGAGATTGTGGAAATCTAGCCAAAATGCATATGCACTGGCAATATTCCACACCTCTCGTTGTATTACTAGTTTGAAAGACATCAAACGGTCGCTGGACTTCGAAATGCTCAAGACGTTACCTAGTAGCTCTGCCGCAAGGATGATACCGATTCCGTTCTTAGCCTCTTCCGTTCCGTAGTAGAACATCTTGTAATCTTTTGTCTTAACGTCCAAGAAACGCGCCCGATTTCCATTGTTTTTCCATTTCGTCGACACACAAGATATCCGCCCGCCTTCTATTCATCATTTCTTCCAGTACATAACTTCGACCGGTCATGCTTCCAACGTTCTAACTCGCGACTCTTAAATTTCGTCGAAACTGTTTCATTATTTTGCTAGCCCCCGGAATCCGTATAGCTCTGACCCGAACATTTCTGCTTGGTCCGCCAGTGCCTGGCGAGTGCCTTTCCTTTTAGCAAGTATGTATTACCATAATGATACAGTCTTGCAATATTACCATATTGCGATGGTGTTTGTTGTTTGACACGTGCATGCTCCTGTTTTATTATTGTTTGTTTGATCTTTCTTCTACGACACCGGTGATCTCTAGTCGTGTCAACCCACGGACTCGCATGCACACTTGTGAGAGGGTTTTTAAGGTAGTGTACTGGGCTCAATTGGGTGTTATATTGCCTAAATCTGATTTGTCTCCTTAGTCGCCTTTTATGACAAGCGCTATTTGTTGGGGGGCGCTGCAGTGATATTCTCAACCCATCCCTGCACGGGGAATACCTGGATCCTCTAATCATACAAATTAATTGTTCAGGTGTTGAAAACTCAAATTAAATGACATTACATGTTGGGTGCCCAATTAACGGTTATAAAAACAAAATGCTATTTATACAAATAGTGTGGTACACTTTAGCTACACAAAATATTACAACCACAGGTAATGCCATGCATTCATGGATTCTGCCATCCACCCCTCTATTCACCCAAAGCATATAATTAAATTCCATTATATCGTAAGTGCAGCGAGAACAGTGAAGGACATTCATCGATTAGATTTGCATTCTTTTCCTGTGACAATTAGCGCACTATCTGTGCACAAAATCTACAAAAATACTTGTAACGTTACCAATGCTTTGTCCTCATGCACTCGTATACCTATTCACATCGATGAAGTTGTACCCCTTCTTTCTCTATATTAAAATGTACCAGCAACTCTGTGCTCAAGGATAATGATGCATAATGCATGGACAAGGGAAGTAATCTTGGTGTTAAATTAGTTCCAAACCTTTCGGAGATGACTATCTACCCCTTGCCTCGCTGAATGGGAACAACATTTAGATTGATATGCTACATGATGTGTACACGGATACAATGCCCATTAAATTGTATTTTAACGGCTGGTGAATTGAGATTGGCAAACAACATCAACTCTAGATACAATTATTGTGCGCAACCAAAACATGGGATACTCCTTTTCTTTTTTTTCAAATATCGATTAAACGAATAACGAAATGCAGCAACAGAGCTCCCTTGTGCTGTGGGTGACACCTATGATGTCGAAATGGCAGTTGAGGAGCTTCGTCTATTACCTAAAAGGTGGCGGAAGTAATATTAAAGAGATTTTTTTATATTCAAACTGAATTTCCGTTAGGGTATACATACGTGGAGGTGTTTTCTTTGAATTGAAATCAATTTTAAAAAGAATTATTCTTTAGGCATGCTATAAGAAATAGCGAAGAAATTACCAGCTTATGTAGATTATTACACGGGATTCTTCTGTACCGTGCAGGGGCGGGTTAAGAATACCATTGCAGCGCCCCCCAACAGCGTTTGTCGTAAAAGGCGCCTACGCGAACAAATCAAATGTTCTCTAGACCTATAAACATAAAGCAATTCGTCCATTTTTTGTGTCCATAATCGTCCGCCTGAGCAACCATCGATAGATGAACATCTGGAGTGCGAAGAATACTGAAGAGCCCGGAGCTGATGTTACGGTCAATGTTCGTTACCAGCTCAACGAAAACTTCTCTCAAAATATGGAGGACATTGATCCGGACAAGATGTGGTTTCAACTGGACGGCGTTACATGGCACGGCGACCGACACTATCGATTTATTGAAACTAGTATCACCTGTGGTCGAAATTCGACCAATTATGCTTGAAAAGTAACGAAATTCAACTTATTTTTCACGCAATTAATTGAAATTAATTTATATGCAAAGAGAAAGCATAAGGGAATTAATGACAAAAAGTTAGTAAACATATAAAACTCCCCAAAGGTAAATAATTCAATTATTATCGGTAGAATAATATAACCAAAAAATAAAGATAAATGATAATTCCATTTGGAATAAATGGTGGTAAACCACTTACAGATGAAAACACAAAAACTTTAATGGATAGCTATTGATTGCATAATCATTATCACAAATTATTTTATCAAAGCTGTGATATATTTTCGCTGCACCTGGTATACGATTGAGCCATTAATATCAGCTTTCCAATTGGAATCAGAATAAACACAAATTGGTCTCCCAGTTCTGCAATAGCGAATCTTTGAATTAATTGGGGTCTTGGTTGAATTGACATAACATGTTAACGTTGCAAGCGATATCTCGGCAGCTAAAGGTCGAAAGATGTAAGAGACTTCCGATAAGTTCCTGGCACACTTGTTTATTCTACTTACTTACTTAGGTGGTGCTACAGTTCGGGGTGAACCTGGGCCTCAACCAACAAGCCTCTCCTTTTAGCTCGGTCTTTAGCTAATTGCCTCTCCAAGTTGGTCGAGGTTCCCTTGAAGTTGTGCGCGCCACCTACGGCGATGATTCCCTCTACTGCGTCGTCCCTCGGGGTTAGATTCGAAGAATCTGAGGGCCGGAGCGTTGGTGTCCATTCGCTCTACATGTCCTAGCCATCTCAGACGTCCAATACGCAGTTTTTTGACTAGGTCTCCTCCAAAACCCGTCAACGCAAACGGGACCGAAAATCTTACGAAGAATTTTTCTCTCGAAGCGACCAAGATATCTTCATCCTCTTTTAATAAAGTCCATGTTTCAGCGCCGTAAACCAGGACTGGGATGATCAAGGTCTTATATAGAGTCTCCTTAGTTGTTCGAGATAGGGCTTTACTGTTGAATTGCCTTATAAGCCCAAAAAACAGCGATTGGCAAGAGTTATTCTTCGCTTGATTTCTGCGCTGATTTTGTTTGTAGAATTTATAGCAGAGCCAAGGTAGACAAAGTCCCTTACTACCTCGAAGTTATAGCGGCCCACTGTGACGTTTTGTCCAATTCGTCGGTGTTGACTTTCCCTTCTTGTTGACAGCATATACTTGGCTTTGCCCTCGTTTATCGCTAAACACATTTTGGCCGCTTCCGCCTCAGTGTTTGCAAACGCACCGGTGACAGCCCGCTGAGTTCTTCCGATAATGTCTATATCGTCGGCGTATGCAAGCAGTTGTACAGACTTGTAATAGATTGTGCCCCCGGTGTTGGCTTGTGAGTTCCGCACAATCCGTTCAAGTATAATATTGAAGAAGTCACATGACAGCGCGTCACCTTGTCTAAAACCTTTTTTGACATCAAAGGTCTCGGTGAGGTCATTACCGACCTTGATGGAGCAGCGAGCGTTCTCCATCGTCAGCCTGCACAGACGGACAAGTTTGGCAGGGATGTCAAAACTAGACATGGCTCTGTATAACTCGTCTCTATACACGCTATCACAGGCAACTTTGAAGTCGATGGAGAGCTGGTGCGTATCGATTTTATATTCATGGGTCTTTTCCAAGATCTGCTGTAGTGTGAATATTTGGTCAATGGTGGACTTTCCAGTCCTGAAACTGCACTGATAAGGACCTATCAGGTTGCTGACGATCGGTTTTGGCCGCTCACATAGTACGGCAGACAGGATCTTATATGCGATATTTAGGAGACTTATACCTCCGTAGTTGGCGCAATTCAGAGGGCTTCCTTCCTTCCTTCAGGATCGGGCAAACGATGCTGAGGTTCCATTCATCGAGCATACTTTCGTCCGACCAGATTTTATAGATGAGCTGGTGCATACTCCTTACCAACTCATCTCCTGCTGCCTTGAAAAGTTCAGCGGCAAGGCCGTCGGCTCCAGCAGCTTTGTTGGATTTGAGTTTAGATATTGCTATCCTCACTTCATTCTGATCGGGTTGACGGGAATCTTAACTATCATCATCACTGCTGAATGGCTCATTCTGCCTGACAGCGGAATATTGGTCATCATCGCCGTTTAACAGTCTGCAGAAGTGTTTGTGCCATATCCTCAGCACCGACTGCGATTCTACTACTATATTGCCATTTTCGTCCCTGCAGGCTTCTGTTCTGGCTTTGAAACCCTGCCATGTTCTTTTTACCTTTTGGTCAAATTTTCGAACATTATTCCTGCAATAAAGTCTCTCGATCTCCTTGATCGAGCGCTTCTCATGCTCTTTTTTCTTCTTTCTGAGAAGTCGATGTTCCTCTTTTTTCCTGCGTACGTAAAGCTCGTAAGCAGCTCTAGTACTTCTATGCAGCACCGCTTTATACGCCTCTTGTTTAGCTGCATGTGCTTGCCGGCATTCCTCATCAAACCAGGGGTTTCGTTGTGGTGGCCGAGAAAAACCCAGTACATCAGAGGCGGCATCTCCGATGGCTTGTTGGCAACGCTGCCACTGGTCTTCCGCATTTGCTGCTGGCGGCATAGGACTTAGATTAAGATTAGAAGAAACTCGATCGGCAAAGGTTTTGGCGGTCTCTTGCGATTGTAGCCGCCCGATGTCAAATTTCCTAACAGTGGATATCCGCATCCGTACCTTGGCTACAACTAGGTAGTGATCCGAGTCCACGTTGGCTCCTCGGAAAGTCCGAGAATACTGGAAGAGTGCCTTGCGTCGATCGCAATGTGATCGATTTGGTTGACGATTTTTCGATCAAAGGAGAGCCATGTTCCTTTGTGAATATCGAGACGTGGGAACCGCGTACTAGCTACGACAAAGTTTCGCCCTGCCGCAAAGTCGATTAGCCTGAGTCCGTTGTCGGATGTGATGTCGTGAAGGCTGTGCTTTCCGACCACGCTACTAAAGACTTCCTCTCTTCCTAGCATTGCGTTAAAGTCACCTAGGATAATTTTAACGTCGTGGCTAGGGCATTGCTCATACGTCTTGTCCAAGAGCTGGTGGAAGTCATCCCTTGACGCGTCGTCCTTTTCCTCGTGAGGGGCGTGAACGCATATTAGGCTAATGTTGGCAAATTTAGCCTTGATACGGATAGTCATGAGGTGCTCGTTAACATGCCGGAAACTCAAGACTTCTTGCCTAAGTCTGCCTCCAATGACAAATCCGCACCCGAATAGACGTTGTGCTTGTTGCATTCGCCGTAGTAGATGTCGCAGTTTTTCAGTCTCCTTTTGCCCGGCCCATTCCATCGCACTTCTTGGATGGCGGTAATGTCTGCTTTGAAACACTCTAGGGCATCCCTAAGTTGTTCGGCTGCACATGGTTTGTAGAGGGACCTAACATTCCACGTGCAGACACGAAGATCGTTGTCCTTTTTACGTTTGCTTGAGTTGTCAGCAGTAAAATCATCTGTATCCGAGGCTGTTGGTTGCTTCATAACCGAAGGTTTTTTACGTGGTATGGAAGTTAACCCGACGGGACAACCCCAACCTGGAGGGCCAGATCCTTTTTTTTTTGTACCCCTAGGACAAAAGGCCGGATACACCGATGCCAGTAACCCACTTCGGCGATATGAGCGCTGACGTTGGCCCATTAAGGGTTCATCCGCCACCATCTCTTTTTCAATACCCTGACGTAGTATTGAAAATCCTTACAGACCTCAGCTCCAAATATGTTGAAGTAGCTCCGGTAAGGTATTCACTGGTCTGTAGACGTCACCGTTGATTCCATCTGAACTTATGTCTACTGAACCCAATAAAAAAGAAGTGAATTTTTTTATTAAAGAGATTATTTTGTCTGCATCTAACAATTTTCTATACTATGTACGCAGACTTTTTACACTAACTGTATAAGATCACAATTTGTCGAGAAGGTGACTTCGCAAAATGGACCTACCAATGAGCCTTCGAGATCATGCGAATTGACACTTCTTGACTATTTTCTTTGGGTCCACCTGAAGGCATTGGTTTATGCGGATAATCCAGCAACTATTGATCACTTGGAAGTCAATATTGCGATTGCTATTCACGATGTACATGCCGATTTACTCGAAAAAGTTATTAATAACTGGACTGAAAGGATGACCTTTGCAAAACTTAGTCATATGCCCGAAATTGTATTCAAACATTAAATGCCAAATATTTTTTAAATCCTACGGTAGAGGAAGTAGCTTCGGTGATCAAATCGCTAAAAGTTGGCAAATCTGCTGGTGTGGATGAAATCGGGGCAGAAATACTCAAGGCTTTAGGTAAAGAAGGAGTTCAATGGCTCTCGCGTGTCATTAAAGTGCCCTGGGAATGTTGCGAAACAGCTGGTGATTGGAAAATGGGGGTGGCTGTTAGTCTTTTTAAAAAGGAGGACACAAGATATTGTACCCGCTGTAGTGGTATATCCGTTTTAAGTTTCCCTGAAAAAGTCTTTACTAAGGCTTTAGAAACGCGTTCCAGAGCTGTGGTTGAGTTTAGGGGATGAGCAATGCGGTTTTCGTCTCGGTATAAGCACAACCCACCAGTTATTCGCTCTTAGAATGATTCTTGAGAAGGCCTGGGAGTATGCTAAACCTGTCTACACTTGTTTTGTGGATTTGGCGAAAGCATATGATAAGGTTTCTCGAGGAAAACTCTGGAGTGTTTTGCAGAAGTATAGGTTCGATGCTTCCCTGATAAGGGCGATTCAGTATTTATATACCAACTGTAGAAGTTGTGTTCGGATAAACGGCGTTAAATCAATACATTTCACTGTGGGCGTTGCACTCTGTCAAGGGTGCGTTTTGTCACCTTTCCTCTTCATTGTATATGTGGACTGGATGTTACAGCGCAGCCGTGGCGGAGAATTTTTCAAAGTGAAAGACTTAAGGATTAGTCATCTGCTCGTTGGGGATGATTTGCTCATCCTTGCGTCCTCTTAAACAGAACTTCAGCGCGCACTCGAAAGGTTTGTAGGGGTTTGTGATGATGCTGGAATGAGCGTTAACGCGAACAAATCGCAAATAATGGTCGTTTCCCGATCGCCCATTCAGTGCACTCTACATGTTATTGGCGTCCCACTGAAGCAGGTGGATAGGTTTAAGTACCTCGGGGTCTGATTCACGAGTGATGGAAAGAACAGTGTCGAGTTATCCTGTAGAATTGGTCAGCGTGGATCAATTTTGAGAGAGCTTGATCAATCTGTTATAAGGAAGACCGAACTTTTTAAGCTAAACTTTCGGTTTTCAACTCGGTGTATGTTCCAACTCTCACCTATGGTCATGAAATTAGGTAGTGACTGAAAGAATAAGATCGCGTATACATGTTGCTGAAATGAGGTTGCTTCGCGGTGTTGCTGGAATAACTCGAAGGGATCGAGTGCGCAGCACCAGGGTACGCCAGGGGCTCAATGTTGAGCAGGTACTTTTCGGAACGGAACGATCTATACTTTGATGCTTTGGTCGTAGTGCGTATGCCCACAGAACGGCTTCCAAGACGTGCCATGATTGCCGTGCCATCAAGTAGGCGTCCCCTCGGTAGGTCTACAAATAGGAAGATGGTTGGATCAAGTCCGACATCTCTCTTGGAGCCGTCTAGGCGGAAGATCAATAAGGATGAAGAGTTCAGCTGAGCATCCTAACTAAAAAACTATTAAAAACGTGTGAATGCATGTATAACATAAAAATACGGCCATTTAATTGAGTTTTGTGTGTTTCATTTCAATTCAATAAAGTCTTACGCTTCAAAAAAGTACCCTTTACTTGCTAAAAGTAAAAAAAAGAAAAACACTACTCCCCAAGGCACTGCCACTGCTGTGCATAGTTCTGATCCTGGACCGAGCAAAAATTCTCGGGTCAGAGCTGTAGGTACGGATTCCGGGGGATAGCAAAGTAATGCAACAAATTGAGCGAAATTTAAGGGTCACGAGTTGCAACGTTGGAAGTATGACCGGTCCAAGTTACGAACTTGAGAAGATGGTGCGTAGAAGGCGAGTAGATATCTTGCGTGTCCAAGAAACAAAATGGCAAAGCACCGGTAATCGGGCGCATTTCTTTGACATGAACGCCGTGGCGCAAGTGGTTAGTGTTTCGGATCACTGCGCGTGAGGTTCCATGTTCGAATCCCAGAAACACCAAACAGTTTTTTCACGGTCCCACTTCTCGCGAGCGTCTGACAAACATCCGAGAATATTGTTGTTACGGAAAACCTTTTGAAATCGCACTTCGGATACGGCACAAAACTGTAGAACCCTTCCACTTGTGTGAAGAAATATCACGCACACAACACGAGTGGTTGCGAGAACCTAGGGCCAGACACTTGAAGAGCTGTTGCGCCAAATAACTTTTTTTTTTTTTTTTTTCTTTGACATTAGGACAAAAGCTTGCTTCTACTACAGAACCGAACAGGGTATCGTCTTTGAGGCAGAGCTATTCGCTGTCCATTCTCCATCTATTTTTTTATTTTTTTTTTTCCTCTTGTACAACGCATGCCCACGTGGCAACGACACTGCGACCTGAAAGATCTATTGTATCGGAGGGTTAGAGTTAATCTAACAGACGTACTACCTCCCTTGTGAAAGTGAGTATGTCTTTAGTAGCGGAGTATTTCAGTTCCACTGAAGTAAGTATCTCCTTGTGGAGAATACGTTCCCTTAACGAGTGTAGTGCCGGGCATTCACAAAGAATGTGTTCGGAAGTTACATCGTCCTCTTAAGTGTTGGAAGTGGTTTTTGGATAGGTTTTTGGTTTTTGAGGCCTTGAGGGTCTCAACGAATTGGCAGTATTCTATCCAAGACTGTTTCTTAGCCGCGCTGACTTATTGCTTGTAAATTTTAATGCAGTTCCTGTTAGGCTGCCCGTATTCACCACTATACCAGATGAAGCCGAACTTTTGAATCATTTTTGATTAGTTATACTTTACTTTCACTTATGCTTTCACTTTGCTTTGGAAAACCTGTTGGTTAAATCCAGTTCGGGTCCACCATCGGTCGAAACAATACTCCCAAGATACTGGAAATCCTTTACTCTCTCTACCGGTTATCCAGCAATGCATATTTGAGCCGATGAATTTGTTCCAAGGCTGATAATTTTAGTTTTTGCCGTATTAATTTTCAGACCGACGACACCTACCTCCCTCTCCACATCTGCTGTCATTTGGTGGAGGTCCATAATTCTGTAGGAGAATAAGCATACATCGTCAGCGTAGCCAAGATGTTTCAGTTGAGATGTATCGAATTCCTCCGTTTCCCGTCGACAAAGATGAATGAAGCACATCGCTAATCACCAATAGGAATAATATTTGTGAAAGGATACAGCCTTGTCTTACCCCACTTTGGATCTCAAATTCCTAAGACAACCTTCCTCTGTGCAGAACGTGACATTTGGAGCCTTCATATGTAGCTTCGAAAATAGCAATTAGTTTATCGGGGATAACTCTCCTGCGTAAGGCACGCCAAATAAACTCCCTGTTGACACTATCGAACGCCTTCTCAAAATCGATGAACAGCAGGTGCAGTGGCGATCGATATTCAACGCACTGTTCGATGATAATCCGCAGGGTGTTGATGTAGTCGACACAAATCTGCTTGTTCGGCATCGAGTATGTCTTCGAGATGTTGTCTGATTCGCTCCAGGCTGGTGTTAGCTATTATCTTACCAACAGCAGCCAGCACGCAGATACCGCCCAGTTTCTGCACTCCATTAAATTTCGTTTTTTAAGGAAGCTTGACGATCATTCCCTTTTCCCACTCATTCGGAAAGCTCACCGCTTCCCAAGGTCTCTCTATAAGTGGAAGCAGATGCTCAGCCGATGTTGTTGGCGCTGCTCGTAAGAGCTCTGCTGGAATACCATCAAGTCCTACCGCCTTGTTGGTTTTGAGTGCCTTGATCGCGGTAATGATCTCATCATTACTGGGAGTCGTGGTGCGTATTCGGGAACAACGCGAGCTTTCAGCTGTTTTCGTTCATCAATCCGTCTCCAGGTATCCTCGGAAAGCCACGCCCTATGTCTTCCCTGCGATCGACCGACAATTCTTTCAGCACCAAATGTAAAAACATTTTTCACAGCACACCAATGGTCTTGGATGATTGCTTCCACACCTTGCGAAAGGTACTCCCTTAGTTGTTGGTGCACTGAGGGATCGCTAAGTCTATCGATGTTGAACCTGGACATTCTTGTGTTGTCGTGAGATCTTCGAACTTCAGCAGTGCGTAGTTGGAGAGTAGCTATCATAAGACGATGATCACGTACTATCCCCACATCTGCCCCTCGTCTGTTTCGGACGTCCAGGAGACTACTTCTAAAGCGGCGGCTGATGGCAAAATGGTCAATTTGGTTGGAGGTTGCTTGCCTGTCATTGGAGACTTAGCTTACTTTGTGGCAGGTCTTGTGCTCAAACATGGTGACTCCTATCACAAGGCGGTTGGCATTGCAGAAATCCACAAACCTTTCGCCGTTGTCATTGCGGTTGCCTAGTCCATGCTTCCCGATTACATGTTTGAGCCCTTCTCTGTCGTTGCCTACCTTGGCATTCAAATCCCCCATCACCATGACAATGTCTCCATTTGGTGTTGTGTTGAAGACGGCACTTAAAAGATTGTAGACGCTCTCCTCTTCGTCCTAAGACGAACTATTCGTTGGAGCGTAACACTGTATGCTGGTGACGCGTCATACTCTAGTCCGGAACCTGGCCGTCATAATCCTATCACCATGAGTCTACCAGGAAATTAGGCCCTTTCGTGCTGTTGTTGTTAACAGAAGTCCGACTCCATATTCCCGTGGACTTCCGGATGGTCTTCCAGAATGGAGTAGTACAGTGTCACGCGTTGGGGACTGGTACTCGCCCGCTTCTAACCATTATTTCACTACATGCATACATACATTTTCAATGGCCCGCTAATCCATCATGAGGGTCGCGGGGGTAGGATGCTCAGGTGGGCTCTCCATCCTTCTCGATCCTCCGCCATTGACTCCAATTCATCAGGAGGAATCCCTAAGCGGCTCCAGGAGAGATGTCGGACTTGGTCCAACCATCTATTTCTAGGCCTTCAGCGAAGTCGCCTACCTGATGGCACGGCAACCATGGCCCGCCTTGGAACCATTATTTCACTTACCCCCAAAATTTCCAATTGATATCGCATGAATTCTTTTTCCAATTAAAGGAATCTGGCATTGTAAGGACCTTCGCTTCTTGAGTCGAGGAGCGTCTTTACATTCCAGAAACCTATCTTCCTATCGTCCGGGTACAATATTCAAAGGTCATCAACATGTAATAATTCCTTATCCGAGGCATAGTGTCGGTTTCTGTAGCGAGCTGGTTTCAGTAACCCAGGTTGCTGGACCACGTTACCTAGTCTAGAATCAAGGCCCTAGACAACCCGCACTTGCAATTTTAGCCTACACGTATAAGGGTTTATACGTATAGTTGCCCGGGGACCACCACTAGGAGGTAAATCATCACTTCATCACGAACTTGCTTGTTCCGCTACTGGCCCAAGCCAAGTTTTGAGCAGTCAGTAGTATCCCGATCAATCGCAATGCAGGTCCCCAAAGTCCTACCTGGCGCTTAATATTATACTCAATTATTACTCAGTTTTCGTTTAGCATCAAGTACTTGATTTCCTATTCCTTTCGCCATTACTGTAAATTGACTGCGCACATAAATCCTATATATTCTTGGCAGAATTGTCGTGTTAGCTGCAAAGCAAGGCATGCATCAGTCACCTTCTATGAATATTCCAACAAAATAATTCTCAAATAAATTTGTATTGTGTAATTGTGTCTTGTGTAACAACTTGCATCATGTTACTTTTTATAAACACAAACGAATGATTCATATTTAGAAATGAGCACACATGTAAAGAATTATGCAAACCACATGTGATTCCTGAAGCAGTTAACAATTAATCCAAATATAGGTCCTCAATGAAGAGTAAAGCCAAATAAAGTCGTTGGTTATTTTTAGAACCTCAACCCACTACCATATATGGCTTTAAAGACACCCTCAACAAGACAATGTCAGCACGTCACCATCATCGATCTAAATTTGAACTTTCCCAACATCGTCCTCAGATAAGTGAATTCCGAAAATTCCTTTCATCTTACCCATCTGTTTCAAAACAAAACATTTAAAAACCATCTCGTGCAGTACTTTGTCGCCATGCCACCTAAAAGCAAAAAACTAGATATTCTTAGCTAAAAATATATCTATGAGTACAACAACCACTGGCAGTAGTTAGAGAATGTGACGTGTTACTTGGACATCCTCAGTGCTGTTCAGACGATGATGTATCCGAGAAAAATCGGAACTAGAAAATCACTTACGGTTGTTTACTGTGCAAGTTTGTGGCAATGCGGGGCAGCACGGTGTGGAGGGAATTCATCGTCGCCTGATGCCAAAAGAGTGGACGCCACAAACTGATGTAGAGACAGAAGCGAACAGCTTCGGACCGAACCATAAAAGTCCACGTCATCAGAAGTTTTGTCTCTGTGAGTGTATTGTGCTGAAAATGTAGGGGTGTATCTACTATACAGCTACAGTATAAATCGGCTCGAATTCACCTTGAAAATAATTTGGAAATTCTTGGGAAATGAATGAAAAAACCGGACGAGTTATGTCATATCGTTGGCAAATTTTTGAAGAAAAACGTTTTATAATTCACGTGAAAGCGATTTTTGAAAACTTTTGAACTCAATTCAGATTTTTTGGGGACAATGACTTTTTTGGAATGAAGATGATTAGGCAATCATAGGTTATACTCGTGACTTAAGTGTATCAGTGCATTGCGATAACGATGACATTTAAGTATATTGGGCGGATAAAATATTAATATACAAAGTCCATATACTCAGTTTTTTTTAACTAAAACACATTTAGTTTACAATTACAATTGCCAAGTTACTAACTTACTTATGTGGTGCTACAGTTTAAGGTGAACCTGGGCCTCAACCGAAAAGCTTAGCTCGGTCTTTCCTCCAATTGTGCACTCCATGTTGGTTAAGGTCAGCTTGAACATTTGTTTTACCACCTACGGCGAGGAGGAACTCCACTTGATCGCCCCTCCGGGCTAGATTCAAAGACTCTGCGGGCCGGAGAGTCCAATACAGAGTCAACGCAACGGGACCGAATTACGAAGAATTTTTCTTTCGGAGCGACCAAGTATATCTTCATTCGCTTTCAATAAACTCCATGTTTCAGGGCGGTAAAGCAGGACTGGGATGATCAGAGACTTATACAGAGTCTCCTTAGTTGCTCGAGGTAAGGCTTTACTGTCGAATCGCCTTATTAGCGAAAAAAAAAACAGCGATTGGCAGGAGTTATTCTTCGCTTAATTTCTGCGCCTTATTACCTCGAAGTTATAGCTACCCACTGTGACGTTCTGTCAAATTCTTCGGTGTTGACTGTCCCTTGCTGTTGACAGCATATACTTGGTTTTACCCTCGTTTACCACTTCTACTTCAATGCTTACAAACGGGTGACATCCCGCTGAAATCTTTCAACTATGTCAATATCGTCGGCGAATGCAAGCAGTTGGACAGAACGTCACAGTGGGAAGCTATAACTTCGAGGTAGTAAGGGACTTTGTCTACCTTCGCTCTGCTATAAACTCTAAGATCGACATAAGCGCAGAAATCAAGGGAAGAATAACTCTTGCCAAACGCAGTTTTTTTTGGAGCTTACGAGTATAAGGCAATTCAACAGGTAAGCCCTATCTCGAACAACTCAGAAGACTCTGATCATCCCAGTTCTGCGTTATGGCGCTGAACTACTTACTTACTTAAATGGCGCTACGGTCCGGGATGGACCTGGGCCTCAACCAACAAACCTGTCCAGCCAGCACGATTACGAGCCAGCTGCCTCCAGTTGCGCACGCCAAGTTGGTTGAGGTCCTCCTCCACTTGTTTGCGCCACCTACCGCGAGGTCGTCCTCTACTGCGTCGTCCATCCGGGGTGGATTCGAAAACTTTCTTAGCGGGAACGCTGGGCTCCATCCGCTCTAAATGACCCAGCCATCTTAGTCGCTGTATGTGAACTCTTCTGGTCAAGTCGATGTCCTTGTACAGGCAGTATAGCTCGGCATTGTACCTTCTCCTCTACTCACCGTCTATGCAGACGGGACCAAAGATCGCTCGAAGAACTTTTCTCTCGAAATAACCAAGGGCATCCTCATCCGGTTTTGTCAAAGCCCATGCCTCTGCGCCATACAGCAGGACTGGGATGATTAACGTCTTATAAAGATTTACCTTAGTAGTTCGAGATAGGGCTTTGCTACTCAATTGCCGTTTTAGCCTATAGAAACAACGATTGGCAAGAGTAATTCTTCGTTTGACCTCCCTACTGATATCATTTACGGAGTTCACCATAGAGCCTAGGTAGACAAAATCTTTTACTACCTCAAAATTATATCTGTCTATTGTGGCATTCTGTCCAAGACGCCGACCCATCTTTGCTGCCTCGATCTCAATACTCGTAAATGCCCCATTGACGGCCCGCTGAGTTCTTCCGATTATATCAATGTCATCGGCATAAGCGAGTAGTTGTACAGACTTGTAAAAGATTGTACCTCCGGTGTTGGCTTGTGAGTTTCGTACAATTCTCTCAAGTATTATGTTAAAGAGATCGCACGAGAGCGCGTCACCTTGTCTAAGACCTTTCCTGACATCGAACGGTTCGGTGATGTTCTTACCGACTTTGATAGAGCAGCGAGAGTTCTCCATCGTCATTCTGCACTAACGGACGAGCTTGGCAGGGATGCCAAGACTAGACATGGCTTTGTATAACTCGTCTCTATACACGCTAAGTTTGAAATCGATGAAGAGGTGGTGCGTATCGATTTTATATTCATGGGTCTTTTCCAAGATCTGCCGTAGTGTGAATATTTGGTCAATGGTGGACTTTCCCGGCCTGAAACCGCACTGATAAGGACCTACCAGGTTGCTGACGATCGGTTTTAGGCATTCACATAATACGGCAGACAGGATCTTATATGCGATGTTGAGGAGACTTATACCTCTGTAATTGGCGCAGTTCAGAGGGTCTCCCTTCTTCAGGATCGGGCAAATGGCGCTGAAACATGGACTATATTGAAAGCGGATGCAGATGTCCTTGGTCGCTTCGAGAGAAAACTTCTTTTTTAGATATTCGGTCCCGTTTGCGATGACGGGTTTTGGAGGTGAAGATTCAATCACGAACTATACGAGCTGTATAGCGACATCGACCTAGTGAAAAATCTGTGATTTGGACGTTTGAGATGGCTAGGATATGTAGAGTGAACGGACACCAAGGCTCAGGCCCGCAGGGTCTTCGATTCGAGAGACGACGCAGTAGAGGAAATCCTCGCCATAGGTGGCGCGCACAAGTTCAAGGGGACCTTGACCAATTAGCTAAAGACCGAGCTAAATGGAGACACTTGTTGGTTGAGGCTCAGGTTCACCCCGAATTGTACAGCCTCCTAAGTAAGTAAGTAAGTAAGCGAGCGTTCTACATCGCCAGCCTACACAGACGGACAAGTTTGGCAGGGATGTCAAAACTAGACATGGCTCTATATAGCCCTTCTCTATAGATGCTGTCGTAGGCGGCCTTGAAATCAATAAAGAGATGGTGAGTATCGATTTGGACTTCTTGGGTTTTCTTCAGGATCTGCCGAAGTGTGAAGATTTGATCAATGGTGGACTTTCCTGGCCTGAAACCGCACTTATAGGGTCCAATCAGGCTGTTGATAGAAGGTTTCAGGCGTTCACACAATAACGCAGAAAAGATCTTATACGCGATGTTGAGGAGACTGATGCCTCTATAATTGGCGCAGTTTGGCAAACGATGCTGAGATTCCATTCATCAGGCATACTCTCGTCTGACCAAATCTTTGAGATGAGTTGGTTTTTACTTTCTACCAGTTCATCGCCAGCTGCCTCGAAAAAATCAGCCGGTAAGACGTCAGGACCAGCAACCTTGTTAGATTTCAGTTTTGATATTGTTGCCGTCAGTTCGATTTGGTCAGGTGGATGGAAATTTTGACTATATCGTCTATGTTGAATGGTTCATTCTGCCTGAGAGCGGGATGTTGGCCTTCGTCGCTGTTATACAGTCTGCAGAAGTAGTTTTTCTATATTCTCAGCATCGACTGTGATTCTACTACGAGGTTTCCATTTTCATCTTTACAGGTTTCTGTACGGGTATTGCTCCTCTGACACGTTCTTTTAACCTTTTGGTAAAACTTCCGTACATTGTTCCTGGGGTATAAGCTCTTAATATTCTCGATAACACGCTTCTCATGCTCTTTCTTCTTCTTTTGGAGAAGCCGTTGTTCTTCCCGTCTCTTTTGCGCGAGCAGCTCTCGTCCTCCTTTGCAGCGCCACTTTATATGCTTCTTGTTTTTCAATCAATCAATCAATCAATCAATTCATTTTTTATTCTTTAAACTTAAGATATAATTATAATAATAACAAAATCATGTATCTATTGAAATTTACATACGAGTATAAGAAGAAATACACAATTTAGCTTTAAAATGATAACACATGAATGGTGATACATAATATTAAAAATTAAAAGCATTTTTTATTTCAATTTAAAAAATAATTTGTTAGAGACAACCTGTAGTTACAAGAACTAGTGTCGGTTGTATCGAGTTGAAAAATTAATTTAAAGTGACAATTATTTAGACGGCAGTGCTTGATACAGAAAACATTTAATTCAATCATTTAAAAGAACCATTTTAAGCAATTGATTCTATTATACCCCAAAGGAAGAAAGTATCAAATGATTACTTTAACATTATTTAAAGTTGTATATTTATTAAGTTATTTATTTCATCGAAATCGAATTCAAAAAGCCATATCTTAATCTCTCGCTGAAACAAATATGGATTAGAAATGCATCGTAGTTCAGATGGAAGTATATTGTAAAGTCTAGGTGCTAGTTAAGTATAAAAGTTTAAAAAGTGAGTGGTGTTATGCGGTGGTACTAAAGCCAAACAGCGTTCGTTACTACGAAGACCATAGGCAGTTGGACTTCGATTAAGTGAATAACCACTCCTCAAACAAAATATTTTGAGAACTTTAAAAAAGTAAAGGTGCTTTATCGGAAGTATTTTTGAACTTAAGAAAAGTAAGAAACTATGCTCCCTTTTGCGCTTTTTCCACATTATTCTCAGTAAGTGTTTTTGCACAATTAGTAAAGGCTGGATTTTATTTTTATGTGTGCCTCCCCAACAACCGTACTGCAACTTTGACTGTACTAGCCCAAAATATATTGTTTCAAGAAGTTTTCGAGAGCAATACATTCTTATTCGATACATCGCGCATGTCATCGTCAATAAGTATTTCTTAAGCAATGACGTGTGAGCACTCCAATTCATTTTACAGTCAAATACGAGCCCTACATACTTAAAAACTGTAACCCTTTCAATTTCGAAGCACTTAGACGGGCATCGAATGCTTGCATTAAAAGTCACGGCAGTGCTGACGGTCCTACATGTATCAGAACTCACTAATATATGCTTGCAACTAGCGCAATGATATGATAAAGCAGGAAATTCAACCTCAGAGGTCGTGAGATTGAATAGCATAATTTTCGTTTTGTCACTAATTACCAGCTTGTGTGAACTAAACCAGTGTCTAATCTTTTCCAAATCATAGTCGATATCAGCCATTAAATCAAAACTAGATGCATTAGAATAAGTGCATGCTATATCATCTGCAAATCCAGTCTGCATTCCTCTGAGGTCAAGGTTAAAAATGGAATTGATAAAGATCAAAAACAAAATAGGACCAAGCACCGAGCCCTGAGGAACACCAATATTAATTTCTTGGATCTGACTAAATTCAACGCCTAGCTTGACCATCTGTTTTCTGCCCATTAGGTACGAGGAGAACCAATTGAGCATGAAACCTCTGAAACCTATTCGATCCAATTTTTGAAGCAAAATCGAATGGTCTACAGTACCGAATGCCTTGGTAATATCTATAAAAAGTGAAGCAGACACTTTTTTCATATTAAGGCTCTCATAAATTCGACTGCAAAACTTCAGAAGTGCATCTTCAGCAGATTTTCCAGCTCTAAAACCAAATTGCTTTGGGCTAAAGAAAGAAGTGCCATCCAAGAAAGCAACAATCCTAGCTTTTACAGCCTTTTCAAAAATTTTTTTAGAAAACTGGAAGCAGAGAAATCGGTCTGTAGTTAATCAAATCATTGCTGTTGCCTTTTTTAAAAATAGGAATAACCTCAGCAATTTGAAGACGATCAGGAAACTTTCCACTGTAGATTATTGAAAATATGGGCAAGGACATGAACAATATTAAGTGCAATTTTTTTTACAAAAGAACTCGAATAACTATTGAGGGTTGAAGAGCTGGAACATTCCATTGCATTAATAATTCTGGATAATTCAGTACCTGTGATTGGATCATAGAAGAAGCTATTAGCAGTGCTACTTTCACGATTACAACAGCCTGCTGGGCAATTTACAATAGTGGAATTGATACCAGCATCACTAATGGTATTTAGAGCAACACTTGTAAAGTATTTACTGAAAATATTTGCTTTTTCAGTAGTGCTTGTATAGTCTCTGTTTTTGTAAGATAACACAGTAGGAAGAGCGGAATGAACATTTTTATTGAGCAACTCAGACACAACTCCCCATTCCTTTTTTAAGTTTCCTTTGGCTCTATGAAATTCATTGAGATAGTAATTATCCTTACACGATTGAATATCAGCAGCAATTTCCTTGGAAAGATTTTTGTATAAAATTTTGTATTGATTATTTTGGGGATATGTATTGCACTTTATTCTCATTTTATTTTTGTTGTCCATCTTCTCTAGCAAATTATTCGACATCCAAGGCTTGAGTCTTTTAAATTTTCTTCTGCCCATTGCCAGTGACAGAATACAACTTCCGGCTTTCTCTTTGAGTAAATTACAAGATACATCGAAAGCTACGGATGGGTCATTTTGACTGTATACATCTATCCAGTTTTCATGAGAAAGACATACATTCAGAGCATCAAAGTCAATTTGTTGACCGATCTTAAAGGGAATATATTTACTATCACAAGGTAGTTCAACCCTGTCATAGTAAAAGAATAAGGCTGTCAAGCAATGATCTGATATTCTAAAATCAGATGTGGAACTACAAAGAGGAAATTTTGTTTTGCGATCTAATCTACCAAAAATATGGTCAATACAAGTTTGTGTTTGAAGATTTATTCTAGTAGGTTCCATAAAGCAAGGTTCTAATCCATTAGCAGACAAAATAGACATGTAGTTAAAAACATCAGTATGATGAATGTATTCACCGGCATTCTCCATGAAACCAGGAGTTTCGAGGTGGTGGTCGGCCGAAACCCAACGCATCAGTTGCGGCATTTCTGATGGCATTTGATGCTGACGGCATAGGAATCATTGTGAGATTCCCCTATACGCATCCAGCATACTGGCGGTTTCGCCGCTTTTTATAATTTTATTTTTAATAAAAATAGTTACAGCCATTGTTAATCATCAGTGATATTTAAAATTCACGCGAAAATAGAAGAGTGAAATAAGTGATTTATTTCGTCATGAAATAACCCCGCCATTTAAAATATTAAATACATAAGTCCCCTATTTTGGATGAGGGGGGCTATTTCTTATGAAATAGCCCTCCCACTCTATACACATTTTGGGGAGTTGTTTCATTTTCCGTTGACTAAAGTATGCAGTGCCACAGTTATTATAAGTCTGAGATCTTCTAGTGGTGAGCGAAAATTAAAATAAAATAAGGCAACCCCCGTCCAAGTGCAAGCCAGGGCTGCATAGAAACGATTTGAATGTGCATTCAAGAAGATGAGTATGAAATCTGTATATTTACTGCCTTGCTAATCACTTTGCAAAGATGTCCCTTATAACAAATAGCTAATTTACTTCATATATCCTTTTGTATCCTTTCGCACCCTCGAAATAGATTTATAACTAATTTTGGACGAAATCCAATAAATGTACCCTTTCACCGTCAATCGAACGTTAAAACACTTCAAACCAAATGCATTGCACGCCTTCAATCGAATCCTTTCATCATCTGTCCACAGTCTGTACACACGAATGCAAAATATTTATTAATGCCCACAGCCAAATATATCCTCGTATAACAAATAAATTTTCTCCAAAACCAATTTTCCCTGATAATTGAGTTGACCAGCTACCAAATCACACGACGATGCGGTCGATCAATGCCAATTAGCCAGGGTTAAGGGTAGGCGGCAGCAACCTCGCCAATAATACAAACAGCCGAACGAAAATGAAAAAAGAAAATAATAAAGAAAAACATCAACGGAAAATCCAATAAAATCCCAAGTCTAAACTGTTAATAATAAAAATCATTCGACATAAAAGGATGTTTGGCAAACAAAATCATTTCACCCTCGGTTAACAGCGAAATATTGTCAGAGTCACAGAGGCTGTGCTTGTGCACCCTGACAACACTGAGTCGAGCTGCCCCCATAGAAGAGAAGAACGAAAAGACTTTCCACCGCTGCTAGCGGTAGCCATGGCATCGGTAATGCGAATCCTGGAAATTCTTTTGCTTACTTGCACATCGTCGAGTTTTCGACGGAGCAGTAGTAGATGGGCAAACCGGGGAAAATCCTTAGAAACTGTTTATCCGCCTGCGAAAAGGACATTTTCTATTTGCTTATGAGCGTGTGCTCTTTTTTGACACACACAGTGCGCAAAGGGAGACATTTGACATGCGAAATGCAAACCAGCTAAGGTTGGGCCAGCACGTGCACTGAAAAAACACTGCAAAGGTGAGTTCCTTGCAGTGACATGTGATCCAAGTCAATCTGTTAGTTAGCTTAGGACAGACGGACTGACTGGCTTTATTAAGTTTTGATTTGTACTTGATTTAGCAATTTTCTCAATTAAGTTTGGATATTTTTATTAAACGACAGAGTAAATATTGTGCACGCTTACAGTTACCCTCGAGGTGTTGATGTGCAGTGGACCTGTATGACTAGCTCTTGGGGTGGGTAAGCAATTGAGAAATGTTTTCACCGTGATCACAAGATAGACTCATAAGATGCTGGAATCGATACCCTAGAGTTAACTTCAGCAGATTATTTTTCACCGAATTATGTTGATATGCGCATTTAAAAGAAGGAACACAGACAATATTACCTTGTCCCGAATGTTCAGAGTACGGTTCTTTGACGACTTCTGTTTGCTATCTCATCGAATAATAAATTCAGGTCAAATGACCCATAGTTCGAACAAGAAAAAATTACTCGTACTTAAAATTCCACTGCCCCAGTCTGCACTTTGGAATACGTGATGGTGGTATAGAATTGGACACAAGAATCTGGGAGTATTGTGACTAGTCCCATGTACCATGAGAACTGCACCATCGAGGAGATTGAGAAATTTTATTGCAAGAATGATGTTCGAAAATTTTACCAAAAGGTAAAAAGAACATGCCAGGGTTTCAAAGCCAGAACAGAAGCCTGCAGGGACGAAAATGGCAATATAGTAGTAGAATGGCAGTCGGTGCTGAGGATATGGTTGGAACACTTCTGCAAACTATTAAACGGCAATGGTGACCAATATTCCGCTGTCAGGCAGAACGAGCCATTCAACAGTGGCGATGATAGTCAAGACTCTCGTCAGCCTGATCAGAATGAAGTGAGGATAGCGATATCTACACTTAAATCCAACAAAGCTTCTGGAGCCGACGGCCTTGCCCCGGAACTTTTCAAGGCAGGAGAAGATGAGCTAGTAAGGAGTAGTGATGTGACAACTCGAGTTCATTAACCAGTTCAAACCGAGTTACAGATAAGCCGAGTTAAACCGAGTTACATTAATATCAAACAGAGTTTGCAAAACCGATAGAATGAACCAAAGAATTAAATGCCAAAAACAGCATTAAACAGAGTTGAACACACGATTCGGTTTGAGTGGGTTAGGATAAGTAAACACAATGCACTAACACATGAATGTACCCATATATTAAGTCGAGTTGGAAAGCAGTATATTGCCTTTATACAAACCGAGATTCCTGGACTGCCCGATTCCTACCTATTTGGAATTCGGTTTGGGTTCGGTTTCTCATAAGACGGTGGCTCCTGTTTTCTCTCACTGTTGGTTTTTTTTTTCACATAGTTGTGCTAGTTTTTTTTTGTGTATGCGCTGATTTGGTGTCTGTTCCATAGAAACAAGTCAATTAAACGTACGAGTATACACACGGAGTTAAACCGAGTTGCAAACTGATTCAATATCTATTTTGAATTCGTATTCGGTTCAGTTTTAGTTTCTTATGTGACGGTGGCATAAGTTAGTTACAAGCCGAGTTACCCAACCCAGTTTGCTTAAATTCCAACTCGGGTTAACTCGGTTTGAGAAATTTTCGGTTTGGTACATTACTAATAAGGAGCATACGAGTACACCAGCTCATCTGTAAAATCTGATCGACCAAAGTATGCCCGATAAAATGAACCTAAGCATCGTTTGCCTGATCCTGAACAAACGAGACCCTCTGAACTGCGCCAACTACAGATGTATTGTATAAGTCTCCTCAACATTGCATTTAAGATCCTGTCTGCCGTACTATGTGAACGCCTAAAACCGATCGTCAACAACCTGATAGGTCCTTATCAGTGCCGTTTCAGGCCGGGAAAGTCCACCATTGACCAAATATTCACACTACGGTGCAGAGAACATCACCGAACCGTTCGATGTCAGGAAAGGTCTTAGAGAAGGTGACGCGCTATCGTGCGATCTCTTTAATATAGTACTTGAGAGAATTGTACGAAACTCACAAGCCAACACTGGAGGAACAATCTTTTACAAGTCTGTACAACTATTCGCTTCGGAGAGTGGTCGAAGTGTGCAAGGAGTTGCTCAGTACGTTGGCGTATTCGTATAGGTGTACTTCGTTGAGATAATAGGAAGAACTCAGCGGGCCGTCAATGGGGCATTAACGAGTATTGAGATCGGGGCAGCAAAAATTTGTCTAGCGGTCAATGAAAGCAAAACAAAATATATGCTGCCTACAAAAAAAGGACACCCAATATCGGCAGCTTGGACAGAACGCCACAATAGACAGATATAATTTTGAGGTAGTAAAAGATTTTGTCTACCTAGGCTCTATGGTGAACTCCGCAAATGACATCAGTAGAGAGATCACACAAAGAATTACTCTTGCCAATCGTTGTTTCTATGGACTAAAAGGGCAATTGAGTAGCAAAGCCCTATCTCGAACTACTAAAGTAACTCTTTATAAGACACGAATCATCCCAGTCCTGCTGTATGGCACAGAGGCATGGGCTTTGTCAAAACCGGATGAGGATGCCCTTGGTTATTTCGAGAGAAAAGTTCTTCGAGCGATCTTTGGTCCCGTCTGCATAGACAGTGAGTGGAGGAGAAGGTACAATGCCGAACTATACGGCCTATATAAGGACATCGACTTAGCCAGAAGAGTTCACATACAGCGACTAAGATGGCTCTGTCATGTAGAGCGGGTGGATCCCAACTTTCCCGCTAAGAAAGTCTTCGAATCCACACCAGATGGACGGCGTAGTAGTAGACGACCTCATGGTAGGTGGCGCAAACAAGTGGAGGATAAACTCAACCAACTTGGCGTGCGCAACTGGAGGCAGCTGGCTCGTAACCGTGCTGCCTGGAGAGATTTGTTGGTTGAGGCCCAGGTCCACCCCGGACTGTAGCGCTACCTTGGTAAGTGAGTAACTGTGACTAGTCCTTGGATAGAAGTTTGGCCAACTAGGACAACTTTCCGTTGAAGAAATATATGTATACCTGTTTAATAAACTTCTGTTACTAATATAAGGAAATTGTTACCCAAATTCGCTGGACTGCAGTCGGTGCTTTGAGAGGTACATTTTCAATCAGCGAATCACAAACTTCATAGTTCCATCACTGTAAAGAGAGTTTTTGATAAACCAAAAGCTAATCCTAACTTAATTGCAAACCAAATTGCTAACATTTCTAGAAGGAAGTCAGAAAAACTCATCCTAAAGAAATTAAAAAAGCCCACAGAAAGCTAAAGGCATCACTCACTCCATCCTCGGAACTCTCAAAATCGCTCACAGTACCTGAATTCCTGAAATTGATACAACAATGGAAACACTTATAATTGGCAAAACGGCCGGTATCGATGGACTATGTCCTGAAGTCCTCAAAAACGGTAGTCCGAAAACAGGGAGCTGGCCAACCCGATTTTGTTGCGACATCTTAACAACCAGTCTCACGCCTTCAAGTGTACGAAAGTGATTGCATTGCTTAAGCCGGGCAATCCCGGTGATCATGCTGACAGTTACAGACCTATCGCTCTTCTTAGCGTATGCTATAAACTGTTAGAAAAACTAATATACAACCGAATCGAAGCACTTATCAGTACGCAAATCCCTTTCGAAAAAGCTTCGTGCGATACTGTCTACGGGGAGGGTATGGTATATAAATTGCTTAAGGCTGACCGCCTTGCACAAAGATTTGTAATCTTATCGACAATATGTTTTCTAACTGCATTTTCCAGTATTTCTTAAGGATGCCAGTAGTAAACCTAGAAAAATGAGTAACGGTCAACCCCAAGCCCCATTACATTCTAATCATTTAAATCGCAAACCTGAATAATCGATGCCAAGAATACGCCAACGTACTAAGCAACTCCTTGCACACTTCGACCACTCTCCCCGCGGTAAAGCTAACCAGCCCCGCGGAGTATTACTTCGCGGGGCTGGTTAGCTCTATATTTGCAGTTTCAGACTCCTGTACCGCCTTTCGTTGTCACTCCCCTTGTCGCTGCTTCAACATAATGGTCACCGCTATGTTAGTAACGACTTTCCAACTATCTTCCGAGCTGATCATGTGCTTAATCATATTTTCAGGGGTTAAGACCTGCCACAGTCTCTGAGCCACTAGCTGTCGTTCTGCCTCGTACCGCATATAATGGAACATGATAGGTTCAGCATCTTCAGCTACTGCCGGGCAGGTTGGACAATCTGGGCTATTGTCCTCTCCAAACCTGTGAAGAAATGCTCTAAAGCATACATGACCTGTAAGAACCGGCATCAGGTAGAAGTTCAATTCTTCATGCTTTCTGCTGATCCACACTTCGAGGTTGGGTATAATCGTATGTGTCCAGCGTCCTTTTTCAAAGCAGTCCCATCTCTGCTGCCATTTCCGTAACTTTTTTGTCCTTGGCGGAGTCTGGCTATCGGTTGGCATTGTCGCTAATGTCGCTGTCTGTTTGCTGGCGAAATACTTCTCTTGCCC
Source organism: Brachypalpus laphriformis (assembly GCA_945910035.1). NCBI lineage: Eukaryota > Metazoa > Arthropoda > Insecta > Diptera > Syrphidae > Brachypalpus > Brachypalpus laphriformis. Next base: position 261,278,119 of record OX246753.1, on the reverse strand, counting down.
TTCTTGTGCTAGTAGGTCTATTGAGACCATACCAGCCACAACTAGCGCTGCTTCATAGGATGTCGTTCGGAAAGAAATTCTTACCCTTAGAGCGCTGATTCGGTACCATTCCTCCATTGTTCTTCTATATGTTTTTGTATACATAGCACTGGCCCATATTTGGGACCCATACAGTATTATTGACGTCGCGACTTTTACTAGCAGCAGTCAACAATATTTGGCATCAGCCTGCCAGGGCAGCAGTTGCCTTTGCTGCCTTTTCAGCTGCGTAATATAGGTGTTGTTTGAAGGTAAGCTTTTGACTATGCCAAGGTACTTTAGTTCTGGCTTGGAAACTACGACGTAGTCACCGACGGCTACAAATATAGTCCCCATGGCTTCTCTGCGGCTTACTAGTACTACTTCCGTCTTTTCCCCCGCTAACTTTAGACTCATGCTTGTTTGCCAGTCTCGGATGGTTCTTATAGCTTCATTGCAGTCGTGCTCCATTTCTTCTATGAGATTTGCTACTACAACGATACAGATGTCCTCAGCAAAACCAATTACGATTACTTTTGATGATCTTGGGGTTCGCAGTCTAAAAGCATCATCGCACATAAGATTCCACAGTAGTGGACCCAATACAGAGCCTGAGGAACGCCACCTGTCAGTATGTTACGCTTTGTACCATTGTCGTTGTCGTAAAGCAGTGCTCTATTGCAAAAATAATCTGTCAATATCTTTTGAAGATATTCCGGCACGCTTTTGGCGGTGAGTGACTGCAAAATATTTCTCCAGTTCGTGGTGTTAAATGCATTTTTAATGTCTAACGCGACGATGGCGCAGTACTTCTTACTGCCGTGCTCCCATTGTGCTCCTTGGGTGGCTTTCCTTGCTGTACTGATGTTTTCATCAATAGCGTCGATTGTGGACAGTCCCTATCGAAAACCACATTGATGATCTGCGAGTCCTCCAGCATCAACATTCACATGCTCTAGTCTATCGGCGATTATGCGCTCTAGTATTTTCCCCATGGTATCCAACATGCACACTGGCCTGTACAATGAGGGGTAGCCATTACATTTGGTTATGCTAACGATCTGTACTTGGCAAAGTAAAGCGGCGAATTGAGTATCGCCGATCTACCCTTGGTCAAAACTTCTGGAAGTGGAGACTGTGCCCCACCATGAGCCTAAATATCCACCTGGCCAATTACCGCCTTAATGTGCGGTTAAAAGGAGTTACATTCAACCATAACTCACGACCAACGACCTCGGTGTGACACTCGACCACATTCTTCCTTTTAACAAACACTTCACGAGTACGGACGAGAAAAATGAAACGCGGAACAACATCATCCACAGACTTGCTGGAACATCCTGTGGACTATACAGCATTTTTATTTTTTTATTTTATAATTTTGCGCAGACTCAAGAGGTTATGAATATTTTTAACGTTTTACACAGAGTGCGGGCGTTGGAAAGGATGATACCGAGAGAGAGAGAAAGATTTTTGATGTAGTGGTTTAAAGCTCAGTAGTTTATGCTTTAGAGAAACTCCAGGGGTGGCGTCCAGATAACTTGGGAAATTTTTGTTATTTTTTGTTTTTGCTTCCGATACACAATATTTTTTTTTCCCAATAACCGATGTCATAAGCCAGCCATATGACCAAGCTACTGCCAGTGTTATGCAATTGATCGGACTGGCTTTATATGTTTCAGGAGAAATAAATAAATGCTTGCTATCATCAGGATTCGAACCTTGAACCATTAGCATGGCAATTGACGACGTTACCACTACACCATTGCCACCATTGCGTTCGAATGCCTCCTAAGAGTCAACAAAGGGAATCAATCAGATTTTACCAATACAATTATTCAAAAATAATGTTAACGAAATCGATTGATAGTGCATTGCATCATCTAAACTCCTTTTTTTACATCGAAGTTTTCGTAGGAGTTATTATCGACCTTGATGGAGCAGCATGAGCTTACTATCGTCATCCTGCGTGGCAGAGATGCCCAAAATAGACATAATTCTGAATATTTTATCTTGACAGACGCTGTCATAAGCAGCATTAAAATCTTAAAAAAGTACTGCGTGTCGATGTTAAATTCTTGAGTCTTTTGGTCGATGGTAGATTTCCGTGGTCTAATCAAACTCTGATATAGACCAATTAGAATGGTGCCCATTTGCTCTTAGCGCTCACACCATGTTTAGAAAACTAATAAGGGGTTCCCCTTTATTTAAAATCGAGCAAAATATACCGGGGTTCCATACATCGGGCTTCAGCAATCTTGCTGAACTTAAGTTTATATATCGCTGTCCTCACTTCGTCATTGGCAGGAAGACACCAATGCTGGTCATTCTATACATCGTTTCTGTATCAAAGTCTGCAGTAATGATCTTTCCGTTTCCTCAGCACTGACTTATTCGTTCCATCAGGCTTCTTTTCTGACTTTAAAGTGTTGGAGGGTTCCTTTTGCATTTTGGTAAAATGTTGAACATCAGTCCTGTAATAGCATTAGTAAGAATTTATATCCATTAGAGGAATTAAAAGCGAGTTCAGAAGATTTGAGGATGTAGACTACGTGCATTTGCTGTTCGATAATAATGCGTTCTGTATTATCCCATCGTTTATTAACTGTAACCGTTGGGAAAGAGATTTTGGAAAGCTGCAGGAAGCGGTCATGTGCTTTGATAACCAACATTTAATGAAAATCGGTGACATAAACGCAAGAATAGGTAATGAAGAGAGAGCAGTTAATAAAGAAACTGGAAAAAAGTAGACAGTCAAAGGATAAGCAATGCCAGATCGAGAAAGTTTTTGGATTTCTGTGACGCTTTTGGGCTAAGAATTCTAAATGGAACTAGCGACAGTGATCGGAATGGCGAATTCACATTTGTTGGAAAACAAGGAGTGTCCATTATCGACTACTGTTTAATAAGAGGTGAATGGAACTCGTATGTAATAGATATGGATATGCCATACTCCGATCATCTGCCGGTTGTTAGCACATTTATTCTCACAGTAGTGCAAAATGAGGATGCAAAAGATATGAACCTCTTACCCAAACTGGTGCGGAATATCGCCAAGGAGTCCTCTTATAAAACCCTAATGTATGAGCAATTACCAATGCAACCGGATGAAAATCTCACTAATATTGAACAAATTATAAATGACTTGTACAATATTTGGAAGCAAATAGAGAATTCAAGGCTACACTGAAAGAAAAGCAAAATTTGATACATTGCAAAAATTCAGAATTTTGGAAATCGTGAAAAAAACTCAATGGCTGTCATTTTAAAATCAATCCCAAGCTAAGTTCCAGTGTCAAAATAATATCTTGGACAGAAAGCTGTCATACGAAGAGGTCATTGGGGCGCTTAATATTTTAAACGATGGTGGAGCTGCAGGATCTGACGGCATACCTTCCGAGTTTTATAAATACGGCAATGAGGAATTACTTAAGAAGCTCGTGACTATATTGAATAAGATTTTTGACAGTGGAGTAATTCCTAACAATTTTAAGGAAGTGGTCATTGTTCCAATATATAAAAAGTGATGTGCAGCGGAACCGGCAAATTTATAGAGAGATTTCCCTTTTAAATGCTTCTTATAAAATATTTACAACAATTCTACAGGGTCGACTACCAGAATGGATAAAAGAGAATAACCTAATTAAAGAACTCCAAGCGAAGTTCAGGTCAGGATATTGTACTATCAATCATATCTTTGTCTTAAGAAGCATGGCGGAATCTTTTATTGGAAGAGGTAAAAAGCTTTATGCGTTCTCTGTCGATTTTAAATATTTGACACTGTAAAAAGAAAAGCTCTTTTTTATAAGCTGTACAGAATGGGCATGTCGATTAAGTTTGGGCGAATTATCCAAAACCTGTATGCAGATACTAAGGCAGTGGTGTAAAATGGTGTGGAGTTGTGTTATATCCTTGAACTTTTAAATAAAACGCCACGATCTAACTTCAGATTACATGTATATTGTTCGATATTTATTACAAGGTTTGTTAAGACAACTTATTCTATTGAGACACGAGGAGGAAGTGTTTTCGTGCCCAAGCAAGTTGGCGGGCCTGGCTTTGACGTTTGTTATAAGTTAAGGCTAAGTGGGTACTTTGCGTTGCTGGTAATCAGTTAATGCTATGTGCGTACTTTACATCATCCCTCCTCATGAAAACTTAGAAATCATGGTGCTTCTTTATTTGGTTGGCGAGGCTGCTGACCGTTTCCATAAATCCTAGTCCGTAGCCTAGTGTGCCAAGAAATTACTTGTTCGGGTTCACCATTAGGTGGTTCAGGTTCGATTCCCTCGGTTTCAACCATAGGGGTTTCTTTTCTACCTGAGGTATAATTTCCTAAGTCTGGTTCAGTATTTTGTTCTCTGTCGACTGAAACATCCAATGAAGAACTAGGCTCCGACTCTTGGTGCTGCGGAGTTAGTCTGGTTGTGTCTAAACCTGATATTAAGTGATCTGGAACCTGGACAAGCGCAGGTGATTCATTTTTGCGTTTTTCTCCTAGCGCGATTTCCCTCTCACTCGAAGAAGGGCTTTGGACAAACCCCCATCCCTTTAAACCTCCAAAGTCTAAGATTCTCCGGGCATTACTTGAGCGTGGCTTTAATTGATCAACGTGACGTTTCCAAACTTCATTTGAATCTGGACTAACACTGTAAGCATTTCGCCCTAAAATCTTTACAACTCTGCCCTTGATCCAATATGTCTGATTTAACTTGTATAGTCTGATCCAGACAGTATCTTCTACAAGAAACGTCCTCAAACGCCTTTTCCCGGAATTTGTAATTTGTCTCTCTTGCTGTTTTAATATTCTACCCCTGACGTTACCATTTTCTATTGTCTTCTTCTCTGGCCTTAGTTAATCAAATTTCGTTCGAATCTTTCTTCCCAACAAAAGCGAGGCAGGAGTTTCTCCTGTTGTGCAGTGAGGCGTAGTTCTGTAGTCGAATAAATACCTCAACAGAGAGACTTCCATGTTGCCGTTCTGTTCAGCAAGCAGCAATTTTTAACGACTTCACACTGTTCTCTGCCTGGCCGTTGGATGCGGGATGATATGGTGGTGTCGTTATGTGCTTCAACCCATTTACCTTGCAAAGGTTTGAAAAGCTTCTGCCGTGAAGGCACTACCATTGTCAGTAACGATTGTTTCTGGAAATCCAAACCTGCTGAAAACCTCTCGTAATTTGTTTACAGTATTAAAGGTATCTGCACTTTTGGCTTCAAAAACCTCCAACCATTTGAAAAGCTATCGATGCAGACTAGAAACATCCTATTTTGAAAAGGACTGAAAAAATCTAAATGTAGACGTTCCCAAGCACGAATATTTGGTTGCCATGGAGTAAGTTCACCTGTCGGAGGACAACAAGCTTGAACTGCACAAATATCGCACGATTTAACAAGTGCCTCTATGTCTAAGCTTAAACCCGGCCAAAAACCGTAACTTCTGGCAAGCGATTTTGTCTTCACAATACCGAAATGAGAAGAATGTAATAGCTTGAGAATCTTCTTTCTCAAGGAAGTTGGTATCACAACCCCACATTAGGCAATCTCCCTCCAAAGACAGCTCATTTTTCCTAAGAAAAAACGGCTTAAATTCGCTCACTATTTCGTTTGGCCAGCCTTCTCTTCTCATAGGTCATCACCTGAGTAAGCACCTTATCCTTAGACGTCTCAACGACTACTCTTCCTACGTCAATTGGAACTTTGGACTCACTACTGACATAATTTAGGTGAACTTGATTAAAAGTGTCACTATTTGCCTCTGTTCCTTCTTCTTGCTTTATGGGAAGGCGTGAAAGAAAGTCTGCCCCATTTTCACTTGCCTTAATATATTGTATTTTAAATTTGTACCCTGAAAGAAAAACAGCGTATCGCTGTAATCTGTTTGCGGCCATTTGGGGAATACCGTGCTTCTCTCCGAAAATTTGCGTAAGTGGTTTGGAATCTGTAAATAGAGTAAATTCCCTTCCAAAGAGGTATTGATGAAAAGATTTGACTCCCCAATAAATTGCCAAAGCTTCCTTTTCTATTTGGCTATACCTGCACTCGGAATCACTTAACACACGAGAAGCATACGCAATAGGCTTCCTTGCATTTGATAGCACATGATTCAATACTGCCCCAATGTCGTGACTACTCGCATCTGTCACTAACTCTAAGGGTAATTCACTTTTATAATGTACTAGTACTTGTGGAAAAGTTAAAATCTGCTTAATCGTATCGAAAGCTAATTGACAATCTTGAGTCCAACTCCATTTAACACCCTTTTTAAGTAACACATACAAGGGGTTTAGTGTTTGTGATAACATTGGAACAAATTTCCGATAGTAGTTTATTCTGCCTAGAAACGACTGTAGCTCTTGAACCGGTTTAGGTGCAGGTAACTCTAAAATTGGCTTAATCCTCTCTGTTGAAGGGTGTGTTCCCTCGCTATCTATTACGAAACCTATGTAAGTAACACTCTCCTTAAAAAATTCACATTTAGACTCCTTCACAGTAAGTCCACAATCCTGCAGTCTCTGAAGTACTTTTTCTAGTCTACGCAACAACTCATCCCGTGTTCTCCCTGCTACTAGTATGTCATCTTGAAAAACAGCAATGCCATCGATACTTAGCAAAACCTGCTCGATTATCTTTTGGAAAACTGTGGGGCAAGTACTAACACCGAAAGGTAGTCTGGTGTACTTGAACAATCCCTTATGGGTGCAAATTGTTGTGAGCGTTTGACTCTCTTCCTCGAGTTCCAGCTGCTGGTAAGCAGATGCGAGGTCAACTTTTACAAACAAATTTCCGCCAGAGATTTATTCCAACAAATCTTCAATTCTAGGGAGCACAAATCTTTCAATTTTAATGAACGGGTTCAAGATAATCTTATAGTCGCCGCACAACCTGACCGAACCATCAGCTTTCAAAACCGGCACCACTGGCGTTGACCAATCCGAAAACTCTACAGTTTTGAGAATGCCCACTGAAACCAGTCTATTGAGTTCATTTTCAACCTTTTCTTTCAGACTGAAAGGCAAAGGTCGTGGGGGAAAATATCGTGGTGTGACAACTTCAACTAGGTTTAACTTTATTCGCCTTTTGTTAAAAGTACCTAGTGTACGACTGAAAACTTTTGGAAATTTTTGAAGTAATTTCTTTATGTCATTAGATATGGTAACTTTTTTCATAGTAAACTCTACTCTACATTTTTTCATAAAATTTCGACCTAATAAAGGCGTACAATGACTCTTTATAACGTAAATTTCCATGCTTTCTCACTTGTTATTAAACTCAACTTTTAAAACGACTTTCCCAAGTGGTCTAAACTTACTCCCGTTATAGTTTACCAAACTGATAAATGCTTTATTTAATGGAACAAAAGAAAACCACTGTATATAATCTTTATAGCTTATGCAACTGATCGCAGCACCACTGTCTAGCTCCGCCTTGACTTCCCGATTATTTAGTATTATTGACAGAAAAATAGGATCAACACTATTTACCGAACCTTGAGGTTATGGTTTTGAAATGTTTATTCATAGTTTCGACGATTTTGTCAAACGTTTTAACGTCCGCCTCTTCTGGATAGCACAAATTGTTCAGGAGGGAGTACGTCTCTTCTGATAGCATCGTCAATAATACAGCTTTCTTTTGCCCTGCTTCGGCTATTTTGTTCGCTGCGAAGAATTGCAGCAACCTCTTGTGGTATACTGCACAATCCATGCTGGCGTGATGGAACTCTTTAAGAGATCCCAAAGTTGCTGCGCTCTCCATATTACGTCGATTATTTTTTCGGAAGCTCACGCGACTTCATTTTCCTCGTCGCCAATGTTATATCCTTGAACTTTTAAATAAAACGCCACGATCTAACTTTAGATTACATCTATATTGTTCGATATTTATTACAAGGTTTGTTAAGACAACTTATTCTGTTGTTGATGTTGCTAGAGTCCAAGCTATAGATTTACTCTATACGTTGAGGATATGGTTGAAATTCTACCAAGAGGTGTTGAGTACACACGACTACTGATTAAAACATTACTGTTTGCGGATGAAATAGTGCTGCTCTCGCACTCACCTAAATCACTGCAACTAATGATTAATAGATTATATAAGTATTGTAAGCTGTGGAGCCTGATAGTTAATCTAAATAAGTAAAAAATCATGGTATTCAAAAGAGGGGGAGGATAACGCTGTGGAAATGAGAAATGGCATTACAACGGCGAATATACAAAAGTTGTATAAGTATCTCGGCGTTTATTTCATTAGAAACCTTGATATAGAGAGACATTTAGAGGAAAAACTAAGCAAGTCTAAAACGGCCATAAACACTCTTTGGAAGAATTATCTTAACAACAAACACGTTGCCCACAGCAGCAAATATAAGGTATTTATGGCAGTCTCCGAATCTATACTATTTTATGCTGCGCAAGTTTGGGGAGTACGAGAGTGCGGAAAAGCTGTTGCGATACTATATAAAAAGAACATTCTATCTGCCACCTAACACCCCAAATTATATGATAATGTTGGAAACAGGTTTTTCTCCGCTCTTCATAAAAACGCTAAGATTGCATGTAGACTACATTTTAAAGGTCTTTAAGATGACAGATACCCGATTGCCGAAAAAGAGGCAATGCAAGCCATGCAGTCCAAGACGGGGTGGTACAGTGAGTGGCTGGAACTTGCTAGTAGCTGTTGAATAGAGTTAAACCTCGATGACAACAGGTATTGCAAACGTCAACTTTACGAACTTATTTGAAGTGTGAACGAGGAGCTTTGAGCAGGATACGTAGAGCAGGCGAAGGCGTCTTTATTTTTATTTTATTTCATTTTGTCTTCAAGGTACAAAGGCTTTCTTAGACTAATAGCTATATACATTTTAAGAACAGAAGAAATAATATACATAATTAACAAATAAAAAGATAAAGCAAACAATCATGACTGCACTGCTTCCAGTAAGACTTTCTTAATACAAGAGATTAATTTGTTGAAATCAATTAAATTTACATTAGCATTATAGTTTGTCATTAAACTGTTTATTGAGGAGGATCGGCCGTAATTGAGAGAAGGAACGTATATGTTCAGAAGGCTTAGGATTTCCGGGGAGTCAATCTCAGCAATGATTACCCTATGTAAAAAAAGAACCTTTACCACCGTTCGCCTAGCTTCAAGTGATTCTAAACTAATCAATTTTAACCTAGGTTGATAGGATGGTAAATTATATGGATCAACCCAAGGGAGTCTCTAAGGGTAAATCTAAGAAACCTCTTTTGAATAGATTCAATTCTGGTGATGTGGACATTGTAACAAGGATACCAAACAATAGATGCATATTCTAAAAGTGATCGAACAAAAAATAGATAAAAAAAAAAACATATGGGTCAGAAAACTCAGAAGCGTAACGCCGTAGCATGCCCCATGACCTATTAGCTTTGTTTGAAATGTAATCAACATGATTGTTGAAAGTATGTTTACTATCTAGCAATATACCCAAATGTTTTATTAACGAGACCCGAGATACAATTTTACCGTCAATACAATAGGTATGCATGAAAGGTGATTTAAGACGTGAAAATGTAATAACAGAGCATTTTGTAACATTCAGAGAGAGGTAATTTTTTGAGCACCACAAATAAAACTTTTGAAGATAAATGTTTAAACGTTGGAAGCAATGAATATCTTTTCCCGACAAATATATCTTAAAGTCATCAGCAAACATAAGTATATTACAATTAATTAAGAAATTTACGAGATCATTAACAAACAAGATACATAAAAGAGGGCCAATGTAGCTTCCTTGGAGGACGCCTGAGGTCACAGAAATTTTATTGGAAATTTGGTTACGGAACCTTACATATTGATATCTATCACATAGAAAGGATGAGAGCCAACGTAGAAAGGAAGATGGGAAACCTAATCTTTCAAGTAAGTAAAATTGTATGGTCAACACAGTCAAAAGCTTTACTGAAATCCGTGTAGATTGCATCAACTTGGTTTCCTTTACCAATTTCAAAAATGACGAAATTAGTAAAGAGAAGAAGATTAGTAACAGCCGAACGTTTTTTTACAAAAACATTTTGGTTATTGCAAATTAGAGATTTGCAGAAATAATTTAATTTCTCTGTAACCAGCATATCAAACGATTTTGGAATAGATGACTGTATACATATACCTCTATAATTCTCAATTTTGTTTCTCCTACCAGACTTGAAAATAGGGACAATAAAGGAATATTTCCAGACAGACGGAAATATACTAGTTTTCAACAATAAATTAAAAATCCGGCATACAATTTTATGCAATTGAGCGGCGCATTTTTTAAAGAAGCCGGTCATGGCCAGGATTAAAACTTAAATCCAATTTAGTCAAACCGTCCAAAGTGTCTTTTTCCGAAATTTCAATGTTATTAAAAATTGGAGTGGAAGAATCACTAAAGTAGGAAAAGAAATGTGGATCAATAACAGAGTCTTTTTCTGAATAGACAGATGAAAAATAAACCAAAGTTATTACAAATGGCGGTGGAAGAGTCAGCTGGCTGTCCGTTAAAAGAAAGTAAGTCTGGGTAACCATCATGTTTGTTCTTGGAGTTGATGAATTGCCAACATTTTTTCGGACTGGACTTAAGACTATTTTGTATATCGTTTATGTAAACCAAATACACGTGATAAAGGGAGGATTTGAATTGTGACTTAAGACTTCTATACAGCATGTAGTCTTCATTCGCCAAACTACAACGCCATCTCCTATAAGCTCTGTTCTTTTGAATTTTCAGGTTGCGAGTTATTACATTATCCCAAGGAGAAGCATTTAACGGAGTATTTTTAGCGGAAACAACAGGGACAAATCTAAAAATTAAGTTATTGATAACCCGATAAAAGTCAGAACATAGGTCGTTAACTTCTAATGAGAGATAAGGAGCCCAATCATAATTGTTTAGCTCATGACAGATTTCATTTAAGTTCGCATTTTAAAAATCAAATTTAAAAGAATTACAGCAGTAAAGCCCACTTACATCAAGAGTAAAAAAATAGGTATAAAGATGGATGATATATACCTTCCGGAACGAGGTAGTTCCTGGATACAAAACTTTCATCGCAATTATTGGAGGTCCAAGATCCGGCTTAGGCTATTTTTTATATGATTCATCTGAAGCAAGCCCAGAGACTGGAATGTGTCGACAAATTCAGCAAATGTTTTGGATGAAGTGGTGACGAGGTTTAGAAAGGTACAGTCCGCATCTCCTAAAGCCCGGTTAATTTTAGGTTGGTTGAAGTGGCCCAAGATGTACATTTTATCTGAAGACGACAAAAGGCCTTCAACGTCGCTACATAAAAAAACATATAGCTATTTAGGTCATAACTGGCAGGAGAGCAATTACTTCCGTGATAAAAACAGCATTGAGGAAATATCGACTGTATTTAAGCTACGGGGAGAGCTTCTGAAGCTTGATTATATTCCACACAGAGATAATCTACCAATGCTGTGTAGCTTGTGTAACTTGGCGGAGAGGTTAGACGATATACATTTCGTTGGAAAGTGCCCAATATTAAAAGAAACGAGAAGATATGTTTTCGGAAGTGATATTCTGGCGACGGAACAAGTATTAATACTTCTTAATGAAATTAACGTAGCAAAACTATTTCAGTACTGCAAAGTCGCACTTAAATATCGTCTTGGAATAATCAATGAAAATTTATAATTTAATTAAGTTTGCTATTTTATGTATATATATAATTGTTGCTAATCTGGCAGATGGCAAAGCCAAGCTAATTGATGTTTAGATATGAAGTACATCAATAAAAACCTTATCTATTCTAATAATAAAAAAATATATTTCCATTTGAATTTCGCTGCTCATTTTCAAAGAATAACATAGAAATTTTATTTTGGTCAACCCTGTACTGTGCATACTCTATGGTATAGATTATGAGGAAGTTATCAAAAAGCAATTTTTACACATTTATACCTTCGCCCTAATATACCTACTTCTTCTTTTTAATGCCTAGCCTACATATGTTAATACTTACACTGGGTACAAGAATAGGAAAATCATATTCAAAGAATAGTGCTCTTCCATTTTTCGCGCCATGGATGGACCGACAGACGGAATTTATTTTTAGAAACTTCAGGTTTGAAGTGAAAAGCGAAAAATGTGCAAATTGCTAAGTGGGGGCGATTACCATGTCATGCAGAGTGTTAGTGAAAATCTGTACAATAAGATTTTTTATTTTTGTTTTTGACTTCCTAGAGATGTTAGAAAAATGTAATCTATGCAGTTCTATGCACTGAACGGAAACAGTTTAGGATTATGAATAAGTTATACTGATTGGGGCACCGCAAGCCGTGTGGGTTGTCTTAAACGTCTAACAATTATTAATTGGAAGAGCAAGTGCAATTCTATTTTTAATTAACACACAATAATAAGTCAAATTAGCCACAACGAGCGTTTCGAATTCAATCTGTAGTGCGCCGCATTGAACAAAATAAAATATCACCTGGGTATTAAGTATTCCGGTACATAAATGGTTAGGTGTATATTTAGCTCGACTAATTGTAAATATTTTTTTTTTTCAATGTTTATCTGTTTTGATTTGTTATTAATAATATTGTATTAATATGAAGGTAAATTACACGACCTAGATTAGAGCTTAATTAAAATAACCAGAAATATTTAAACACTTTAGATGGTGTAACAGAGTCAGGAGCATGTGTATATAACTAACTATGCTGCGGTGGAATTAAAGAAACGGTATAAGATTTGTATATATTGTACATACGATGCAAAATTTCGCAATGTACCCGTTCAATTTTCAAATTGCACCTACACAATTGCTTACCTACAATACATTCCATAAGATGAAATCTACTAAAATCTAACTCCCACATATACCAAATTAAATTTTTTTTTTCCGGGGGTGGGTGAATATTTTCCATAGACACTATGAGAATAGCAAGCTCGTGCTCATAGTAGTGATAGAATCTTACTGACTAAAAAACACTACCCTTCGAAATAAATAAGTAAGTAAGTGGTTAGTGTGTCGGATCACTACGCATGAGGTTCCAAGTTCGAATCCCAGAAAAACACCAAACGTTTTTTCACGGTCCCACCTTTCGCGAGCGTCTGACAAACATCCGAGAGTATTGTTGTCTCGAAAAAGCTTCTCAAATCGCCGTTCGGATACGGCAGTAAACTGTAGGTCCCTTCCATTCGTGTGAAAATATAACGCACACAACATGAGTGGTTGCGAGAAGCTAGGCCCTGGCACTTGAAGAGCTGTTGCGCCAAATATTTATTTATTTATTTTTCGAAATAAATTTGTTAGGTATCGCAACTAAGTAATAACTTATCAAGCAATTTTTCTATCATGAAATAAAAACGTTTGGCAGGTTACTTTTCACTGAAAGATCCTGCATGTTTCGCAATCTAGACGCGGTTAATCCTTATCTCACCAAGTTGAAAGGTTTCGTCCTTTGTCGTCGGCGCAATAAATTGCTTCTATCGAAAATTTGTAGGACTGTGTTGTTGACATGTCCGATTAGTCGGTTTCTATGCTTTCTCGCGAAGCTTCTAGTTTCAGCTTCGATTGTCGAAATTCCGAGATCCCTGTGGATATCGTCGTTTTTACTATACCACGGTGCTTGGACAATTTCTCTTAGCACTTTATTTTGAAAAGTTTGTGAAATATTGACATTTGTTATCCTGGTACAACCCCAAAGTTGTATACTGTAGGTCCCAACCGGCTTTAGCACTTGCTTGTATAAAAGCAGTTTGGTCTCAGTACTGGGCTAGGAATGTTTTCCGAGTAACCAGTTAATTTCTCTATATTTAATTTCGAATTCTTTATGTTTCATTTTCACATGCGAATTCCATTTCAGCCTTGCGTCGAGTGTCATTCCCAGCTATTTGGCTTCATTTGCAAAAGGTATTCGGGGCAAGCTTAGAAAAATTGGAAAGTCATTCGTTTTCTTATAAGTGAAATTCACATGAACACATTTACATTCGTTGAGGGTGATCCGCCAGTCTCTCGTCAATTCATTTACATTATTCAGTGCGTTTTGCAGTTTTGCAGTCATTTCTTCCTACTGCTAGGATGGTAGTGTCATCGGCAAACGTAGCAAGGATAGTGCCATCTTCGTTCGGTATATCACGAGTATTATAACAGATAGAGAAACGGCCCAAGAAAGCTTGCTTTCCGCACGCCGGCCGAAATTTCTTTGACCTCGGAGTGTTCGATTCCATGTCTATCACGAAAGGATCTATTCCCGAGATATGATTCTAGAATATCGTATAGGCATATAGGGAGAGCTTGTAGTAATTTTCATTTCAAGCCATCATGCCACACCTTATCAAAGGTTTACGAGACGTCAAGAAATGCGCTTGAGCATATCTTCTTTTTTCTTCAAGTGCTTTTTCGATTACTCGTACGTCAGTAATTCTATGCTTCTTACTTCTGAACCTAAACTGGTGGTCAGGGATAAGATTATTTTCTTCTATAACCGATTAGAGACGCCTTAGTAATATCCTATCGAAAATTTTCGATATGACTGGAAGAAGCGAAATTGGAAAGCAAAAGTCGTTCGCAAAAAGGCCCGCATTGCTTGCCTATTGAACAGTGCCCAATGATGAGACCTATTGTAGTGCCGATATGCAATCTACTGAGAGAAATCAAAGTTTTAAAGTGCCAGGTCCTAGCTTCTCGCAACCACTCATGTTGTGTGCGTTATATTTTTCACACGAATGGAAGGGACCTACAGTTTAATGCCGAATCCGAACGGCGATTTGAGAAGCTTTTTCGTGACAACAATACTATCGGATGTTTGTCAGACGCTCGCGAGAGGTGGGACCGTGAAAAAACTTTTTGGTATTTTGTGGGATTCGAAGTTGGAACCTGATGCGTAGTGATCCGACACACTAACCGCTTACGCCACGGTGCCCAATCCATCGCCTGTTCTCCTATTCTGGCGAGTTCATCGGCCTTACAATTCCCTAGAATGTCTCTATGCCCCGGCACCCAACGGCTCAGCCATCTCCGCGATAAACGATCGGAAGTCTGGAGCTACTAAGTTATCTATAGAGGTCGGTTCCAGGGATTGTATTGCTGCTTGGCTGTCTGAAAAGATGCGGATATCTCTAGGAGATATCACATTTTTCTTAAGCCAAAATAATGCATCTTTAATCGCCATTATTTCCGCCTGGAACACGCTACAATGATTTGGTATACGGAAGGAGAGCTTCAGATCAGTAGAAATGCGGTGAAGTGGGAGGATTATGCTCCTTTGTTATGATTTGCTTGCTAAATATATCAAGGGGTATCAGATGAAATATAATATGACGGTTTTACACTAAAATAAAACCGATATTATTTGCCGACAGAAAACACAGCGTCGCTGTTGAAGAAGCCATTGCGTATTCGCCTTCAAGTCTTACGTATTCACCCTAAACTCCACTAGAAACCAATCGAACTGAAACCCAGAGGGAATATGCGTAGCTGTCAAACACTGCAAGCGCCAACCAGGGGTTAATTTCTTCATAGCGCCTTCACCAGTAAGGAACTTACTGCGACGCTGTGTTTTCTGTCGGCAAATAATATCGGTTTTATTTTAGTGTAAAACCGTCATATTATCTGCCTGGGGAAAACACAGCGTCGCTGTTGAAGACGTGTTTGCTATCTGCTGGTGTTTGAACACAACGCTATGATGATGAAAAAATACTGAATATCTATTCTAAACCTGTGTATTAAAGTCAAAAGTATTAAAAAATTAAATAAATCATTTATAATTCAGTATTCATAAATTCTAGGTAAAATAAATACAATAAATTCATGAAATTATATTGGCTTAAAATTCTTAAAAAGGTTGTTTTCTTTAACAGAACTATTGGAATCTACCTTTTTGCAGCAGTGTCTTTTAAAAGTCCTTTCCGCTTTCCAATTTCCTCTTGAGAGAATCTCATCAACAGGATGATTCTGTAGCCAGCCTAAGGATGCAACCGCTGCTCAAATACTCCCAGGCGTCGCATCTATTCCAGCCTCTCGTAACACTGAGCGTAACCAACCACCGATTATCGTTCTTGATGCTGGTCTCACTGGTCTATTTACACTTATAAATAGATTGTCAAGATTATTTACCTGAGCTCTTCTATTCTGAGACAGCTTAACTAGACGCCTTATCCAAAATACTGGGCATATACTTTTATCTGAATGTTCGATTAATTGCCAACTCGATTGTCTATGCGTTGATGAGTCTGTCTTGGAACCAAATGTTGGATGCAAAATAATTTCCCCCTCACCTTCTATTAAGCAGTCATTAGAAACTTTCAGCAACGTTAAATCGTGAACTCTTCGTCCAGATGCAAGAAGCAAGATAATCGCTGTCCTTCTGGAAGCTTCAAACAAGGTCTCCTTGCTCTCTGCAGATGATAGCCAATCTATTACTATCCGTGGGTCCCAAGTCTGTAGTCTTCTGGTAGCGGGTCTCGCTAATGATACTGCCTCCAAAATCTGTTTAACTAAAAAGTGTGAAGAAAGGTTCTCGACTATATTCGGGCCACAAAAAGTTGAAATCGCAGATTTGTGGACAAGAATCGTGCTTGGCGAATAAGTCTCTTTCAAAAATAAATGAGCCAAATACTTCGCTACAGTCGAACCCGTTGGAAAATTACAAATGAAGTTGTTTACTTTGCACCAAGCTATCCAGGCCCTGATAGCAGGCAGGTACGTCTTTAAAGTAGAATTTCTCCATCCCTTCTTTAACAACTGCTTCTCTTCACTGGACCACCCTTCTACTTGACTACCCCACCCCCAACTTTCCAAACATTCAGGCTCAAATGTTCTACTTGTGGAGGTGTTCGCCCTGTTGTCATATCCACTAGCACCTTCCGCAGGTTGTTGCTTGTTTGTGGAGGTTCTTGTGCTCGAGCTTTCAGGTCGGCCATCCAAAATACCTGCGTCCATTGGGGGGCCACAATGATATAGTGTCCCCGCGAACGGTTTAGATGAGCCAACACTCTCGGTATAAGGTTTGGTGGCGGAAATACCCAGCCCAGATGATAATTCCAATCGTGACGGAATGCGTCGAAGAAATCTGCTGCACGATCTCTGCAATCTATGGAAACATATCTCTGGACAACAGCTGTTCTTCTTGAGGCGAAAAGATCTATGTCGGGTATTCCCCACCTGTCGAAGATGAGGGCCCGTGCTGCCGGTAGAATGTGCCATTCGGGTATTGGTCGCCCCCTTGAAAGTCGGTCTGCTATACCATTGTACCTTCCCGGAAGGTAGAAGGCAGATATGGTTATGTTGAACTGATCGACCAGTTGAAGAATCTGATAAGTCAGATCTAATAGCCCACGGGATCTGGTTCCACCTTCCTTGCGAATGTAAGACACAAGAGTGCGGTTGTCTGTCTGAAGCAAGATATGCGATCCCCTTAGATGATCTGCTCGGGCACTTATAGCTCTGTATACCGCATACATCTCCTTCATGTTGGAGTGCCATCTTAACTGCTTCCCTGTCCACTGACCTGACATAGCTAGCTCGTTTAACTGAGCCCCCCATCCCGAGGCTGCCGCATCTGTGACTAAGAAATCTGTTACTGCCGCTTTGTGTATTGGCGTGACCATGCCTGTGGCTCCGAGCCACCAATTGATCTCCTCCAAAGCCCTCCGAGGGATGGGAAGTGTTTGCCTTGCGCGTTTGCTGAACTTTCGGATAAAGATCTGAAGGTAACGACAGTTCAATCTTCCTCTTGGGATAACGAAGCTTGCAAAATTCAACTGTCCCAAAACCCTCTGGAGCTGTCGCAGGCTGCAACTCTGTTTCTGCGCCAGCGCGCGAAGAGAAACTCCGATTTTCTCCTTCTCTGGCTCTGGAATACTCATAATATTCTCTTCTGAATCCCACTGAATACCCAGAAACTCTATTACCTGCTTCGGTGATAAGACGGATTTTTTGAAATTTATTATCCACCCAAGGGCCTGTAAAAGTTCTACGGTCTCCGCAACCTGGACCATAAGTTGCGAGATCTCCTGGGCCACTAAAAGAAAGTCGTCCAGGTAAACTCAAACTCTTATGCCCCTGTTTCGAAGGATCTCCGCAATCCAACATGTTATGGCTGAAAATAATCTGGGGGCGGAAGAGAGACCAAATGGGAGGCATGTTAGCTCTAAGAGTTCGCCTCTGTATACCACTCTCAGAAAAGGTCGGTGGCTCTCCGATATTGGCACATGAAAGTAAGCCTGTGATATATCTATCTTTACCATCCAATCGTTGGGTTGTACAAAATCTGGTACCGAGGCGTGAGAGATTAGTCTGAAGGATCTTTCTATTACATAGTCGTTCAATGCTCTGAGGTCGAAAATAGGGCGAACTCCTCCGTTGGGTTTGTTTATGAGAAACATTCTTGAAATAAAACTGGGGCTGGATTGTGGGGGGGGGGGGCTCCAGAATCCCCAATTCCTTCATCTCCTTCATCTGAATATCCATCTTTTGAGATGGTCTTGTTGCAAATTTTTGCAAAATGTCCGCTGTGGGGCAAACTAGAGGTGGTCTGCAACGAAAGGGTATCCTTGCTCCAGTAATACCTTTTAAAATTAAGGAGTTGGCACCCAGACTCTGCCACCTGTCTCTGAAAAACTTTACCTGTCCCCCCCTGAAGAGCTGAGAGTCATTTGGCGTTCTCTTTCGAACGAAAGGAAGGCATGACTCGTTTGTCCTGCTTCCTCTTCGCTTGTCTTTCTTTGTAACTGTTCCTGTGTGCAGATCTTTTATAATTATACCTAGACTCATTCTTCTGCTTCCTTTCATTGTTATATAAAGGGCGATGACTTTGAAAGGATCTCCTCTCCCTAGAAACAGAGGGAATACTAAGCCAGGCCTGGGCCCCACCAAGTGACTGCATCAATGCCTGAAGTGCATGTTTATCGAACAGATGCTCTGAACTTGGATGAATGTTTCGAAGTGCTGTCTGGACGTTCTTATTGGAAATCTCAGAAATTAATCTCTCACGCCTCACCTCAATACATTCCGCCCTCTTGCCACATATGACTTGCAGAGCTAGTTCTGTGTTCTTTGTCGTCCCTCTTCTTCGATTTATTAGGTGAAGAAATCATCTTAAAGTTATCAAATTAGTACACTGCTGATATTGTGACTGTTATTCACTATAAAAAATATCAATCCAGTCGCTTGTTCTACATTAATTTTTTACTTAAACGTGATTGTTCTTGAATTGCGACCTAATGGCGACGAAATACACAACGCTATGAAGAAATCAACGCCTGGTAGGCGCGTTTGACAGCTACGCACACTCCCTCTGGGTTTCAGTTCGATTGGTTTCTAGTGGAGTTTAGGGTGAATACGTAAGACTTGAAGGCGAATATGCAATGGCTTCTCCAACAGCGACGCTGTGTTTTCGCCAGGCAGATAATGTCCAGTACCGCAGAGGGAGTTGTACGTAGTGCTCCGCTTATGCACAGACAAGTTGCTTAGACAATCGCGATTTATAGCTTTTCCTAAGGCTGCCCACCAAACAATCACCCTGTGTGTGAGTATCGGTCTAATGACCGAGATGTATAGCCAGTATTTTATTCGATGCTGTAAACCCCATTTATTTCCAATAGCTTTTTTGCAAGCGAAAAGTGATACTGTAGCTTTCTTTACTCTTTCTTGAATGTTAGGTTTCCAGCTTAGTTTCCTATCCAGGATAAGACCCAACTATTTTGGCTTATCAGAGAAAGTTAAGCTGATACATTAAGAGAGGGAGGATCGATAAACGGAATTTTATATTTCCTTGAGAAGAGTACTAGTTTAGTTTTATGTGGGCTGACACCAAATCCGCGGGCGGATTACAACCAACAAGCTCGGTCTTTAGCTAATTGCCTCCAGTTGCGCACTCCAAGTTGGTCGAGGTCACCTTGAACTCGTGCGCGCAACCTACCCCGATGATTCCCTCTACTGCGCCGTCCCTCGGGTTAGATTCGAAGACTCTGCGGGCCGTAGCGTTGGTGTCCATTCGCTCTATATGTTCTAGCCATCTCAGACGTCCAATACGCAGTTTTTTGACTAGGTCGATGTCGCTGTACAGCTCGTATAGTTCGTGATTGAATCTTCTCCTCCAAAACCCGTCAACGCAAACGGGACCGAAAATCTTACGAAGAATTTTTCTCTCGAAGCGACCAAGGATATTTTCATCTTCTCTTAAAAAAGTCCATGTTTCAGCGCCGTAAAGAAGGACTGGTATGATCAGGGTCTTATACAGAGTCTCTTTAGTTGTTCGAGAAAGGGCTTTACTGTTGAATTGCCTTATAGGTGCAAAAAACAGCGATTGGCAAGAGTTATTCTCACTTGCTTTCTGCGCTGATGTCGCTCTCAGAGTTTATAGCAGATCTAACGTAGACAAAGTCCCTTACTGCCTCGAAGTTATAGCTGCTCACTGTGACGTTCTGTCCAATTCGTCAGTGTTGGCTGTCCCTTCTTGTTAACAGCATATACTTGTTTTGCCCTCGTTTATCGCTAAACTCATTTTGGCCACTTCCGCCTCAATGCTTATAAGCGCACCGGTGACAGCCCGCTGAGTTCTTCCCATAATGTCTATATCGTCGGCGTATGCAAGCAGTTTTACAGACTTATAATAGATTGTGCCTCCGGTATTGGCTTGTGAGTTCCGCACAATCACATGCTTAAACAGCGTACCTCCGATGACTAGGCGGCTGGTATTGCAGAGTCCACAAACCGCTCACCGTTATCATTACGGACTCCCACGCCGTGAACTCCCATCATGCGTTTAAGCATGGTGTTGTCGCTATCCACCTTGGCATTGAGATCCACCATCACCATTATGATGTCCCCATTAGGCGTTTGGTTGTACGCGGCGCCTAATTGGGTATAAAAATCATCCTTTTCATCTTCAGTCGGGTCTAGAGTCGGAGCATAACACTGCATTTTTTGTTTTTATAGCACTGTATGATGGTAATTTTCTTAACTCTACTCTGGAACCCAGCTGCCAATATCCGGTCACTATAGGGTTTCCAGGATATGAGGCTACTACGTGCTGCTGGAGTTAGCATGAGTCCTACTCCGGAACTCCGTGTACTTCCAGCTGGTTTACCAGAGTAGAACATGACAGCGCTTTTTTGTTGGGGAGATGTATGGTATTCCCCAGCATCGAACCATCTTATCTCGCTCAGCCCTAAGATGTCTATTTTATAGCGTGCGAATTCGCGCTCCAATTGGAGGAATCTGGCGTTATAAGGCCCTTCCTTGAGTGAGTCCAGGAGGGTCTTAACGTTCCAGAATCCGATCGTTGTCCGTGTTCAATAGCCAAAGGTCGTCATCAAATTATCCGTCCGTATCCGAAGCGTTGATTTCCGTTTCGGAACAATTAGCTTTTTTTTACTGTTGCGGCTCGCTGGGCCACAGACCAACCGACACTTATTCTGCTTTTTTCTAACAGGAAGCTCGCCATTCATCCTCTCCCGTTAGCAATTTCCGTAGAAATTTCCAGATGGCACCACGAGGAGGTGGGAGTTGGGCTTACTAACACAGCTGCTAGGTTTTCGGCTGCAGTGGTTCAGCATATACTGACGGAATGCCAAAATTATACAAGGGCTAGGAAGATCCTAGAAAGAGCAATTGACAGGCAAGTGACACCAAGAAGCCTGATCTCATTTATGTTGGTGAGGAGTGAAGGCTGGGAGACTGCAAATGAAGTAATCACGAGTATGATTAAGCAACAGCGTATAGAAGAACGAGCAACGAGAAACGCGAGAAACGAAGATCCTGCCCTGGTAGCTAAAAAAGAAGTAACAAAATGTCAAACCCGACCCTGCAAAGGAATACCTTGACTGGTGGTGCCGGAGGGGAACAACAGGACAGAGAAACAGGAGGGGTTTATTAGCACGTAACCATGCAGGAGCATGGAGTCCCGCATAACTCGTAGCACGGGCTACAAGCATCCATAAAGGATTTTACGAGTACCCCTACCCGCGCATCAAAAAATAAAAAATATACTTATTATATTATATTATAGAGGTCCAAGAACACACAAGAGGATACATGATATAAGTAAAGATAAGCAGTGTAGCCAGATAGCCCTTTTAAAATGCTACAGCAATCAGAATGTGAAAAGGCGTTCAGCCTGAGTAAAGATTTTTTCACAATTTTGGCTTATTTTCTGCTTGAATATATAGCTGTGTGTGACTTTTTTTTTTATTGGTTTTGTCATCTTGTCAGAGGATGGACTTAATACTATCTGGACGATGTATAACTATGGGGCATGAGATCTACCCCTATGTACTCGTATATATAAAAAATTCGACTAATGATTCTAGCTATTTGTAAGGTAGTTCCTATAAAATTGTGTACTTCTCTTGACCTTGTCAGTAATCTTCCAAAGAAGGTAACAAACATTGGAGCTCTAAAGTACATACATCAAGCTCACAATCTAACAGTCCCACACAACCTACATATTTATTTTCAATAGAAAAGTAAATATTGTCTTAGCTGCAAAATTTATTCAGTAGGCATGCCCCACTTAATTAAAAATTTAGTAATGAACCCATATCTCTTAATACATGCATATCTCACACAATAATACTATTTTTTCATAAAAAAAAAGAACTAAAACCAAAGCCACATTGATCTTCCCCATTTTAGCCAAACCAACAAAATATCTAAAAGTAAACATTTACCTAATAGTAACCGAAAATAAAATTAAAAAGAAAAACGTCGAAAAAACATCGAATATTGATTAATACATTTGAAATTTAAAAATTGCCAAAAACAGAATTTTTCAATACGAAAACGATAATAGAAAAATTCAAAAAATTCATAAGAGCAACAGAGATAGAGAGTATCGCCCTTTGTTTTCAACGAGAAGGAAACAAAAAAAGAAAACAAGTAAACTCAAACAAACCTCCACACCTCGCATATAGAACTTACCAAATCCCTTACCATATACGGTACGTTTACTGAGCACAGACTGCCACCGATGGTCCAAAGCCCCATCATCACAGATCTATTTTTATCATGGCCACAACATCCACTCGACATCTGTGCGATGTCTTCTTGTGGGGTGGTGGAATATAAAAACTGATGTTCGCCTGCCGAGATACGCTCAGTCAGTTCGATTCATTGGAAACGGTTTGTAATATACCGTCGCGATCTTTCAGTATTCTTTGTGTTCTTTTAGTGGAAAATAAAATAAATTCTTTTACAAAATGTGTGACGATGATGTTGCTGCTTTGGTCGTTGATAATGGTGCGTTTTTGAAAAAAAAAGGAATTTTGACTGCTGAAGTTTTTGTGGAAATAGTGAAATTTTAATCCTTTTTGTGGTACTAGGGAGAACATTAATGCTAAGTTTTTCATAAGTTTTTGTTTAATTCAGAAGTCAACAAATATTTCGAAAGTTACTTATTTTGCTTAGGAAAGATACCCTTCTGGATCAACTTAAAGATTTTAGTGTCTATACTAGTTCAATTCTACATATCACCTTGAGATCAATCCATATTAATTGTATGAAACTAAAATAATGCCTGAAGCAACAGACTCTAATCGATATTTTTGAGTTTGAAGCACATATCTGCTTTACAGCAGTTTGAACCTACTGTTTTCGAAACTTTGAACCAAGCAGAATAGATACTACCAGCACGGTACTTTCTACCAATTTTGAGCCAAATTTTCATCACTTTATAGTAGACACATACTAAACAAATTTCTGTCTGTCTGTGCTTATTAAGAAAAGAACTGAATGGCTTGTAGTGCTGCTTCCTGCATATTTGTTGAGGGGGATCTAGGTATATAAAATTACAAGCTGTGACCCGCAAGTTTCATCCAAATGACATATGAAAATATGTGAATCTCGGATTCGTGAAACATAGTTCGCTCTTAGTTTGCCATTTTTTCTTACTTTGGTCCATGACGTATTCTAGTCCTCCTATGTAAGCTTTTCGATTGATAGAATAGTTTGCAAAATGTATATTATACTAGTCCTTTGTTTTTAAAATGCAAAGCCAAATCCCCTAAGCAGGAGGGTTTTTTTTTAAGAATTGGCATCTCCACTGATAATTTCACTACCAGATTCATACATATCTTTTCTTCAGGCTGTCTACGATAGTAGGCGGGAGTCTTACGCAAAAACCCCACATTTCAGAAGTCTGATCACAGACATATCTAGAAACAGGAGAGTACTCTTTATCTCATTTGTACTCGACCAGCCCTCTCGATTTGAAAAGGCTTCATTTTGGGAATATTTGTCTTTCCATAAATTAGGTGAGATAGCTTGACATATGCAGATATCAGCAGCCTTAAATGCTTCATTACGGTTCCATCTCCAATGTGACCAATTAATTATCACTTTTTCGTCGTATTGCGATATGTCGTCTATAGCTTCTTAACTCATTCTTAGCCTGCGTTCGTTTAGTACGAAACTAATTATGACTCCACTTAATCTGATACTCCACTAGCCTAACGCCTTATATTCCTGTCGAGATCGTTAGATATGATCTAGTTCAATAAGTTAAATTCGCCATAGAAAGGCTCCTAGGCAAGCTCTGCACAGTTATTCGAAAGATTATAATTTTAACTGATAATCTTCACAAAACTGCAGAACGTTTTATTCTCGAAACCGATTCCTACCCAAGAAACTAATCCAGTAAATTATTTTCCCAAATTTCAGGCTCCGGTATGTGCAAAGCTGGCTTTGCCGGTGATGACGCCCCGCGTGCCGTCTTCCCATCTATCGTAGGCAGGCCCCGCCATCAAGGAGTCATGGTGGGTATGGGTCAAAAAGACTCATACGTCGGTGATGAAGCTCAAAGCAAAAGAGGTATCCTCACCCTGAAGTACCCCATTGAACATGGAATTATCACCAACTGGGATGATATGGAAAAGATCTGGCATCACACATTCTACAATGAATTGCGTGTAGCTCCAGAAGAGCACCCAGTTCTGTTGACCGAAGCCCCATTGAATCCAAAGGCCAATCGTGAGAAGATGACTCAAATTATGTTTGAGACTTTCAACTCGCCGGCCATGTATGTTGCCATCCAAGCTGTACTCTCTTTGTACGCCTCCGGTCGTACCACTGGTATTGTGCTCGACTCTGGTGATGGTGTCTCCCACACTGTACCCATCTATGAAGGTTATGCTCTACCACATGCTATTCTTCGTCTGGATTTGGCTGGCCGCGATTTAACCGATTATCTGATGAAAATCCTCACCGAACGTGGTTACTCATTCACTACCACTGCTGAGCGTGAAATTGTTCGTGATATCAAGGAGAAGCTGTGCTATGTTGCTTTAGACTTTGAGCAGGAAATGGCCACTGCCGCTGCATCAACATCTCTTGAGAAGTCCTATGAATTGCCTGATGGTCAAGTGATCACTATTGGTAACGAACGTTTTCGTTGCCCAGAGGCTCTGTTCCAACCCTCGTTCTTGGGTATGGAATCCTGCGGTATCCATGAGACCGTCTATAATTCAATCATGAAGTGCGATGTGGACATCAGGAAGGACTTGTATGCCAACACTGTGATGTCTGGTGGCACCACTATGTATCCTGGTATTGCTGATCGTATGCAAAAGGAAATCACCGCTTTGGCTCCATCGACGATTAAAATCAAGATTATTGCTCCCCCCGAGAGGAAGTACTCCGTTTGGATTGGTAAGTTGTACAAATACAGATCGTCCTGTAGAATGGGTTTTAACACATTCCCTCTTCCTCACTTAGGTGGTTCAATTCTCGCATCCCTGTCAACCTTCCAACAGATGTGGATCTCCAAGGAAGAGTACGATGAATCCGGTCCAGGAATCGTTCACCGCAAGTGCTTCTAAAGCGCCATCTATCGATTGCCAATGCCTGACATCCTTCGAATCCAACCAAATGAATCAAATCCTGACGCAAGCCAGGAGTGCACGTTTTATTTCGTCCTACCGACTGATATCCTTTATGATTTATGTTAATTGTTTAATTTTTGTATATGAAATTAGTTTTAATGCACTATTCTTAGGAAATTATTGCCAGATGTAAAATATTTTTTTTTTCTTCTTTTTAAATTCTGTCCCAACAAAAGGACATTTTTTTTCTTTTGTAAGCTAGTCAACGAATTTATTATTAAAAAAAAATTTAAATATTTAAATATAATTCGTGTTTACTTAATCTTATACGACATTTGAAATTTACTTGTCAGAAACTGTCAGTTGCGACTATTAATCATCCCTTCGGTGGGTGTAAGGATTAATAATTCATAAGTGATGATGAATTAAACGATCAGTGCTTGGATGCATTCTATTCGCTTTATTTCAGGAGCAAAATTAATTTTGCCTCTGTGGAAGCGGCGGTATTTAGCTCATTAATCAGTCGATGATGCTGGCGACCAACGACGCGAGGAAGGTGCGAATTGAACTGGCAAGTTGCCATCATGAATCGGGAATTTCTCGTAGCACAGATGGATGGTGTGCTGAACTGAACTATGATTTCTTCATTCCGAACAAATGCCGTCTGGGTGCTAATGTAACATCTTTCAAATTGTTTGAGATTTGTTAGGCGAGATAAAAATAGAAAATGCATTCAGTTAGAGGTGTGCTGGAAGAAAGGGCGGACGATTTAGTGATTTCTTCTTTTTTTTTATGCGAGGTGTTACATGAATTTGGGAAGTACTTACTATGCTACTTACTTTCAAAGACTCTGATACTTACCTGAAATAAAATTATATCTATTGGCATTTCTTTGGGTCGAGACTCTATAGAGATTGTCAAACAATTTAAATAAAATTGAAATATATGGGTTTCTCATCTCGTACAAGCTCGATCTGAGACCCCATGTTAAAGAGAAATGTGTTGTAGCTAAAACCTTACCATATGTCGAGTAAATTCTTTTGCAACAGTTATGTTACTGCTACCTCGAAATATAGAGTGCTGGACGCTACAATCAACAATTGCATTTGCTATGCTAACCAAGTTTTTGGTTACCAGCAAGTTGAGGAGTTTGAAAACGCTTTTTCTTCAAACGTAGCTTTAGGCTTCGAATATCGACGCCGACTTATGCAAAACACGTCGAATCCGGGCTTCCCCAAATCTACTTGAAGAATTTGAAAGCTAATGATGATTACATTATCAAAGTTAAGCAGAAGCCCCCTGGTTCCCCTGGCAGCTGACCTCCTCGTGGTAAGGGGGCGGGCAGCGTGACTTGGATGTGTAGCTGGGGTAACTTAAATAGCTATTCCCATCGATACAATCCGGTCACGGCTAACAAAGCGCACACCCGATGATGACTAAAAGAAGACGACTGGCCTCGAATATTGGCAAACCTGATACACCAGGGCACCCTTAGAAGCCGTATCGTCACAAGACCTAATATTGCTAAATACAGGAAGTGAGCACACTTTTAGTAGAAATGGTGTAGGCTCCATAGTTGATATCACCTTTGCAACTAGTTCGTTATCGAGAGGCGCCAACTGGAGAGTCAGTAATCAATATACTCACAGCGATCACCTTGCCATCCTGTTTGAAGTACAACCTAGGAGACCAACCCAGGAACGCCCAAAGAAGGCACAACGAATGGGGTTGAAAATAAGCACCATGGACAAAGACACTTTTGCCCTGATTTTTGCAGAGTCAACAATAAGCCCAGGAACAGCAAACGCTATGGCCGTTGAGGTTACCAAACAAGTAACTAGGGCTTGCGACGCATGGCCCGGAAAACGTCAACAAATCGCCGGCCACCAGTTTACTGGTGGAACCAAGAGATTGCAGAGCTACGCAGCAAGTGCCATAGAGCCAGAAAACTATTCCAGCGATCCAGAGGTTTGTCCACACATCAGGACCTACGGGTGCAATTCAAAGATAGGCGAAGAGAGCTAAAACTAGCGATCCGCAGAAGTAAGAGCAATAGCTTTAAGGAACTCTGCGAGCAAGCAGATGTAAATCCTTAAGGCACCGCCTATAGAACAGTAATGGCAAAACTGAAAGGCACTAGGGCACCCTCCCCCTCATGCCCTCTCCTTATGCAGAAAATTGTATCGGGTTGTTTCCACCTCAAATACTAGCAGAGAGTATAGGGCCACCTCCGGAAGTACAGGACATCCCAACTGTCACGCAAAGGGAACTCCTGGATGTATGCAGACGATTCGAGGATACCAAGTCACCTGGATTGGATGGCATACCGAACAAGGCCCTTAAATTAGCCATTAAAACAAATACACAACCATTTGTGGAACTCTACAGCAAGTGTCTAACAGAAGGAGTTTTTCCAGACCAATGGAAAAAGCAACGTCTAGTGCTGCTGTCTAAAGGGAAAAAACCACCAGACGAGCCCTCGTCATACCATCCCATATGGCTGTTAGACACAATGGGTAAAATACTGGAGCGAATCATATGAAACCGATTAGAAGTGGCAATTGGCGAAGCCGGGGGACTCTCCAACCAACAGTACGGCTTTAGGAAAGCTCGATCTACAGTAGACGCAATAAGAAGGGTAACTACAACCTTGGAAGAAGCTATTCAGGGCAGGAGATGGAGAGGCGGTGCAAAGAAATACGGTGCCGTAATAACATTGGACGTCAAAAACCCTTTCAATTCTGCGAATTGGGGACTCATAGTGCAATCGCTTATGTCAATGATGGTGCCACGGTTCTTAATTAAAATAATACTGAGCTACTTCGAGAAACGGTTTCTGCTCTTCGATACCGACGATGGAGTAAAGCAGTACCACATATCTGGCGGAGTTCCACAAGGATCGGTATTAGGCCCTATCCTATGGAACATTATGTATGATGGGGTTCTAAGGCTTGGAATCCCAAATAAGGGAAAAATCATAGGCCTCGCAATTGTCGTGGTTGCAAACCATCTAGAGGAAATAGAGGATATTGCAAATGAATGTATCTGAAAAGTCAAACGGTGGATGGCAGCAGTCGGGTTAGAGCTCGCCGAACATAAAACAGAGGCAGTATTGGTAAGCAGCCGCAAGAAAAGAGAGGAAATCACCATCAGAGAGGAGATCATAATACGACATCAAAATCGGTTATCAAATACCTAGGTGTGATGATCGACGCGAGGCTCACTTACAAGGAGCACCTTGAAAGAACGTGTGACAAAACGGCTCGAGTGAGCGGTGCCTTATCAAGAATAATGATAAATATAGGAGGACCTAGGCAACAAAGGAGACTTATTCTATCCAGGGTGGTGCAGTCCATCCTTATGTATGCGGCACCCATATGGGCCAAAGCTATGGCGAAAAAGACCTACGCAAGAAGGATAAACTCTGTCAACAGACTATGTGCGCTGAGAGTATGCTGTGCCTTCCGTACGGTGTCAGATGAGGCAGTATGTGTCATCGCGGGAATGCTACCAGCGGATATCTTGGCTATCGAGCTACAAAGGACCTACGACGCCAAAATTCAGGAACCTCAAGCGTCAGTCAAAAATATCAAGCTGGAAGAAAGACAGCGAAGCATTAGAGCATGGCAGGAGCGATGGAACTAGTCCTCAAAGGGAAGATGGACCCATCGACTTATACCGGATATCCAAAAATGGATGGACCGGAAACACGGAGAGGTAGATTTCTATCTTAACCAGTTCCTAACCGGACATGGCTGCTTTCGAGCGTATCTCAACAGGTTTGGGCTCGATGAATCTCCCAACTGTCCAAATTGCGGAGAGGCCTCAGAAGACGCTCAGCACGTATTTTTTCAGTGCCCACGTTTTCATATAGAGCACAGAGAACTGGAGGAAAAATTGGAGAAATTCCAACCCCCGAAAACATTGTGCACCATATGATAGCATCGAATGCAATATGGGACGCGGTGAAACAAGTTGCAGCGATAATCGTGCAGGAACTTGGGCGGCTGGAAAGAGTCAGAAAGAGCAACCAAGTCCAACCGGCAACACTTTTTGAACAAGGAGCGGAAGACAGCGAATGAAGAGCATAAATAGCTAACCAGCCCCGCGAAGTAATACCTAACGGTAGTCCCGCGGGGAGAGTGGTTGAAGTGTGCCGGGTGTGATTTAGTACGTAGGCGTATTCCTGGCATCGAGTATTCAGGTTTGCGAATCGTGCATGCCAGTAGCTCGGGCTACTGGTATCTTTAGAAGATTACACACCCTTTGGCGCAACCATAAAAAAAAAAAAGGGCACCCTTTGGAGCCAGGCCTGAAGGATGTCAGCTTGCGAGCATTTGTTGGTCGGCCTGTCACGCTCGGCAGCCGCCCGTGTCAAACCCGCATGGCTACGAGCTTCCTGTTGATGGTCTCGCGAAGCATTACGGAAGTGAAGGGGTGAGGGTGCTATGCATCGATAGGATTCTCTGATCTTCGACAACGACATCGACTTAGGATAGACACATGGAACGTTTCATCGCTCACAAGGAAGAACCTTAAGCTTGTTATACTTACTTCCTTAGATGGCGCTACAGTTCGGGGTGGACCTGGGCCTCAACCAACAAACCTCTCCAGCCAGCACGGTTACGAGCCAGCTGCCTCCAGTTGCACACGTCAAGTTGGTTGATGTCCCCCTCCACTTGTTTGTGCCACCTACCACGAGGTCGTCCTCTACTACTCCGTCCATCCGGTGTGGATTCGAAAACTTTCTTGGCGGGAAAGTTGGGCTCCATCCGCTCTACATGATAGAGCCATCTTAGTCGCTGTATGTGAACTCTTCTAGCTAAGTCGATGTCCTTATATACGCCGTATAGTTCGGCATTGTACCTTCTCCTTCACTCACTGTCTATGCAGACGGGACCAAAGATCGCTCGAAAAACATTTCTCTCGAAATAACCAAGGGGATCCTTATCCGGTTTTGTCAAAGCCCATGCCTCAGCGCCATACAGCAGGACTGGGATGATTAGCGTCTTGTAAAGAGTTACCTTAGTAGTTCGAGATAGGGCTTTGCTACCCAATTGCCGTTTAAGCCCGTAGACACAGCGGTTGGCAAGAGTAATTCTTCTTGTGATCTCCCTACTGATATCATTTGCGGAGTCCACCATACTCGTAGAGCATAGGTAGACCAAATCCTTTTCTACCTCAAAATTATATCTGTCAATTGTGGCGTTCTGCCCAAGCCGCCGATGTTGGGTGTCCTTTTTTGTAGACAGAATATATTTGGTTTTGTTTTCATTGACCGCTAAACCTATCCTTGCTGCCTCGATCTCGATACTCGTAAATGCCCCATTGACTGCCCCGCTGAGTGTCTTCGATTATGTCAATGTCATCGGCATAAGCGAGTAGTTGTAGAGACTTGTAAAAGACTGTACCTGCGGTGTTGGCTTGTGAGTTTCGTACAATTCTCTCAAGTACTATGTTAAAGAGATCGCATGCTAGCGCCTCACCTTCTCTAAGACCTTTCCCGACATCGAACTTACTTACTTACTTAAGAGCGCAACCATCTTCAAAACAGCCGCCGAAAGAAGGAGATTCGTTCGCCAAAGTTTATTAACAATGCTCATGGCCAGCTTCTTGTGGATTACGACAAAATTCTGCAGAGGTGGTGGCAGTATTGTGAAGAACTTTTAAATGAACAGTTTCCCCGGCTATACTTTCCAAGAGCCACCCCTAACTGTGAAGAAATAGCCGACATCACAGTCGAAGAAGTTAGTGAGGCAGTCAAATGCTCCAAAAATCGAATAGCGGTTGGGCAGGCGAGATGTCTTCTGAGTTATGGAAAAAGATGGGAGACATCGGGTTCAGATGGCTCAGAATTCTCATCTCCAAATTTATGAGAGGTGATCCAATGCTGAATCAATGGAGGAAAAGTTACCTTTTCCCTGTAAACAAAGGGAAGGGTGATACGCGAAACTGTGATAACTACCGTTCGATCAAGCTGATGTCACACACCATGAAGATCGTTGAGCGGGTATTAGGTGGCCGACTGCGAAAAATAATACGGCTATCTGATGATCAGTGCGGGTTTGTCTCGGGTAAATCAACCACAGATGCAATCCAAAGCATACGGATCATAATGGAAAAACATCGTGATTTCTTAAGGGATTTGCATACCATATTGTATTGGTTGACTTTGAAAAGCATTCGACAGGCAACCACGAGATCTGATATGGGTGGCGCTAAGACATCGAGGGTTTCCAGAAACCTATGTTCAGATGATCATGGACATGTACGAGGGAGCAAAGACAAGAGTAAGATGCCCCGATGGAGTAACCGAAGAGTTCCCAATCAAAGTCGGGGTACACCAGGGAAGCGTCTTAAGTCCTTTGCTCTTTATTACAGTGCTTGATTATTTGCTTCAAGATAAAGTGATGGACCCCAAGGTACATCAGTTATTCTTTGCTGATGATGGAGCCATCATAAGTGAGGATCCTACATCCCTGCAACGAGCACTTGATGTGTGGGTGTACGCTCTGGAGGGAAATGGGTATCGCATTAGTTCAAAAAAGACAGAGTACTTGTGCTTCCCGTTCTCTGATCCACTCAGTCCTATTCCAGACATTTATCTGAATGGAACAGTGCTTCCCAGGTGCGAAAAGTTCAAATATGTGGGATCTATGATCAAAAGCAAAGCAACCTATGATGACGACATCAATCATCGCGTAAGCGTAGGGTGGATGAAGTGGCGAGAAAATTCCGCTATCTTCTGTGACAGAAAAATGCCACCTAAGTTGAAAGGAAGGCTCTACACCGCAGTTGTGCGTCCAGCACTTACATACGGTTCACAATGTTGGACGATGTACAAAAGGTATGAGAGTAAATTTACGGCAGCTGAGATGAAGATGCTCCGCATGACAGCAGGAGTGACAAAGCTTGATCTAATAAGAAGTTCGAAGATCCATGGAAGCTTTCACATCAAGAAAACCATCGTACAAAAAATAGAGCGCGACCGGCTCAGCTGGTATTGCCACGTTCAAAGAAGAGATCATTTGAACCCTGTTTAAAAGGCAATATCAATGCACGTTCCAAAGACATCGCGATGTAGGAAAGGCAGGCCTATAAATGCCTGGATCAGACAAATGCGACGACATCGGCATTTCATTGGCCTCAGTAACCGAATGATCCAAAATCGGCGGCCTGCCTATATTTTCTGAGGTTACATAGGCGAACCCCACAGGCGGATCAGTAGAAATGCGGTGAAGTGGGAGGGCTGTGATCCCTTGTTTTCGGATCATAACCTCACTGATAGAAAGGAAGAAGAAGAAGAAGAACTTATTTACTTACTAAGGTGGCGCTACAGTTCTGGGTGAACCTGGGCCTCAACCAACAAGCCTCTCCATTTAGCTCGGTATTTAGTTAATTGCCTCTCCAAGTTGGTCGAGGTCCCCTTGAACTTGTGCGCGCCACCTACGGCGATGATTCCCTCTACTGCGTCGTCCCTCGGGGCTAGATTCGAAGACTCCGCGGGCCGGAGCGTTGGAGTCCATTTGCTCTACATGTCCTAGCCATCTACACAGTTTTTTGACTAGGTCGATGTCGCTGTACAGCTCGTATAGTTCGTGATTGAATCTTTTCCTCCAAGACCAATTTACCCAAGCTCAGAATTAATATTCGATACACTTTTACATAAAAAACATTCATTCCAACACAGCAACAAAAGATACATTGAGCGTTGAATGAAGAAAGAAAATGTACACACCAACCCGTACAGAGCTGCCATTGCTCAGTGCAGAGCGACGAGCGAAGAACGACATGTAAAAATCAAACCGCTCAGAGCTGCCATTGCTCAGTGTAGAGCGACGAGCGAAGAACGACATGTAAAAATCAAACCGCTCAGAGCAGTCATTGCTCAGTGAAGAGCGACGATCGAACAAAGACATGTAAACATCAAACCGCTCAGAGCTGCCATTGCTCAGTGAAGAGCGACGAGCGTATAACGAACCTGTACACATCAGACCGTTCAGAGCTGGTAGTGCTCAGTGTAGAGCAATCAACGATGAAGGAAAATGTGCATAAATGAGGAATTCTTTTTTACATCTCATCTATGTATACCAAAGTGGCAGGCAGCAAAGGATAGAACAAAGCAAAACGTGGTGAAATAAATGTCTTGGGTGCACAAACAACATGTAAGTATAAGAAATGTATATTATTCGCTGGGTTATACCAAACATAAGAGAAATATGTATTTCCCTTGTAAGTGGTTATATTCAAAGCACAAATTTACAGATTGGTTTGTTTGGTGTGTACAAGTGCGCTTGCAAAAAAAAAAAAAATTAAGATGCCGCCAATAAGAAAGCGAAAATTATTAGTTTTATTTGGGATTTTTTACGGATTTAGATGAGAGTTTCGCAATATGTAATTTGTGGCAGGCATATGCCAATCGAGCATGCTTTGGTGACATTAGTTCCTGGGGAAAGTTTATTTTTTGCATTATTGGATCGAAATATTTTTTACGGTATTAGTACTAATAGGTATAGTATATGCATACATCCACACATGCATATTAACGAATTACGTAAGAGTACATTTTACGATACACGAAGTCAATGATATAATAATTTATTGAAGATTACAGAAAAATATGTAAATTGTACTTTTTTATTATAGTAGGTAAATGAAGAATTTGTATTCGTAAAAAAAATTACTCCCACACATTCGGATTCACAGGTTATATTCACAGTGAATAAGAAATCACGTTCACAGTTATAGCTGTGAACATAAATTCACGACTTAGCCCAACTCTACTTGGTTTTGCCCTCTTATCGCTAAACCCATTTTGGCCGCTTCCGTCTCAATGCTTGCAAACGCACCGGTGACAGCCCGCTGAGTTCTTCCGATAATGTCTATATCGTCGGCGTATGCAAGCAGTTGTACAGACTTGTAATAGACTGTGCCTCCGGTGTTGGCTTGTGAGCTCCGCACAATCCGTTCAAGTACAATAATAAAGAAGTCACACGACAGCGCGTCACCTTGTCTAAAACCTTTTTTGACATCAAAGGTCTCGATGAGGTCATTACCGAACTTCATGGAGCAGCGAGCGTTCTCCATTGTCAGCCTGCACAGACGGACAAGTTTGGCAGGAATGTCAAAACTAGACATGGCTCTATAAAGCTCTTCTCTATAGATGCTACCATAGGCGGCTTGGAATTCTTGGGTTTTCTCCAAGATCTGCCGAAGTGTGAAGATTTGATCAATTGTGGACTTTCCTGGTCTGAAACCGCACTGATAGGGTCCATTCAGGCTGTTCATAAAAGGTTTCAGGCGTTCACACAATATCGCAGAAAAGATCTTGTATGCGATGTTGAGGAGACTGATGCCTCTATAATTGGCGCAGTTGACGGGGCTTCTTTCTTGTTGATTGGGCAAACGATGCTGAGATTCCATTCATCAGGCATACACTCGTGTGACCAAATCTTAGAGATGAGTTGGTATATGCACTCTACCAATTCATCACCAGCTGCCTTGAAAAGTTCGGCCGGTAAGCCGTCAGGTCCAGCAGCCTTGTTCGATTTTAGCTTGGGTATTGCTATCCTCACTTCCTTTTGGTTAGGTGGACGGAAATTTTGACTACCATCGTCTATGTTGAATGTTTCATTCTGCCTGACAGCGGGATGTTGGTCTTCGTCGCCGTTATACAGTCTGCAGGAGTAGTTTTTCCATATTCTCAGCACCGACTATGATTCTACTGCGGGGTTTCCATTTTCATATCTACAGGTTTCTGTACGGGTATTGCTCTCTGACACGTTATTTTTACCTTTTGGTAAAACTTCCGTACATTGTGCCTGGAGTATAAACTCTCGATATTCTCGAACGCGCGCTTCTCATGCTATTTCTTCTTCTTTTGGAGAAACCGATGTTCTTTCCGTCTCTTTTGCTCGTAGAGCTCACGAGCAGCTCTCGTCTTCCTTTGCAGCGCCGCTTTGTACGCATCTTGTTTTGCTGCATGCACTCGCCGGCATTCTTCGTCAAACCAGGGGTTTTGCGGTGGTGGGCGAGAGAAACCCAGCACATCAGAGGCGGCATCTCTGATGGCTTGTTGGCAGCGTTGCCACTGGTCTTCGGCACTTAATGCTGGCGGCATAGGGGTGATTGAGAGATTTCGGCATACGCGTTCAGCGATGAGTCTGACGGTCTCTTGCGGTTGTAGCTTTTCGACGTTAAATTTTCTTTGTTGCTCGGATTGGGATATCCGCATTCGTACCTCGGCTACAACAAGGTAATGATCCGAGTCTATGTTGGCCGTTCGGAAGGTCCGGACATCCAGAATACTGGAGGCATACCTTGCGTCGATCGCAATATGATCAATTTGGTTGATCGTTACATGATCATTGGACCGCCATGTCTGCTTATGAATATCGAGATGAGGAAACCATGTGGTTGCTATGGTGACATTTCGCTCCACAGCGAAATCAATTAGCCTTAGTCCGTTATCAGACGTGGTGTCGTGTAGGCTATGCTAACCGACTGCCCTACCAAAGACGTCCTCCTTTCCTATTTTGGCGTTAAAATCGCCCAATACGATTTTAACAACGTATTTAGGACATTGCGCGTATGTTTTGTCGAGGAGCTCGTAGAAACACTTTTTGGTGGCAGGGTCCTTTTCTTCCGTGGGGGCATGAACACATATTAGGCTTATGTTACCGAATTTAGCCTTGATCCAGATAGTCATAATACGCTCGCTTACATGTCGGAAACTTAAGACTTCTTGTCTAAGTCTGCCGCGTATGACAAATCCGCATCCGAATAAGCGTTGCCTGTTGCGTCTGTAGCAATCACCATAGTAGAAGTCACAGTTTTTCATCCTCTTTTTGGCCGGCTCATCCCATCGCACTTCCTGGATGGCGGTAATATCTTCTTTATAGCAGTTTAGGGCCTCTGCTAGTTGTTCGGCTGCACGTGGTCTGTAAAGGGACAGAACATTCCACGTACAGATCCGAAGGTTGTTGTCCTTATTTCGTTTGCTGGTGTTGTCATTAGTTGAGTCATTGTTATCCGAGGCATTTGGTTGTTTCGGAACCATAGGTTTTTTACGTAGTAGGGAAGTTACATCGACGGCACAACCCACAACCTGGAGGGCCAGTTCCTTAATTATTTCCCTAGGACGAGGGGCCGGGTACACCGGTGCCAGTAGTCCACTAGAGGAGTATGAGCGCTGCAGTTGGCCTATTAAGGGCTCCTTCGCCACCATCTCTATTCCAATGTCCTGACTAACATTGGAAATTTCTTACCCACCTGTGATCTGAATACGTCGAAACAGCTCGCGCAAGGTATGCACTAAGTTCAACCTAACTGGAACTATAGACGCCACCGTTGACTTCGTCTAAGGAGTTCGTCCGCTGCCGCCTGGAACAGGAAAAAGTGCTCTAGTGAGAAACCACCCCTCCCCCACCTCTCTCATTTGCTGCCACCAAGAATCCGAGAAACGGGGTTGGTTACCCATTTCTTGGCTTAAGGCACTAAGCACCCGGCTGTCATCGCGTGGAGGCTGAGAGTAGGAGTTGGTAGGCCTCAGCTGAGTGAAAACGCCTGTGTTTTCTTATGATCGCATGCACTACCGTTTGACCAGCCGAACGGTTCGTTGATGTTCTTACCGACTTTGATGGAGCAACGGGAATTCTCCATCGTCATTCTGCACAAACGGACGAGCTTGGCAGGGATGTCAAGACTAGACATGGCTCTGTATAACTCGTCTCTATAGACGGTATTATAGACAACTTTGAATTCGATGAAGAGGTAGTGCGTATCGATTTTATATTCACGGGTTTTTTCCAAGATCTGCCGTAGTGTGAATATTTACTCAATGGCCTGAAACCGCACTGATAAGGACCTATCAGGTTGTTGACGATCGGTTTTAGGCGTTCTCATAATACTGCAGCCAGGATCTTATATCCGATGTTGAGGAGACTTATACCTCTGCAGTTGGCGCAGTTTCCTCCTTTCTTCAGGATCGGACAAACGATGCTGAAGTTCCATTAATCGGGCATACTTTCGTCCGACCAGATTTTACAAATGAGCTGAAGCATGCTCCTTACCAACTCATCCCTCCTTCCCTGAAAAATTCAGCGGCAAGGCCGTCGGCTCCAGCAGCTTTTTGGATTTGAGTTTAGATATCGCTATCCTTACTTCATTCTGATCGGGTTGACGGGAATCTTGACTGTCATCGTCGCTGTTGAATGGCTCATTCTGCCTGACAGCGGAATATTGGTCTTCATCAACGTTTAACAGTCTGCAGAAGTGTTCCTTCCACATCCTCAGTACCGACTGCGATTCTACTACTATATTGTCATTTTCGTCACTGCAGGAGTGGAATTCTCTAAAGTGATAGTTGATTGTTGATGATCACAATCATCCCTTTTGCTCTCTCTAAGGTGACCATCAGCGTAATCATCACCTTTTTGCGATCGTTTTTGTGTGCCTTTGCGATCGTTTTACGGAGAGCTAACATAGTGTGATCAATTTTGACTGTCAAAAGTGTGACTATCAACTATCACCTTAGAGGATTCCACTCCAGGCTTCTGTTCTGGCTTTGAAACCCTGGCATGTTCTTTTTACTTTTTGGTAAAATTATCGAACATTATTCCTGCAATAAAGTCACTCAATCTCCTCGATTTTCTTCTTCCGGAGAAGTCGATGTTCCTCTTTTCTCCTCCGCTCGTAGAGCTCGTAAGCAGCTCTAGTCCTTCTATGCCTCTTATTTTGCTGCATGTGCTTGGCGGCATTCCTCATCAAACCAGGGGTTTCGTTGTGGTGGCCGAGAGAAACCCAGTACATCAGAGGTGGCATCTCTGATGGCTTGTTGGCAATGCTGCCACTGGTCTTCCGCATTTGCTGCTGGCGGCATGGGACTTAGATTAAGATTAGAAGAAACACGATCGACAAAGGTTCTGGCGGTCTCTTGCGATTGTAGCCGCCCGACGTCAAATTTCCTAACAGAATTTCGTTGATTTCGCTGCGTTGTGGATATCCGCATCCGTACCTTGGCTACTACTAGGTAGTGATCCGAGTCCACGTTGGCGGAAAGTCCGAGAATACTAGAAGATTGCCTTGCGTCGATCGCAATGTGATCGATTTGGTTGACAGTTTTTCGATCAAAGGAGAGCCATGTTCCCTTGTGAATATCGAGACGTGGGAACCGCGTACTAGCTACGACAAAGTTTCGTCCCACCGCAAAGTCGGCTAGCCTGAGTCCGTCGTCGGATGTGATATCGTGCAGGCTGAGCTTTCCGACCACGCTACTAAAGACTTCCTCTCTTCCTAGCATTGCGTTAAAATCACCTAGGACAATTTTAACGTCGTGACTAGGGTATTGCTCATACGTCTTGTCCAAGAGTCGGTAGAAGTCATCCTTGGTCGCGTCGTCTATCTTCTCGTCAGGGGCGTGAACGCATATTAGGCTAATGTTGGCAAATTTAGCCTTGATACGGATAGTCATGAGGCGCTCGTTCACATGCCGGAAACTCAAGATTTTCTGGCCTAAGTCTGCCACCAATGACAAATCCGCACCCGAATAGACGCTGTCCTTGTTTTCTGCAACAATCGCCGTAATAGATGTCGTAGTTTTTTATCATCCTTTTACCCGGCCCATCCCATCGCACTTCTTGGATGGCGGTTATGTCTGTTTTGCAACAGTCTAGGGCTTCCGCAAGTTGTTCGGCTGCACGTGGTTTGTAGAGGAACCTAACATTCCACGTGCAGACACGAAGATTGTTGTTCTTTTTACGTTTGCTTAGGTCGTCAACAGTAAAATCATCAGTATCTGAAGCTGTTGGTTGTTTCGTAACCGAAGGTTTTTTTACGTGGTAGGGAAGTTAACCCGATGGCACAACCCCCAATCTGGAGGGTTTTCTCTGATACAAATATCGGCGAAAAGTATTGGCGAAGTGATCAGTTTTCTTAATGCCGCTGTGTGGAACTAAAGATGATGACAATAATTTTGCTTATCTCGCAGATTAAAGTTCACGTGAATTGTGGTATTAAAATTGTGCTAAAACGCTAACTGGGTTTCAGCATGGTTTGCTGTTACAGCAGGCACTGCTACCTACAAACAACCTTATGGGACGCCAGTAGATTTTCGTTCCTCTACAAGTTGCCCCCATAGTAGCCATCAATCTGATGTTTCTTTGTCGTGGTTCGTGCTTCTTTCTCTTGCAAGATTTCTATAAAAAGCATCTAAAAAAATAGCATTTCTTAAATGACCGACAGTATGATTTCCAGCAACGACGTTCCACATGGAATGCTATGACGTACCTGACTGAAAAATTGAATCAAAGCATTCATCACCACGGTGAATGTCGAGTAGTAGCTCTTGATATCCCCAATGCTTTTGATAGAGTATGGCGCAGTGCCATAGCCTTTGGCTTTGGTAACATTTATTTATCATGGATTGTGAGTTCTTACCATAATTAGTCGAACTATACAAGGTGTATTGGATGGATGTACTTCTACCAGCTTTCCCTTTTAACCAATGCTGGTGTATGCCAGGGTTCAGTCCTCTCTCTCGGCCCTGATTCTAATATTTATCAATAACCTTCTATCTCTCACTGGCAATCCAATCCATTTTTTTTGCGGACGGCAGATCTCTTGACTTCACCTACTCTTTAACCTATCCGCAAGAGGCACCCCTCGAGGAGGGGTTATATCCCCACTGCTGTGGGTAGTTGTCCTGAACGAAGTCATTCTTAAACTGAGAAACAGCGGCGCCAAGGCCATAGCATATGCGGACGATGTTGTGCTGCTAGCAACAGGTAAATTTCTCCCGACCCTGAGCGAACAAATCGAAAGGGCGCTGGAAATCATTTACTCCTGGGCGGAGAGATGTGGGCTGGCGGTTAATCCCCAGAAAACAGAGTTAGTACTATTCACTAACAAAAGAATAATTCCACAATTCGTTAGACCTTCCGTAAAAGGTACTTCCCTGAATATCTCCAGTAGTGCGAGATACGTTGGCCTGATGCTCGATAGGAAACTGAACTGGAGACTAAACATTAACGAAAGAGTCAAAAAAAGCCACGATAGCTTTTTACTCGTGCAATATAATATTCGGCAAAACTTGGGGGCCGAACCCCAAAATCATCCTATGGATGTATACAGCTATAGTAAGGCCAATACTAACGTATGTCAGCCTTGTATGGTGGCAGGCAGCCAGCAAAATAAATAACCT
The DNA here is from genome assembly GCA_945910035.1 of Brachypalpus laphriformis. Classification (NCBI taxonomy): domain Eukaryota; kingdom Metazoa; phylum Arthropoda; class Insecta; order Diptera; family Syrphidae; genus Brachypalpus; species Brachypalpus laphriformis. Next base: position 261,237,089 of record OX246753.1, on the reverse strand, counting down.
AGCTGCTATCACAAAAATACAAAGACTAGCGTGCATCGCCAAAACCAGTGCGATGAGATCGACACCTACAGCAGGAGTCGAGGCCATTCTCAATCTGCTTCTGCTGGACATCTTTATACAAGTATCGGCGGCTTATAGTGCCGTCAGATTAAGCCAAACAGATAGCTGAAGACCAAATGCAATGGGTCACACCACGATCCTGCAGAGATATCTAGGCAGTGTATCTAATACAGACTACTTAACGCCATAGCTAGACTTCACAAGACCATTTTCTAGCACCTCCGCAAACTTCATCAAATCCTCTGGATGGTTTGTATCTAGGGCACAGTAAGTACTAAATGCTTTCTTTAGGATATTTACAAAGACGGTATTTTTCCACGACGAAGGGATTCTCTTTTCTATCCCCTTTCCCCCCATGGGTATCACAATGGGTCTATATTGACCTGAGTGTGGTGTGGAGGTTTTCTATCCCCCTACACCAGCCCACTTACCTAACCTAACATAACCTATCCGCAGCAAGAGCCTCAAGCTGTGGAGTCCCAATGACAGCGAATATCAATCGAGCTCAACTCGGATATTTATGCAATTATCAATTGGGGTGTGCAAAACCGAGTTGAGTTCAACTCGTCAATAACTCAATGCTGTTATTAAAGCAGAGCACTACCGTAGCCGAACTAAAAGTAAATGGAGTTGATATTGAGGAATCCGATGTTTTGTAAATACTTGGTATGCGCGTTAGCTCTGACCTTTGCTGGAATCAGGGAATTACCGAAGCCGCGAAAGATGGACACAGATGCTTCAGATTTCCTAAAAGATTCTTCTCTCCTACAGACATGGCCAGGATCAATAAAGCATTTATTCGTCCGAAACTAGAGTACAACTCGCATGTGTAGGCGGAAGGTCCCGCAACATAACTAGTATACTAGAACGTGTTCAACGGCAAATATTTAAATTAATTTATAACCTCATTCCTTCGCTGGAACACCGCCGGAATGTTGGCGCTCATGTACCAGTACTTTCACCACCATTAATTATATGATATATGTATTTATGTCCCGCCCCTCCGACAGTTCAATCGAAATATTCGTGCGGCATCTTCTGCACATCCCTACGGCTTAGAATCTGTTTTCGGTCACACAGTGAAATTCAAAAGTTCGTTTTTAACCGCGCAACACGACTGTGGAGTGTTTTGCCTTCCTTTCCAGAAACCTACAACCTACAAAGATTCAGAATTAGCATGCATCATCACCTCTCTCTACCTCCTTCTCTATCAACTCTTCAACGCTCCTCTATATTCTTTCCGGTCACTCCACCACTGGGTTTATAAGTATAAAGGAGACTGTCCTAAGTGGTGAAAAACATTTATTGTCAACCAATCTCGATAGAAACACGGAAATTACTAAGGATGATCCGAGCTTCAAAGTTGTTTCAAGACCAAACCTTACAGCACACCAAACTTAAATTATTCTATATTTACCAGAATGGCTTCCAATGTAAGGACTATATCCTCTCCCCATTAACCAAAATCACTAAACACGTAAATATGCAAAAATGCTTCTCCCCCGCCATGCTCCCAAGCGAGACGAATGAAAGTGCTCCCAACCACTTAAGAGGCGGTTAAATTTATTCGCCTCACTTTTGTATACCTGCACATTAAATCGAGGGGAAGCACGAATTTCGCTTGAGATAACACGAAAGGAAATTCATTTATAAGGACGAATTGCAACATCACAGATCCATCGTATATCCACCGCCTCCACCCACACCGGTAGCACCAGCAATAAAATTCATTTCCACATCTTCAGAGGATGAATGCTCAAACTTCAGGATTTAGGTACTTCTTCAGCCACGCTGCCAGTTGACAATTTGGATCCCTGTCGCCATTTGATGTTTCGTTTTGACAAGGAAAAGTGAGGCGGCAGGACACGAATACTCCTTGAGCAAGGAAATAATTTCGTTTTTCAATTTCATTCTTCTCTTTCACATTCGTTCACTTTTTCACTTAAGCTATTCAGAATAATGTAGTATGTGAATACAAAGTGTATTGGTGTGTATTAGCAGCCACTTATTTCGGTGAAAGGGCCATTCAGTTGATTAAATCAACCGAAATAATTGATCCTGGGACTATTGTTGCAATCGTGGCGGCAAATTGTCATGGATGTAGAAGAAGACATTCGGAGTGGGGTGACACGAAGAGGACAGAATATAACAGAATGCTCTTCAGATTAACGCAGGACATTTAATTCCGTGTTTGATGGGAATATTATTATCGCAGTTATTGCTTCAGTTGTCCTTCAGTGCCTTTGAAATAGAAAGGAAGTTGCATTCAACGATTAACATTCTGCATGACATGCTACGAGAAGAGGCGAAGATATCGAGGACAATGGCAGTCGTTTGATACTTAAGTGTCCACTTTGTGTCTATTAAACACTCCAGAGAGCAGTGGTGCTGATACACTGGTTGGTGGTGCGAAAAATGCATGTCGTGGAATAACTGAGTCCTTGTTTGGTGGTGGTATAATGAAGTCAATTGAGTGGCAGTATTGTTGAGAGATTTGAAAGAAATTGAAGGCTCTTGTTGTCCTTGATTGGAAGTATTTCGTGGTAATTGAAGAAAATTTGAAATTAACCAGACGGGATTTGTAGGGCAACAGGAGTGATGACCGCAAAATATTTTCACAAATAAGGATAATCAGGATTATATTGGGACGATATACAAAACTCCTGTTTTTCCTTGAATGACATGTTTAAAAAATATTTGTAACAAAGAGAAAGTACTTACTGCTTTCTAAAGCTTGAATTCCTTATAGGTAAATCTCTCTAAAAGACTCAAAAACGGAAGTTTAATTATCTTGGTGGAAGCATAGAAGTTCTATATTACCTGTATTGAGCTGCCATTACCCAAATCGTTAAAACACCACTAACTGGTTAATTAAGCCAGCGATATCTATGTCGATAAGATAATCCAGGTAGGCACCTGGAGACTGATCGATGAGCGTAAAGCAATCAAGACTCAGACTGCAGCGGCCTCATTGCGTGAAAAAGAAAGAAGTGCAGCCTAGTGTAAAACGAGACAAACGTCAGTATACCGACTCACTTGCCTCAAGAGCTGAAGAAGCAGCAAGCCGGTTTGAGAGTAAGACTGTCTATAACATGACCAAGCTCATTGGTGAACGGAATTCCAAACAACATCGAGTGAAGAGTTTAGAAGGTAACATTCTGATTTCGAATGGGGATCAGTTCACTAGATGGAGAGATCATTTCGTTACAGTCCTTAACCACTTAGATGATGGTGATATGATCTCGAACCCTAATAAGTCTTCCAAAGCAAGAACTTCCCAAATTCGCGCTGGACCTTCCACTAAAACGAAAATAACAGCAGCAATCAAGTCGCTCAACAAAAACAAAGCGGTGGGTATTGATGGCATCCCTGCCGAACTATTTCAAGCAGCGCCAAACACATCGGCTGAACTGCTACACCTGCTCATGCGGAGAGCGTGGGAAAGTGAACAATTTCTCCAGAAGTGAAAAAGAGGGATGATCGTCGAACTTCCGAAAAACGGAAATCTGGTGGATTGTGGAAACTGGAGAGGTACGGGTATATGCGTTTTACCGGCCGTAGCCAGGATAATAGCTAGAATCATATTTAAAGGCGTTAAGGAACATGCTGGATCCTCCTGCATCGGCAACATAAACACCTTAAATATCATAATAGAGCAATGCGTCGACTACAGGTCTCCACTACATATACTGTTTATCCACTTCGAGAAGGCTTTCGACAGCTTGAATCGAGATGCTATCCGGTTGGCCTTATGTAGGAAAGGTATCGCAGAAAAATTCATAGTTACATATTATAAAGGCTACATCCAAAAGAAGTAAGTGGCACATCTTACAAAAAAAAAACAACGTCTTACGCAATGGCAAGGTGTCGGAGGATTTTGAAGTCCAAAGTGGAGTACGTCAAGGTTGCATACTGTCACTACTATTGTTCTTTGTGGTTATCAGCGATGTACTCCGTGCAGCATTGACGGAGGGTTACTATGGAATTCGTTGGACTATGAAAACTTATCTTAAACACCTCCACTACGCTGACGATATTTGGCTACTTTCAGATCGGATAATGGGCCTTCGTCTGATGGCCCAAAATCTATAAGCTGAGACAAAGTGAGGCTTAAGGTAAAGACAGGAAAAACAAAAGCCATGACCACTTCTAACATCAGCGCTCAACTCAACATGGCTAGACAGGTAGACGAGAAAGTAGACAACTTTCCATACTTAGGAAGTGTGGTTTCGGCTGGCCGAGGTGACACGGGACTGGATATGTGGAGCAGAATCGAGAAGCCAAAAGCTGAATTCGAAATGCTATCGAAAGTCTTGAGAAGCAATGTTTTCAGCTTAAGGACCAAGCTGCGACTGTTCCGCTCCAGCGTAGATTCAGTACTGGATACCACTATCCCATGCAAGCTGCAAAGCTTCGTAAGTAAATGTCTAATCATCTTAAGGATCTTTTGGCCCTACCGTATCTCCAAAGAAGAACTTTATCTGAGTGTGGGCCAAGAACCTATAGACATTACTGTGCGAAGGAGAAAGTGGCAGTAGATTGGACATACCCTACGGGGCGACGACAACTCTGTTGCGAAATACGCCATGCACTGGAATCCGATAACCTAAGCAGGCAGGACAGCGGGACGCCCTAGTCATACGTGGGGCAGAGGAGGAATCAAACTCTTTGCGTTGCAGAACTCCAAACAAGATAGCGCGCAAGCGTTATTGGCGCCGGCCGTATGCCCCACGAGTGGTGAAAGGATTTAGGTAAGTACATACGAGGGCAAGGAGAAAAGTTCTCGGCCTGACAATGAAAGACTGACTACATAATCTCCCTTGACTTCAACACACTTAGTCCAGCGTTTCTCCAACATCAGTATTCCTTCTCGGAAGTAAGAGTCTGAAGTGCTGTGAAAATATTCATCTACGGCCCTTTCAACTTCTGCATTGGATGCGAAGCGCTTCTCAGAAATAAATTTCTTCAAGTTTGGGAACAGATCGAAGTCTGAGGGTGCCAAATCAGGTGAATTGGAGGGATCCCCATCTGTTTGGATTCCCCATCTTGCGCAGAGCTTTCGCATCCCTAAGTTTTTGTGCAAGATGTTTCGCACCCTCTCTTCCGAGATATATACGCAGCCTCAGCTATCTCACTCACCTTCATTCGGCTATCGTCCAACACGATATTATGCACTTTTTCAATGGTTTCGGGTGTGGTTGCGGTTTTCGGCCGTCATTCACGCGGGTCATCTTCGAGGGACGTGCGACCAGGTTTAAGTTCAGCTGCCCTCTTTTTAATGGTTGACATGGAAAGAGCAGAGTCCCCGTAAGCTTTTGTCAACTTTGGATGAATTTCCTTAGGGGTTAATCCATCCAATACGAAGAATTTTATGACCGCACGATATTCAAGTTTATCCATTTTAACGAAAAACACACAAGACGTCTACTGCAAAAATTCGTGTAAACAAACTACTTGAGAGAACAAGTTGAAACTTGTCATACGAACTAATGAGAAGTGCACCCAGACAGGAAACATAATTTTTGCTAATTGGAACCTATCTCTGCGTCAGCCCGAGAACTTTTCACCTTGCCCTCGTAAGTAAGATAATGTTTATCTTTTCGAAAGGGCTTGGTTTTCTTAAGCAACACTGGAAATTGAATTTATTTGTTTGTACAAACACTACTGGCGTTCCCTACCGCACACTATGCAGGGTGGACCATAAGTCACTAGGAGTTTAAAATTTAACAACTTTTTGTTTACATAATGAATTTAAATTGACATGTTCGTTTTATAAAACACATAAAACTTCTTTGTTTTAATTATGAAAAACGAATACAATACTGAATTACAGCCATTCACGGTGTCGTTGTTATGGAAACGATTTTAAAATTTTTTTAACTAAAGCGCTGAAGCGTCAAAGTTTGCCTTGAACTCGAGGAGTGTCTAAGTGTGGAATTACACTTTCGTTCTTTTACCCGGTTTTCGTTGTTCGTTGTTCAACGTACGCGGAAGAACGAAAGTGTGAATGGCAAAACCGAACAACGAACGAAGAACGAATGAACAACGAATACGTACGAAGGCTGGTCAAACGGTAGTGCATGCGATCATATGAAAACACAAGCGTTTTCACTCTCAACCTCCACGCGGTGACAGCCGGGTGCCTAGTACCTTAATCCAAGAAATGGGTAATTAACCCCCCGTTTGGCGGATTTTTGGCGGCAGCAGATGAGAGAGGGGGGGAAGAGTGTTTTCTCACTAGAGCACTTCTTCCTGTTCCATGCGGCAGCGGACGGGCAAAAAGGGCCGGGCAAAAAATTGACATCTATTACGGTGACTGCTACAGGGGCAACAAGCAACGCTTATTCGGATGCGGATTTGTCATACGCGGCAGGCTTAGGCAAGAAGTCTTAAGCTTCCGACATGTTAGCGAGCGTATTATGACTATCCGGATCAAGGCTAAATTCGCTAACATAAGCCTAATATGTGTTCATGCCGTACGGAAGAAAAGGACCCTGCCACCAAAGAGTGTTTCTACGAGCTCCTCGACAAAACATACAAGCAATGTCACCATAGCAAGCACGTGGTTTCCTCATCTCGATATTCATAAGCAGACATAGCGGTCCAATGATCATGTAACGATCAACCAAATTAATCACATTGCGATCGATGCAAGGCATGCCTCCAGTATTCTGGATGTCCGGACCTTCCGAGCGGCCAACATAGACTCGGATCACTACCTTGTTGTAGCCAAAGTACGAGTGCGGATATCAAAATCTGAGCAACAAAGAAGAATCACTGTGAAAAAATTTAACGTCGAAAAGTTACAATCGCAGGAGACCGTCAGACTCTTCGCGTATGCCGAAATCTCTCAATCACCCCTATGCTGCCAGAATCTAGTGTCGAAGACCAGTGGCGACGCTGCCAACATGCCACCAGAAACGCCGTGACTGATGTGCGAAACCTCTGGTTTGACGAAGAATGCCGGCGAGTGCATGCAGCAAAACAAGAGGCATACAAAGCGGTGCTGCAAGGAAGACGAGAGCTGCTCGTGAGCTCTACGAGCAAAAGAGACGGGAAGAAAATCGGCTTCTCCAAAAAAACAAGAAAGAGCATGAGACGCGCGCGTTCGAGAATATCGAGAGTTTATACTCCAGGCACAATGTACGAAAGTTTTACCAAAAGGTAAAAAGAACGTGTCAGAGAAGCAATACCCGTACAGAAACCTGTAGAGATGAAAATGGAAACCTCGTAGTAGAATCACAGTTGGTGCTGAGAATATGGAAAAACTACTTCTGCAGACTGTATAACGGCGACGAAGATCAACATTCCGCTATCAGGCAGAATGAACCATTCAATATAGACGATGATAGTCAAAATTTCCCTCCGCCTGACCAAAACGAAATGAGGATAGCAATATCCGAGCTAAAATCCAACAAGGCTGCTGGACCTGACAGCTTACCGGCAGAACTTTTCAAGGCAGCTGGCGATGAATTAGTAGAGTGCATACACCAACTCATCTCTAAGATTTGGTCAGACGAGTGTAAGCCTGATGAATGGAATCTCAGCATCGTTTGCCCGATCCACAAGAAAGGAGACCCCCTCAACAGCGCCAATTATAGAGGCATCAGTCTCCTCAACATCGCATACAAGATCTTTTCTACGATATTGTGTGAATGCATGAAAACTTTTATCAACAGCCTGATTGGACCCTATCAGTGCGGTTTCAGACCAGGAAAGTCCACCATCGATCAAATCTTCACACTTCGGTAGATCCTGGAGAAAACAAAAGAATTCCAAAACGATACTCACCACCTCTTTATCAATTTCAAGGCCACCTATGACAGCATCTATAGAGAAGAGAGGGCCATGTCTAGTTTTGACATCCCTGCCAAACTTGTTCGTCTGTACAGGCTGACGATGGAGAACGCTCGCTACTCCATCAAGGTCGGTAACGACCTCACCGAGACCTCTGATGTCAAAAAAAGGTTTTAGGCAAGGTGACGCGCTGTAGTGTGACTTCTATTGTACTTGAACGGATTGTGCGGAACTCACAAGCCAACACCGGAGGCACAATCTATTACAAGTCTGTACAACTGCTTGCATACGCAACTTCGAGGTAGTAAGGGACTTTGTCTACCTTGGCTCTGCTATAAACTCGAAAAATAAGATCAGCGCAGAAATCAAACGAAGAATAACTCTTGCCAATCGTTGTTTTTTAGCTTATAAGGCAATTCCACAGTAAATCCCTATCTCGAACAACTAAAGAGACTCTGTATAAGACCCTGATCATCCCAGTCCTGCCTTACGGCGCTGAAACATGGACTTTATTAAAAGAGGATGAAGATATCCTTGGCCGCTTCGAGACAAAAATTGTTCGTAAGATTTTCGGCCCCGTTTGCGTTGACGGGTTTTGTAGGAGAAGATTCAATCACGAATTATACGAGCTGTACAGCAACATCTACCTAGTCAAAAAACTACGTATTGAGCGTCTGAGATGGCTAGGACATGTAGAGGAGATGGACACCAACGCTCCGGCCCGCAGAGTCTTCGAACCTAACCCCGAGGAATGACCTCCTCGCCGTAGGTGGCGCGCATAAATGCAAGGGGACCTCGACCAACATGGAGGGCGCAACTGGAGGCAGTTAGCTAAAGACCGAGCTTAATGGAGAGGCTTGTTGGTTGAGGCCCAGGTTCACCCCAAACTGTAGCGCCACCTAAGTGAGTAAGTAAGTAAGAAAGTAAGAACACGTACGAAAAAAAGTGTGTGTAAATGTGTAATGTGTAAATGACGATAATCGTTAATCGTACGTTCTTGGGCAGTGTTGTTTCTCTTTTCTATAAAAATGGGCGATTTAAGAATTCTTTCAAGAGAATTTTTTGAGGTATTTATAAAACTATACGGAAGTTAAGAAACAGATTTTCTTAACCGAGCGTTTGATTTCTCAATTAATGGGGTGACCAAGTCAAGAAGTTCAATATATATTTCTTCTAACATCCTTAAATAATTCCGGAAGTCGTCTGGGTGCAGTCTCAATTCACTGAGCACATTTATATGTGAAAGTGCTTTATTTTTAACAACCACCGTTTGGTCCAACAGGATCTCTTATTTTTTTCTTTTTTCTGAATAACTAAAAGCGTCGCCACTGCCAACAATGTTTTGTTATCCATTTTGATACAACGAGCGAACTGAATCAAAAAACCGTATAATGTGAATGCTTCTTCGTTGTTTGTTGTTCGGTGTACGTACTCCGAAAAACGAACAACGAACAGCGTACACAGAATGAAGAACGAAAGTGTGAAGCCAAATTAAGGTTTCCTCACATACGAGTAATTCTTACAGATGCAATGCCACAAAACTGCGCCAATTATAGCATACAACATTGCACACAAGATCTTTTCTGCAATATTGAGCACACTTTGTATCCACAGCCTGATTGGACCCTATCAGTGCGATTTTAGGCCAGGAAAGCCCACCATGGACCAAATCTTCACACTTCGACAGATCTTGGAGAAAACCCAAGAATTCCAAATCGATGGTCACTATCTCTTTATTGATTTCAAGGACACCTATGACAGCATCAATAGAAAGCTATTGTAGATTGTCATGTCTAGTTTTGACATCATTACCAAACTTATCCGTCTGTGCAGGATGACGATAGAGAACGCTCGCTGCTCCAACAAGGTCGGTAATGACCTCACCGAAACCTTTGATGTCAAAAAAGGTTTTAGACAAAGTGACGCACTGTCATGTGACTTCTTTAATATTGTACTTGAACGGACTGTGCGAAGCTCACAAACCAACACCGGAGGGACAATCTAACAAACGTTTGTACAACTGCTTGCATATGCCGATGATACTGACATAATTGGAAGAACGCAGCAGGCTGTCACCGGTGTGTTTGCAAGCACTTAAGCAGAAGTGACCAAAATGGGTTTAGCGATAAACGAGGCCAAAACCAAGTATATGCTGTCAACAAGAAGGGACAATCAACACCGACGAATTAAACAAAACGTCAACTACAACTTTGAGGTAGTAAGAGACTTTGTCTTCCTTGTTTCTGTTATTAATTCTGAGAACGACACCAGCGCAGAAGTCAAGCGCAGAATGACTGTTGCCAATCGCTGTTTTCTTGGGTTAATAAAGCAATTCAACAGTAAAGCCTTATCTCTAACAACTAAAGAGACTCTATATAAGACTCTGATCGTCCCAGTCTTGCATTACGGCGGTGAAACGTGGCCCTTATTAAAAGCGGATGAAGATATCCTTGGTCGCTTCGAGAGAGAATTTTTTTGTAAAATATTCAGCGTTGACGGGTTTTGGAGGAGAAGATTGAATGAGAAACAATACGAGCTTTACAGTGAAATCGATCAAGTCATAAAACTGCATATTGAACGTTTGAGATGGTAAGAACAAGTAGAGAGTCTTCGAACCTAGCCCGGAGGGACGACGCAGTAGAGCGCCTCCTCGCCGTAGGTGGCGCGCACAAGTACAAGGAGACCTCAACCAACTTGAGGTGCGCAAGTGGAGGCAATTAGCTAAAAAACGAGCTAAATCAAGATGCTAGTTAGTTGAGGCTCAGGTTCACCCCAAACTGTAGCGCCACTTAAGTAAGATGTAATGCCACACCATACCGTACATCTAACAGGGTGTAATTGAATCTATTAAATGTATTCAGATTTTCAGTACTACAAAACCTAGAGTTCTGCTTATTAACAAAGCCATTCCAGTGGAAATGAGCATCTTCGCTTATGATCAGAAATTTGGAATGAAGCTATTTTCATATTTTTTTTAAACTCTATTATTCTGGTTCATTATTCAGTGGTCAGTCTCTCCAGTTTTTTTTTTCCTGCGGATGTTATTTATACAACCAGAAAAATAAAACTTAAAAAATGCATATGAAGAAAAAAGTTTTAAAATTTATTTTTGAACTCCATTATGCGACTTATAGACGCATCCTGCAGAACTTCCTGAAAACAGCTCAAGAGTGCCAAAAGTGCGTTCCACGCCACGTAAGATGGTGTAATCGGGGAAAGACGTTTTCTTAATTCTTCGATATTTTGGGATATTTCTGGTTACCTTCACTGGTAATTGGTCTAAAATGCGATTGTTAGTGAAATGTTGGTGCATTTTCGGATACTTTGTCTTAAGAAGAATACTTAGAACATTATGCAGATATTTAGAAAGAAAATATAGAGCACGACTGCGTCGCAGCTACATATAATCTGTTTGTTTGCAAAATATTCAAAACTTAAGCAACTTAAGACACCATCCACGGAACAAATGAAGCGGCTAAAGTCTGTGGTAACTCATTCGCCAAAAATGTTGATGTAAGTCCAGAAATGATGCTACACATGCCAAACTATTGCATGAAAATATGAAGTAGAATAAGATTGTAGCACAAGTTTGATAAAAGGTCAACATGTCACCTTAAGTTGTAAGTTACAGCAGTGCAAATCTCAAGTTCTTAACATGAGCTAAACATGACTTACCTCACTATGGCTTTAACCGTCTCAAATGTGCACTGTCACCTAATATCACCCGAGTTTCTTTCCGTTAGACAGGAGTGGGAATATAATAGATTAACCACTGCAAAGGACTTCCAACTCTGCACTGATTGATCTAAAATGGACATACATAGGAACCGGCACTCGAGTTTTCTGTAAATCACTCAACATCAGCGATTCATACAAACTCCTGGGTGACTGTGGTACTTTCAAAGCCAAAGTCTTCGAAACAGAAAGAGCAACACAGAAGCTGCACTCTAGGTGCTAGACAATGTGATAATCAAGTCGAAAGCAGTCTCCACATGCCTACAAACTATAAGCAGAATATGCAACACTCATGAATTCACTCTCTGCTGGGTTCCCGGACATACTAATATATGTGTATGTAGAAGGAACGGTGCAGCAGACGAACGGAAAACAGACTTTTGGAAGAGCTAGAAGAGCTGGTTTGATCTATACCAGCTAAGAGGCAACCAAGTTACAGATGGTACCACAAATTATAGGGAATCGCAGCAATGGACCACAAAGCACATTCTAAGATGCACTTCATTCATACCATACCACACCATACCACACCAAATCAATCAATCTTTCCTATCTCCTATCTTCATTTCATTTTTAAACTTGATTGGTCCGGTCGCATATCAGGAAAGGCCAACAATGGCCAAGTATTCACGCTTATAGAACTACTAGTCTGAAAGCCGCTTATGAGAGACAAGTTAGTCCAAGCCATGTTCAGCTAATACATTCCGGTTAAGCTTGTCTCGAAGGCATGCCTCAAATGAGTTTAGACGGGAACATAAACTATCACTCGATTTTTTCGAAATTCTTCTTAAAAGTACTTTACGAATGTTTACAACTACAAACTTGACCTTCTATGCAGATCTGTAAATTTGTGTGTCATTGTCTGCAGCTTACACACATTCCTAAGTACCCACATTAGACTTCGTTTGAATTCAGAGCTACTTAACTAATATACTCGTACTTCGTGCTTTTTCAGTTCAAATGTCACCTTAAACAGCCGTTTCTCGTTCACGGAGATGACGAAACAGTTCAACATTCATCTATTCTGGGTGCCAGGTCACAGAGACATTCCGGCTAGCTGCAAGGCTGACGAGCTCGTCGCCAGAAAAGGGACGACTCTAAGGATTCTGTTGAAATGGCGGACTCTGGGTATGCCCCTCGCTACATGTTAACATCTACTAAAGGACTCTATCAGCAGAACCAGCCACAGATGTGAAAATGGCTCAACGCGTCATATTCTGAGACAGATCTGGCTAGGCTGCATCCAAAAGAAAGTGCCGGGCTGGTTAAGCTAAAGCGATACGATACGATATCGCTGCCCTCATTGTACACTGTCTGATAGGCTAGCACGCTAAAGCTTTTGCCTCTTTTCTAACGACTGCTGCAGGAGCTATAGAGATCAAGAGGAGGATGAAACAATCCTTTGCTTCCTATGCACATGTCCGAAACTGTAAAAAAAAAAAAAAAAACTGCTCCATCTAGGGGCTCTTTCATCGACGACATCGGCGACTGGCATCCTAAGACGGCACGAGCATTGAGCATAAGGCTCATTGTCTCCGGGGATACCTGGAGACGGATTGACAAACGACGACAGTTGAAAGCTCGCATTGTAGCTACTCCAGTAGCAGGCAAGAGCCAGCTAGAGTCCCTATATCGCATGAAGATGAGAGAAGTTCAGCTTAGAATGCGACGTGACGGGCGGAACTACATCAACAAGCTGGCTACAGAAGCAAAAGAAGCTACACGGAGGTGCGACAGCAAGGCCGTTTACAGAATCACCAAATAGCTGACACGTGGTCGCAGCTGCAGCCAAAACCCAATGAAAAGCCTAGACGGTTCCTTGCTCATTTCGGATGAGGACCAGCTCAAGAGTTGGAGAGAGCATTTTGCTATGGTTTTGAACCGCGTATTTGCTAGCGATATGCACCCAAATTAGACTGAGGTGCCCGGGGTAAGAAATGCCCGAATACGCACAATGACTCCCAGTAAAAATGAGATCACTACCGCAGTCAAGGCACTTAAAGCCAACAAGGCGGACTTAACGGTATTCCAGCAGAGCTCTTACGAGCATCGCCAACAATACCGGCTGAGCTTCTGCTTCCACTTATAGAGAGCTTGGAAAGCTGAGAGCTTTCCTGAGGAGTGGAAAAATAGAATGATCGTCAATCTCCCTGAGAAAGGAAATTGAATGGAGTGCGGAAAATGGGGCGGTATCTGCGTGCTGCCTGCTGTAGCACTCGATCCCGAACAAGGAGGTTTCCGTTCTGGATCCTCCTGTGTCGACCACATCAACACCCTGCAGATTATCATCGAACAGCGCGTTGAATATTGATCGCCACTTCACCTACTGTTCATCGTTTTTGAGAAGGCGTTCAATAGTGTCAACAGGGAGTTTATTTGGCGTGCCTTACGCAGGAGAGGTATTCCCGATAAATTAGTTGCTATTATCAAAGCTACATGTGAAGGGTCCCGTTCTGCACAGAGAAAAGTTGTTTGGGGAATTTGAGATCCAAAGTGAGGTAAGACAATGCCGTATTCTTTCACCAATACTATTCCTATTGGTGATTAGTGATATGCTTCGTGCAGCTTTGATAGTGACCACTACAACCACAAGAAAGCTGCAGGTGCCTGCTCAATATCTAAAAGATATACTGGTCCTATCGTATCTCTAACCAACATCTCTACCAGAAAACGGTTCAGGACCCAATAGCCAGAACCATTCAACGACGGAAGTGGCAGTGGATTGGTCACATGTTCCGAAAAGGTGACAATTCCATAGCGAGCCATCCTATGCAATGGAACCCTTTAACCCAGAATAGCAGAATACCTGGTGGTTCGAGAAGAACATGGCGCAGAACAGTCGAGAAAGAGGCAGGGCAGCTGGGGAAAAGTTTGGGAGAGCTGAGACATATTGCCAATTTTCAATTCAATTCAGTTCAAGTTTTATTCATATTTAAAAATATTTTAAATTATTACACAGTTTTCCCGCAAAGCTTAAGGCTGCATGAGGTTATTCTGCAGGAGGTTATTCTGATGGAACATTAAGAACAAAATTGAGCTTTATTTTTAATTATTTGGTAAAGAAATATATTGTTTTTTTTTCTAAGTTATTTTTAAAGATTTTAAGCAATTGGCTATGATTAGAAACAGAAACAGAAAATGAAAAATTTAAATTTAAATTTAAGTTTTAGTTTAACGAAAGAAAATGTTGTTTTATTAAAAATGTTCTCCTTTGTTGACTGCTGATGTTGATAAGACTTCTGGGTAGCTCGTTCAGAAAGATTGCCTCAGTTGAACTTTTCCATACACATCATAGATTTGAGGTATATGCAGCATACGCTACGCTTGTCTTCTTGTGTTGACATCGTGTTGCAAAGGACTTTGGAAGCGGTTGTCATCATAGTATTCCAGAACTACTGCCATCTTGAAGATATTTGAAACGCGAAGAATTCTAAAATCGTTGCTACCTATTACTTTCAAAGCTCTGCTCTGCAGTTTCTCCAGCTTTTCTATATGTGTCTTTGCTGCTCCACCCCATGCAAGAATGCCATACCGAAGCTGCGATTCTACCAGTGCATAGTACACTTGCTGCAATACTGGTTGTGGTGTGTACTTTTTTAAAAAGAACAATGCAAATAAGGCGCTCTTCAATTTACAGCGCAGATTGTTTATGTGAATGTCCCATCTAAAATTGCAGTCTATTTTGACCCCTAAGTACTTAGGTGCTGACTTCTTTGATACATAACACGGCTTTTGCGGTTGGACAGTCGTGTTTTGTGTTGTGTAGTGTTTTGATAAATGATGCCTATATTTACCGGTTGACAATGAGGTCCGCTTATATGCATCAATTTAGTTTTCGACGCATTTATGACGAGTCCGTTGTCGTGACACCATCTTACAGCTTTGTCGAATTCTGCCTGCATTATTTGTCTCGCGGTATCTATGGATCGATGTTTCACAACAATCGCTGTATCATCGGCGTACGCGAAGGGAACGCTTTTTGTGAAGACTCGCAGCAGTTCGTTCGTGTAAATTATAAACAGTAATTTTGAACCCTGTGTACACCGTATTCTATTTTCTTCGGTTCACCGTAACTTCCAG